>JAJNCI010000009.1:0-1200000 GCA_030708095.1 Trichoderma sp. CBMAI-0020 | reverse complement strand
ATCTCGTCGCTTCGCTCGCAACGTGCCTCGTCCTCAGCGCATTTCGTTGCAGAATCTACCTTGCCTGCCTTATCAGATCATCATGTGATGGGCGGCCGTCAGAGGCTCCAGCGCCTCCAGCGCCTAGTTCCAGGGGCTGTGCCAGCAAGCTTTTCCCCCTCTTTGCACCTCTATAGCCGGATCGAGCGCTGCGGGCAACACAATCGTTTGGCGCGGGCAAATCTCGAGTGCTCCGTTGCATCGAAACCGCCATGTCCTATCTTACAAGCCACGACTCTCCACAGATCCGGCGGCCAGCGCAAAGTTCGCCATTGCCAGCGTATTCTGAGGCCTCTGTATGGAGCCAGCAAACCCGCCACGTGAGGCCGCCCATGAGAATACGCTGGCATTGAGTTTTCAATGCCCTGGAATCAAGGGCGCCATTTCGCTCGCCAAGGCTTCATCTCCCGTCGTCATAGGAACTCGCCGCGGCCACAGAGGCACAGCCTTGACGAATACGCGTCCCCTCAGGGGGTCTGGGAAATGTTTTAGCAGCACGGCATCGAGCAATACCGATGATACCCAAACAATGTCGCCATCCGTGCAACCGCAAGTCTTGGATATCGCTGCCGTCATACACAAAGCACGGCACAAGACGGGTCATAGATGGCATCTGAGACCCAAGGAATTACAGCTGTCTCTCGCTACCAGAATAATGATGCTGATTAATTTCTGACGCGGGCGCTAACAAGGCAGAAAGTGACATTCTCGGACCCCCATCCATCGAAATGCGTAGTGCCATCCGACACTATTCGAAGATCAGCATCTTTGTTGGGCAGGTCGCACAATTTACGCACGTAATTGCCGGGGTTTAGTCCTCCGATCACCATGTTTCTATGCCGTGCGGCCGTGGATATTGAAGTGCTATCACGGCTGCAGAAATGGGCTCCAGAGATGCGGTGACGGTGAATGGGTATTCGGGCACCAAGCGATTGGGAGAAGAGCATGACTCTGCCCCAACATGGCCAACTGGCTGGACTTGGAGCACAAGACCGAATCTCATCTCCCTAATCTCTTTCATAGTCCACACGGCAGCATGGCCAAGTCAGACAGCCAAAACCTTGAAATTTCGTCCATGTGGGGAGTATGGAGCACGCTTGCGGGCCTGGAAACTCACAATTACACGCAACACAGCATTTTGTCCTGAGGTTATTTGGATTGCCCACCGGCCCTGCCGCCAAGCTCATGGCCAAGCTCATTGCCAAGCTCACCAACATGGCGAAGCATTTTGAAAAGGGGAGCCAGGCATTATATCGCAAACCGCCAGCATCGTCGCCATGGCCCAGTCGCAATTCCCAGGCAAACTATGGCTAGGCTAGCCGCCCACCCCCGGCACACCTTATTGCTATTAAGGTGTGTTCCAAGATGCGAAACGGCATAGCGCCCTGGCAACCTCCACACATGGACGCACGTTGTCTGGCTTAAACGTTTAAGCAGTTCTAGCACAGATCAAGAACTCATCGCCTTTGCCGCCTTTGCTCTCTTTCGCACTGTACGGGGCCTGGGCCAAGGGACCCTGGTCCGCCACAGCAGCTCTCACGATCTTCTCGATGGTCTTTGTTGGTGTGGATGCCCTTAGTTGCCGTGGCTGTAAACCTTGTTCTGCCTCGTTCGTCAAGTCATGGTCATACTTGCCATTTGCCTCCCCTGGAGGATTCCGCCCGAGAAAAGAGGGCGGAAGGGTGTAGAAAGAGTCTATTCGCCGCCTCTGAGCGAATCATGGCACCGAAACTGTGTGTTCCGAACTGGTTAATTTGGAGTTCCCTATCTCGGCAAGCTACCACCAGACGCATTGAGGCTGAGCAGCTACCTAACATCATCGATAGCGAATTATTTTGCTGCCCGCTTCCACTGGGCCGCTAAAGCTCATCATATTGCCGCTGCAGGCTGTCACTGTGGCATCTGAGATATCACACCATGTTTCAATCAATATCGTGCCGGCAGCCTTCGGATGGTAGCCCGGTGATGCGCGCTTCGAGCGATTTCTTGCATGAGCAAAGCTTGACTTGTAGAGGATTTTTCTTCTGTTTTTCTTCTATTTTCTCCCTTCTCTTTTAAATTCCTTCCTACTTTTTCTCCGCGAATAAAGAACTCACTAGTAGAAAGTAGAGCAAACTTTTCACTCTTGGCAGTCCTGAGCCGAGGGCATTAATTTGCGCCGGATGGGTGCAGGAATAAGCCGCCAACCTTGTCCAATATTGTGCACAGCCTCATCAGGAAAATAAGTCCCGTCTCCGGCGGTGGATTGTTGGCCTATGCGAGCCGAGACAGATGGCGCTTTTTGATTGTGCGCCTGAGCTGTGTTTTAGAAGCTCGTCGGCCAATTGTTTCGTCATTGGTTGAGCCTACGCGGATCGAAAACCTGCTCGTGTCAACAAGCTCGATGTTTGATCCAGCCTTGGACCACAGGCCTCGTAAGGCGGATAAAAGAAGCTTCGAGAATATTGCCTAGCCGAGTAATTTAGTGTTTGACTGGGAATTCAAATCCAAGGCCTTGGGTGGCTGCAGTCATGTGCTCGGTCTATAAGGTACATCAGCCGTGTAAAACTGAAGCTATCGTGAATGACTCCTAGCCTATACGCAGTATCTAACGTATGATATCTTACCCTATAGTTACTATTTTGTGACGACTACAATTTGTAATGGACGCGTAATTCTATCTTCGCGTCGATAAAACATTCAGCGGACAAAAAAGAGTACGATAGGAACCAGACTGCGCCTTCGCTTTGATGCTGCCTTTCTCGCTTTCCAAGTATTTTTTTTCCGCTTTTGCTGCACAAGGCACCAGGTCATGTGCAACTGAGAAGAACTTTCCATCATGTTAAATCTTGACGCCGCCTTCCATATCTATTGAGCGTGGTGTGGATGCTTGGACAAACGTCTTCCAGTTTCTTGGAAACTTGTTCTCATTATAGACCTCTACGAACATAAGAGTGCCCAAGACGCAGCATCTGGTCGGTCCTTCATTGTTATCTGGATCATTCAGGCCGTTTTGGAGGCGTGATACCAGAAGTTATTTCTGCAAACGTAGTCCTTTAGTTCCTTCGACGATATCTAGAAAATCTTAGTGCCACTGAAGTTATCAAAGTGTACAAACAGTCCCAGCCTTGGATTCTGTCCAGATACAGAGGCATTCTGAAGAGATACACATGATACGCCTTTTACCAAGAGCATCGTCCGTAAAACGATCGAAAGCCACATCAGGTAGTGAAATGAGTCAGTCGCTGATAAAATATCTCAGCGAAGCTGTTCTTTTCCTGGTTGGGGGTTATACCGCCTCGATCGAGTCCATTTGACTTTCTGATAATAGGAAAGCCAATCTTTGCATTTTCCTAATACTTCAACCCGGATGGACAGTTATATTTATACTTTGAGAGAATTTCGCAACAGGGACGCGTAGCAATGATTACAATGACTGATACTGCTGCTAAAGGAGTATATAAAGAAGCGTTTCGTCGGCCCTCTTGGAAAAATCAACCATCTTACTTTCTCTTCTACTTGATATCTCAGTAAAGCTTGGTGGTAAAGAAATCCATCGAAACGGCAGATACAATGACGGGCAATTCCGACGATATTCAACATTTTATAGAAGACATGCGCGTCTTATTGGCGACAAATTGCCTATTCAGTAAGGACTCCCACAACGGCTTTTCATACTACCAGGTCCAGATACCTAATAGCGTATAGTCCTTTATACCTCTGTCTTTGTTTTTGGCATCATCCCATTCTGCACCGTCTTGTACTTGATGATGCACCACCACAGAGGTACGACACACTTCGTCTCATCATTGGACTTTTATTCATCTAACGCATATCCAGCCTCCATAAGAGGCTTTCAGTACCACCTATACGTGCAACTCAGCTTGCTCGTAATTGTCTTCTGTGCAGCCCACACCTGTATTGACCCTCTCGCATGGTGTGTATCGAAGCCAGTGCCATATACGCTGCCAGTCATCGCCGTAGCTCTTTGTTTGGTGCCGTATATGTGCGGCTGTATGTTGCTGCACCTCGTGTGCTTCATGGATTTCCCGCGGCAATATTCCTGGCCTCGTCATCTTTTGCCAGAAATCGTATTGGAAGAGGTGCTATACATCCCACGCCGGCAGGAGACGGATCGGGAAGAATGGGGGAGCCAAGACACCACCCTATGCGGTGATGAAATGGACGATGAGCAGATAGACCATGGTGCTGACACTGAGCCGCTGCTACGAGAATGGCTGGCCGAGCAACGGCTGCTGAACCAAATGGATGCTGACGATACTGACGACGAGACGGAGTTTACATCCTCAACGTCTTCCACTGTGGACTTCGAGATGGATGTTTGGTTCAGCCATGGTGGGAGCAGAGACGATGGTGACGGCTCTTCGCTAGTAGCCGTCGCTGATCCATTTCTACTGCCGGAGAGTATATCGGATTAGATCATTGGACTATCCTGTTACACATCTTCGCACTATGGTTCGGCTGGCGTTGGCATATGGTTTGGATACGGTTGGCAAAGGAATTGATACCCCTATAGACTAGGTATATGATGCTTGAAATACGCTGTTTCTTGAATACACATTTGATTAGGCGCAGTGTGATGTTCCCTGAACTACCGGGCAGACGTAGGCTCAAGGACAGTTCTATTGAACACTGAACACTGCCATGTTCTAACTCTACTAATCGGTTTTGTGTGCCTCGTAGTATGCCTAACTGCCTTGTCCTAGGAAATCTCCTTGTCTTCAGAGAGATACCGCGCACACATCGGCAAACTTATTCCCCAAGTGAAAATTTCACCGCCCCTACTTCCCGACCGCATCAGCTCCATATTTAAGGCTTTGCCCTTACCTCACGTATCGCTACTGTCCAAGGCAGAAAGATGGGCGTAGACATGTCCCATTCGACTCTCCACTGATGGAAGAGGCTTGTTACAAATACATGGCGCATCGGTATACGAGACCTGTTGAAATAAAATTCCATGTTTTTTCCGACTCGTATTAAGTAGCATTCTATAGATTAAAAATACACAGCCTCACGTATTGGTGGATTCCATGTTATGGTTTGATACACAAGGCACTTGACGAGGCGGATTCTCACTTTCAGCGATGTCCCAGCCGAGTTTTTCACAAACCAGCACAAAAACCAAGGGAAAAAAAAAAAAAAAAAAAAAAAAAAAGAGTAAAAAACCATTTTATAAAAGATAATCTCTTCTCCATTTCGTATTCAATAATAACGTGGATCCACATATGCGTTGTCGAATACGATATTTACAGGGTAGCCAAGTTGTTGTTCAACTAGAGCTGCGACTGCGTATATATGGATCTCTCCGTTACAAAGGACACCGTCTAACATACACGAGGCTAAGTTATTTTGAATAAAGAGACTCAAAGTGGTAGTTACGAGCGAAGATACTAGGGCGATCTTAATCTGTAGGTACGAGCTGATACGAACAGCACCCGGTTCACTCATACCTCTCCACATCATATGTACCAAAAGCAAAAACTTTTCTATAAATGCCCGTCCCTCTATATCTATCAAACAAAGCCACCAAAGAAGAAGAAAAGTCGAATCCCGTTCACCTCCTTCCCAAATCAACCTCCCTCACAAGCACCATATCCCCATCCTCCTCACCCACCATCGTCCCTTGCACTCCAAAAAACGGCCCAACCGCAACCTTCACCACCCCCCTCCAAAACCCTTCCACAATCTCCTTCAGATCCCCTCCCGTCTGCTTGAAATCCGGAAACGCGTTAATCTCCAGCAACCACGCCTCCCCATCCTCATCCACCAGGAAGTCCAGCCCAAACACCTCAAACGCATTCGGCAGCGTCTGGAAATGAATCGGCATCGCCCTCGCCGCCGCCTCAAACACCTCTCCCGTCGTCTCGCAAATCTGCCCAAACACCTTCTCCAGCACAGTCGTCTTCTCCAGGGGCAGGTTCCAGAACCGCTGCACCGTGTTCTCGTTGGGCGAATCTTGCAAACACGTGTTTGTCAGGAACGCCTCAATGTCCGTAGGCGCCTCCCAGGGGGCTGTGTAGGGTTTGCCCGCGAAGAGGGCGAGCATGTGCTTGTAGACGTAGACGTTGAGGCTTCCCGTGCAGAGGACATATGTCCGGATGTGGAACTTGTGGCCGCCGGGGGAGAGGATCAGAGGAGGATGGATGTACGGCTGAGCCACGAAGTGACGAAGATGGGAGGCTGTGATGTAGTCACCACCACCAGCTTGTCCATCCTCTGCTTCGCCTCCCTGGGCATCGTCGTCTTCGTCTTCGTCGTCACTATCAGGTCGCTCAGCCTCCCATCCGTCGAAAATGTCTTGCAGTTCGTCCATGGTGCTGAATAGACGGATGCCTTGGCCACGATCGCTCATTCCCGGCTTCAGAATCCACCATTCTCTCTCACTTGTGTCTTCCTTCTCCGCGTTGCGATCCAGGCTCTCCCTGAGGTCAAACGCTTCGATGAGAGCGTCATCGAGGAACTCGGCATAGTCTACTTCAAAGGCTTCGCTGCGCCTGAGATGCTTCTTGAGGACCGAGTCGGGGTTCTTGGCTGCCCAGTGGTCCAGCGTTGCTGACAGGTAGTGTTTCCTGATCAGCGCTTTCCGGATCATATAGCTGTTGATGAGGCTAGTTTTGGTATGTGATGAAGCAAATTCAAAGTCGATTGCTTCGTAAGGGACAATTTGCAACACATTGCTATCGGAAGACGAGAGTGTAGTCGACAAGTCGAGGTTGTCTAAGGATATATCGGTGATGAGATTAAACGCTTCCTTGGGTAACACGGCCTTTAATGCAGCTACAATAAGAGGCTGAACGTAGGGGTCATCGTATGCCACGATGGCTTGAATATCAGGATTCGGCCTGTCTTGATCTTTAGGGCTCTCTCGAATGGCCAGTTCTGCTGTGGAGGGCAATGTTATAGGAGGACTGAAGAGAAAATTAGGTGTAAGAATATCTTCTATTTTAGTCTTTCCATTACGCAAAACAAGTCTACATGCAATTTATATCATCAATCGTAACGCGTGTTCCGTCTTTGACTCGTAAAAAAAACAAACAACAGAAATCCAAAACTCTAATGCCATGAACGCAGCGGAGGTACTCACAGCTTGATCTCTTGCAGAGCTTTGTCTCCCGCACAGCTAGCAAAGTTTGCCTTGAGAGGTGTAACACTAGCAGAGAGAAGCCGTGTTAGTAACTTGGTTATGCTGTCATAAGACTTCACGGTGATAGATGGCAACGCTTACCTTGTGTGGCCTTCTCTAACCACCCATCCATCTGATCCCGGCCCCCCTTCTTGAATAGTCTTGTGCACTTCCATAACTTTAGGCGCCCATTTGAAGTTTTTGTGCGTGAGTCCTTTGGAAGCCCCGTTGACCGCGCCTTCAGTTCCATTCCCTATCCTTTCCGCCTCATCTTGGGGTTCAATAGCCTCAAAGCAGCCTTCTTTGGACCAGTAATTCTGTAAAATGTCTGTCCACACAACCGGGTTTGTCTCAATATCTTCCACAAGAGGAACGTTGATTGTGTACAGATCAGCGCTACCGTCAGTCGGCCAGTTCTTGTAGAGATATTCAATGATCCGAAGGCTGTGGCGGCATGCGGCATCGATAAGTTTTGCGTCGTGAGTCTGCGAGAAGCTCAGAGCAATGGCCTTATCTCTGCAGGCTGCTGCCTCCAGTGCCGCGCCCAATGTCCCGGAGCTCAGTGCAAATATCGCCGTGCTGTTTCTCCCGTAGTTTGGCCCGCTCACGACCAAGTCAATTGGTCCCTTGTGCTGGAAGGAGTGGTTTGTGCCAATCTGCACGCAAGACGCCGGCGTTCCGTCAATGAGGACCCATTCTTCCACATCACCCGAGGGAGACGGCCGGGCGTGCGTTGTTCCCTCGATATCATCGCCATGGCTGTTGACCGAGGGGCGGTAATACACAGGCTTCAGCGTCTGGCCGATCATATGCGCCTTGCCGATCCATGAGCGCTGTGTGTCAGGGACGCAGACAGAGACAGTGTGTCCGGCTCGCTCCAAGTGCCTCACAAACGTGTGTATGTAGGGAGAGTGGTACGAGGGCGGTCCGTCGTCGTTGGTTACGAGGATATGCATCTTGATGGATGTCGCGAGCGTCTTGCGAATACTAGGGAGCTTTTCGGGGTTTGTAGAGGGAAGATCGAAGGAGGCAGGACGGCCAGCGGGATTCCAGGACAATTTAAGCAAGTAAACGGCGGCACGCTTAGACCATTGGCAGCTCGTGGCCGATAGTCGGTCTGCACGCAAGAATCCGAGTCGTTGATCGAGAAGCGAGGTTGTAAGAAAAGCGCAAGTACCACTTTTCGCGAGCGAGGGGCGGCAGACGTGGGGCAGCGGCACTAGCCGCCAAATATTACAGGGCACATGCCATTGGATACAGAGGCATCCTTAGGCCTTCTAGGGGCCTTTGGGTGCCTCCCGTTATGGAGCTGGGTTACATGCGGCATAAGCTGGAGTTACGTCGGTGTCAGCAGTTGGAGGTTGGGCATCACCACATAGGTGCATGTTGGAAGCAACAGACGTCAGAGGCATGAGAGGCGAGTTTGTTTGTTTACAATCAGTTTCAACCAACATCAATCAATTCCCACAATCACTAGGTACATTCAATACACAAACATGAAACCAACACAAAAGTAAAAACCGTACAGCCATGACCATGATTTATTGGAGAGCAGACCATCGTGACACGGCCTGTCATCTCTTTTCAAGTTGTGCATCTGCTATTCGGATGACACACATATCCACATTGCCTGCTAAACGCCAAACTGACTGACCAATTCCATCCATATCCACTTGCCGGTTGTGATGGATAAGAATATTCAACACTGCCGAATGCCAAAATTAATTCACAACGAAAGTGGTGCAGAGCGGTGTCGGCTCGCCTTTCTGTCACATCTTTCTCAAATAGAAAACAAAAGAAAAGAACCAGAAGCTATTATTGGTATAGTGAACAAAGAAAAAGAAGAGACGAACTGAAGCAGAGAAGAGCTGGCCGTGTGGCATCTAGGAGCGGGTTCTCTTGGCAGGAGCTGCGGCCAGTGGTTCGCCAGCAGCGCGCTTCGTGCCTGATCGGTTTGCGGACTCCTTGGTTCGAAGCCATGAGTCGAAAGGACTCTTCTTGCCAGCGCGCTTTGCGGGAGTTGGGGCTGCGGCCAGCTTGTTGGTGGACCGAGTGGTGCGCCTGGTTTCTGGCGGAGATGCGGGTGCATATTTTGGAGCCTCTGGGGTTTGGGCTCTCTCTTCCTTGGCCTTGACAGGTGTTTCCACAGGCGCTGAGGGCTCCTCTGCCTCGGTAGCATCCTTGGCATCTTCGACGTCAGTTGCCGCCTCCTCCTCTTCAAGCATCTGCTTGGTCTTTGGAGCGGGTGCTTTGGTGGGGAAGAGTAGTCTAGGCTTGATGGAGGATCGTGTGAGTGGCTTGGAGAAATGAGCCTCAACATCTGAATCCAATTCTTCATCCTCAACTTCATCATCAAATTCGGAGAACTTGCGGAAGAATTTCTTGCCACGGCTGAGTGCGAGTGTTAGAGCATATTCTCGTAATCAAGACTATTTGCAGGGATGCTTACAATACGTAGATCAGGCCGTCATCACGGCGCGCGGCTTCATCAACCGACTGAGCTCCTTCGCCAGGGATCATCACCTTACGCTTGGTCCGGCGTCTGGAGGGTTCAGCACTGGTGGCATTGCCCACGAAAGGGTTCAATTTGCTGGCATCCTTCTTGGGGATGCGCTCCTGAGAATCGGTAAAAATTTCGATACCCTCCTCAGCTTCAGCCCGGAAACCCTCGAGAGTGATGCTTGAAAACTTCTTTGAACGCCTCTTACGGGGACTTGATACATCAGCATCCTCGGCGGGAAATAGGTTGCGGGCGAAAGATTGAATCTCTGCAGTCTCCTTGGAAGTCGGGGGCTTCTGAGGCGTTTTAGATGGCGTGGGAAGCATTAGAGAAGAAGACGCGATGGCTCGGCCAGCGACAGACTTGTCTTTTGATCCCGATGGGGCGGCAGATCCGGCGGCCAAGGCTGCAGCGACGCGACGGACCGAGTCGGCGGCAGGCTGGCGCTTCTTGCGTGGTGAGGAAACTGGTGAAGCCATTGCTGCGGAGCTTTGAGCGGCCGACTTTGCTGCGGCGCGTGGCGATGAAACTGCTTGGCGAGTTGCAGGCTGAGGCGATGGGGTTCTGGCAGAAACACGCTGTGCAGACAGTCTCGCCGATTTGCGTGGCGGTGAATACGGTTCCCAGCTATCGTGGTAGCCAAGTCGGGGGGCTGGTGGCGTTCGGATGGAAGAAGATGGAGGTGAAGGCGTCGAGGGGGTAGCGTCGACGACAGCCATTTTGAAAACGGGGGAAAATCAAATCCCGGGAAAACCAAAATATCAGATGATGAGGCGCCAATCGGGTCGATGAGATGGAGCAAAGCGAGGTTGCGGGTGCAGTTCCAGACTATCCTGGGTCTTCTCCAAAGGCTGTCGTGGCAGCGGAAGCGTGAACTCGTGACGAGCCAGAAATCAATAACCGGGCCAAAACAAAGAAAAAGCCGTCGCACAGGGAGAAGAGCGGTCTATGGCGTCGATGCGGGAATTAATACTATGGCGGGAGGGCCATGCGCAATTCGGAGGGCGACAGCGACGACGGCACGATGGACGGAGCAAATTCAGCAATGGCGTGGAAAAAATAATATCGCGAAGTAGTGCTCGGCTTGACGATGCTTTGGTGATGGATGGCTGAGGAGGAGAACAGGATTCCGGGAGCTAGACTGCAAAATGAAACTGGAGGGGGCTGGGGCAACCGCCAGCGCTGGAATGGGTGTGCCAGCCCTCCCTTTGCTTGCTAGCGCAGAGCCTGGGCAAGACGCGTTGAGCACCCCCGCCTGTAGCCAGCGGCAACGCGTGTGTTTCGCGCCATATCGCGCCAATCACAGCGCCGCAGCCCTTGTTTGCGGTGCCCAAGGCTCTGGGGCCTGCTGCGGCTGCGATTGGTGGCTGCTGCGATAGAGATCCACCGTGAAGCTCGCACCTTGTCGACAGCATCACCACAGCAGCGATGCAAGCCCGCAAAAAAAGTGCCATGCTGCACAACTCAATCTGGATCTACCACTTCAGCAACTTGATGCCCGATGCACGATTGGCGATTTCGGAAATCACTCCCCCACTCCGACCAACGACATACGAGTAGACATCACCTGCTGAAAGCATCTTGAAGGAAGCAGCACTTTATATCTGCGGGCGCGGCCATCTGCGGTGCAATTCAGACGATATCTTATGTACATCCAGTCGGGTGCTATCTAATCTATTTGTACTCGGCTTAACCGCACAGAAAACCGCACAGAAAAGCAGTCTTCCATCAGAAAAGCAAACATGGCCGGCGAGATGGATCTGGACGATTCAGATCTCTGGACGTCGCCAGTCAAAAACGATCCCGATCAGCCTCGTCCGAAAACGCCAAAGACTCCCAGAACCCCTCGAACCCCACGAACGCCACCGGGAAACGACCACCAGTCTGAGCCCGTCGACCGAGATGCAATGCTAAAGAGGGAGCTGGACGGCGTACGAAAGATCAATGAGGTCATTGAAGGTGTCATAGGCACTCTGCAGCGGGCCGGCGGAAACATGGAGGTAGGTCCTCGAGCCTAAAAGGCATATATGTATGAGATGTGTTGTGACGGGCGCTGACATGTGACGCACACTCTAGTCCGTCTCCAAAACCGTTTCGAATGCTTCCACGCTTCTCAATACCTGGACTCGCATCCTATCACAGACAGAGCACAACCAGCGCCTCATCCTCGACCCGACATGGAAAGGCGCAACCGACGACTTGGCGGAGATTGAAGCAGAAGCGCTGCGGAAACAACAAGCTGAGGCCCGCAAAGCGGTCGAGGAAGAGGAGCGAAAAGAAGAGCTCCGGCGACGGCGGGAAGAAGACGAGCAGAGAAGAAAGTTGCCTGCATCAGCTTCTGCTCGAGGAGCTCGCGGGACTCCTTCCGGCCGAGGAACTCGTGGAACTCGTGGTCGAACAAGGATAGCTACAGGATCATCGAGGATCGCCACCCGCTCAAGATATTCAAGTAACAATGCATCAGCTTCCTCAAGTAGTCGTAGTACGTCTGGCATTGGGAGAGGGCCTGGGACGACTAGGAGTCGTTACGGCAGAGCCAAATAGGTGGTCGTGTGAGCTGGAATCTGGCCCTGGACCTTTAACAGGGGTCCTGTTTTTGTTTCTTTATTCGATACTCCATAGATACCCAGAAATGTGCAAGCTGTAAAATGCTATTTCTTCTGAAAGAAGTGACTTAGCTTCTTCATCCCACTCGTGTTGACCTTTTTGAGGTCCCGGACCCCGCGACTTTCGTTTGCCTTCTTCTTCTTCTCCTCTTCCATCTTTCTCTTCTTCTCCATCCGAGCCTCATCTTCCAACTCATCTTGGTTTCTCTTGCGGCCGTAGTCTTGTGCTCTCACGGCCATGGTTTCTGACCGAAGCTTCTCAAGACTGGCGATATAATCATTTAGAAGAGAAAAGTCTTTGAGGCCTCCTGCTTCAGAAAATGACTTTTGGAGATTATCAGCCAATGCGGGGCCCATGTAACTAGAGCAGATGAACTCAAACGCTACTTTCAGTCTTTGCTGCTCGACAACTTCTGGTGAAGCTTGTAAAGAACTGGCAAAGTTCTCCTCTGCCGGTTCCTCAGCAACTGATGTTGCAGCTGTACTTGTTTGAGATACCGATGTATCGTTGGTCTCCGTGGTTGATGCTGTAGACTGAGATGCTGCCGACTCTGTCTGTGGAGTAGATGATCCCGAATCGGCGCTGTTGTTGCCGCTCAGCTGGCTCTCTCCCGTTCGCACCACTCTGTGCATCATCGGTGCCTGAAGAACCTTTTTCACAAACTTGTCTTCCATGCTCAATGGCAAGCCACTCTCGCTCATCCTCTTGGCCTTTTGAAATATGACATCCAAGAGTTTCTTCTCGTTTAGCCGAAACATGGATTCATCACCAGCCTCAACAGTGTCGCAAACTGCACCCATCCGGCTTTCTATCAGTCGCCGTGTTGTCCCCCAGCGCATAATCTCGGATAAATGTGAGCTCCCCTGGGGGAGTTTATCCAAGTGATCATCGCTGGATAGAAACAACCGTTTGACTTCACCAGAGCCCTTTGATGCCTTTGCGTCGACCAGCGCTGGCAGCACCAAGAAGAGGGGATCAATAGCTGTTGCCACAAAGAGCTCTGATCCCATGGTCACCTGCGCGCTTGGTCTTGCGCCTTGGTCGCCTGTCTTTGTTCCATTGGAGTTGGGCACCGCTTCAATAAGCCAACTTCGCGGCACTGATTTCGGCGCCGCTATTCTTGTGAATTCATAGATGCCGGTTTCGGGACATGCGAGGTATCGCGACGGCTGGGAGCTTCGTGGATTCGGGAGCGTGACAATCCGAGCATCCGGAGTGGCCTTTGATGGTAGAATGAAGACTTTGGGAGCCTCGCCGGCGTGGGAGACGAGGGTTATTGTCGATTTTGACTTGGTCGAATCGGAATCTGTGGCCGAAGCCGCCGTCGATGGCTTCGTTGACCGTGTCCTTGCCATGGCGGTGTCGCAAACGCAATTGACGCGATTGATGCCACTGGCTGACTCCTTTGCAGCTGTTTCGGTGCTATCAAAAGATCAATGAACCCTTTTCTGGTCTAAACCGCGCTGTCGCATGCAAAAGCCGTCCTCTGCCTCTCGCTGTTCAAGGGTACAAGGAAAAAGGCACAGCTTGGGTTTGTCGCATTCCGACCCCTGCCAAAGTCTAAAGACGCGATTGACGCGTTCTGCGCCCATCCCGCGTTTTAGCCTTTGGCGATGCGCCCCACCTCAGCCAGTCAAGCTGTGCAGCCACTGCCGAGTCCCCACCGCCCACGATTTGTGTGTCCAAGCCTTACCGGCTGGCTCAAGCGGTGCCCGAACAGCGCATCATTTTTTACCTGCTAGGCCTATCGTAGCAAAAGCTGGATCAACAAGCCAAGAGGCGACGCCTGCACGAGATCAACAGCGCTTGCGACCAGTGCCTGGACTGCCTTTCTTCTCTCCTTCATCTACTATCGACACTGCCTCACTGCCATCTGTTCCTAGCACTACTACAAGGAATCTGCCCATCATTGGCGCTCGCATCTCGTCCCGTCTCGCTTGGCCGCTGCATCTGTGCGCTTCCCCGCCGAGTTGCCCGCGTCGCAGGCCCTGTCGAGAAGCGAAAACCTCATCTGCGGCCGCTTAGCCCGTCGCCTCCGTATGGCCCCAGAGCGCTGACGGATCACAAGGGAGCCTGGGCCTAGCTGGTGCCCTGCGTTGTCGTGCCTGAGATAGATCCGGGGGGGGTGGTTGGAGTGGTTGGGCAGAGGCGCAGGACCGCGAACCCGACAATCCACCAGCATCAGCATCAAGCACCAGCATAGCATAGCATAGCATCACCAACATGGCCCACGGTGAGTGGCGCAGGCCGCTGCCGCTGCTAATTGCGACTGACCGCCAAGCAGGACCGCAAGAGTCAGAGACCTCTTGGCCTCCTCGGTCGCCCCACGAAGCCCTCATGAGCACCCCGAAAGGTCGCCAGCGCTACCGAGAAATGATGAATCAGACCTCGCCGACACCCACGCCCTCTCCGTCCAAGAGCAGCAGGGCTACGGCATCGGTCATGGCGCGATCCGGGGCGCTTCAGGAACAGATGGATGACGATGACGACGATGACGATGAGGAGACGCTCCAGCTGAAGCTGCAGGAGATCCAGGCTCGATTGAAGCTGAAGAAGCTGCAAAAGGCCCGCGAGAATGCCGCTCAGGGCAGACACTCTCGCTCAAACTCTGTTACGTCGAGCGTCCAGCCACGGCGCGCTGTTCGCGGGACTACACCAACGCCGGAACATCCACGGCCTGCGTCCCAGAATATGGTACAGGTCCCTGCGTCTCCCGTCCGGAAAATACAGCCTCCGCAGGATCCAAAATCGCCAAGTAGAGTGCTGCTGGGCATCGACAAGGGGCTGCGGGCAAAGGATGTTTCTCTAAAACGCGCGCCAAGCTTTCGACGGCCTGTAAGCATCGATAGGGCGGCGCAGAGAAGTTATTCAGAGAAGCCAAAGGCAGCTAGTCCATCTGGAATGTCATCGCCTGAAGGATTCAGGTCACTCAGCTTCAATGAGCGACTGGCATCCGCAAGGTCAGAAGAGGTGTCTCGCGCCGAAAGGCAAGAGAGGATATCAAAGCTGAGATCGAGCGCATTTGTCGGGATTGGCAAGGAGGAAATGGAAGAATACAAGAAAAATGCCGTCGACATTCCGGACGAGCCTTTGCAGGCCCCGTCTTTTAGCAGGGACGAGGTCCTGGGCAAATCGAAGCCACCTGTGGTGTTGCAACGGACCCGTACGGTGTCTGATTTGCGGGATACCGCTGGGAGAAACGGAAATCCCCCGTATGGCAATATTCCCCCATTCATACAGCAGTCCTCGCAGGGCCGTAAAAACAGCTTGCCGACGAGTGACATCTCCACGGAAGAGCAAGGATCATTTGAACCTTACTCTAGTATACATCTTTCCAAGCGGATATTACCCAATCGAGTCGTAGCCAGGCATGTTTCTGGCAAGAAAATATTCAACATCAAAGATCTACTGCGAGAGGTCAAGGGCCCAGACTTTGCTCTGCCAGATGTCGAAGAGGACATCATCGTCTTTGCGATTGTAGCAAAAAAGTCAGAACCCCGAGCGCATAAGCCCGCCGCGGGGAAGAACGGACAGAAAGACGAGGACCGTGGCAAATACATGGTACTGACTCTGGTCGACTTGGAATACGAACTGGATCTATTTCTATTCAACTCGGGCTTCACTAAATACTGGAAGCTCACAGAAGGCACTGTTGTCGCCATTCTCAACCCCAATGTTATGCCACCACCACCTGGAAGACAAGACACTGGACGTTTTAGCCTGGTCATTAATTCCGACGAGGACACGATTCTCGAGGTTGGGTCAGCCCGCGACTTGGGCTTCTGCCAGGCAATCAAAAAGGACGGAGAAATGTGCAGGTCTTGGGTGAACAAGAAGCGAACGCAATTCTGCGAGTTTCATTCCAACGAGGCCATCCGGAAGCAGCGAAGTGCACGAATGGAAGTCAACTCGAGTGGCTTTGGCACTCGCACTCGTTTTCAGGGCAAAAACTCTGTAGACGTTTTTGAGCCGGTCAAGAAGAAAAACACCGACTACGACTGGGAGACCAAGACACATTGGTATGCGGCGCGAGGGCATACGGCTTCAGAGCTACTTGACGGCAAAGACCGAGATCCTTCAGACAGGAAGGACAAGGCCGAGTTTCTACGACGCAATATGGAAGCCAAGGAAAAGGAGCGCGAGATGATGAAGAAGCTTGGCGAAGTCGGCAATGCCGCTGGGAGAGAATACATGCAGCGCGCAAGATCTCGAACCGATGCAGGCCTGGCACCCAGCAGCATGAGCTCGAGCCAGCAGCTCTTCAACACGGCAGATCCCTTTACCGAACCCGAAAAGCCAGATGCGGCCTCGCTTGGCCTCCTCGACAAGGCTCGTGACATCCACCTCAGTCCTGTGAAGAGGAAACGGACGGGTAGTTCTCAGACTGGATCTCTTACGCGGAGCAACAGTAGCAATAGTAATAGTACTACTCACAGCAGGCCGCCTGGCCTTGGCTGGGGCGGCGCGTTGAAGGACAAGCTGTCGAGCATGAAGGAAGGGGAGAAGCTCAAGCCAGAGCAGCAACCGCTTCGGAAGAAGACACGGTTTGTCACTGAAAAGGGAATCCGAGAAGCTGGCCGCGAGAGCCTTGGCAACTTGTCCGAAAGGAATCTGGCCGACCGGCAGGTGATCTTACCCGACGACGATGACGAGCTTGTCATCGTGGGGTAGATTCCAAAGCTGAGGCTGAGGTTTTAGGGCAGAAATCAGGTCGCCAATGAGAGATTGAGGCGGCTACATCAATGACTTTTATGACTACTACTATATAACAAAAGGCATGGATAAGGTTTTTTTTTTTAAGGGAGGAGCATCAGTAGCATTGAGTATGTAACTTTCTGAGCATCATTTATCCCCTTTTGTTTTCCTTCAGTGGTGCCATAGTTGCCGCAAACACTATTTCTTTTTCTTTTCTTTGAAATTGTCTGGATGAATGGGAAGGCAGGGTATGGTCATAAATACGGCAGAGGCAAGCCATATCTTGGCTATTGTAAAGATAAAGGCGAAAGAGCACGGCAAAGGTCTGATTTTATTGAGCATTAGGTGGCAGTGTCTAATTTTTTTTTTTTTTTCTTTTTTTTCGAATACGATGTTTTGTACAATCTTGCATTAGATGGGATGCTGTGCCCTTTTCAGCTCTGGGAAGCTATGATGATTGGCTGAAGTGAGAAGCGCGCGATGATCTCTTGTGTAGCCCGTTCACAGGTTTGAATTAAGGTTGAGCAGCGGAATTTGGGTCATTCATTCCAATTTGCCTGTTTTCTTTCCGACGGGGTTTACAAAAACGATCACGATCGCCAAAGACAAAAAAAAAAAAATAGAACTAATGGTGTGGGCAGCCGTTTTTTTTCTTTTTGTCCAACTCTGCCACAGCCGATTTAGCGCCCCATTGCCAGCGCAATGGTTGACATCACCACGTGCGGCGCTGAACAGGCCTGTCATACCGCCTCCTTTTTCAATACGAATGGTTCAATTCATCCAATGTGGGTGACTCGAGTGTTTTTTGGGAGTTGCCGGAGTCTAATAGATGATCATATCCAGATGAGGAAATGGCCCCCCCTGTAGATTGGATGGACAGCTGAATCGTCTTTGACGTCAATGGGGTATACGAAGATGGAAAGATATGCGCTGGGGGGGTGACATGCGGCTAGCAACTTGAGATCTGCCGTTGAACAATAGAACTAAGCAGGGTAGCCTGTAGCAGTGCATTGAAACTTTTATGCAAAACAACAAGCAGCCTGAAAATAGCTAAAAGAGAGAATGTGTAAGACGCCACGCAGAGGTAATACGAAGTAAGCTTAAAGCCATGCGAGCTGGACGCCCAATGGCTGTCGAGTTGGTTGATTCAAGGCGTCGGTTGGCCGTTTTTTTGGTCATTTGCCACCATTTTCTCAAATTTCCTTCCGAAGGGGTGCATGAAAGGAACATACGATTAAGTGCTTAGCCTGCAAGGCGCAAAGTATAATCTCGGCTTGGAGCTGAGCGTGACCATGACGAGCTGAGCAAAGTGCGCCTCGTTAAGAGTCTTGGAGATACGCCACACTCAAAAGCGAGCGACCTGATTGTAACAACGAAAATAGAGCATCTGAAAAGAAAACAGCCGTGTGAAAGAAACTTTTGCCAGCTTTGTCTGGATTGATGTTAGTTTTGTGTTGCTGTATTAGGCACCTAAATTCGCTGGCTCGTATTCCCATAGGTGCTTCAAGCGCGCCAAACATTGCCGAGATTTCTAGACGAAAATATGTAGGCACATACCACTGCTAGCAGCTGTATGTGGTCCGTGATTATATCCGATTTCGTGTACATGTAGAGTTGGTGCGCCAATGTCTTATACTCTGCGAGATTATGGCACGATCCGCTACGGAGTGACCAACCCATGAGGGTTTCCAACGAGCTTCTAGATGGCTCAGCTCGACTAACACGTCTAGGGATGGCTACTGACAGGGTCTCCGATCTGTAATACCTGCGATACGCTCTATACGCCAAATAACCATGTGCTGTTTCAAGCGTGAAATTGCAGCTGGTAACGTTACGCTGCGAGGAGGCCGAGGCTGGCCAAGAATAGCAGCAAACTTGTTTCTGGTTAAAGAGATTTACGGGCAGCTGCAGCCAGCGGCCGAAGGCTTTTGTGTTGGCCCAATGAGCGATACCAGCAATCAAGAGTCCAACATAGGGGGCAACTGATACAATTGATACTTCAGGATGTGCCCGTAGAAAGTTTTGTGCCAAGTCTCTGCCATCATCCGGCTCAATGGTGGAGTACTGACATTTCAGCCACTAACTGATGGTGTTTAGTAGCTGTGAGTGTATGGACATGCCTGTGACGGGTGTGTCTCGTATAAGTGCGATGTATGTAGGGAGAGCTGCTCGTGATATATGAAAAGAACATGAGATGAACAACACCTGAACTACTGCTAGCGCGGCGGTGACGGATCTCAGTTGATGCAAGGCTATCCAGAACATGGTTCAGTTGGCAATGGTAGATTCCGTCGATCTAGCGCCAACAGCCGGTATTTCCTCAGGCAATCAGATGTTGGTGTCCATATCCGTGGTTGTAACTTGTAACACACGCACCTGGTAGAATCGGCTCCCGGTAGCATTGGCATTACGAGATATGTTCAGCCCTTGTTCGTATCCCTTTTCGCCTTTTGTCCCGTTGTCAAACCCTCTCGCTCCGAGATCAGCACAGCGCTGCTCTTCGTATAGGTTTGGGCATCAAAGACTAATAGATTAAAAAATGCCGTCTAGCGCTTTCCATTGGAGCTTCTCGATCCTTTTCTCCGACTATTGCCCAATAGTCTGAGGCGGCCGCTTTGAAATGGGCAGTGGTGCACGTCTAGAGGCTCCGGCGGAGGAAAATCGGTGCCTCCGGTACAATGAATGCCACGCCGAAGGAGCCGATTTGAGACGCTCCAGTTCCAGGTACTAGACCAGTCCAAAACGCCACACCTCTTTGTTTATTCGGATGCGTAATTTTAATTCTGCTTCTAAAATTATCACGCGCCGGAGCAGAATGCAGTGTCCGGATACCACTGGCATGGCACCAGTATGTACTTGTAGCACCGCTGCTATGGAGCATTGATGCTGGGAGCAATGCTGACAGTTGCCTTGCTCCAGCACCGGGTAGCAGCAATTGATATCAATCGCCAGTGAGACACAGGACAAAGGCCCAGCCGAGGCCACGCATCGAATGGCCGGTTCGCAGCAGCTGAGATTCCCAGGGAGCACAAAACAAAACAACACGCGTGCCCGGCCCACTGTTCGCATGCATCGACAGACGCTGAGGCGGAGAGCCGTCGAGGCCAGCGAGCGCTGACGCTGTGGCACGCGGATTGAGCCACGAGATGGCCAGCTTTTGGGCGTCAAGGGCAATGCCATGCCTGCTGCTAACGGGTTGCTAGTGGCGCGATGGCTGGACGGCGCGCAACTCTCACGGCATACAGCACATGCGCCTGCATCCACGGCGGTTCGCTGGTCGTGCTTCTCATGCAGCATTACGAAAGTTGCATCAGGCGGCAGACCATTGCTGGGGATTATTGCTGCTATGGGCATAGCCCCACGCGGTGGACAATACAAGCTTTGCCCGGATATAAGCTAGAAAAAAAACTTAATCAGTGCACCTGTCTTTCCAAAAAGGCCATCGACATCCCTGGCCTGTCAGCAGTCTATCGGCACTCGGCTGTATCGCAAAGAGACAGAGGCAAAAAGGAAATGACAGAAATTGGGACAACACTAGATACTACTCCCTTTGATGCTCCGTGGCTTGACCATCAGCCGGTATTTCCGTAGGGGGCAAGAACAACAACAACGGCAGGAGGAAAAGAGGAGTCGATAGTCAGAATCGCACGCAGGGAGCAAACGTCATGCTGCGTCTCCCAGCCAGCAGCGGCGCCTACCGTCTGTCCTTGCACAACTTCCAAGCAGCGCAGAAGCTATCGGCGCTTCGCCGGCGAGCATGTCTCAGACCAGCGCACCGCCCATCGCGCTCGTCCTCGCTCGATCTTCACGCGCGAGCCTATCAAAGGCGCCTCGGGCCTGGCGAATAACGGACCCATCCCCGCACGCCTCCAGCGTCCTGAAATCTCCTCGGGGCCTGTCGAATCTCCAGTCGCGCATGGGGCGGATTCGACACCATTGGTCCCGGCCCTGACACTAGGGCTGGATCAAGTCTGGAGCCGACTGGTAGCCTCGCCGCACAGCTGCCCTTGTATGGGATTGGATATGCGTGTCCCCAAAATCCTCGTATCGTGCCCAGCCTAGATGTCTTTGCTGCCAAACTGCTGCCAATCGGGCTTGGCCCCCGAGGCCGTGGCGTGGCGCTGCTTAGGAGCGTCTCCACGAAGGAGCTTCATCCCTTTCGCTTTCCTCCCTTGCGGCGTCCGTATTGCCCAGGCACGGCGGGTACGACTTTGTCCACTAGCATTGCCGCGTGAAGGAGAAGAGAACGGAAGAACAAAAATAAACCAAATAAAGAGGCTAGAATCTTGGGTCAGGGATAGGCGTTGGCCAGCCCCCTGAAAAGAAGCCAATGGTGAATGAACGCATGCTTAACACTAACAACACGCAGCGTGGGTGACGGCTCCTCTGATCTGCCATTCCTCGATTCCGTTTGCTCTTGCTCTGCCGCCGAGTTCCCGGCGCCCTGTAGCCCTGAGATTCGAGCCAGCTGTGTCTGTGTATACTCAAACGGTATGTACTCGTGTGGGTGGGGTGGACGATCCGGCAGCTAATCCCAAGAAGCTGCCAAAGCAAATAATACAAAATCGCCAGCCTGCTGCTGCTGTCCTCCCCTAGCCGACCTGGAGAATCCCTCCTATCCTCGTTCTCCTCCACCCCTGTCACATGGCATAATCCGTTCAGCTAGATTGGTGTCGTATATATATTCTATATCAGCCTCTTAGTCGTTTGGCCTTCGCCTACAGCAGGAAGAAGAACCGACTTGCCTGTATAGGGAAGGGAGCTCGCTTTCATTCCGTACTTCCAAGTTCCCACAAGGGGCAATTACAGGAGCCGCGCCGTTTACCCATCTCTCATCTCGGGTCCTTTTTTTTTTTTATTTTTCCTTTTCTGTCTCTGGCCTCTTCACAGCCTTCTTTCGATCTTCTTTTTCCTTTCTTCAACCACACATTCGTTTAAACCGAAGCGCATCATGATGTTGCAAGCTTCCGTCTCGGTGCTGGCCTTGGCCGCAGTTTCACTCGCACAGGGCACAGCACACATCCCCGTCACTGGTGTTCCCGTCTCTTCCGGTTCCGCTGTGCCTCTGAGACAAAATATCAATGACTTGGTCAAATCGGGGCCGCAATGGTAAGAAGCCAAGAGAGTGTTTTAGTTGTCCCAACCGAGGGAGAATGAGAACGTGATGCTCATAATGAGTCTGTAATAGGGACCTCTATGTTCAGGCCATGTATAACATGTCCAAGCTGGACTCCCACGACCCCTACAGCTTCTTCCAGATTGCCGGTAATTCTTTTCTTCTTTGAGATGGCATGACTCTCGGAGCCGTTAGTAACACTGGCTAGGCATCCACGGCGCACCGTATATCGAGTACAACAAAGCCGGCGGCCGAACGGGAGACGGATGGCTGGGATACTGCCCTCACGGTGTATGTCTTTGCAAAGGCGCCTGTCCATTCGCTGGGCCTCCCGACGCTATTATGAAATTGCCTCTGACATGTTTTTAGGAGGACATCTTTCTCACTTGGCATCGCCCCTATGTTCTGCTTTTCGAGGTATGATATTTCAAGTGTCTCTCATCCTCTTGCCTCCGTTTAGGAATGCGGCGGCTTACTTTCTCTCCATTTAGCAAGCATTGGTGTCCATAGCCAAGAAAATCGCCAATGGTTATCCTGCTCAGTACCGCGCCAAGTACCAAGCAGCGGCAGCAAGCCTGCGATCTCCCTACTGGGACTGGGCCGCCGATAGCACCGTCCCTGCCTGCACGGTGCCGAACACGCTCAATATCAATGTCCCCAGCGGCAGTGGCATCAAGACGGTCGCCTACACCAACCCTCTCCGGACTTATTACTTCCCTCACATCGCCATGTCCGGCTCGTATGGAGAATTCTCTGGAGGCGGTCAAGACCACACGATCCGCTGCCCTTCGCCCCAGGAGAATTATCCTAACACGGCCAATGCCAACCTGCGGGCGCGCCCTTACAAGGGCTGGATTGTAAGCTGCCAATGCTGGTGGTGAGCCATCGGTGGATGTTGGTTGCTAACAAGTGCGCAGTATGACGTCCTGACAAACTCTCAAAACTTTGCCGATTTTGCTTCCACCAGCGGCCCCGGTATCAACGTCGAGCAGATTCACAATGCCATTCACTGGGATGGTGCCTGTGGCAACCAGTTCCTTGCTCCCGATTACTCTGGCTTCGATCCTTTGTTGTAGGTTCAACGCGGCGTTATATGAAAAGAGCCCAAGTATAAACTAATATTGGAACAGCTTCATGCACCACTCCAACGTCGACCGCATGTGGGCGTACTGGGAGGCCATCATGCCTAATTCGCCCGTCTTTACCGCATCCTACAAAGGCCAGTCTCGATTCAACAGCAAGACGGGAGCCACCATCACTCCCAACTCTCCCCTGCAGCCATTCTACCAGGCCAACGGCCAGTTCCACACCTCCAACACCGTCAAGAGCATCCAAGGCATGGGCTACTCCTACCAGGGCATCGAATACTGGCAGAAGACCCAGGCTCAGATCAAGTCCAGCGTCAGCACCATCATTAACCAGCTATATGGCCCCAAGAGCTCCTCGAAGCGAAACACTCGTGCCGCCGACCTTGTCCAGACTCGCTACTTTGCGCAGATTTCCGTCAACGTCACTGAGATTCCGACCCGCCCCGCCGAAATCAACGTCTACGTTGCTGGACAAAAAGCCGGCAGCTTGATTGTCATGAAGCTTCCCGCCGAAGGCGTGGTCAACGGTGGATTCACAGTCGATACTCCCATGAAGACCCTTCTGCACGGAGGTAACCGTAACGCTGTTAGCGCCTTTTCTTCCGATGTTGAGGTTGAGATTCTCACGGTAAGCCCGCTTGCTCAATTTCAGTAGGATACTCAGCATCGGCCTTGTACTGACAAACCTTTTAGCGCTCTGGTCAAACCATCCCCCTCGAGAGCGTTCCCAGCCTTGCTATCGATCTCGAATCCGCCAACGTCACCATGCCGTCTGCCCTGGATCAGCTTCCCAAGTACGGCACTCGTTCAAAGCACCGTGCTCAGGCCGCCCAGAAGGGACAGCGCAACCGACCTCCTCCCCCTCCCCCTCCCCCTGCTCAGTAAAGGGGGGGACGAGGCCACCCAGCCTTTCTCATCTTGTTGCAATATTATGTAGCCATATACATGACAGAATGCACGCAAGATGAGTGTTTAAGTATATACTACGACTTTTCAACATAGGTTTTCCGACTTTTGTGGACGTGCGCAATATCTTTTCGCATCTCATGGGCTTTTATCCTAGGGTACTTGTCCAGGAGGTTTTGTTGATTGGGTTGATATGGTTTTCTGTATATAACACTTCTTATTTCATTACTGTTGCTGCATGAGGACATATACACAACATGCATGCGCTTTCACCAAACGTGCTCTAGGGCGTTCGCAATGGGCGGCTCTAGAGGCGGATTGGATATAAATTAAGATGACGATAATTGAATATTATAATTTTGACAAGTTGCTAAATGCGTGTGTTGATGGGTGTCGATTTAAAATTGCCACGCTTGAAAAGTAAGTCGGCGCTCTGGTCAGTTTACAGTGGAGAGAATGCACGAGTTGATCGGGAATATGAACGGGCCATGCCTTGGCTCTAGCTCATCGATTGTTTGAGCATTGGGAAACGCCGATTTCATCGTAGACCGGGAAGAAAGATTAAGACTAGTTGCATAGAAGGAGAAAAATTGGGTATGAAAAAAAATTAACAAAAAGAAAAAAAAACATGCGGCCTGTGTGGATCGAACACACGACCTTCAGATATCAATTGAATGACTGAATGACTTCAGTCTGACGCTCTCCCAGCTGAGCTAAGGCCGCAAGTTGAAAGGGATGGGCTTTTTGAAGGTTATAGGCTATGCTGGGCATGTTTTTGTGTAATTAATGGGTGAGGTCTCGGGTAGGACTTGTGACAAGACGCTCGTTCTTCCATCGGAATCTGGTGTTGGTGTGATTTACTCATGAAATGGCATGTGAGAATTATAGTTAGATACATACCTAGTCTATGTTGATGTAATTAATTCCAGTACCTTGTTTTTAACAATTCCCTGTATTTCCGCTACTCGATACTTGAGTTGCGAATATGCCTTTGTTTAATAGTTTCTTGCTTGGCAGAAAAAAGGTAGGGCCATGAGAAGTTGTGTCATTACTCTCTGGAGCTCGCGAAATGCTTGATATTTCTGCATTATCCACACATGTCTTGCAGAGCATTTTCTTGGCGCTAAATATACTCTCTTCTGTTGTTGTTGGAAGCTAAACAATCCTGATGGACTGTGACTGAATGCCCTCCCATTGCCAGTTACCCTGATCTCTCAGGGGCTCATAACACCAGACACCCGCTCTGATGAACTCTCTCTCGTTCCCCGTTGGAAGCAACAGCAAGCCCAAGTAATTCTCCGTTTCGTAGGGAAACAGTCTTTGGTGTTTCAGACTGCTAATCAGCACCATCCACATTTGCTCTACGGGTCCCTTTGGATAGGCCGAAGCTTTGCGCCCAGACTCCCAATCCAGCTGAAAGTGCGCAATGTACTCATCGCTCGGAGATAACAAAACACGCTCCAGGTGAAGAGACAAAGACCTAAACCTGCTAGAAGTGCTTACGCTCCAAATATCCCCGAATTTTGCTTTGCCATCGTCGCAGAGTGGCACCTGAAATAGTTTTGCATCGAGCTCAAGGTATGCGCTGGTCACACGGCCGTACGGGTTTGACTTGTCAGCAGCGACAACCTCGGCATGAAGTAATGTATACTCGGGGAAGAAGACTCCGTCCTCGAATTCGGTGGAAGTGATGTTTCCGATCCATCTGACGGGATCTGGTTGGCCGGCCCAGCTCCACGAAGGCGCGATATATTCTTGGGAGACGCGTTGGAGCCTGTACCCCTGAGAGCAGGGCTCCAGAACATGCTGCACCTTGCGCTTCGAGGACGAGGTCCATAGAAGCCCTCTTTGAAGATCCGATTTCCAGAGCCCCGCCAGGTATTCTTGGCCTGGATTCTCTTCAGAGAAGAACTTTGCGAGCGCGGAAATGGCGGGGAACTTATCAGTCTCATACGTAAGCCGTCGTCTGCTATAGTCTTGCATCGACCCATACCATCCTCTCATCGGATCGTCGGGTGTCAGTCTGCTACTCGACAAGAAAGGCTCTCCAAGATATCGAAACCCATCCGCGAAGACGTGCTCCTCTCCCGAAGCGTAAGAAAAAATCTGGTTCTCAAAGAAGACGGCTCGCGGGGAGAGCAGGGCCTCTTGAAAAGTCCAGCCTCGGGTATTCCAAGAGCTATGCTGCATATGATACAACGCCTGTCGTCCCGAGGTACCTAGGAGGCTATGTCTCTGCGACTTGGGCCTTAATACAGCAGGGTCCTGCATCCGAATATGGATGACTCCCGAAATGGATGCATCTAGCTTGGAGCGAAAGTTGACTTTGAGTGTCGGCCGACTCGACTTGGTTCTCAAGAAGCCGCCTGAACAAGAGCTTCCTTGAAGATTGCACAACGTGAGAAAGCTGCTGCTATAGACCTTTGACATTTGGAGCGATTCTCTGGCCCAGTCATCGTAGTCCCCTTGGATGATGCAGAGGGCGTCTACCCAGAGATACCGAATTCCAAGGGCTCGGCATGCGCGGACAGCGTCGGCGACGGTTTGTGGCATTTCGTTGATGTCGATTTGCGACAGGCGTTGTTTCAACGAGTCCGCTGTTGTTTTCAGCTGCTTCTCCGACTCCCTTTTCGATCCCCAACAATAGCTCAAAGCCAAGTACCTCTTTTTAACTGGGTCCGTTTCCTGTCCAACATCTTCATCATCCTTTGAGATTATGAGCCTCAACTTTGTGGAGTTTTTCGCTCCCACGTCTATGAGGCGCGTAGGCAGATATGTGCTCTGTGCTGAATCTGAGGCATCGGAAAGAGACTTGCCTATCAGCTCGTGTAAACGTCTCAGAGACCGGGCAGATAGAAAGTCATTTGAAATCGGCTTGCGACGGATTTTAAGCCAGGGTCGACATGGATCTAACTCAATGTAAGCGCAAGTCAATATGTAAGAATTTATAATGCCATAACGGCAGCATACCACATGTATCGGCAGTTATCCGATATTGAAGAGAATATTCTTTCTTACTATCCCCCCAATCGATCACGATGAAGACAATCAATAAATTGAGCCAATCATTACAACCTGAACGGCTTAGGCGTCTAGGTGCCGCATAGTCACCATCATCATCATCCCACGGTTTCGGAAGTGAATAATGAGGGTCATCAAACAGGTAGTTGACATCAGTAATCACAATCCTTGCACCTCGATATGTGTATCTGTCCTCTCCTTTCTCGTGTTCTGAGCCATAGAAGTCATTGGGCGGTCGCCGTAGGAGATGTTTGTAAGAAGAAATCAAATCGCTCCTCAGCATATGACAAAACGCGCAGGTCTGGGCAGTAGCAGCGATATTAGGAAGACCGGGGAGAGTATCTTGTCGGCGGTATCCGAGGCTTAGCTGGTACTCCCAGTCCGAATCCTGATACACGGGGTTTTTAAATTGAACAAATCGTTTTCCGCCTTCCACCTCTTGAACGATTCCACCATGCCGTGTATCATCAAGTTCAAGGACCTTGCAATATTCACATGGCTGATCTAAAACCAGCACCTCGGTACTACTATCCACGTTCTCATTTGGCTTGCTATCGTTACTCGACTTCATCATTGCACGAGAAAAGAGTTGCTTTGAGGTATTATTGAAATGTAGGCTGTCTCATGGAGGGGATCCTGGAGGGGCCATATGGCACCAAGACAGAATGGGGTTGCATTGGTCAAAGTACATATGTATGTACTCCGTAGGACCCGGAGATTAGGAGCAATAACATTTAGGCTCTTCCAGTAATGCATTTTTCCCTTCATTATATAGGTACTTACGGCTGCATTTAGGTATATGTTGCCGCATATATATAATGGATGAAAGGCTCGGCAATCGGAGTTGTTAACTGCGGCGTGACTCAGTGCTGGCCCGAGGCCAGTCTCGTAAAGGATAGGCAGGTTAATAGTGGTGGCGATGCGACTTAATGCACAAAAGTCCCATTGCGTTATTGGTGCATTGCGTCCGAGGCTAGGACAGGAAATCCAGGAACAAACATCCCGATCGGGTCTCATATAAGCCGAGCGGATGAAATGAATAAAATAGACGAACAAGATTCGCCAATTCGTCAAAAATGCAAGCCTTGCATCTGTGTGGCGAGATTGAGACTAGTTACTCCATTGCCACTACCAATACATGTACCAGGGCCGCATTCCATTCCATTAATAAGAGACTTACCACGCACCGTGCACTTTTGCTAGCGATATGGCTGATGAACTTTTGCGATTACGGTTGGCGGAATCGAAAAGACCCCTGTGCTAGGCTAGTTGCGGGCTGGAGCCGATGTTTGTGCCCGATCCGGCAAATCCGTCTTATATTCTACGGAGCAGCTGAGCTGTCAATGGCCACAGCGGGTGTTGACCGAGGAGCGAGATAAGCTATTTAGGGTTAAAACGTCGTTGCATGGAGTGCCACACCGCCAGTTTATATGAGTTGAATACAGGTCTATGGTGTTGAGCACTGACGGAGCTTGGAAGGAATGTGAGTTGCTCATACGGCGTTGGGAGACATGCCCTGTATGCAGCTTTGTGAACAACTGCATGAGAGTCAACTCAACTGCCAACACCTCGCCATCCATCCACGCCCTCCCGCGGCCAAACTCCAGCAATTGCGCCGTTTACACTCCATCAGGCACTTTTTGTTCCTGGCCCCAGACCCTGACCCAACTCCAAAAGTGCTGCTCCACACTGCCTCTTTTGCCATCGCGGCCCGGAACCCCGGCACTGCTGGACAGACCAACAGCCACCAGGCAGGGATTGCAGCGCTGCCCGACCTTCCTATTGGGGAGCGTGATGGACAAGAACTTCTGCCCAGCCGGGAATCGCAATCTTGCATCGCTGCCAAGTGGTGGCGGATCGCTGCCTGTTGGGACCTGTTGCAGCCGGGGCATTACACCATCCGGTGGAGGCATCACCTCTGTCTTGAAATAGCATCTGTCTACTGTATGTATATGGGATCGTATATATACATAGTCTCCAGGGTCAGGGGCTTTGCACGGCATCTATATAAAAAGGCCTGAGATGCCCCCCGGATCTCAACCGATCCCCTCCTCGCCTTGCTCCAGTTGTCTCCAGTCACCTCAATCTCACTCACAATGGCCAAACTGACAGCTCTTGCCGGTCTCCTGACCCTTGCCAGCGTGCAGGCAAATGCCGCCGTGCTCTTGGACAGCCTCGACAAGGTGCCTGTGGGCTGGCAGCCTGCTTCAGCCCCGGCCCCGTCGTCCAAGATCACCCTCCAGGTTGCCCTGACGCAGCAGAACATTGACCAGTTGGAATCAAAGCTCGCTGCCGTCTCCACGCCCAACTCCAGCAACTATGGAAAGTACCTGGACGTCGATGAGATCAACCGCATCTTCGCTCCCAGCAGCGCCAGCACCACAGCCGTCGAGTCCTGGCTCAAGTCGTACGGCGTCGACTACAAGGTGCAGGGCAGCAGCATCTGGTTCCAGACGGATGTGTCGACGGCCAACAAGATGCTCAGCACAAACTTCCACACGTACACCGACTCCGTTGGTGCCAAGAAAGTGCGAACGCTCCAGTACTCGGTCCCCGAGACCCTGGCCGACCACATCGATTTGATTTCGCCCACAACCTACTTTGGCACGTCCAAGGCCATGCGGGCGTTGAAGATCCAGAACGCGGCCTCTGCCGTCTCCCCCCTGGCTGCTCGTCAGGAGCCCTCCAGCTGCAAGGGCACGATTGAGTTTGAGAACCGGACATTCAACGTCTTCCAGCCCGATTGTCTCAAGACCGAGTACAGTGTCAACGGATACAAGCCCTCGGCCAAGTCCGGTAGCAGGATTGGCTTCGGCTCTTTTCTGAACCAGAGCGCCAGCTCCTCGGATCTCGCTCTTTTCGAGAAGCACTTTGGCTTTGCCAGCCAGGGCTTCTCCGTCGAGCTGATCAATGGCGGATCAAACCCCCAGCCGCCCACAGACGCCAATGACGGCGAGGCCAACCTGGACGCCCAGAACATTGTGTCGTTTGTACAGCCTCTGCCCATCACCGAGTTCATTGCTGGAGGAACTGCGCCGTACTTCCCTGACCCCGTTGAGCCGGCCGGAACTCCCGACGAGAACGAGCCCTACCTCGAGTACTATGAGTACCTGCTCTCAAAGTCAAACAAGGAGCTTCCCCAGGTCATCACCAACTCCTACGGTGACGAGGAGCAGACTGTTCCCCAGGCATATGCCGTCCGCGTGTGCAACCTGATTGGATTGATGGGCCTTCGTGGCATCTCCATTCTCGAGTCATCCGGTGATGAGGGTGTTGGTGCCTCTTGTCTCGCTACCAACAGCACCACCACCCCCCAGTTTAACCCCATCTTCCCGGTATGTTCCCTCCAATGTCTCCGGAAGAAACACTCACTAACAACAGCTTCTGTTAGGCTACATGCCCCTATGTCACCAGTGTTGGTGGAACCGTCAGCTTCAACCCCGAGGTTGCCTGGGACGGCTCATCCGGAGGCTTCAGCTACTACTTCTCCAGGCCCTGGTACCAGGAGGCCGCCGTTGGCACATACCTTAACAAGTATGTCAGCAAGGAGACCAAGGAATACTACAAGTCGTATGTCGACTTTTCCGGACGTGGCTTCCCCGATGTTGCAGCTCACAGCGTGAGCCCCGAGTAAGATTATCATCCATTGTCTTATAAGACTTTATATTCTCTTGATCGGCTACTGACAAGTTCAACAGCTACCCCGTGTTCCAAGGCGGCGAGCTTACTCCCAGCGGTGGCACTTCTGCCGCCTCTCCCATCGTGGCCAGTGTCATTGCCCTCCTGAACGATGCCCGTCTCCGTGAAGGCAAGCCTGCTCTCGGATTCTTGAACCCTCTGATCTACGGATATGCCTACAAGGGCTTTACCGATATCACCAGTGGCCAAGCCGTCGGCTGCAACGGCAACAACACTCAGACCGGAGGCCCTCTTCCTGGTGTAAGTATTGCCTTGTTTTGCATCAAATCTCTTTGTAGCCATCAAAGCTAATTCTGTCTAGGCGGGTGTTATTCCAGGCGCTTTCTGGAACGCGACCAAGGGCTGGGATCCTACAACTGGATTCGGTGTCCCCAACTTCAAGAAGCTGCTCGAGCTTGTCCGATACATTTAGATGTGCATTGTAAAATATAATGAACTGGGCATATAACACTTTTAATTAATCAAATATATACGCAGTAATTGAATATACACGCAGTAATTACGTACATGTGCCACAGAGTTCCCACATCCGAGCCGCGTATAAATGCCTGGTATTGAGAAAGCTACAAGTATGTGAGATTAGATACTTACTCTGACCCAAGACTGAGATCTATGATGCCGTGACGAAAAAGCAAGCTCAATCTATCTATACTTAGATGGGTTCTTTCATAAATGTCATTTATGACTAGAAGCTTATAGTTGTTGGTTGTGCTATATCTTCCCTCATTGTAGCTCTTTCATTGCTTTTGATGCTACAAATCACCATGGTAGCTTCATAAAGTGAAAGCGATTAGAGACCCGGCAGCGGAGACGCGATAATTTTGCTAAGTAGAGGGTATCGCTGTTTTTTTTTTATCATATATATGTGGGTTATAGGGTGGTCTCTTGTTTACTCTGGCATAAGACGTTGCATTTGGTCTGAAGCAAGCACGGATGGTCTCGGTTCAAGGTGGATGCATTGTTGCCAACAGTAAGTCTCTAATCTTGGAGTCATCTTTCCAGGTCAACTGGGTTTCCATCATGGTACAAGAAACAATCTCAGTGAGATCTTCCCTTATCCATTCCTCCCCATCTCTCTCATCTGCCGAGATTTAATCGTAATGACCGCATTCTCAATCCCCAAAAGGTCCCAACATCTTCTCGTAGTCTCCTTCATAGTTTGTATCATAAAAGTTGTAGGCAATAAGATTAATAAAATCTGCGGAGTCGTTCACGTAATGAAACTGTTCGTGTTTCAGCGCAAACAAGACGCAGCCAGGCAGTACAAGCCGCCGCAAGAGGCACTATCCAGATGTTCCAAGTGTCGTCTCGCAGCCACGAGTACCGTATCTCTTTTAGTCCAAGGTCGTGCAACTTCAGCCCCGGCTAGGAAAGAGGTAGGAGAAAGCCTCTCGAAGCGGCCGTGTGTCTTTTTGGTTTTAGGATTAATATTGTACGGCACATCTAAGCTTTAAGTTAGAAGAAGAATGAAGAGAAAGGTTTAAGTTCTCAGTAGCTGTAGCGAGAGACGTCACCAGCTATGACGCTTAGCCATGCTAAGCAAAGCAAAAACATGGAAAGTTTGATTATGTAAGTGCAAAACAAAGCCTTTATATGATCAGAAACGTGTAATCTCGTCCTCCATCTAGTTACTGGTATCTGTAGATGCATGTCATTTGCATGCAACAGGACATGTATTATGCCTGCTCCCGCTCAATGAAAGCAGCGGCTGGAACTGCGAGTCCAGCAGCCATCGCAGTAAAAACAAATACACATTGTGAACCAGGGTAGCTGGTACGTTCACATTTTATGGACAGTCAAGCATTTCGATGATGTTTCCTGGTTTGAAGCTGAGATGAAGAAGCTCGCCGCTGGATATCGCGATCCATGTTATCTCATGTAGAACAGGAGACATTTGAATTCTAGAAACTGCAACGGAGAAGAATCCCTTTTCGGTTTGGAATACCTTCCATCACTAACTACCTCCCTATCGATTATAAACAAGTTGTCAGGAACAACTTGCCAACTCCCAAGGTACAGCACCGGTGCGCCTGGCCTTTGAAAAGTCAAAGCAACAGGCTTAGAACTCTGCAAGGCTTAAAAATCACACATCAGTAGTGACACTCCCGCGAAAACCTTTTTTCCATTTACACAGATATATTCTTGATTATATCGTCTGCTTCGCCGTTGGTTGACTCATCATCGCTACCACCGCGCACTCAGGAAATCGTCATGCCTGAAATACGGCCAAGAGTCATCTTCTTTCATATGGACGGAACGCTTTTCGACCACGCCCATTCGCGACGACATGCGTTATCAGCCGTACGCGATATATTTCCTGCTCTTGCGGAGAAGACTGTCGAAGAACTGATGGAACTGTACAACGCTTCTCTTCAACAAACATATGATGAGTACCTGGCCAAGATGATTACCTACGAAGAGGCCGACAGTCGAAAGATTCACCTATTCTTTGCGTCACTGGACTTGCCCGCACCCGGCCTTGAGCAAGGCCAGCAGTTCATTAACGCGTACTGGACGGTTTACAGAGCGAATCGGAGACCTACGCTGGGAAGTATCGAGGTTTTGGTCCGCCTGCGTGAAAATGGATACTCCATTGGCATCATCACCGACGGGGGGGTCCAAGAGCAGAGAGAAAAGGCCGAGGCCATTGGCGTCCTGCATCTGACAGACCGCATCATCACGTCCGAACAGGCTGGATATCGAAAGCCGGACCGCCGCATCTTCGAATACGCCATCGCACAGCTCGGCATGAATTCGTTCGAAGATACGTATGTGGTAGGCAATTGTGGCGACCCGGACATCGAGTCAGCGTTGAATGTGCGGTTGACCACCATCCTGTACTCCCCCACGGCCGAAGTCTCCCAAAGGCTGGTGTTTGGGCGTCCAATAACGGTCATCAAGCACATGCACCAGCTCCTTGTTCATTTAAACATCCGCAGCCCGCGATTTATGCCGCGATTTATCGCCACTACCGGCCAACTGGTGGTTCTAGGCATTGGCGTTGACATAGTCACGGAACCACAACGCTGTCTACACATATCCAAAGGGGTGGTGCAGTTGCTTGTGAACAGAATGGGCGCGGTGCTTGCTTGTTTGGCGCATAAACGTCTTCCACAGGCCGTCGCCCACATGGAGAACTTGATCAGAGCGATTACACATGCGGCAGAACCCAATGACGAGAGAATCACTCAGTCTTCTGCTGGCCGAGGGCTGAGAGTGCTGACAACCTCCACGCACCAATGCCAGATGTTTGAGGGAGACTACAGCACGCGCGTAGAGTACGTGCAAATCACTCTATATACTAGTGCGGCGGACAGAGTACCATTACGAGAAATAGTATGCCTCCTACAGGGGCACTATAACGATCTCATGAAAGACGATCCAGAAGCAGCAATCCGCAAACTTCGCAGAGCTATTCAGGCAATAGGCCGACAGCAAGGGCCAACAGTAGGCGGTAACACTAGCCAGCCAGCCTAGGCCTCCAAACACTGCACAATCTTTTCCAAGTATGCCGCTGCATAGCAAATCAAAGGCAGAGAAACTCTGGATATCCCCTTACGATCGGAGAGTCTACTATAATCATGGCTCATGCCAGAATCCGGTGACAGTAGTCGTTTGATCGACACTGCTGCAGATGATGCTCATCTGACAAGCTCTTCGGCATTGCCTTTTAAAATCGATTCAATAGCATCTAGTGCGACACCGTGCGGCTCAACTCCAAGAAGGACGAGTCTTAGGATGCGCCCCCACTGATATAAATATCGCGATGAGAAGGTTGCTGCTACATATTGCTAGGCTTCGTCTTTCACAACAAAGGGACCGAGCAATCCTTTCCATTCTTTTCCCGAGAATTTCTCCTGGACGAAATATTGGCTTCAAACATTGGACATAGCTCGCCAGAAGAGAATGAATTTAGGGAGATGACAATATGCTAGCTCTCCAAGAAACGGTGGGTTTCATCATCGAAAGCTGTCGCGTAAACAATAACTTAGGAAAGGCTATAATAGTAATAAAACACTCTATACCTTTGTTCATAAGCGGAGAATGCTCGAGACCATCATATCAACGTGACCCTACTCTCCCAACACCGGATCCAAATATTTCTTCGGATCCGACCATAGTGGCTTGATTGCGTATGTCAATGCCGTTGCTGCCAGCCGCTGCCCTGCAACCTGCCATCAAATCGCTCGAGGCGCAGCAGCAAGCCAAGGGACGGATTCCACGAAGTTGCCGAAGGATTTGTAACAAAGTTGGATACAGCAATCTCGGTTGTTCTCCGACCCCGCATACAACGGCATAACTGCATGGTTGCGAATATAACCTGCGTACAATGTCCTTTTCGTGCTGTGCCGTCTTCATCACCATGCCATTGACTAACAGTTTTTTCTTCAAAGATTCCACTACATCATGACCACAACAGAGTATGGCTATGGCGTCGATGGCCCTCAGCCTGAGGAAACGTTGCCCTCACCAAGCCGGCCGGGCATCTTGACCGTAATTCTTCGCGAGGGGGCTGGCCTCTCCGTGCCGGATGGATTCGAAGAGAGCCCCGATGAAGAGCGAAACAAGCGCAACATAATATATGCCATCTTGACCTTTGACAAATCGCAAAAGAAGGCTATTTCTCACCGGAGAACTAGACAAAATCCCATATGGACATTAGACACTGGATCGCTGTATCGCCCATTACACTGGGATGTTACTCTCGGGCGGTTGCGCGAATCTAACTGGAACTTTGACGCTTGCCGCCCTGCTGAGCTGGCCATCTATCTCTACCTCGGAGACCCCTATGAATCTTCTTCTATACAGGACCATGCTTTCCTTGGAGTGGCACGGATCGCAATAGAACCCTCTCAAATAGTGGCGGCCGCGTCGCAATGGATCGACATTCAGCATGGCACTGGAAGGCTTCGCGTTAGCCTCGAATACAAGGATATGAAAGACCGGGCCTTGAAAGCATCCGATTTTCAACACAGACACGTTAATCAGCTGCTAAATACAGATACGTGGCAACTATATACTAAAAGAACGGTTCCAACGGTTCAACGACTCCAGAATGTCAACCATCCATTCATTGCACCATTGACGCTGACTTTTCAGTCACAAGAAGATGCAAACCGGGTCATCAACGCTGACTCTTCGGTCGAACAAGGTTTAACCCTTTTGTCTCCAGCCATAGATGGCGGGAATCTCTTCCATCATCTCCAGAAGCAGCAGCGTTTCAATCTCGAGAGCGCCCAATTTTACGCTGCTGAGATTCTTTGCGCATTGGAATACCTGCACGAGGTCCGCGGCATTTACTCCTGGTTAAAGCCTCGGCATGTCCTTCTAGACTGCTTTGGGCACATTGTTCTCTATGGCTCTGGCCTTTATAAAGAAGCCGTTGACGGCGCCCGTAGCTACGGCATGCCAGAGTATCCAAGCCCAGAAGTGCTTCTCAATAAAGGACATTTTAGAGCGGCAGATTGGTGGACGCTGGGGATTTTTCTCTACGAGATGTTGACAGGGCTACCGCTTTTCTTTGACGAAGATACCGAAGAGATACGTCTCAAGATACTTGGCACTGAACCCATACAAGTCTCTAAAGAGCTTCCCCCCAACGCTAGAGATATTATAACGAGGCTCCTCGAACGCGAGCCTGATCATCGTCTAGGGGCTAAAGGGGGAGCATCCGAGATTAAAAAGCACCCATTCTTCGCTGGCATTGACTGGTCTAAGCTCCTCCGGCGGGATTACGAACCTCCTTTCAAGCCAGACTTCACTTTCAGATATTTTGAACAGCACGGGGTGCAAGAGCATCCCCAGCCGGACCTCCCGCAGGAAATTGAGGGGAGCACGTTCTTTACAGGCGACACGTTTTATAGAGATCATGAACCGGAGCACAATTTGGATTTTGATAGTGACGATGATGCTGTTTTAACACCAGTGTCTAGCCAGGAGGGGTCCGGTCAGGAGATCAATGACGACAACGATGACGGCTGGGAGCTCGTGTGGGAGGAGGGTGCTCCTGGGGAGCTCTATTTCCGCCATCGCATTACAGGAGACAAAAAGTCGGTCCCAGCTCGAGATGTGAACCCATCAAAGAAAAAGAAAAAGAATGATGATGATGATACTACTGTTGCCGAGCTACGCAATGGCGGGCCCAGCATAAGCCAGAAGCAGGACGTACTCGAGGCAGCATTGAAGGCGGGGCATGACCGCATTGTCTCACAGATTATATCACATGGCATAGATTTAAACGTCCGCCTCTTTGGGTACAAGTTTGAAAGCCCCCTGGGATGGGCAATAGACCACAAGAAGCTGGATTTGGTGCGGCTTATGCTCGACAACGGCGCCGATATCAGATTCCTGGATCGAGAATTCGAGCGCCAAGACGGCCCGGCGTTAACGAGGGCCGTGGCAACACGAGATCGGAAACTCATTGAGCTCCTATTGCAGAGACGCCCAGGCCGGGTGGACTTGACGAGAGCCCTCGGACGCGCTGTTGACCAACGGGACAGGGCTCTGGCGCAGCTGCTCCTGGCAAATGGCGCCCGGTGTGACTTTGAAGAGGAAGACCGGCCTTTGCCCTTTAACCACGGCGCTGACGATGGCTGTTGCTTTGATGTTGTATCCCTGGAAGAAGAATTCATTCCGCCGCTTGTTCGAGCCGTTAAGATGGGCGACGTCAGCCTGGTGCGGCTACTACTCAGGCACGGAGCGGATGCCAATGTCGGATACCATGGCCTCCATGCGAGTCTGATGTTGAAGCATATCAAATTTGGGTGCGGTAGGGTGATTCAATTGGCTATGGAGTTGAAGAGACATGCAGCCGTCAAGCTATTGCTTGCCGCCGGTGCAGACATTGGTCTCGCGCAGCCTGTCTGGCACGTACCAGGCCATAGATGCTGGGGGGTGACGAGGGTGTTCTACCAGACTACGATGAGTAGGTTGAGGACGGCGGTGGAATTAGCCAAGAAGACATAGATTAGCAGAGAATTTCAGAAAAGGAGTTTGACTTTTAGCTGCGTCCGATGGGAGCCAGGATTCAAGGGTATCAGAGACTAATAGACTTGGACTTGAGTCTCTGGTAGCAGGAATATGTCTCAGTGTTTGACATTGCCTGTCAATAGTTCTTTTTCTCCCAGGTTTCTAGATGAGTGGCAGCAGATGAGCAGAAGGCTTCTTTGAATGAGCAGATGGTTACTGTTTGATAGATTACATTATAGGATCTGTGGAATAATAGCAGTATGCAACTGTTATCCAATCGAACAGTCAATCAAAAACACTTCAATTTTATAGCATACTGAATAAAATTTACTGCATATTTTCCCCATTTGCAGTGGTGTCACCCATCCCCTAAACAAGGATCAAGACTCATAAGGCGCGCCCTATTCCTTCATCTTAAGAATCGTTTTCCACCATCCTAGGCTGATTTCGTTCTTCAGAGTCTACAATTCATGCGTTATTTACAGACCTTTGTACTGTAACAGAGCCTAAAATGGCAGAGGTGGTTCACTCTACGGCTGACTTGCATCCATGGGTACACATTCGGAGACTTGGGCCCAACTCAAAAACAAGAGCCTAGTCGTCCAAGTCCACGCATAATCGTGCATTAGTCCCCGTAGCTCACACATAACGCTCACTCTGTAAATGCTCCGATTTTCTCCGGAGAGACCAATTCTTGCCTCTGACTGGCCTTGCTCCGTGTCCACGGCAGCGATCACGACAGAACTCTCCACCGCCAAGAGCATGTAAGCGTTTGCCGCTGTGTAATAGTAATGAGACGCTTAGTGCTGGGTGCATGGATCAAGGTATGACTACGAGGTATTACTACATGAATTGCTAGGATGTTAATGTATCCAAAAATTGGAGAATGAGGGAAGATTTGTTACGAGTAGATTGCAGTACCGCTTGAACTGCTTCGAGCTAGGCAGCTTTGGTGTCATGAGAAGCTGAACGAGGCCACGTATGCTGCGGTTGTCGATAGTGGCTGGTTAATTGGTGACTGACGATGGATGTCGGAACAAGACATCGGAAAGGGGAGGGTAATAAATGGTCTCTTCATTCGAATATCTATTTTTACACCACTGCTGCTTCGTTTAATTGGGCAATTACACAAAGGATCACCAAGCTCGAGTCCAAGGCCGAAGCAAAAACACTTTATGAGTTTAATAGAGCCAAAAAGTAAAGGCTGTGAAACCGGAGAAGCAAGCAGGGCCCAGACTGTGCGACGGTCAGCGCGGCGGCCTACGCGACTACCAACTATTGAAGCGCTACTGAATTAGCAACACGATAAATTGGCAAAACCAAGAAATGGTCCTTGAGATGGAGTAACTTTCTTTCGTTGCCATTCGGGGTTATTAGGGCGAGTAGACAAGGCTGTCGGAGAACAGATGGGCATCACCGCCATTTGGAACTTGACCTGGATCGAGTCACGGCCCGAAACAGAAACAGCTTTCAACTGAAGCCACAAGCTGGTCTGGTATCAACAGATACTGTATCATGAGACATGATTGAACAGAAAAAAAAAAATCGTCATCATATCCACGTGGCTGAGGCGGGAGCTTTGAGCAGCCTCTGGGTTGTCGCCAACCGCCACCTTATCCACAATGATGCGGTGTTTGCTGTTGATAACACAAATTGTTTTTCGTACAATCATCCAGATGGCACGAAATTGACCGAGTTTGGACGAACAGCCGCTGATATGCGGCAACGCCGAGCATGGCCACGGGGGAGCTTAGTGGCCATTGTTGATTGTGGAAACTGATGTTATTGGCGCCCTTGTGCCGTTTTGCTGTACGTTTCCGTCGGTCGAGCAGTATGAGCCAGCCCTGAGCGTAACTGCATGCCGCTGTCTTCAGGTATGCGGTGAAGATCGAGCGGTTGGATTATTCAGCGTTGAATCAGCCAAATCCACGACAGGAAGCAGCAGACAAGGCGACACGGCTCAAGATTCGCGCCGAGGGAGGGCAGCCATGGACTGGACTGGACGTTGGCCGGATATACGGGCGGACCGTTGTTGCGCGGTAAGTCATCAAGCGTCTGGTGCTGGTTCTGATTCCAGACTCGGTTGAGCAATGGCCGAGTGCGTCGGCAAATGGTTCGATGAAGATCTCCCCGCTTCTTGGCTTCGAAACTGGAGCTGGAGGCGCCTTCACAGCCGTGCTAGACAACGTGGTGGCGAGGAGCTAAAGAAAGGCCAGTTAAGCTTGAAGACAGCCACCCGTCGCGGGCGGGACTTGGGGCTTGTACCGGCTTTTGACGCCTGGGAATTCTGGCAGCGCTGGCCGGCTATCGCAAACACAAACGCCGCGGAGATAACCACTGCCGCCGATTCTTGGGGCATTTCAAAGCAGACGAGAAAAGGAAGAGTATTCGAATCAGGCAATTTGCGGCTGACTCGCTTCGACCATGCACATCAATCGCTGAATCTCGTCCATCTCGTGTACAATTCATCCGGCTCGCCTTGAAGAACAGGGCACGCAATAGGCCTACAGAGCACGCAGTGTGCCATACAGCATGCAGCAACAGCATGCTCACACGCTTATCTGCGCTCTAGCTAGGCGGTCCTCGGACATATTTCATCTTTGTGCGCCTTTGTTCCGTCCCATGAGATTTGCCTGCGGCCATCCAACAGACAGGCGGGAGCGCGGGCAGAACGTGGCATGGAAGTGGTCGCACACGCTTTAGGGGCCAATCTGGGCCAATCTGGGCACGAGAGGCCGTCACTGCTCGGTAACGAGTCTGCAGGAAACTCAGTTACTGACCATTGCTACGCTTGAGGCCATCGCGTATCTTGGCAGAGACGACGGCGTGGGGGGAAACGTTGGTGCTGTGGCTGCTTTTGACCAGGCTTGGATCTGGACCTGCCAGTAGTCTGTAGGTACCCCAGCTTCGCTTCTCGGCAGCAAGTCATGCTGCTGGCATTTCTTCTTGTTGACCCGTAGCTTCTCGCGGCTCTTCTCATCGCTGTGGCACCGTGACATCAGCCAGATTCCCGTTCCCGATCATCGTCCTCGGGTGCCCCGGGAGCAAATTCCTCAACAAAGCAAGCAGCAGGCCATCTCAGCTGCTCTGCATCATCTGTCGTAGCCTCTCTTCTGGGACTGAGATGTGACGGCTGCGCATGAATCGCGCACAAGGCTTGTGTGAAGAGGCTCCCTGGCAACTAGTGCTTGCAACACCGCCCGTTGAAGCCATCTTTCGGACCGTCAAGGCGCTGATTGGGCGCCGAGGTGAAGCCAGTTCGTCGTCCATGCTCACTAGGGCCAGGCACATCACGACTCGCTCCGACAGCCGCTAGTTCTGAGAAACGAATCTTCCAAGGCTTCCGCCTGCCTGCTTCATCACATTTGGGCAAACACTCCGCACAGATCCCTAGCTGCTCTCTCCGAGGAACCACTGACGATATGCTCTTTGTGCGGTGTACAGAGTACCGGCATCTGCAGCGTTGAAAGTATGTAGTAGCCGGGTTACATCGCGCTTCTGCGCAGAGAACGGTTGAGAAGCATTCCAGTTCTTCGATTTAAGACAACCGAAGAAGCAGGCTTCTTGTCGGTGTACGTTTCCTTTTTGAAGCGTATTCCTTTGTCTTCGCTTTTACCCCATCTCGCAAAACAAAGCTTACTGTAGGCGCCACTTCCCCTCGTCCGCGCCGTCTCCACGCTCGCTACTCCAGGCAAAGACTGAAGAGTGGCGTCGGCTAGGAACCCCACAAGCAAACTCCATAGGCAGATGCTAAAGCCTAGTCTGAAGACCAGGATGCACATCAGGTTGGGGTCAATGCGGAGGTGATGGAGAACAGCCGACGACGACCTATGACGAGGAGCGCCTTGGTAAGAGAGAGGTCTTGGCAGTCCTCCTTGGTTGACCCGGTTATCCACCAGCTGGTGATGAGAGTAAATGCTGCTATTGGCAATATGGCGCACAGAGGGACAGGTACATACCACATACTCGCAAATGCCATAACACGGAGGCGGCCTTACCGACGCCGATACTCCCTCGTCCTAAGCATTGTCCAGCTCTGAGCACCAACGTGTGGCTACAGCCAATAAGATGGGGATTGGCCGACAGGGCGGTACGGCAAACATGGCCATAATTTCTGACAGCTCTTTGTCCAAACCAACAGGAGATATCTACGATATAACTGAGCTTCCACATGCCGGCGCACGGTGCAAGACAAATCCAACGCCACCCATAGCTGCCCTCAGGTCCCGAATTGGCCCGCCGTCACAAGCAGAGATAGGACCAAAATACGACGGCCTTCCATGACGAGCCAAGCTCCCCCTGTCATTGCCATGCCTGTAGGAGCAGCTCTCCGCACGTCCTATCATCCTTCTCCCGCATTCACTTACTCGCGCATCCTTGAGCTAAACTTCTGGGCCTTTCTCCCCGCATCGCCATCCCTGCCTAGTTCTTTGTCTTTGGCTGTCGTCGTCACACCCACCCAGCCTTTCCTTGCACCTGGCTAAGCCAGCCTTGCCTCAATTGGCTTATTATTGCATCTTGCAGTCACCTTGACCCTTGATTCAGGCTCTCCATCTCCAATTTTGCCGATCCTGGCCATTCATGTACGTGCCAGGCGAATAGACCCAGTACGGTGCAGTACATATATATCCACATACCTGCCAGTACATGAACGCCTCGCCTTCCAGCATTCCTCATCTTTTCGTCCCTCTCTCCGGACTGGTCCACGTCTTTCTGGGAGAATCTTCTATTTCTGGTCTGCCTCCTTTTTGGTATAAATCGCTTAGCAGGCCCAGACATCCGGTGGTTGCCGCCCGTCTGTCTAAGACTCGGATCCGCAGCACAGGATCAGTGTTTTCCCTCTTCCAAAGCCACCACCGCTCCCTTGGATTCTTCTCCCTTTCGCTTACGTCTGTGAAAGGTTGCGGCGGCGGCTGTTGTTTGTCTTCTGTTTAATCACCCCTTTTCTTTTCATTTTCATTTTTTTTATTCTTGGAGGCTTTCTGTGTGTGTTTTTTTTTTTTGTTCGAAAATCTGCCCATCATGAGCGACACGGAAAAAGCGCCGACCGCAGAAACAATCTCCAATTCGGAGCTCGCCCTGATCGTAGACCCGGACGCCGGCTTGTCCGATGCCGAGCGAGCAGTGAATGTGAGGCTCGGATGCTACGCCATATGAAGAGGTCGTCAACGCGGAATGGCTAACAATTGATGAACAGGAACGGAGGCTGCTGCGGAAGCTGGACTGGACTCTTGTACCTTGGGTAAGTATTATAGCAAAGCCCAGGTAGCAGATATGCTACCTACAAAGGAACCCTGCTAACAAACGTTGTCTCAGCTCACCTTACTGTATCTCGTCTGCTTCCTCGACCGTACAAACATTGGAAATGCAAAGGTTGCCGGCCTCGGCAAGGACATTCCCATGTCCACAGGCCAATACAATGCATCCCTTACAATTTTCTTCATTTCCTATGCCATTTTTGAGCCTCTTGCCAACTTTCTGTTGAAGCGGACTCGCCCGGCCATCTTCATTCCCATGATCATGTAAGTCATCTACCTGAGCAACAAATCTTAGTTTCATCAAGACCTGTTAACAAGATGATAGTATCGTTTGGGGTGCATGCATGCTTGGAATGGGTTTTGTGAAAAATTGGTCTGGTCTCATGGCTGCACGATGGTTCCTGGGCGCTGCCGAAGCAGGTCTTTTCCCCGGTGTGAACTACTATCTCTCATGCTGGTATAAGCGCAACGAGTTTGGCGCCCGAGCCGCCATATTCTTCTCAGCTGCTGCGTTGGCCGGCTCTTTCGGAGGTCTCCTTGCGGCTGCCATTGAGAATTTGGACGGCAAGAGGGGAATTCCTGGATGGGCCTGGATCTTCATCATCGAGGGCGCATTCACCATGCTCATCGGCTTCTTCTCCTTCTTCATGGTAAAGGATTTCCCTGATGAGGCCAAGTTCTTGTCCAAAGAGGATCGCATGCGCGTCTTGTACCGACTCAGCCAAGATCAGCAGAGCTCCGCCGAGCATGAAACGTTCCAAATGAAGTACTTCTGGGCCGCCATCTGGGATTGGAAGACTTACGCTGGCATGCTCCTCTACATGGGCCCCCTCATGCCGCTCTACTCATTCAGTCTGTTCTTGCCTTCCATCATCCAAAACATGAGCTTCACCACCAAAACCGCAGTCGTCAGGAACCAGCTGCTCAGCGTAGCTCCGTACGCCTTGGGCGCCATCGTCACTGTTGTCGCTGGACTTTGGTCTGATAAGGTCCAGAAGAGAGCCATCTTCAACATTGCCATTGCGCCGTTTGGCGTCGCTGGCTTCGCCATGTTGATAGGATCGACCAACCCGGGCGTCCAATACGCCGGCACATTCTTGGGAGCAGTCGGCATCTACCCCTGCATTCCCATCACCATTGCCTGGGTCGCTAACAACGTCGAGGGCGTGTACAAGCGTGGAATTGTCTTGGGTATTGTCATTGGATGGGGCAACCTGAACGGTGTTGTTAGCAGCAACATCTACTACGACGCGCCCCGTTACATCCAGGGCCATGCCACCGTTGTCGGATACTTGTTCATCGCCACCTTTTGCGGCAGCATCCTCACGGCCTGGCTCCTCAACCGAGAGAACCAGAAGCGATTGAACGGAGAGCGAAACCACTGGATTGAGGGCAAGACACCGCGAGAGATTCAAGAGCTGGGCGATATGCGCCCTGATTTCATGTATGTTCTCTAAAGCCACTGGAAATGGGTTATGATATGTACCTACCAGCCAGCTGAGAGCGTTCTTTCTTATTTTCTCCTTCACTTTGACATGTCTATTGGAAGATGATATGACCAAGGACGCCTTATCATGAGAAAGATGATATGATGTGAAGAATTCATTAAAGAGGGCTATGAGAGACCTGTTAACTGAGGGGTTTTGGATGAGGTTTTCCTTGGATACCATTTGTTTATTTTGTTTGGCTGGGCATGGTTGGATTGATTACGTCGAGTAGATCCTTAGAGCACTCTATGCCTTTTTTTCGCGCTCGATAGAAGGCAAAAGGCTTTTCTTTCTGGACACAATATGTACTATTGTAAATAGGCGATGTGGGCGACAGACGTGCGTCAAAAAGCGTTCTTGGCGGCGGTAATGACAAAAAAGATGTCACGACAAACGTTCATCTCGAGCCACGGTTTTGTCACATTCAGATTTCCCTAAATGTTTTTTCTTGGGTCTACATTACCAAAAAGTGATTTTTCCTCTTGGGAGACACCATTCTTCAGCTGATTACTTCAACTTCATCCCAGTGACGTTGCCATGTTCGTTATACACAACACGTCACTACAGTTCCTACCTCTTACACTCTGCATCAAGGCTTAGGCAACTACTAATGGAAATATTCAGGCTTCATGGGCTTTCTAGATGCGAGAGAATTTACATCGCTGAGCTGAGCGAGTGGTACGATCCGCATGCGAGATACCTTCTTTGGCAAGCTTGAACATTGTTGCCATTTCTCTTCCATCAGTAGCGCGCGAGTCAGGGCCATTACCACCCTGCCTCAAACATGGTCTAATCCTTCCAGATAACTAATGCATGCAGGTACTCGGGATGTATGTAGCCTCAAATCAAGAGGACACACACACACACACAGCGTGTTGGTAGAATGGATCTGTGAGGACGTACGGAGTACAAGCCATATGGATCGGCTTGGCCGCTCGTTGGCCAAGTGCTCAGAATAAAAATTGCAGGTGGGTGGGGTTGACTCAATTTTGTGCCTTGTGAGAGGCATCGGTCGGATTTGGCTGTTACAGTAGCGCCCGAAATGAGTGTCCGCTTTGTTGATGTAAAGTTTCTCTCCGCACGGACCATTTTTGTGGCGCATTGTGGCTGATACCGTGCGCAGCTTCCGAGCAGGCCATACAACGAGCCGGAACTAGTCTTTAGTCATGACGTCAATTTGCCGCCATCTAGGCAGCAACAAGATCGGCCAGTTTATGCCACCAAGAAGCGCCCAGAACAGGCTCTTTTATCACTTACAAGTGCTAATAAATCCACAACCCGGCGCATTAAGACATAATTTAATGATTGGGATGGTTTGACGAGGATCACCCTGACACATAACAGTTTAAGCAAGCCTATAGCTGCAGCGACCGCACGATGCTTGGAAGAATATTGAAAATCTGATCAACATATCGCTGCCCCGCACTATCAAACCAACCGCTCTCCTGCATCGGCTGAAGTAATATTATTACCCATTTTACGGAATGATTGCACGTAAGCTGTCTGACATTCATCGGGTCAGGATATTCTACCACTATAAGACTAGCTTGGCCATTTAATGCCCCCTTAATGACTACATAAAAGGGTAAAACTCAGTTCATTATACAACAAGGAAGGGATCATCCCTGAGTCTAGGGACGGGCCGCGAGGATATATACTAAAACAGCGGTGCAAAGCTAATGTCATCAGCTTATTTCCCTTTGATCGCTCAACTTAAAGCTAACATACTACAGTATTATCCTGTAGTTAGATCTAGCTTCCTTGTATAGAGAATTGAATCATTTTTAAATACGTGGTCGGAGTTGCATATTGCCCTTAAGTATCTCTGTGTTCAGAACTTTTTGTGGCATATTAAGGCAGTTAATTAGTTAATAACATCTATTGAGATGAGGGGTTAAGCTAACTCCTGACGTCATATTTTTCCCAAGCCTATAGCCAATGCCTCACTCTAACTAAGCTATGTATTAACAACTTGGTATTATAACTTTCGGAGTTTTTCAACAATAATGAGTCCGACGACGCCACATTCCAGCAATATTGCCAATAGTAATTTTGGCAATAATGTCAATATCGATCAAAGAGTCATTCACAACTACGCGGCCCCCCAAACGGACCCGTGCTTAGCAGACTTACGAGTCACCGATCCCCGCGATGACAAAACGCGCATTGAAGAAACTAAAGGCAACCTACTAAGGGACTCGTACTGCTGGATCCTCGACCATGACGACTTTCAGATGTGGCGTAACGATCCGCAGTGTCGGCTACTCTGGATCAAAGGGGACCCTGGCAAAGGAAAGACTATGCTGCTGTGCGGTATTATTAATGAGCTAGAGGTGCTTAAAGCATGTTGCTTATCATACTTCTTCTGCCAGGCAACTGAGGCAAGATTAAGAAGTGCAACGGCTGTGCTGCGGGGGCTTATCTATAGCCTTATTGTTCAGCAGCCATCGCTGATCTCTCATGTGCGAGACAAGTACGATCATGCAGGCAAACAGCTGTTTGAAGATAGCAATGCCTGGACAGCTCTATCCAAGATACTCAAGGCGATACTTGATGATCCTAATCTTAAAGATGCCGTCTTAATCATTGACGCTCTTGATGAGTGCACAGAAGAACTTCCACGCCTCCTTGCCCTGGTTAGAGAAATCTCTTCCTCCTCCTCCGCCAAATGGATTGTGTCAAGTCGCAACTGGCCCAACATTGAGAACAAACTTAGAAGCGCCAAGCAGAAGATCAGTCTATGCCTCGAGCTAAATGAGAATTCCATCTCCGCCGCTGTTCAAACTTATATTCATTATAAGGTAAATCTTCTAGCGGAAGAGAATGGTTATGATGATGAAACACGAGAAGAGACCGAACGCTATCTAACTTCTAAGGCCCATAATACGTTTCTTTGGGTGGCCTTAGTCTGCCAGAATCTTGATGATGTTCAAAGCTGGAATGTACGCGAGGAGCTAGAAACTTACCCACCTGGCCTTAATTTTCTTTATGAGCGGATGCTAGACCAGATTCTTAAACTAAAGAACGACAGAAATATCTCTTTCTGCAAGCAGGTCCTCACCATCATATCGACTGTCTACCGGCCAGTCACCTTACACGAACTTCGCTCTCTTATTAGAAGTCCTAGGGAATTTTCAAAAGACATCTTGTCGTTCACAGAAATAATACGTCTCTGCGGCTCTTTTCTCGCCATTCGTGGTGATACGATCTACTTTATCCATCAATCAGCGAAAGATTACTTGACTACAGACAACGCCTGGTCTACTATCTCTCCTTCTAGCGGGAACGATATTCATTACACTATCTTTTCTCGATCGCTTCAATCCATGGATGCTACATTACAACGTGATATCTACTGCTTAAGAGCTCCCGGATATCCTATCAGCCAACTCCAACGACCCAATCCAGATCCTCTGATTGCGGTACGGTACTCATGCGTCTACTGGATTAATCATCTTTGCGATCATAATATTAGCGATAATATGAAGGTTGCTCTTCAAGAGGGAGGCTTGATTGATGCATTTCTGCGCCATCATTTTCTCCACTGGTTAGAGGCGTTGAGTCTTCTGCGAGGCATGTCAGAAGGCATCCTTGCTATAGCAAGGCTTACAGACCTACTTGCAGTTAGTTTCCGTTTAGTCACATTAGTTTTATACAAACTAACTAGTACAGGAACAAACGCCTGAGAGCCAAGTATTAAGCTTAGTACAAGATGCCCGACGATTTATTTTTCGGAATAAATGGGTGATTGAATCTACGCCGCTCCAAGCCTACGTGTCTGCTCTTATCTTTAGCCCTCTACAGAGTAAAATTCGAAAAATATTCAAGGATGAAGAGCCGTCATGGATGCTATTGAAGCCAGCTATGGAAGCAGGCTGGGATGCCTGTCTGCAGACCTTAGAGGGCCATAGCGGCCAGGTAAGCTCGGTGTCCTTCTCGCCTGATGGCCAGCGGCTCGCCTCAGCCTCAAGTGATCACACAGTCAGAGTATGGGATGCAAGCTCGGGCGACTGTCTACAGACCTTAGAGGGCCATAGACGCTCGGTAAGCTCGGTGGCCTTCTCGCCTGATGGCCAGAGGCTCGCCTCAGCCTCAGGCGATCGTACAGTCAGAGTATGGGATGTAAGCTCGGGCGACTGTCTACAGACCCTCAAGGGCCATAGCGGCTCGGTAAGCTCAGTGGCCTTCTCGCCCGATGGCCAGAGGCTCGCCTCAGCCTCAAGCGATCAGACAGTCAGAGTATGGGATGCAAGCTCGGGCGACTGTCTACAGACCTTAGAGGGCCATAGCCACTGGGTAAGCTCGGTAGCCTTCTCGCCTGATGGCCAGCGGCTTGCCTCAGCCTCAAGCGATAATACAGTCAGAGTATGGGATGCAAGCTCGGGCGACTATCTGCAGACCTTAGAGGGCCATAGCCGCTCGGTAAGCTCAGTGGCCTTCTCGCCCGATGGCCAGAGGCTCGCCTCAGCCTCAAGCGATCAGACAGTCAGAGTATGGGATGCAAGCTCGGGCGACTGTCTGCAGACCTTAGAGGGCCATAGCGGCTCGGTGGCCTTCTCGCCTGATGGCCAGCGGCTCGCCTCAGCCTCAAGCGATTACACAGTCAGAGTATGGGATGCAAGCTCGGGCGACTATCTGCAGACCTTAGAGGGCCATAGTGGCTCGGTAAGCTCGGTGGCCTTCTCGCCTGATGGCCAGAGGCTCGCCTCAGCCTCAGGCGATCACACAGTCAGAGTATGGGATGCAAGCTCGGGCAACTATCTGCAGACTCTCAAGGGCCATAGCGGCTGGGTAACCTCAGTGGCCTTCTCGCCCGATGGCCAGCGGCTCGCCTCAGCCTCAAGTGATCACAAAGTCAGAGTATGGGATGCAAGCTCGGGCGACTGTCTACAGACCCTCAAGGGCCATAGCGGCTGGGTAAGCTCGGTGGCCTTCTCGCCTAATGGCCAGCGGCTCGCCTCAGCCTCAGGCGATCACACAGTTAGAGTATGGGATGCAAGCTCGGGCGCCTGTCTGCAGACCCTCAAGGGCCATAACGGCTCGGTAAGCTTAGTAGCCTTCTCGCCCGATGGCCAGAGGCTCGCCTCAGCCTCAAGTAATAATACAGTTAGAGTATGGGATGCAAGCTCGGGCGACTGTCTGCAGACCTTAGAGGGCCATAGCGACTGGGTAAGCTCGGTGGCCTTCTCGCCCGATGGCCAGCGGCTCGCCTCAGCCTCAAGCGATCATACAGTCAGAGTATGGGATGCAAGCTCGGGCAACTGTTTACAGACCCTCAAGGGCCATAGCGGCTCGGTAAGCTCGGTGGCCTTCTCGCCCGATGGCCAGAGGCTCGCCTCAGCCTCAAGCGATCATACAGTCAGAGTATGGGATGCAAGCTCGGGCGACTGTCTACAGACCCTCAAGGGCCATAGCGGCTCGGTAAGCTCAGTGGCCTTCTCGCCCGATGGCCAGAGGCTCGCCTCAGCCTCAAGCGATGACATAGTCAGAGTATGGGATGCAAGCTCGGGCGCCTGTCTACAGACTCTCGAAGGCCATAGCGGCTCGTTAAGCTCGGTGGCCTTCTCGCTTAATGCTCACTATAGCATAAGCTCTGATAAAGCATGGATCACAAGGAATAATAAGCCTCTGGTTTGGCTGCCCGTAGAGTATCGACCAAGTGCATTAGCTGTGTTTGGAGCTACAGTTACTACTGGGTGTAGATCAGGTCGGGTATTAGTAATGCGGTTTTCTATAGACTAGGATAGTTAAAATTAAAATCAGCTGTCTTTATCATCGCAACCCAACACATAACACTAATAAAGACCGCATATAGCAAGAGCTCATGTTAGAATAGGTAACTGAAGTTGGTTCTACTAGGCTTAACCAGTCGTTTGGCTACGGCTTGTCTAAGGATAAAGCCCTTACAGGCGCGTGAAATAACTTACCCTATACTGAATTCTAAATTATTATGTATAATAACTTTGTTATGGAGGGTTAAAGGGGCCTTTTGTTATATATAGTATCTGATTGAAAATCTAGTAGGGCTTAGGTAGTTCTGTGTTGCCACTTCTGTTATACTGCAAGTCAGCTAAGATGATGGCGATGGTAGCCGCAACTAGGCGCTGGAAATGGCACTTCATCTAAAAACGGACGGAACTTTTAGGACCGCCATTGGACAGTTCATGATAGTGAGAGAAGATTCGCACTGTACCAGCCACAGGCTCGCAAAGTGGTCTGTGCGGAGAGAAACTTTGCATTGATAAAAGCGGACACTGATTTCGGTCGCTACTGTAGATCTTTGGATTGGAAAAAAGGGCGTTTGACTGATGGCGAATACCCTGGGCGACAATAGTATCTAACATCAGTAGCACAACGATTAGTAGGCATCGTGTTGGTTGAAAAGAATGAAGGGCAGTCCGTTAGTATGTGCCTGGGCGCTGGATGGTGGCCGGATAGCGGCCTCAGCGTTTATCGGTGTGAGTCGCAGCAGCTTTGGCCATGTCGATCTGAGCACATGGAAAAATTAGAGTCGTAAATGTTGAGAAAACAAAATACCGTTATCCGGAAGGCCAACCGAAAAAAAAAATCCGGCCGCTCATCCTGCACTGTGAACTGACATTTCCCCAAATCTGGCAGAAGCCATCTATGATGAGGTTGAGTTAGAGCGGATCGAGTCAGGCCAAAGCCACGTCCCCCAGTTTTCCCACGAGGTGGCTCGGAAGGTTAACCAGATTAGAGACGAATCTGTCCCATGGCACGCCCCACTGGTGGCGCCCGGAATGTGCTGTGGGTTGGAGTTGGTAAAAGGCTATTAACGAGATTTCCATCTTGAATCCCCACTTGCCGCGTATCGTGAGGTGGTGCCAATGGCCAGCCATCAGTTCTGGGGGTTCTCCATACCTCTAAAGATAGGCACGCTAGAGATGTCCCATGGGACTGGACAGATGCGTTCTTTTCCTCCGGCGCCTCATCGCTAGAATCGTCTCTTGGCATCGAGGCGGGAGAGTTGAAACGGTACAGACACTCGTTGCATTTCTGGCTGTGTTCTCTGCCCTCAGCGTTGTGCGGGTTTGCAGACGAGCCGAAGAGGCAATGGAGGACAATGTGCGACGCTGAAGCCGCTTCGCCACAAGAATTCCCTTTCACATCACACTGTCTTCTCTCGGCTTGCATGTTGCCTCGACTCTCGAACTCAGGTCTCTCGCCGCCGAGAGGGTGCAGGTGCAGAGGGCGCTGCAGGTTCATGACGGGTACCTACGAGTGCTGTGGTTACGCCGCCGCCAGTCGCTTGGTACCATTTTTTCTATTCTTCTCCATTGAACGTAGCCATCATGCAACCTGTAGACCAGACTGCCCCTCCCCCACTCCATCTCTCGTATATGGAAGCCGAAAACCGCGTCCATGTCTCTGGAAGCGTGACGCTCGGGGCTCGAAGAAAGGAACAAGAATAGAAGGAGAATAGGCAGCAGCGCCAAGAGACAAAGAAGTGAATAGATTGAAACGAGCCAAAGAGGGAGACGAGGGTCGTAAAAGTGATAGCACCTAAACGGCGAGAATTAGCATGCCGTACAGATCAATTGAAGGCTCGGTGCACGTTGGCGGGTTGAAGCAGAAGAGAGTGGCGTATTAGCGCAGAGGACAGGATGGAGCCTGTGCCGATATCACGAGTGCGGATGGGGCGGGACGGCCGTGGATTAGGCTATTGTGCGCTGAGGGATCTTTGTTGCTGTGGAGGAGAGAATTGCTATTGAAAAGAAGCAGGAGAAGAAAAAGGCTGAATACTTGGATGCTGATTCTCAGTGTGTCGAAAGTGGCGATGGCACAAGGCCAGGTGGCCCAGGCTGGGGCCAGGTTTGTTTGTAGATGACATCGCACGGTGGTGTCGCAGTACTTGCGAAATGCCTCGCAGCAGCAACAAAAGTCAGGTATCGTCGTGAAAGAAAATACCAGTGAGACAAATCACGGAATCTAATGCATTGCAGCAAATCACTGGCGATTGGCGAAAACGCAGCGCAGGGCGACCCGCACGCAGCGGTGGAGGGAGGTGGGAAGGCGCTCCTGCTGCTAGGCGATGGCTCCTGCTCACGATGCTTGGGCGATGACGCACCTGACATGAGGGGCAGCCAGAGATTAGCGATCAACAATAGGCAGCTTCTGGACTATCGATTTGATCGAGCCTCGTGTCTTGCCGGCTGCCGGTCCGCCAAGGTTAGTCAGACTGGCCTTCGACATAGATCTGAAGCTTGAAGCCACGCTCGTCGTGCTTACTGAACGCTGCCCCGTGGCGAGAATTGGCACAGCCAGAGGCACAGTTCCATCATATACCCGGCCTGGTCTGCGAATGCTGATTTGAGCTGTAAGATTGCGCCTGATCCTTTGCTGGCCTTGCTCTGGTCCGCTTGTGGACTATGACAATTCAAGCGGCCTGCCTGGTGTACTGACTAGCAGTTGTGCGTACAGTCTCCAAAACTACAAACCTACAACACAGACGAAAAGAAAGAGATACTCCCATCAGACAGATACCGGAAGAAACACCCATTGGACCACGGCCAGCCAACCACTGCCACCAGGAGCGAGACACGATTCAAAACTGGAATAACGCCGAGCGTCCTCCAACCGCATCGGCCGCGTGCAGCTGCTGTAGCACATGCAGGTCCTATCGCTCTTCTGTGCGTCCACTGCGAGCTGCAGCACATGCTGTTCGACTGGTATTAATGGTTCCCTGGGGCTGGTTTGCTGGAGAAGCGCCACACACATCCAGGTTTGGGCTTGGTCCTAGAGCTCGGTCTCAGCATCAGGCTGTCTCTAAGTGAGGCGAGCGTCGTTCGGTGTCGGCAAGCCCTCTTTTCTCCAACAGGTCAGATCCTTTTGGGGGAACGAGGGGTAAGAAGAGAAGAAAAGACCTCGGCCCTCTCCCGGAAAGAGGAAAAGACGAGATAAAAGAAGACGAGAGGCCGCTGCTGCGCTTCAGTTCTTTGTGCCTCTATCGCAGCTCTTTTCGGCGTGTTCCTTTGACAGCCTCCGCCAGCTGGCAGCTCTCGCCCTCTCCTCTTGGCGCTCTGGCCTAAAGATTAAAATTTCCATCATTCTCTCGTTTCTGAAAGAAAACACAACTTGTTTCGTCAGCCGCCTTTTCTACCTTTCTTCCTTCTCCATCTCTTCCACTTCCTGCTACCCACCTCCTCCACATAGTCTCTCGGACTATTTTGCACATCGCCGCACCTGATATCCACCTTGCATGCCGCTCTTGTTCGATAAGCTTGAGATATTCGATTGAGCTGCCATGGATATACACACGACTGCAAACTTGGTGGTGGACGATGAGCAGCTGAAGCATCACCAGATCCAAACGCTCGTTCTCGTCGAGCGTATTGGTGGCACTCTCAGCCTGGTTTCAGTTATGCTCATTTTCCTCGCTTACTGGCTGGTGCGACGCGTACGCAACGTGCAGAACACATTCATTGTCTTTGCCAGTGTGTCAAATATCGGAGCCAGCATCGGAACCATCATCGCCTACGACGGCATGAGCGCTGGACAAGCATCAGCTCTGTGCCAGGCCCAGAGCTTCATGTTTGAGATGTGAGTAATATTAGTTCGCCCTCGTAATTTCTAATATCAGGGGAGAAAAGAGCCTAAAAAAAATTGATGAATGTGGTTCAAAGCGAAAGAATGGATCAAAGGAACAACGAGCTAACCATGGAATTTCCTGAGCAGGTTCATGCAATCTGATCCCTGGTGGTCTTTGGCCATGGCTGTCAACGTCTTTCTCGTCTTCTACTTTCACACAAACCCCGATTCTTTCCGCAAGCGCTGGTGGATCTACTGCTTGATCTGTTACGGAGGACCTTTCATCATTGCCCTCACTCTCCTCCTCCTCAGAAGCCCACGTGGGCCCGTGTACGGTGGAGCTACGGTAAGCAATGTCTTGTTCCCCTTTCGAGAGTTCTATCAAGCTGACTGTGATCCGCCGTCTAATAGATCTGGTGTTGGGTCGATCGCGAATGGGACTTTATTCGGATTTATACATACTACATGTTGATCTGGATATGTATCGTCGGCTCGATACTCTGCTATTTCCTGGTCGGATGGCATGTTTTCCGCATGCGAAACCGCTTGCGCAGCTTTTCCACTTCGAGAAATCGTGATAAAGACAAGGAAGCGGATGCCGTACGTTTGTCTTGTCTGCCTGATACACGAGTTGATTAACTAACGCTGCTGTGAACTACAGGGCCAGGCAGAAAATGGCTGTTACGGCACCGTCACTACCGAAGTTCAAGTGACGCATACTCCTGCCAGCTCTATGCCTTTGCAGCCTCAGCCTGCTCGTATCAACCGCAATGCTGCTCGCGTTGCTTTTGACAGCTCAGAGCCTGAAATTTTGCCTGCCGTGAACAACCGGTATTTTTCTTCCGTCACAACCTCCGCGCCGCCAGTAACTGCGCCTAAGCCTTCATTCTTTCGCCGCTTTTTTTCGGCTGTCCATAATATTGGTAGCAAGTTTCATATCAGCGATCCCATCAAGAGAGCGTATCTGCGAACAAGCTTCTTATTCGCTCTCAGCGTCTTAGTTACATGGATACCCAGCAGCCTGAATCGTATTCACGGCTGGCTTGATGGAGGATCGCCATATGAATTCCATGTCGCAACAGCAGCAGTCTTGCCGCTGCAAGGATTATGGAACGGCATCATCTTCTTCGTCACCAGTTGGCACGGAATAAAGGCATGGGCCTTGGAGACGTTCAATAGCAAATCTCCAATCATCGAGCGCAAGAGAACAGATGAGCTTGCATTGAATGAGCGAATTACTGGTCCGCCAGGACGATGTGACTCCTCTCTCGACGATGATGATTCCGAGACTATGAGGAGCGATATTGAGCTACGACGTGTAGCTAATTCGGAAATCAAGACGGCCAACAGTCTTTGAGAAGTGAGCGGATAGAAAGTGATAAAGTAGCGGAAGCATCTTTCAGACCGTTCTATCACTGTTTTCTCTTATTTTCTTTTGTTTTGCTTTCTTACAACTTATGCAAGAATGCAGATACGGATTTGGCAAGCAATAATGGGCGAGGCATTAGTGTTTTTATGCATATACGCCATCTAGTCTATGGATGCGACGGATTTAATGGAAGCTGGCCAGGGAATTGATATGAATATGTGGTTTCAATGAAGGATCGCGATAGATATTGCCTCTCTTTGGAGGCACATGGAAGCGAATACCTTGTACACTATATATTATGAGCTTTTTAAAGATTATGAAATGGCAAATGTTTCCATATTTACTTTTCTTTACCTTTAATACAGTGGTGGATGTTTAGCGCGTGGCAGTACAAGGCATATTACAAGGCACATGGTTTACGATTTCTCAAGATGATAAAGCAAGGAGTTCATATTAGAAACGAACAGCCGTCTGTCGCTCCCCTAACATGACAAAAGAAGCCCATGATCCCTTATTGCTCCCATTACCAACCGAATCGTGATTCATTTCTTCATGTCCATTTCCCTTGCCATAATCCAAAAAGCTCATACTCTGCGTATTTCATATCTCAGATGTCGTGAAGGCGTATAGATAAAGAAAGTAAAAAAGAGGAAAAGGAGAACAACTCCCGGACAGAGAATCCAGGAGCTAAAAGTGAGAATGGAAAAAGTAGATTCCGCAACAAATAGAGTATTTGGGTATGTATGTGGAGGGGGCAAAAAACAAATGATAAAGAGTCCAAACGATGATAAATTTAATCTTTTTTTTTCCCGGTTTAGATTTACCCCTTTTCATGTAATTGGCGTGCATGCTTCATTCATTTGACCATTTCATCCTTCTTTTTTTCTCGTTTGCTGTTCGTCCACTTGGACGATCAGCCGATGATAACTGTTGTACATTATTATTTTTGGAATTTATTCTTTTTTTTTTTCCTTGTCACATGATCTCAATGAGATTCTTCTTTACACCAGAGAAGGGCGTTTGCGATGCTCAGTCGATATCGAAAAAGCTTTCCTCGGGATGAGGCATCCGCAAGTTGACAAGTCCCATCAACTTGCCATCCATCTTCCATATAGCCTTTTCGCAGAAACGCCATAGCAATAGAATGGACAGGGTAATGACAACTTGGGCGACGCTCAGACCGATGATGAGAGATTTAAGTCCCCCTTCCTGGCAAATGATGTTGGGAACAGCCAAGACAAAGGCACCAGCGACGAGGTTTCGTAGGACAATGACCCACGAGTGCATATCACCTATGCTTCGCTGTGCCGTGGCCATACTGGAGGCAGTAAAGGATGCGGATCGAGCCAACAGCGGACGTGCGGCGGCTTCAAGAGCATACGCTCCAGCCGCGAGCAATCCAAGTTGAAGTGATAAGACAGGAAGGTTGAGCTCTTGAGCTGCTTCAGGCTTAAAAAATACAGGCTGGCCCTGTTCAGATGATGATGTGGGCCAGGTCATGAAACTGTTGACACCTAGACCAAATGAAGTCACGCCAATGATAGCCAGAAGCGCGCCGCCAGCTAAAGTAAGGTTACTCACGCAGGAGCAGAATTTCTGGTTTGTCGATCGGTAGAAACAGATGCCAGCAATGATGGAGATTGCTAGTAGCCAGGGCCCAGTCAAGAGGGTCCCAGTACTGCTGGGATGAAGGCCAATAGGTGATGATGAGAATAACAGAGATAGAGAAGCAATCAAACCCCATAGGGCACAATGAGGCATTGAGGTAACGATAAAAACAAGAGTGGTAGTGGGGGCTGCAAGAGCTCGTGGCGATTGGATGCAAATGGAAAGGTTCTTTTCGCTCTCATACGACCACGGCCTCATCTCCTTGACGTAGTCAAGCACAGAATCCTTGTTCAGCTCAAGTTGAACGGGCTGGGGCTCCCAGGGAAATGTGTAGATGAATATAGGAGTTGTTGCAATGGCGGCTCGAGCACGATCAAATGCTGTCTCAGGTGCAGTGAGGGCCATGAGTGGAATGGCAATAGCAAAGAATGCGCTGATTATGCGATATTGGGCAGTAAAAGACCCGACTTGATAAGAGACGACACCACCCAAGAGTGGGGATGCCCATGTTGCCGAAACCATGACGATGCTATGTATAGTGGTGCGGATATTTCTCTCGTGCTCCTATTCTCGTTGCGATCAGTAAATACTTTCACGACACACGGTGGATCAAAAGGGACTCACATAGAAGGTATCCTGGATACTCTCCAACACTAAAACGTCGAAAGCACCCCAGCCGACTCCTTGTAGTACCCTAGCGCCCATACAAGAACCGTAGCTCGAATCAGCCGTCATATTCCAGAGGCATCCAGCAAAGATGAGGATCGATGAAGCCAAATAAACCGGTCGTTTTCCAACCAGTTTCGCGACTACCGAGCAGATAAACCCGGTAAGGGCCGAAACCATCAAGGGTGCAGCCGTCAACGCGGCGACCCAGGAATAAGAGACATTATAACGGATAGCCACAACCTCATTGCTTGCAATAAGGGCAGTTTTCATTGCGCCTATTAAACAAACCATGAAGAGCAGAGATGCCAAGTTTAGTTCTTTCTTCCATTGAGGCCAGTTCTAGCAAATCGAGGTATGAGCCGTCGCGTCCTGGTTCCTGTAGGTTTGGGTAACTTACCAGCGGATCTTGCGGATCATCGCTCGGCTGGGGCACCAGTTCAACATGGGAAAATCTTCCGGTTCCATATTTCGTCGGTTTGTAAGGGCGCCAGGATATCGAAGTGAGTGAGGGTTTCTTGGTCGAGCCTGTCATAGGTCTAGGACTTCCTCTGAGAGTTGTTGATCGTGATTTTGTAGATTTGATAGACTTGGTAGATCTTGTGGACGAAGGAGAGGTGGGTAGAGGTGGTAAGGGCACTGAGGGCGGCATGGATGGCAAATCGAGCGTCTTGAGTGCAGATCTGAGAGAATGGACAGACTGTGGACGCCTCAAGGAGCCTCCAGGCTTGGGACTGCTTTGCTCCATCACGAATATTTTTTCTTTTTCTTTGGCAAGCCCACTGGGGTATTGTTATATTTCGTATTGTTTGTCGGTAGTTGTGAGGCGGCGTCTTGGTTGGATGAGATACCGGCTCATCTACTTAGCGTCGGGCTGGCGAGATTGCCTCGGATGTGCTTCTTTGTGTAAAACGAGTGAATATCTATATTGTGGTGCAAGAGGAGGGGACTCAGCGCGACATCGGGTCTTGACAGCCCCGAGAACAGGGCTCTGGTGTCACTACTTGTATAATAGATGTACGCTCTAAAAGCAAGCAGAAAGAAGTGGGCGGCCAATCAGAAGTGGAGGCAGGGGGGAGAGCGTGATGGTACAAAGCCACCCACCGTTCGGTGAGGCTGCCTTGCATGGGTCTAGTTGACGGCCTGTGGATCTGGCATACGCATCCATATACGAGCAGAGAAGTATTGCAAGGGGATGGGAGGGCATCATAAGACAAGACAAGAGACACAACAAACGGCAACATGGGTTGGTGGAAGCATCGAGCTTGAGGGAAGGGATGAAGCCCGTGAAAGCCACCGATTTGTTCTCCCTTTAGAGTAGAGTGAATGCTGATTGTATCTGCCGGTGAAGTGGCAGCAGAGCAGGTGCTAAGGCTGCAGTCATCATTTGATGGCCGGATGATGGCTCAGCATCCCCGAGACTCCGGAAGTGCACAGATCATGGCGGCTGTGGCTGTTCTATGGACAGGGTGCAAGCTGAGCAAGGCCGACATACGCCATGACGACGACGACGACGGTCGGTCCTGATCCTTGGCAGCGCCGCTGAAAACTGTAAGCAAGACGCGTCGACCAATAGCCTCGTCAATGGACCTTGCATGTGCTTCTCCCTCGCAGACCAGACGTGGATCTATTTGCATATACGGGACAAAGGACGGGTGCTCTTGGGTGCTGCGATGTTGATCTCATGGCTCGGTTGAACAGGGTTGTAGAATGGCAGCGCGTTTCAGTTTCTGCAGGAGAGAAGAAGAACGGAACTGTTTGCCACAGGGAGGCAGAGAGGAAAATCGATCTTTGAAGCAGATTAGACTCAGTTGAAGATGCCCTATTTCCTTCGTCTCTTTTCCACCTCCCTGTGTCTTAGGCGCGGGACAGGGCCAGATTGGTGAGACATGTTTTCGGGGATGTAGTCTGCAGAGAGAAACAGGTTAGCGGGTCGCAAAACTTGTACAAGTACAAGCACTCGTACCGCGCATAGTTGAGGGAGAGATGGAGATGTTGGTCCGAGGTGGACCAGATCTGGAGGGATGGATGAAAGAGGCTGAAGCCGCGGTACGAAAGGACGAAAGTCCTAGTACCTGAAGCTACGGCCTGATGCGTCCTAGCACCACACGGGCTGAACAGTGGAGTCTTCCGGGCGGAGCCTTCTGGGGGCTTTAGGGAGACCAGGGGGGTCTTTAGGGGGCAGTGGCACTGGAGCCCGAGAGGTTGGCAGCTATTATGGGGGCGGTAAAATCTGTGCTGTTCAATGTTGCCTCGTACTCGAGACAAAACAACTTGAACTCGCTGTGATTTTTGGTTGCATTGCACCGCCACCGCCGTATCTGTGCTACCGCGGCAACTCTCAAGCCATGACTGCCAAGATTTGGATTGACGTACACTCGGTAAAGATGTCCAGTCGGTACGGATACCTATGCGGTAGGTACAAGTCCGGCTTAGGAAGAGTGAAAAGCTGCTACATAGAGATCCATGGACTTTGCAAGAGAAATGGAAACGAACAAAGACATACTTGACGCCGCTCTCGTAGTCCTTCAGATAAACAACTCCCACATACTTCGTGATCCGCCTCTCCTGATGGCTACCGTCCCAGTTGTGGCTGCGATGAGATAGAGTCTGAGTCCCCATCCATCCTAACCATCCCGAGCCATACAATTGCCGAAAGCGCAGCTATTTCTTGGCAGATGCATCCCGTCTCTCACCGATTGCTTAGCAAAGCTTGTATTTGTTGTGTGGCTTGCATATCGACCAGGCTCAGAGCGCCCAGCCCTGCGATCAGGGCACAAACTTGCTCACGCTGACGTCTCAACAACGGGGGAAAATGCGAGTAACGGCCATCAATTGGAGTCTTTGCTTTGCCTTGTGGGTCCTATTCCAAGCGTTGCAGCTCCCACCGTCTTCAACTTTTCCTCTGCCTTGCGGGTAGCCATAGATCGGGTCCCGTTACTCAATCTAGGACGCTGCATATCAGCATTGGCGTCCGCTCTCACCTCTATCGCGCCAATCAGCGACTGATATGATTGCACGTACGAAGCACAGCGCACTCTTTAAGCGCTCTGATATTTGGAATACCGGCACTGCATCAATGGCAATGTCGTACGTACAGTAGGTGTATGTATCCCGATAGGGTTGCCCGTGAAAGGCGCCAAGTACTAAGCTGTAAGACACCGCCTGCACGAAAACATCCAGCACGCCCATATCCAGAAAGCCAGAAAGAGAAAAATTCCGAATCCACATAGAAGAAGCAGAAAAGGACCACCTGAGCATCTTAGCTTCCAAGCTAATGCATGGCGACCTTGCACCATCACCCGCCATCTCCAATATCACATCTCGGTGAATATGCCGTGCCACCCTTCCCGGCAGCGCAATTCCAAAAGCTGGGAGGATGTAGCATTAGCTGATGACAGATTTTGGAATCGAGCTCCACTTCCAAGATTCTCTTTTGGGTTGAAAATTTTCTTATTCGTCCTCGTTTTTTGTGGCTTTAGTGAGACATGCAGAGAGGCTCAGCTTCGTCACCGCCAGATCAACTGATGGCTTACAAGATTGTTTACGTCTATGTTTTCCTACTAACCAATGAGAGAAGTACTGCAAAGGTTTGGTACCAGCACCGGCACTGCATCTCTTCTTCTTCATTTTTTTACTCCTCTCCTTTCTTCCAAAATCTAACCCATTACGTACCCCATTGTGCTCACCACCATTAGCATACGAGATTTCTTGCAGGGCACGGGCTGCCGTGTCTGAATCCTACTAACGTGTACCTTGCAGACCGCAAAATCCCCCTTGCCGCCGTTCTCTGCCCACCCTCCTCTTTGATCTGTATTCCCACATCGCTTTCACTGTTATGATTCAAATCTTGTTTTGCTGCGATTGCGTGTTTACAGTAATTTTTATCGCGTTCTATGGGCTAGCGATACTCGCAGCGGGTATGCAGTCTTGCGGGGAGTGATGTTGTTTGTGCTTAGGTACTAGGTACCTAGGCAGTGTTAGTCCAGGACTATAAGACCCGAATTGCTATAATAACTCAAATTATGTGAGTCATGTGTCCTTCAAGAGAATGAAGTTGGTGCTTTGCGGTGCTATTTCTCTTCATCTTCATAAAAATAATTATGCTCCATGGCAACGGTAACATCAGACGCCACGATGCTAACCTTCATCCTCGTCTTCCCAATTCCAAGACAATGCACCGCCCTTAGACATTCAGCTTTCTTGCATCTGAGATGTCTAGCAAGAAATACCAAGACATGTCGACAATAGGTCGCCGTTTAAAATTTGTTTACTTTAATCCTTGTGAAGACTTTCTTCATCTTTTTTTGTGGCTGAAAGTGCTTTGTTTTGGTTACTGCCATGGGAATATGCATCAGTCATTCAGGTGAGCGTCAGTCATTTTCAAGTAAACATATCAAACATACATCCTACTCCAACACCAAACAACGCCGTAACACATACAACCTCCCCATCACACTTAGAGGATCGTAAAAGGAGCGATAATAACGTCTTTTCCAGAATGCGCCACATGCTGCACATCCGCTTCATCCATAGCCAGCAGCAGCGTGCTCGTTCGCACAACCAATTCTATCATCACTCAAAGTCAGCATACTGTATTAAGCCAGAAGTGGATTCCACAAGGACATTGCTTCTACCAACCTTCATAAGTCAGATTGTAAAACATGGGTGGCTCGTCTTCCCAGATTGTCCCCCTTGCCTCTGGCCCTGGCGTCACCCTGAATCGGATCCCAACGTTCTTTGTTGTGTCGACCCACAAGACGCGGCTATCGTCTGATGAAAACAAACCAGCCGCCGAGATGGAGGCTTCCGTTGCGGCGGCGGATGAGGACGAGGACGCCCCGGATTCAGCGTGGGAGGATGAGTGGCCGGGCAGCATGCTGGCCAGCCACTCTCTAAACACGCGGATGACGCCGTCGCTGAAGTTGACGTGCCGCGTAAAGAGCCCCGGTCGAGAGCCGTGAACAACGACATTTGCCACCGCGCACAGTTGAGAGAAGCGCTCCCCTTCGTCCAAGTAGACTTCCTGGTGAGCCGTATCCTCTACTTCTTCGTCATCAGCGGCAATCTGCAGCTGCACGCTCCCTCCCATCGTTTCTACGGACCACCCGTAGCGAAATCTCCTGCGCCTGTTGCTTTCCATTACAACCGGCCGAAAGCACGAGTATACTCTGCGCAGGTCCACAAAGCTGGGGTCCCGCTCATCGACGGAGGGTCCATCGCAGGTGGCGTTGCCGAGATATTGACAGCGTAGGTAGGGCGTAGATATTTTGGCACTTGGGTGGTAGCATTCGAGGATGACGCCGTGGTTTGAGCGTGAGGGCGAAGCGACAAGCCGTCGGTGTAGGATCTTGGTGGCTATAGAGCAGAAGCGGTGATTGACGGTGACGACTGGGAGGAGCTCTTTGGTGCTGAATTCGCCCAGAATACTGGCCAGAAGCTGTAGTGGTGACGCACGTATTAGTTATTCAAGTCTTGGTACGACTGAGGACTTGTTTGGCATTATTACTTCGCTGGGAAGATTTTTGATAGGAGAAGCCGTGTCCGCCATGTTTGTTAGATGTCGTGGTTATCTCAGCTCGATCGTACAGCCACTAGAGCAGGATAGCCGAGTATCGCAGCTTCGAGCCTGATGAACCAAGGAATATTGCCAATCGCCAAGATCAAAGGGCAAGATGGTTCAGAAAGACGAGATGATCCAGCACTGACAGATCGAAGCCGTTATCAGCGGACCGACCCCGAACAGACCGACATATGGCGATAGCCTCGATGGGCGATCGCGTCACTGCCATTAGTGCGATAAGCATCGCTCCATAGTAATCCATCTGCGACCCGCTTCCCCGGGATGGCGGTTGCTAGCAGCGCGGCGATGATTCGCTGGTTGCGACGGATGGCATGAGATTGGCGGCCGTTGTTGGAGGCGACATCGGAGAGTGGGGGTCCAGGTAGCAGTGATTGCGAGCCCCTGTGAAGATAGATACGCTGCTTTTTAGAGACGAATTGTACTGGTTTTTCGCAGTTTATTTGGGCGATTGCAGTGGAAACCATCACATATAGTAAATACCTATCAAGAGAGTGTTCATTCGAAACTGCATGTACACTAAACGTAATCGCCACGGCTACTCGAGCTACCCTAACACTGCTAGGAAATGAGAAAAAGCCAACAAGGTAAGATGTGAATGTCAAGTCAATGATTCAAAATTACATTGTACAGAATAGTTGAATATGCTTCTCAATCACATTTTAGATCTCATGATTAATTGGTCTATTTGCGCTGTTGTTTTCCTGCCCACTCTCGACATCTCTCATCTGCTTTACTGCCCCTCGGCATTCGCTACATCTTGCTCATATGGTTGCAAGTTTTTTTTGCCAGGTGCCTGTTTGGGTTCGTTGACTATTTAAGACTTGCTATAGGAGAGCCGGTATTGATACCACTGATAGACATCTAGTCAGCTGAATGACACTTTCCAGAGATGGAGCAATTCGCACCCTTTAGACTCTTTCATTGCCGTTCCCATCTGTATGTCACTTGGTAGAAATTCTGTAGGATGTTTATAGAGGATTTGGTGGTATAGGAAGAGATTGAATGGAGTCCCTGACATTTAACTGATACATATTACTTTACAGCATTTGTTATTTTATGCTCATCACGCTGTGATGCCAGAATACAGTGCTATACGGCTCCGGACGATCTAAAGGGCGAGGGCATCCCGGGTGTCGGATGTGAAAGTAAAGGCTGGCGCCGGTGCCGTAAATGTGGCTCAGGAGTATAGTCTATCTGGTCTTCTATAAAAACAGTTGCAGTTTTGAAGAAAGAATAATTCCGTTATCACGTGCACTCAACATCAATCTCTTCAGTCTCTTACAACGTTGGCATTTCCACCTACGCCCCTCTTGGCATGGCGGAATCTTGGAAAACGAAGAAAGAAGTAAAGTGCATCGTCACATTAGCGCTGCGGTCTAATCTCAATCCAGACGCCGAGCCTCTTTTCATTGGTGTATCTTTCCAGTGAGAGCACTCTTGCATCGCCGGGTGAGTCAGTCGGCAAAATCACCGCGTCGTGAAAAGTCTTCATTATTGCCCAGTCGCATTCATGTGGATTTGGTAACACCTCTATTTATCTTTCCTTTTCTTTAAGAAACCCAAACCGTCATCAGCGTAGAAAAAAACAACAATTGAGATGGATGTAAAAATTTGACCATCAACCTTTGTCCGTTAACAATGTCAGCCCTTCATCTCCGCAACGAAGCCCTCTCCCTCTGGGAAACCAACGCCTCGCTCTGGAACTCAGGTATCGGCGAGTACGGCAACAAGTACTGGAAACGCCTCCAAGAGCCCTCTCTCAGACGCCTCCTCGGCCCCAGCCTCAGCAAACCAGGCTGCGCCGCCCTGGAGCTGGCGACGGGAAACGGCCTCTGCGCGCGCTGGCTCGCAGACAATGGCGCCACGAGCGTCATCGCCACGGACGGCACCTTCAACATGCTGGAGGAGGCCAAAAGTTATCTTGACGCAGATAGGGCAGGCAAAATTGCGTTTCGGAAGCTGGACGTGACGGATGCGAATGACTTTGTGCCTCTTGTGGAAAAAGCAGCAGAGGTGATACTTTCAAGTCTTCATTTGCTTGCTTGTCTTTTTTCTATTCCGTGTGAAACGATTGTCGCCTTGGGGAGGAATTCGCTAACTCAGTCTTGGAATCGAAAAATACAGATTGGCGGTTTCGATATTGTCCTCATAAACATGGCCATTATGGATGTCGCCACTCTTGATCCCCTCGCAGATGCGCTGCTGAAGCTACTCAACAAGGATGGCGTGTGAGTGTTTCACATATTCGCATGCTTTTCTGAGTAGACGAATCCCTTCCATGCTGAACTTTGTAGCTTCGTTGCCACCCTCCTCCATCCAGCCTTCTTCACCTCTACGCACTCGCGCAACCTCGACATCAAGATAAATCCCCGCACAAGAGATCAGGAAATCGTCTTTAGCAAAGTTGTGCAAGAATACTTGCACGTCGAGCCTTGCAAGGGCGTCTTCGTTGTTGGGCAAGAAACGCCGCAGGTAGGTTGAAGCCCACTCGGCTCGAAAAAGAAGATGATGCCATGAGCATCTAACAGATGATGGCAGTTTTACTTTCACCGTCCTCTACATGAACTCCTTGGCGTCTTTTTCAACAGGGGCTTGGTCATGGACGCTCTGGAGGAGCCGAGTTTCACCAAAGAGGATGCCGTTCCTGAACGACTGTACGCGACGGCGAATTTTACGCAATTGCCCGCTTTGATGACGTTTCGATTCAGAAGGATAATCTGATTTATTTTTTAGACTGGCCATTTACCGGCAAAAGGCATTTGGCCTATCATATAAAGTATCGATGCTAGAAGCCTACCGAAGATGAAGAATCCCTGCAATTGTTGGCAAGATGGCAGTTTGCAACTCTGTGATTCCCAAGATGCGTGACATGTACTAGTGAGACATGTTAGACAGTTCTACCAAGCGTACTCAACCATTGATGATTCCCAGACATTGAATCTGAGCGTCCCCATACGGGCATTGTGAGGATTGTCAAAAAAATCACCAAAGGCCATTCATTTATCAATGGCAAATTTATAATTCATGTATGTTGCAACCTTGGCGATTTTGAAATACTAAGAAGCGCTTGCTGGCCAATAAGAGGAAACCCCCCAGATGTTTGTGATGGTTTGATCTAAAGCCCGGCGAGATCTGGATCTGGATCTAAACAGCGAGTGGGTCGACCAGCATCCGCAGCTTCTAGCACTTTTAGTGTGGAGGGGCAGCATGGATATTTTCAACCTCCGTCCATTTGCCGCGTTGGGCTTGTCCTTGTCCATTGCCATTTGCCCACTGCTGAACACGCAAAATGGCCCTGCCTCTGCCCCAGGGCCTGGTGCCTTCGGAGGTGGCGTTTCTGTGCGAAATGGAGCTCGTCACCGTCGTTCCACGACAGCGGCTCGAGAGCATTGAGCTCCTCTCGGTAGGCCTCTGTCCAGCCCCAATTGCGATTGCTTGGTGCTTCTCCTTCTAACAGCTGTGATCATCCACAGGGCTCGACTCCCAGGCTCCGGCCGCCTCACCGCGCCGATCTGCCCCTCTGGCTCGCCATCCTCCTCAAGAAGCAGCGACGCGCCAACATCGTGCCCCCTGCATGGCTCCATCCCGAATCGCTACGCGAAATCGTCGCATACGAGACGACTGTCGACGTCAAGGATTGGGCCCCCCCTCCGCCTCCGCCTGTCCGAGCCGATGGCAGAGGCAATTCTACAAGACTCAATCCCTACCAAGATGACGTGGTACTGTCGCCGCCGTTTCTGCCGTCTTGCACTTCCTCAGCCCCGGCCGGAGCTCTGCCCTACCACTGGTTTGAATTCGCCGAGATGCTCCTCGCCCATGCTAGCGATGATATCCCATCCGCCTCTGAAGTCCGCTCCCTTCTAAGGGATTTGCAAGAAGCTCGAGCTGCCAAGATGAGATCGAAAGTCACACATCCCGAAAGCCACGGCGAAGGTGTCACGAGTCTGCGAGGTGTTGGGGCCATGGAGCTGGCTGAGAGCAGGGGCTTTGTCACTGGAGTGGCCGAAGGCATTCGAAAAATCGGTGCCAGTGCTGAAACCATGCGCCGCGAAGAGGAAGAGGAAAATGGCCAGGATATGGATGACGATCTGAGCGACGACGACATGGGACTTTAAGCGCAGCAGACCCAATAGCAACAGCCATCAACAAGCAAGATGAGAAGAAGGGAGCCGTGGTAGAAGTCATATTTTACCTCTCTACCAAAAGCTGCTGCGAAGAATGAATCCAAAACTATACGACGTGGCAAACGCGGATATTTACTGATAAGACGCGATGCGGCTTCTGACTCCTTTCCCCGAAAACACCAAAGATATGATACCCAATACCCAGCCGATATAGACCCACATAGAGTCGAAGACACCGAGATCCCAAGTTCTGCAAGCTGCACCCGCGATCACTCCAAGGATTTCCGACTACCGCTCCTCATGGTCGAGATTATCTTCCTCCTTGCTGCTTCTGGGTGCCGCACTGAATGCTGCACGTGAAGAACCTGCTCATGTGCTCTTGTGCTGCATCATTTTCAATTTTTGCACAGTGGCTGCTAGTGCTTTCGACGATGGCTGAATCCTCTCACTCTCGCAAGAAGATTCGTCAAAAAACTCCAGATCAAGCGACTCATATTCCTCATCGCTATAATGAGCCGGAGTCGACGCGTTTGTCGTAGACTTGAAATCGTGCTCCTTGGGCTTCTCGGGTCTGTCTTCGACACTTGCGACCATGCCATCATCGGTATGCCACTCCCTCTCATCCCAGCCCTGCGGCTCGCTGCCAGCTCTCCATCTTCTGCGACCGCGGCATGGCTCTTCCTTAGAAGGCTGCTCTCCGGCGCTCGGGGTTTTTGTTACTTTCAAGCTGGATGAGGTGACTGCTGGAGCTGCATTTTTGGCGCGAGATTTTGGGGCCTTGTTGTTAGACTTTTGGGCCTTGACGTTCGATCTTCGGACCTTGTCGTTGGCTTCACATCGGCGCCTTTTAGAATCAACGCCGGCATCAAGTTTCGAATACAACTGCCTCTTCTTGGCGGTACTCGGCGCGGAGGCTTTGGCGAGACTGAGCATACTTTCTGATATGAAAAATTCTGTTCTAAGCTGCGCAATATTTAGTTTGGGGGGCGTGTAAGAATCTTTCTGTTCATTTGACGTACAAGAGAAAGCGCGAGAATGGAGATGGGAGGTGGGAAGTGTTTTGGATACAAAGAACTTGGGCACTTTTGTCTTGGCCGCCCTTTCCTTTGATACCTTTTGAGTGTGCAGCTTGATTTCGTTTGGAGGGAGGATTGTTCGACGGAGCGAAAGAAAAAGAGAAGTGAACCTGAGCGCTGTTCGCAAGTGCCACCTACTAGGTACAAACGAAATTTTTTACATGTTCTTACTTCGTACACAATGCAACAAGCAACTTCGGGCTTGGGCCACCTAAACAAATAGGCTGTTTGCTTAAAGTCTAAAATGATACTGTATCAAAGCCTCCTTTCGATGCCTTGTAGGTTTTACGATGAACAGTGGAGACATTATTGCTACACTCCATAGCACTATTATCAATGTTATTTGGACCCAAGGCTTGAGTTTAATATGGAAAAAAGTAGACGTCTGCGATCAGAGGCATATATAGAGTAGAGAGCCCAGCCAATATTCCATTTGTTTGTTCAATTCAGCTGTTCTATTTACCGTGCAACGACAATTTCATATCATAAACAGACTGCTATTTGTACCATATTTTGCCAATATCTGCTCTTATCCAAGATCATACGGCAACACGCATATCCGATTTTCTTCCACCAGCGGCCCAGCTACACTTATTCCAGTTACAAATCATTTGGGCCCAGGAACGCCTAGATGGCACTACCGGCCATGAATTGTCCCGGCCAACAACTCCTGTATCCAAGGGATGGATCGGCAGCCTGTTTCTTCCATGGCCAGCCAGTGAGTGAGCCAGTCGAGGATTACATGACTGGCGCCGATATCTACCGGAATCTCCTCGACAGACTGCATCTACTTTACATGGGTGACTCAGGTAATGCTACAAGTATAGATTCTGCATCTTTCACTACAGAAATGGCAGCTCTTATGCCATGGTTACAGCGTGTGTACGACGCTGATAAGATGGATGAGACGGGAGATGAAGACGGCGCTGATGATGTATACATCATCGACGCCGAAGATGAAATGGACATTGTTTATGAGATGGATGATACCACCTTCGCTGACATGGGCGAAGCAGAAGCAATGGATATCGTTAAAGTGGGCGATGTAGACGAGTTGGGCGAAATGGAAATGGTCATAGATACCTAGTAGGTACTATAGGTAGGTACGTAGTTGACTCACGATATTAAGCAACCCATTGTTTTGTAGCCGGCGAATACCACAAGTCTTTATACTTGAAAAACAACTAGAAGCTTGAGTGCATCATACCTTGTGACTACAATCTCGTGAAAAGCACACCTTTCCATATTTTGTTCACTCCGTCGGTGTATCAAGCCCAGAGCAACACCGTTCAAGGTCAGGTACGTACCTCTCATAGAGTTGGCCATTGCAGTCACATGACTCCACATGTGCCCCCAAACTCTCCAGCTCCGATAAGCTGTCCTTATCGCACTAGCTTCAGCCCCCGAAAAGTGGCCAGCTTGGACGCGATATCAGATCGTCACTCGCTTCAATACCGTCACTCGCTCGCTTCAGCCTCGTCCACTCCTTGAAAACCGCACAACGACCGCTCTTTGAAGCGATCGATTCTCAGCCTCTGCATCCGTCGTCTATTCTACATTCGCCACTTTGCCGAAATTTAAAAAAAAAAAAAAAAGAAGAGGGAGTCAAACCGCAACAACACCGAAGCTAAAAGAGAGCGACACACACAGAGAGAAAGCACCAGGTAGACGTACCGCCAAGATGTTCTTCCTAGGCAATCTCGTCTACGTCCTCTGCCTCTTCACAAACGCCCTCGCCATCCTCTCCGACGACCGCTTCCTCGCGCGCATCGGCCTATCACCGACTACCTTTGATCCTGCCTTTGGGCCTGGCGCCGACTCAAACAGCGTCAAGGCCAAGCTCGTTGCTCTGATTGCTAGTGTGCGCATGGTTATGAGACGTACGTTCCTCCATCCGTCCTGATCCTGACTTGTTGTTCTTTGTGTATACATACATATATGCATGTATACACTACCAATGGCAGCTACTTGCGCCAAAAGCTTGAGGGCCACACAGAGCTACAAAGCTAACACCGTCCATAGCGCCACTGATTATAGTCAATACGCTCATCATCCTGTACGAGCTGGTCCTAGGCTAGATACGAAGAACAAGAAGAAAACAACAAGCTTCGATTCCCAGCATCGCAATACATTTCGCTTTGGGCAATTCCCTACTGTATAGTTACGACCCGACCATAGAATCAATTACATGTGAGAACCTGTGTTCAGTTCTCCTCGCCAAAAGCAGCCTAGAAGTACGGCATTGATAGCGTAAACCTTTTGGCCCGCATAGTATCTTGGATCTGATGTTTTTGGAGGAGAACTTGTTCGACCTAGAGATAAACTCGAGTGTATAGAATGCCTTAAAAGAATGTCTTGCTCGATTGTAACGCAGCATCTTTCCGACGATGGGAATACGCATACAACCCCATATTGACAATACTGAAACAATAAGGCTGCCACAGTGGCAATGGTATGGACGGCGATGCTCAATATTGTCTTGGAGAGGCAGATATCGAAGTAGCCATATGTAGTCATCTGCGTGCATCGTAGGTAATTGGGAAAATACAACTATAAAGTCAAATCAAGGCCAACTACCCAAGGCATACCTATCCAGGCAGATAGAGTATGCCAAAGTAGAGCTGATATTATTCACCGTATCAGAGATACTCGTGTAACACAAAAAAAGTAGCAACTTAATCGCAGTGAAACAGCTTGAACAGCTCCACATGTCGACCCATGGGAGTCACCCTAGAACCAAATTGGCTATATCATAGGCTTGAAGAGACATCGTTATCATACCTATCCATAGACATCCAGGGAAGGAATCTTGAGAAGAATCGAGAAAATGCAAAATGCATGTATAGCCCCTCTAAATACCCCCATCTATTCGAAATCATCTAGAAGAAATAAATGACCAATATCATGTACGTCTAGTCATATAGTATATCCAAGAAGAAGAAGGCAAAGCCACCAGCAAGCATGCATCATGAAGGATATGAGGTCCTGTTTAACCCGAATCTCTACAGCCTGCTCTCTTTAAAACCACATTTCTCTGCACTCAGCAAATCTCCCACAGGGGTCGTGGTAGCTGTACGAGAGGAGGAACCGCCTTCTGCAAACGTGGTGCTTGCTTTAGACCAACGTACACGACTCTTTGAGCGTTGGCCAAAGTAACTGATCTGGACGTGAGGCCGTAATAATCTGCAATGGCATGCGCAAGCCATCGCCTGAATGGAAGCAAGCACTTGGTTAGTTTTGGACGCAAACGGTGTAGAGCAGAAAGGGGGCAGGGTTTCAACTGACTTGAAAGCAGCAGTCTCTAAATCGTCGCCAAACGAATCAAAGAGCAGTCCAGAATCAACCGTTTCTTGTGACACCTCGCGGTGCGCCATCCTGTACTGCGCCGCAGCTGCAGCCGCCCTCTTCTGCTGCATGTCTCTCATTCTGCCATTCCGACCCACAAACACAATCTCTTCATCATCAGAGTCCATCTCTTCCGCCGCGCTGTCCACATCTTCATCGCGGCCATTGCCAGCTTGTCGTCGTTGCTCCTCGGCCCGTCGCCGCTGACGCTCGTTGGCCATGTACTGCCGCACCGGCTCCTCGAGCGCCTTGACCCACGTCCGAATGACCGGACTGCGCTTGGTTGACTCTCGCAAGTCGCGAGGCACCTCCCCTATCCCAAGGCCGGTGGCGCTGCCGGCCTTGAGCTGCTGCTTCTTGCGAGCGGCCTGCAGCTTGGCCGTCTTGTCTTGAATACGCTGTCGGACGCCGTGGTCCCAGAACTGGGCGAGCTGATAGGGGACTCGGTGGATGGGATGCGTGGGATGGACTTCCCAGTCGATGGGCTCGGGCGGCTGGACGTTGGGGACGTCCACGAGGCGATCTGCATCAGCTTCATCATCAGCGACCTGTGTTTGAGATGTGCCTTGAAACGCAGGCTTAGCAGCGGCAGTGGCTTAATGCGTACCATTCTCCCATCGCCGACGCTGCCGGCTACCTTCTTTGCCCTTGAGGATGGCTTCCCTGCGCTTCTGGCTGTCTCGCGCAGAGGGCGGTCGACGGAGAGGCGTTACAAGGGCCGCCTCTGCCGAAGAGGCCACTATCGTGACCTGCTGGCGGCTGCTTGAGCGCTTGGAGGGCGCTTGGAGGGCATCGAGGGGAATCGTCAGAGGAGATCCGGTGCCGCGAGCGATGGGCGAGACGCTGAGCGATTGGAGCGCCGAGATGGTCCAGGCTTCGATGTCGATGGCGGCGTTGGACGCTGCAGTGGCAGGGAAGATGTCGTTGGCCGTCGCCTGGCTGGGAGGCGGCGATTCAGGAGGCGGGGGGACAGCGCTGTATATGGCCATGGCGATGGTTGATGGTGGTGATGATGTTGATGACACTGGTGATTCTTTGCCCGCGCGAGATGGAGATGACGGCCCAGAGACGGTGCGGGGCCTGGCGGTTCGAAGACGAGTTTGTCCGTCTCTGCTGGAGCTGCACCTTGGCTGATCAATTAGGGGAAGACGGAGGCTCGGATCCCAGCCTTGAGCTGACAGTATCAGTCACGCCGACTCTTCCTTTGTCAAGCCCAAGGCTGATGCTGCCCCCTCACACAGTGCGATTCCATCTCCTATCTCCAGCCAATCAGGTCCCAAGCGCAAGCCATGAGGGGAGATTTCCTAGCCCGTAGATACGGCCAGGGGCTTGCTAAGGTTTGGGTACCTGTATGAACAACCGTCCAGCCTTTTACAAGCACCAATACGCTTATTGGATCCTTATATCTAGATATATTGTGCCCAAAATGTTGTGCAACACAGTTATGTGTGAGAAGAAAACTGTAGCAACCGGGTTGAGATGAGAGGGGTGACTTCTCTTCATAGATGTACCTTCTTCGTCTCTCGCATTTCTGATTGCTCGATTCACCGCGTCTTATACCTAGGCACTCATGATATCTAAGTACACCATTGGAACATGTTCTCGCACCTTCTAGTCTCTCGCGCTCTTCTCCGTCACATGTACCGCCGCCTGCTTGCTCTCGTAGTAGGTGTCCGAGTTAAAATCAGCGTCGGCCAGTCATCTTTTCCTCTAGAAATCGTCTACATTTACACAATATTCAATGACAACCGTGGTCTAATTAGACCTTATGCTGAATCCAATTCAAGGGGATTGACAGCCTTGAGGACGGTGGCATTGGCAGCGAGGGACTTTTTGCTCTTGCTTGTATATGGATGCCAGATGATGCTCTGAAGATGCAGAATTGCTGTCAAGGCGATAAACAAAGACACCTGGGTATGAGACCCGTGTGTTCTGTTTGCAGACCGAAACACGATTCAGGAGCCATTTTGCGTTCATTCCAATGTACAACCTTTCGGGCCATTTCTGATCGCTAGTTCGTCACGTCTTATAAATTCTCGTGATGGGTCTCTGATCTCAACCTAGTGGCCAAAAAGTTTGTTGGATCGTGCTCGACATTATTCGATGAAGAAGGGTTTCTTCCGTCTTCCAAGCAATCATCAAAATTTCTATGCTTAGCTCAAAGCTGGCTTCCGTATAGGCGGCCCTTTCATTGCTCCAGAGTTGCTCTGTTGAGTCATTGGCGGAGAACTCTAGCTTCGGCTTGAAAACATTATCCTAAACGCCTATAAGCGATCTAAGATGATTTGGCGTTGTTGGACCCAACGCGACTGAGCCTGGCGTCTTTCTTCTTCTTTTTGGATATCCTTATCCACCCAATCATTGAACTAGGGGCTGGGTATAACCCTATGCAATGTCAAAGCCAACGTCCTGAAATCCCCCTAAATCCAGTATAACAGCTTGCAGGTGAACGACAGGCTTCTTAAGAACGATACTTTCTCGGATGTGCGTCGGTAAAGACGACAGATGGGGCTCGCCGTAGCTCACTTAAACCATGTTCAATGTCAAAGTCAACATTTTGAACCCCTTATAGTCTAAACGAGCTTGTAGGCAAAGGAAAAAATGTTTGAGAACGGTGCTTTCTCGGATGTACATCGACAAAAACAATAGATGGTGTCTCTGGTTGGCGTAGCAAAAAGTCGACAAAAACACCAAACTGTCTTTTTGATTGAAGCGGATGAAATAGCAAGGCAAATGATAAGCGAAAATTCTAGGTTATAGAGCCTCAATCGTGTTTCCGTTAATTGGGCTGGAGAATCCTAGGAGCCAAGTTAAAATTGTACCGATGTAGAGACCCCACTCTAGCGAGTATGATAATCCTGGAGTGACCACTCCAGTGAGTATATAAGTCTCGTTGTCGGGGGAAAATCACTGTCATCTCAAAGGCAGCGTCGACAGAGAGATATCTCAGATAGAGTAAGACTTCTGCGAGAACAAGAAAAAAAGACCCCTCGTTTGATCGTAGTGTTCATGTTAGATTAACCAGCTGATCAATATCGACATATTAATGACCATTAGAAACCGCAACGTCGATACAAGAACCCACAGGCGCCGCTGTCTAGGATATCGTGTGGCTATTAACCGAAATCCGTACTATCGAGATGACCGGTAGGTAGCGGTGATGATTACTTGAACATCCGTTGACAAAGAAAAGGAAAGGGAAAAAAAAGGCACGCAAGAAACTAATAATGTGAATAATAAACCACTTTTTTCTCAAATGTGTTTGGTGGCTATTTGGTTTGGTACTAGCTACGATGTGACGTTGGAGAATTTGAAGCGCGCAAGCTCGTATACCAGGCCCAAAGACATTTTTGCATGCTGAAGCATATGATCGTATGATATATACTTGAGAAGATGACGAGTCTCAACATGTTCATCTTTGCGATCAAAAGCTGGATCCTTGAAGTCAGTGACAAATGCAGAAGGATAACCGGCCTGCGCTGCGGCGTGATGGGCAGAGCAGGCAAAACTGCACTTTGAATCGATCCAAGGAACATCACAATACTAGAGATGGATCAGCAATGAAATTCAAGCAGATGCTATGAGACGTTTGGAAAACAAGTTACCTCATCGATAACTGTCTTGATAAACGCATTGAGGCCAAAATGAGTGACATCTCTGACAACAGCGAGGCTCTCTGGCTTACTACCAGCATTCAAAGCTCCATGAATGTAGCCTACCATGTCTTGTTGAATCATGGCCTTGACTTTGCGTCCCTTTTTTCTATACGAGCGAAAGATTGCCTGGCTGCCCAAGAGTCCAACTGATTCGGCGCTGTACCAATGGAACTCTACAGTGTTTTGCATGAGGCCCCCCGCGACATCCTTGGCGATAAGCAAAGCCCTGAAGACTTCCATGATGGTGACTGCGCCACTGCCATCATCACCAGGGCCAGCAGCCGGTAACTTGGAGGCATCATAAGGAGTAATGGTGAGAGAGTCCTGGTGCGCGCCGATGATAATGGTATCATTTGTCCGACCTTGAATTCTTGCAATGGTCGAAATTTGAGGCCACGAGTGCGTAAAGGGGGTAGCAGTCACGGCACCGTCGGCGCCAGCCTCCTTGATGATGCCCCTGACTCTTTCTAGGACCCATTCAGATGACTGTTTCCCATAGTCGGATTTGTAGTAGCGGTTGTAAAATCCGTTCAGCTTATGGAGATTTTCACGCATCGCATCTTTGGATAGATTGCCTGCCAGCTCTTTCACCTGCTCTTGCATCACACATTTCCAAGGAAATCTGACAGGATTATCCCATGGACTCTGGATATTAACCACTTCCGAGTCTGAATCTTGTGCGCCGGTAATATCTATAAACTTATGCCCGCTCTGTATCGGATTTGGGGAGGAGTCAGTAATGAAATATCGATTTAGGGGGGGGGGCTGATTATAGCATTCAGAGAAACACACCAGCTTAAGCTCCCATTTTTCCTCTTCAGTTACCCATCTTTGTATCTCAGCGCTCAATGCGATGAGATACCTAGCTGGCTCTCCGGCTATGACGTGGTTGTCCTTGTCTTCCTTGCTGAACTGGCCACTGACAAGGGCTATCAGCATGAAGGCAGTCAGAATAAATGTATGTAAAATTTTCATTTTGGATGGATATTGCCGTATAGCCTGAAATAACGTTTCCGAGGAAAAGAGGGAGAGGTGGAAGTTAGAAGAGTACGAGAAAGAGGAGGGAGTCCAATCTACCCTCCAATAGCAGCCTGTCTAGCTACCTAATTTGGAAAGTACCACGCGGTAAAATCGCCTTATTTGCCAAGTATGGTGAGATTTCCAAGCTGTGAGGACACGTTCTCTTAAACTGATTAAGGTTTTATAAGTCATCTCACAGGCCCGCACGTATATAGTACATCTAGGGGAGTTTGGAACACGAGCTGCAGGTGTATCTTTTAGAATGCGGTGCCCACATACCTATAGCTAGACTAGCATTTGTGAGGTTTCTGGAGTATGTTGGTGGACTTGGTAATCCTCAAGAGAGGTATATTACGTTGCTGTCAATGCAATGACTGCTCATCTAGGTAGTAGGCACATGTACCTGTAGTAAAGGGCAATAACAGAGTGAGCGCTCAGGTCCACATTGAGTTTAGGTTTAGACAGCCCTGAACCCAAAAAAGGAAAGAAAATTTCTATCCCAGTACAAAGGCCCAAGTGATTATTAAGTACTTCGATGGTTGATGGATCTATAGGTACTAGTACCTAAGAATTCTTTTGGGAGCGAACCCTGGAGCTGCAGGAAACGCTGCATGGTTGCATCTGTACATACCAAATCGTAGCCGCCATGCTGACATGGAAAGAATGTTACATCTTCAGCTCCAATGACCGACGGTTTTCTATGTTTGATATGCGATTTAAAATTCAAACGTGAAAGAAAGATCTCTGAGAGCGCCCAGATGCCTCCAAACTATAGTAGACATCAAAGAGAACTCATTGACTATAGATGGGCTTCAAAGTTTCTTGGCGAAGAAAGGATAGACTTGCACTCTATAGATAAACACCATGTTTCGTAGTCGATTATTGGGATCGATTAATTTCTTCTTGCTGCTCCTTCGCCCTACATGACGCTCACAGAGCTTTCTACCCTACATAGGCGGTTGACAGATTTATGTAGATTCACTCTACCTCGGTACATGTATCCAGTTACATCTAATTTAGCTTACACGAGCCAATCAAGGTCGTCTCATCCCGCAAGTGGCTGCGAAAGCGTTTGCTATCGCGTCAAAGCCACAGCGCGTATTGTGAAAGAAAAGGGGAAGGAAGGGAAAAGAAGCCAAAAGAAAGGGGGATGTGGTCGTGGAGTTTTGACTCATACCTATTTAAACTTTGCGTTGCTAGACAAGGAAAAAACTTCTACGAGAGAACATAAGGCTGGAACCTTACATTTAACTCTAATAATAAAAAGCTAACCTTATTTTTTTTGGAGATCATGGGATACTTCCAACCGAACAATGCGCTGACAGCCCTTATGAAATATACTAGGAGTCGATTTTTCATTTCATCATTTGCGAAAACAATGAAGGTGACTTGACTGTAGCTGTGTCAGACATGAAGTTTGATCAAAGTAGATATCAATTCGCCTTGTCCAGGCTCAAATCCAAGATGCCCAGGTCAGTCGGGGGTATCAACCTAGATAGATCGGTAGCTTGATTAATGTTGTAAAGTTGACTCGTAGGTAGAAAGCTTACATCCAGGGCTTGCGGCCTGACCTGCTATGGATGGCAGTTTTGCCTCGGCGACGCAATCTCAAAGTAAAAGTTCCAATCTATTGTTACCAGCAACCGATATGCCACCAAACCTAGTTTTGCCCAACGCAAAGGCAAAATAAAAGCTGACGTGTCCTGACTGGTATGGTTTTTTGACCCGGCCTTTTTTGCTATTTATTGCCCCAGTCCCGTTGGCCAACATTTCTCAAACCAACATGTCTCATTTTCTTTTCATTTCCAGATGCCAGTAAGTGAAGCGATGGGAGTCTTTGCCTATGCTCCCATCGCTTCACTTACTGGTATCGTCATCTACTCAATGTTTACCAGCTTGCCTCGACCAACAGTTCTCTACCGGAATTTCCGTTCCTCACCTGTCCACTCATATGGATTGTATCTCTCACAACGAGACTGGCATACTCGCTTGAATGGTTCCTGTACGTTGGGACAATTTTCAAAAAGCATTTATTCCATCTAAAGACACTGTGATCTCGGTATGTTCAAACCTGCTTTGTTTACCACCAAGTCTAACTCAACTGTCAAGGCCACTGAAATCTCCTCGTTCCTTACTCTGGATATCATGGATCGTGTTACTGACAAGGCAGGTTTGGGTTACTACACGGTGGGGGCAGTGACGCAGACCCTCGCATGCCTAGCAGGCTTTGTCTTGATGATTCCGCAGTCCATTGTCTTTAGGATCGTGTTACTGATCCGTGTAGCAATTTCCATTCCATTGTCCACTATATCCTCACGCTTCTGCCCCTTCACCATGGTTCTCGTCGTATAATTGGCCTTGGGAAGACCCCGCAGCCGGAATTGCTTTGAGCATAGTGGTAATCCCCCAGTCAATTCTATTTGGGATCATGTCACAAATCTCACCTATACACGGACTCTATTCCACCTTCACTGGTCTTGTGTTGTGTACTAGTTATATAGCACCTACAAAAACGTTGTGATATTGGTACGTTCAGGCCTGTTCTCCCTCTCTCTTCTTCTCTCTTTTTTTTTCTTTTTTTCTTTTTTTTTTTTTTTTTGTGACAGCCAGGTCTAACTCAACTATCAAGGCCACCGACATCCCCTCGCTGCTCACTGTGTATGTCCTAGATCCCAGAATTGGCGTCTTTCACCCATCTACACAGCGATATGGGCCATATCTGTGGTAACAGGCTTGGCATACCCGCTTGAATGGTCCCTGTACGTTGGAAAACGTTTTAAAGGCACTATTGCTGCTACCGCGAATTGCATTTCCTCCAGCCGGTAAAACAATGACTAAAGCCCTATCACCAGGAGTCTTTGTCTATCACTTCGGCCGTGGTCTTTGCTACGTCAACCAGCAGCGCCACCTATCGTTTTTGTCTACGTATATTCGAGAAAATACCATTCTTCAAAACCCTATTGTTCGCTTGGAAGCCATTGTTCCGGACTCAAGGGAGGTTCACAATGTTGATTTCGACATAGCGCAGGGTTTAAACCGGTTGCGGTCTGAGCTGAATGGTGTAGTGGAAGCGGACGAAGCTAAGTGGTACTGTGTGGTGGTTCCGAACGTCTGGACAAGTCGAAGACTACTAGTAAATGCCGGTTTCGATGTGGAGATACACTGCGAGACTGTGGAAGCTGCGGTGAAAATGGCGACAAAGAGAGGTGCAGGAGATGGTGGCGTTTCAACATGCTCAGATAAAATTAATAGGTACGAATATCAACCAAGTAGTTCAACTGGAGAAAGATATCAGATTGGCTATTTAAAGTTGCCAGGTGTACAGCGTGTTTGGTTTCAATTCCCTTCTTAAATGATTACTATAAAACCTTGCATCTACTACACCTACTACATCATCATAGAAATTCAACAAATAACTCGGCTCAGAAGTATACACCGCGGTGGTACCAGTTCAGCCCTCTCCTCGTAGATTGAGGAGTGTACACCTTTGAGCGATGGTTCAAGACAGACTTTGCCAGAGTTGGCTCAATTCATATGGCCGTGTAAGCTATGAGACAAGAGCATGCGTCTACGGGAAGACGTACAATGTCAATAGCAACCGCCTCAAGAACTGCTACTTTATACGTGACTTGTGCGCGAGCAAAATTACCAGTACAAAATCTAAAAAGTTAAGGCAATTGGCCACAGGCTTAAGAACAAAGTCTAACTAAGAGGTGCCGCCGGCTACATACAACAGACAGTGCAAGATAATTAGGTATAAATAATCAATATACTATACTCAAGAACACGTTTGCAAGTCTTGTAGTATATCTGGATTAATGTGCTAATTTTTTGTCGACTTTTGGTTGTCTTTTGATGAGCTGTTGCTCATACATGGATGAAGATTGCTACCCTAAAGTTTTCGGTGAAGTTCGGTGAAGACGGCGCTAGAGCCGTATCCGGCTCCACTCCTTATCTTCACCTGGATTTTTTTTTATCAGTTCGCAGAGCAACTCCTCTATTCTACACCACTGACATTTTGCCAAAACTATCAGACCATATATGAACGGCGATCATTTATTACCTTTACACGGCGAGCCTGTATATCGCGAAGTCTACAACTGAGATAATCCTCCTCTCTGTGATCATCGCCTCGAAACACTTTCCACACCCTCTTTCCAAGCGCCGTGCAACATCGTCGCTACGATGTCAGGCTTCCAGATTCCTGGGCTAGGCCAGGCGAAACTCAATGAAGTTCTACCTCCTCTGTCGACCGATCTTTCCACTGTGGCTTCGAGCGCCGCGGAGGAAGACAAAGAAATGCAAGACGCAAATCCACCTATAGAAGAACCAGCATTGGTGGCAACAGAAACACACAACGAAGAAGCCAAGACAACAGGCTGCGAACAGCCTACCATTCATGCTACATCAGATGATATGTCAATTGATAAGCCCGGGAGCCCACCATCCTTAACGTCTGCTCTCGAAGCAGCCCTCGGTGGCCTGGAAAATGCCGAAACACGTCAGCAACTGCCAGCAGGCGAGCAAGATCCAGTGCCTCTACAGCCCGACCAGAGCGAGCACCCAGAATGGGAAATAGATTCCTCGCCATATGAATCATCCGACTCAAGCAGTTCCGACTCATCATCCGACGACGACGACGACTCTGATAATGAAGGCTATGAGCCTCTGGGTATCGAAGAGACAGCTAGGATACTCATGGAGACAGAAGGTGGCTCAGATGATGAGGGTGATAGAGGGAAATCATCTGGATCTGGATACGTGCGCACAAAGAACGAGATTCCCGAGGAAATTATCCCCAAGCCAGACGTAACGATCACTCCTGAAATGGCCATAGAAGAGCTCGGAGTTATAGAGCACATTGTCGAAAACATCATGCTTGTCAAGGCATTCACTCCAGGAGAATACCAAGTTCTAGACAGCGGGTCTGTCTTGTGCAATTCAGAGAGAGTAGTCATTGGTGTTATTGCAGAAACAATTGGAAAAGTGCTGCAACCGATGTACACAGTCATGTTCAACTCAGCAGAGGAAGTAAAAGAGCTTGGACTGGAGGTTGGCGCAAAAGTCTTCTATCCCGTCGACCACGCATCATACGTTTTCACAGAGCCTCTGAAAAACCTCAAGGGCTCAGACGCCAGCAATCTCCACGATGAAGAAATTGCCGATGAAGAAATCGAATTTTCAGACGACGAGAAGGAAGCGGAATACAAGCGTTCACTGAAGCAGAAGAAAAAGGACAAGTGGAAGAGCAGTGGCGGAAAGGAGGGGAAGCAGTCTCATCCTCTGCGCCAGGAAATGTCTGCCGATGGCGGCTTGAACTATGACGAAGAAGACGACGGGCTATATACGCCGCTTGCTCGGCCTGCGGGCTACGGTACTGGCGCTCCACAGGCTGAGAATTATGAGCCTGCTCCTAGATCAAGCTTCCAGCGAGGAGGTCGGAGGGGAGACTCTCGAGGACGAGGCAATCGAGGGAGAGGTTCAGGTCGCGGTGGCAGGGGAGGCTACAACCAACCCAGAGATGGACATTCTCTCCCTCCTCGGAACAACCAATCTCCTCAAGCGTCTGGCTCGACAGGCAGTTCATGGAACTTTAACCCAATTCTTCCTACCGGCCAGGTGCCCTCTCTTCCTCAGTTTGGATTTCCTGTTCCCGGATGGCCACAGCCCACGCCTGGCCAACAAACTGGTATTCCTGCGGTACCGCCACCGCCACCGCCTCCAGGCTGGCCTGGATCTGCCCAAGGTCAAGGCCAGGCATCTGACCCTGGAGCATTTGTCAATCCCGCCTTTTTTGCCGCGTTGATGAGCCAGATTCAAGCGCAGACCGGACAGACAGGGTGGAATGGCCAGGCTCCCCCACCACCTCCGCCACCTCATCAATGAATGCTAGACAGGGCTGTGAATATTTGTTTTTCTTTATTGGTTAAGCATATGCAGATTTGGGTATATATATTCTGTATTTCAGGTGCTTGTGCTGATTTAACATGTGCCAGTTTTTCATACTGCGATAAAGGGAGGAAAAACAGGGACTCAACACAAGTAATCTAAACACTGAGGAAAGTCTACACTACATATAGGAAGCTTGCTAGAATACAAAGACAAGAGCATGAATTTGTTCCAGATATAAGCTGCGCTTGTACAGTATATCTATTTCACCCAGTGATCTATCTAGCTCCGTCTCTCTAGGCCGGCATCAGTCGATTTTTAGCGGAACAGACCGGGACGCCGGGGCTCCGCTATAAAAATCCGGCGCCCGACGAATCAGCGCTGCCCAATTTCCATCACAGGCACTTTTTTTTGCGCATTGGACCGTTGCAGCCTCAGGCCACCACCAAAACTTTCGGCAATTCATCGCACCCAGTTTAGCCCCAGAGACAGTCCCAGCCAAGCAAACGGGCGAAAAGACCTCAAAACCAACCACCACCGTCGACTCTCTCCTTGTCCTCTTCCGCAGTGTTTCACGATGGCGCCTCTCGCAACTGCTTCCCGCCTGTGTGTGCGCTCGGCCGCCATGGCCAAGCCCGCTGTGCGCGCGCTGAGCTCGACCGCTGTGCGCCAGGCCGATGCCCCTGCTCCCGGAGCAGCCTCATACACCAGTCCCTTCAAGGGCGAGTCCAAGGCCAACAAGATCCCCGACTTCAGCAAGTACATGTCCAAGGGCAGCGAGACCTCCAACAAGCTCTTCTCGTACTTCATGGTCGGCACAATGGGCGCCATCACCGCCGCTGGAGCCAAGAGCACTGTTCAAGGTGGGTTTGAGTGTTTGACAGGCTTTCATTTGTGGGAGGTGGGGTGTTGGATTTGCAAGGAATTGGGAAGCCTTGGAGAGCTACCCTGAGCTGTGAATAGCCATTGGAGCTTTTGGGAGCTGGCTGGAAGCAATTGGGTGCTTTGAATGCTGGAAGTCGAAGCTGAAGCTAACACGTGGGGCTCTTTAGAATTCCTCGTCAACATGTCCGCCTCTGCTGACGTTTTGGCCATGGCCAAGGTCGAGGTCGACCTCAACACCATTCCCGAGGGCAAGAACGTGAGCACACCCTGCAATCTTGAGTTTCTCTAACCTTAACGTGCTCCAAAGCTGACCAATTACTCTTCGCATTAGGTCATCATCAAATGGCGTGGCAAGCCTGTCTTCATCCGCCACCGAACCCAGGACGAGATCGACCAGGCCAACAAGGTCAATGTCACTTCCCTCCGAGACCCCCAATCCGATGAGGACCGTGTCAAGCGCCCCGAGTGGCTGGTCATGCTGGGTGTCTGCACCCACCTGGGTTGTGTCCCCATTGGCGAGGCTGGAGACTATGGTGGCTGGTTCTGCCCTTGCCACGGCTCCCACTACGATATCTCTGGCCGGATACGAAAGGGCCCCGCCCCTCTGAACCTGGAGATCCCCGAGTACGACTTCCCCGAGGATGACAAGCTTATCATCGGTTAAACAGCGCGAGTTTTGTACAAAGTTTGTGGGGGGTGGAGAAAAGAGACGGGAGAGGAGAAACCGTCCTGTCGCAGCGAAAAAACGATGTAACAGTATTGACAAAGAGGCCTGCGAGATAAACAACTGGGCGAGGAGAGACAGCTCCGGGGGGAAGATTAAAGTCATAATTCGTCATGGAATTTTAAAAAAGAAAAACCATAGATTCTCTCTGGGCGGCCAAAGTCTATAGTGGGGCAGGATGGGACGAGATGCTTGAATGACGGAGAGACGGGCGTCTCATGTTGCTGGGATTGGGACACAAATTCCTTGTTTCTTAGACGTGAGCCATGGGCAGCATTGTATAAAATAAAAATCTTATACTGAAACAGGAAGCTGTCTGAATTGAGAAATGAAGTAAGGGGCTGGTTGGTTTATAGACAAGATATCATATCTTAAAAGTATTTGAAAGTTATTTGAAAGTTATTTGGAATTTTTCTTCATTCTATTCTCTCATAACTAGCTTTACTTCCCCAAAAGTCCTTTCTGAGAGATATAAACATGTGATCGATTGGCTTACAGACAACATGTTATTTTCTTCAGGCGTTTGAAAATTATTTCTTTTTTATCTATTCTCTCATACCCAGATAATCCCCAAAAATCCTTTCTCATATATAATCACCAAGATTAGTGTCCATGGCCATCATCCTCCTCCATCTGCTCCGGATCCAGCTTAATCAACGTGTCAATCCGCATGATGCTGATACAAGCCTCGACCGCACTCTTCAGCTGCCTAACCTTGCTTATGCTAGGCTCCAAAACACCCAGCTTAATCTCGTCAACGACCTTGCCCTTGGTGAGGTCCAGACCGTAGTTCTTGTAGCTCTTCTTCTTGGCAATAGACTTCTCATCCTCATTAGCGTCGCCCTCCTGGACGCGCTGTGACAGAGCGTGTCTGGAGCGCAGCTGGGCCACGAGCTCAGCGGCATCCTTGGCGGCGTTGATGGCGAGGGTCTTGGGGATGACGAGGAGAGATTGGGCGAACTCGCCAATGGCGAGCTGCTCGCGGGATCCGACAGTGCCGGCAAACTCCTCAAGATAGATGTGCAGGGCAGTCTCGACGGCACCGCCACCGGGGACGATGCTGCCGCTTTCTAGCGTCCTCTTGACGGCGCACAGAGAGTCGTGGACTGATCGCTCGATCTCGTCCAGGGAGTATTCGTTGGGGCCTCGCAGGATGACGGAGGCGGAGGACTGGGCCTTGGTGCCCTTGATCAGAATGCACTCGTCGTCTGAAATGCGCTCTTGGACAACCTCTTCAGCGTGTCCCAGGTATGATGGCTCAAACTTCTCGTCACCGTTCAGATCAGACAATGTGCTCAAGAGGGTACCGCCAGTAGCCTTGGCAATTCGCCTCAGATCCTCCTTCTTGCATCTTCTAACACCCATGGCGCCCCTTTCGACCATCATCTTCAGTACCATGTCGTCGATACCCTTGGTCGTAAGGATAACGTTGGCACCGGCCTTGAGGATCATCTCCACTCTCTCGATAATCATGCCGGACTCCCGAGCACGGATGGCCTCCAGCTGCTGGGGGTCATCCACTGTGATCTGGACACCTAGCTTCATCCTCTCCTTTTGCAGGTTCATATCCAGGATGGCAATCTTGGCATCTTGAATACGGGTGGGCATAGCCTGAGAAGCAACTGTGCAGTTCAAAGCGTAACCCTTAATCAGGACTGACTCGAGAGCGCTCTTTCCGTGCGCCTTGAGGAGGTTGACGGCCTTGACGGGATATTTGGCCTCGTTCTTGTTGTTGGTGGTCTTGACCGCCTGGATGGCGTCGACAACCAGGTCTGCGAAGAAGTCGGAATCGGCACCGATGATTTTGCTGGACATGGATGTCTTGGCAATGTTCAGGAGAGATTCTCGGCCGAGGTTGTCGACCTTGATGCTGACGTTTTCGCTCAGGAATTTGATGGCCTCCCGCAGGGCAAGTCGGTAGCCGGTGATGATGGTGGTAGGGTGGATGCGGTTCTTCATCAGCTCGTTACCCCTTCGGAGCAGCTCGGCGGCGATCAGAACAACTGATGTTGTGCCATCGCCAACCTCCTTATCCTGCTGCTGAGCCAGGTCCACCAAGATCTTTCCGGCGGGGTCTTCGACATCGAGGAGGGTGAGGATTGTGGCACCGTCGTTTGTTACCGTAACATCCTGTCCGCAGCAAAATGTAAGTTAGCGTCGCGATTCTATATTTTGTGTATATTGCTTGCTTTGCCGTCGGAATAGGGGCAGAAGCCTCTCGAAAGCACGAATCGAGGGGCAGGGGTAGTCGGTGTGTGCACTCACGCCAATGTCGTCAACCATCATCTTGTCGAGGCCGCTGGGGCCGAAAGAGCTCTTCACTACATTAGCAATGGCTTGTGTTGCCAGAACTATGCTCAATCAGTTAATGGATCCGTCCCAGACATCACAAACAGTCCAACGCACCGTTTTGGTCTCGAATATCGGATCCCGAAATCTTCTGGCCGCCAAGGAAGAGGGTCCCGTTCCGGGGCTGTTCAAATAGAGCAGACATGATCTAAGCCGCTTGACCGTCTGTGCAGCCTTGCGAGGAGAAAAGGAAATGGAATGGAAATGGGGGGGGGAAGAGTGGAGGATATCAAGAAGTTCTGCCTTGAGGACTCGACCCTGGCTTACCTAGCCAAAGCTGCGAAGCTCAGTAATGGCGGCACTTGTCCCGCTGCCCCTCGACTTTTTTGCCGGAAGCAGAGATTCTCCAAGCTCCGGTGCCGCGCTACGATAAGACCCAACGCAGCAGCTCTTACAGCGTCCAGGCCCCGAAGCCACAGCGCTGCAGGCCCTGATTGGGCGAGCGTTTAGGGGCCGTGAAATTTACCCTGGTAAGGCCAGCGCTGCCCCTCCTTTCTGAAGGAGGGACACTGATAGCGGGGCAGCCGATTAGCCCTCCCTCGAGAAAGCCATTGACTCTTCTCGTGACTCTGTTTTTAGGCCGACTGACTCCTTCTCTTCCGTTGCGCATCCTGCAATAGCGACTCAGGATTAGACCGTCTTTGCACTTGGGAGCAAGTTCTGTGTTATTTGATAAAAGGTATACTTTGATCCCTTCCAGATTGGAAAATTTATAAGTAAAAAGCTAGATCTGTCCCCCCGACTGACGCCTAGCAAAAGTTGTAGACGAAAAAGCATTTTGCCAATAAAACTACACCATGGAGAACGCCGCCGATCAGCCCAAGGAGCCCTCCAAGAGCGCCTTGAAGAAGGCCGAGAAGCAGGCCAAGATGGCCGCCGACAAAGCTGCCAAGGCCGCCAAGCAGGCTGCCCTCCCCATTGTGGGCGGAAAGAAGACGGACGATATCATTGGCATCACCGTCACCAAGGCAGAGAACTTCCCAGCATGGTATCAAGAGGTTGTCCTCAAGGGCGAGATGGTCGAGTACTACCAGGAAATCTCTGGTTTCTTCGTTCTGCGTCCTCTGTCAATGCACATCTGGAACGTCATCCGAAAGTGGTTCCAGGAGCGCATCGAGCTTATGGGTGTTGAGGAGACCAGCTTCCCCATGTTCCTGTCCTCCAAGTCACTGGAGAAGGAGAAAGACCACGTCGAGGGCTTTGCCCCCGAATTGGCTTGGGTCACTAAAGCGTAAGTGCTACATATGTCGTATGTCATCAAAATGCCCGTACTAAATGTAATACAGTGGTGACAAGGACCTCGAAGTTCCTGTCGCGATCCGTCCTACCTCCGAAGCCGTCATGTACCCTTACTACTCCAAGTGGATTCGAAGCCACCGAGATCTCCCCCTTCGATTGAACCAGTGGAACTCTGTTGTTCGGTGGGAGGCTAAGCAGACCACCCCTTTCCTGCGAACAAGAGAATTTCTCTGGCAGGAGGGCCACACTGCTCACCTGACCGAGGAGCTTGCTGGAAAGGAAGTTTTGGAGATTCTGGAGCTATATGCCGGCGTCTACGAGCAGCTTCTGGCTGTCCCCGTTGTCCGGGGACGCAAGACAGAGAATGAAAAGTTCGCCGGTGGTTACTACACCACTACCGTCGAGGGTTACATTCCTTCCAACGGACGCGGTATCCAGGGTGCCACCTCTCACTGCCTTGGTCAGAACTTCAGCAAGATGTTCGACATTACCGTTGAAGACCCTGCCAACAAGGGTTCTCACATCCACGTCTGGCAAAACTCTTGGGGTTTGTCTACCCGTGTCATTGGTGTCATGATCATGGTACACGGTGATGACAAGGGCCTTGTCCTCCCTCCCCGAATTGCCAAGACCCAAGTGGTCATGATCCCCGTCGGCATCAATAAGAGCACAACTCCTGAGGATCGCAAGAAGCACGAGGAGCAGCTTGATGGCATCAGGGATACCCTCAGGAAAGCTGGCGTCCGATCTGAGTCTGACTGGAGAGAGGGCTACACCCCTGCTTGGAAATTCAATGACTGGGAGCTGAGGGGCGTTCCCCTCCGAATTGAGTTTGGACCCAAGGACGCTGCCAAGGAAGTTGTCAGCTGGGCCAGACGAGACACTGGTGAGAAGGGTACTATCCCTATTGCCGAGGTGGCCACCAAGGTTCCCGAGCTCCTGGAGACTATCCAGCAGGACATGTACAACAAGGCCGAACAGTCCTTCCGAGAGCACCGCCTGCAGATCACCAAGTGGGAAGACGTTCTACCCTCCCTGGACAAGAAGAATGTTGTTCTGATCCCCTTCTGTGGCGATGGCAAGTGTGAGGATCGTATCAAGGAGCTTACGACCCGCGAAGATACCCAGCCTGATGTCCCTGAGAGTCAGAAGCTTCCCTCCATGGGCATGAAGAGTTTGTGTATTCCCTTTGAGCAGCCTGAGGGCATTGTTGCGGGCGAGACTGAATGCCTTAGCCCCGAGTGCCAGCGCAAGGCACAGTTCTGGACCATGTTTGGCAGAAGCTACTAAATGAAGAATGAAGAAGGTGCATAGAAGGAGTTTTTCGTATTAAAAAAAAGAAGTGACATGTATACCACGCCTGTGGTATGACATACGGATTGATGCTTCACATGGGAATGCAGAGGGATAAATTTATCAATGACTTTAATGACTTTTTACTTTTTGGTTTCAGCTTCTATCTATGTGATTGTGTACATGTATATACTGTCTATTCCACTGGATCGTATTTGCTGCGTGGCGTTGGAAGCCTAGCACCACTCAAATCGCTCGTTGACAACCCAGTCTAGGTCTTCTGCAGTCCCTTCGCCGAACCAATTCAAGCTCGCCAAGTTCTTACCATCTCTCACGACGAAGATGCTTTCAAACTCAGTTGCATTCTCGACAATCTTTCTAACCCTACCAAGCGGGTTCCAGATCTCAACCTTTGAGCACTCCCAGTCTTTGGCCTCTTTTTCAGCAGCGCGGAAGATTCCCACAACAGCTTCAGATAGCTCCTCGTCAAGAATATCGCCATCTTCAACGACGAATCTCAGGAAACTTAGAACGTTCTTCTCTGGCTTGTTGGGGCCGCCGTAGTGGTTCCGCTCAAAGAGACCCCAGACGCGAGAGCCGGTCGAGGGTGAAGTGTACAAGGCGCCATGAACGGTGGGTTTGCGACCGTACGCGGTGTTGCAGATGAATGCCTGACGGTAGAAATGCCACTGCAGAGTATCAATGTCTGGTATCACGGCAACCCGGGTTTTGGACGCCTCAGCAGAGTTGGGAAGAGCCATCTCCCGGCGGATAAGCTCTTCGTCTCTCTCAGCCAGGGCGGCTAGGTCCTCATCGCCGAGCAGCTTGACAATGGATGCGTCGAACTCTACGGGGCTTTCCTTTACGCGGTACTCGATCTGGGTATTCTCCAACGGCATCCACCCGTGCTTGGCATAAAACTCTTTGCCGATATCAGAGAAGAGAATGGAAAAGGCTGGCTCGCCGGACTCCTGCTGCTTGGCCGCCATGTACCCCCTCAGCAGCTCAATCATCTTGCTGGCGTATCCTCGGCCCCGAAACTCGCTGTACGTGAAGACACTGGCAATGCCGTGGGCCCAGACATCTCTGACAATCCCATCCTTGCCTCTCACAAGGGCACGCTTGCGCAGCGTCTCACATGAGGCCAGCACGGGGCGTTCAGCGGTGTCCGGGTCGACGGCAGCGGCGCTGTCTGTGAGGATCCAGTTTGTGATACCGCCGTTACGGGCGAGCGGGATGGTGAGCAGGTATTCCTCGCGGTTGAGATATTCCGGCACGGTGAGGCTGTTGCCCCATTCTGGCTGGCTGTAGGTCCAGGTGCGGGTGCGTTCCGGAGTGGTTGGGTTGGTGAGGATGATGGTTGGCGAAGTGGACAAAGGCAAGTCTGAGGTGGACATGGTTGCTGGCGCGTGGTGTTTCCAAGCTACTTGAAACGTATCAACAAGTGATATCTGTGGTTATTCGAGCAAAAGTCCAAATCACAGACTCAACGTCTTTGGTCTTTGGTGTTCCAAATAGGTACTACTGTCTATGGTATGGGGCAAAAGTGAGTCTTGCTATTTGACTAGTGTCTACTATCCTATTACCGTGAGTTCACAAGCAGCGGTCAACAGCCGCCGTCTAGTTACGGAACTCAACGCGGCAAACATTCACCACAAAGCAAAAAAATGGAAAAGAAAAGGAGTCTAAAAACTCAAATCCAATGACGAGTGACTCTACCAACATCCCGAGGATTAAAAGAAGAAAAGAACAAAGAAAAAAAATATCATCATAAAACTAATCAATATCTAGCAATATTACTGCCTGATACCCCGCCGGCCAAACGATCGGCTCAAGGCAATTTCGGAGAGTGGAGCATCCGTTTCAAACGGTGTCGGCGCTCGGGATTTGGTGTCGCAGGCGATGAAGTAAAGCAGGCATATCAACTATTGGCAACATGATTTTTATATGAGCTATCATCGCTTCATCCATCATTCATTTATATCAAAATCCAACAAGCCGGCTACATCCCCCCCTCAATGCATCCTTCTAAGCTCTTCAATCAAGTTTCGCATATCTTCTACGCTGGGTCCTAATCCCTCGCACACCAGCTCTTGTTTGCCCTCGTCCAGATCAAGGAACCGTTCAATCATCTCGCCATCTACAAATCGGAAAGGAGCCTTGCCCTCTATTGACTGATTCCTAAACGCTCGCCAGAGGTCAAATGACAGGTTTCCAGGAGTGCTGATGTACTCCTGGAGCCTTGACTGGAAAGTCATGAGCAGGTCTTGGTACTTTGGTGCGATATCACCGTAAAGGTAAAGCGTGCCTTCGATCTGTCACACACGAATTAGCCTCGATTGAGAACATCTCACTTACTTTCTATATATTTTTGAGTTTTCAAGAACCTACCGAGCCCAAAAACGCCTTTGGCACCACAATAGCATTTTCCCCGGGCGCAACTTGCAGCTTTCGAATCCGGTTAATCTGTTCTCCAATGTTAAGCTCGCTGATGACCTGTAGCTGGCTTTGGTCCTGTTCTGTAGGGGCTTCCAGGTTCTGCCTCAGCACAATGATATTGCCTTGAGCATCCGCTTCCAACCACCTAGAATCATCCAGTGCACTAATCGACGTGGTCCACGCTTGCTGATAATGCCTTGCCTTCTCCTCCAGCTTGGCCTTCTTGCCGTCCTGGGGTGGCGTGAATTTGACAAGGGTGAGGGACTGCATAAGATCTCCAATGCCAATCATATTGCCTGAGACGTCTAGATCGACTGGGAATGAGGCAGGGCGGAATGATGCCAGCTTTGTCAGGGAGGCTGAAGTTGAGGTATCCTGGTTATAACTATAAGCAACCACTGTTTTAGTAAGGCCGGCAATGATGTAGTTATTCATCATAACAAGGCAGCGGCATACTCCTTTCAGGCTATGCGAAGCGATTTGATACAGCTGCCGTGATTCATCAACACCGAGAACCAGTATTCTGCCCTTTGTTTCTCCTGATTCCGCCGTGCCTTGATCTGCGACAAAGCTCGTGCCAACTAGGAATCGCTCAGCCAAGTTGCCATTGGCATCGGGTAATTCAGCTCGAATTACGCATTCGACCAACTCCAGAGATGACGACGCATTCAACAAAAATGGTGTCCCCAACTCTTGGAAGATGATTTCGTCAACGAGCTTAACAGTGCTCGTGATTACTTCTTCGTTATTCACCAACTCTTTCTTGATGCATCCTACCCCAAAAGCCCTCAAGCCTGGTGAATATGCGACTCGACGAACAGTCTCATACATTGGCAGGGCTTTAACATGTGTAAGCCGTTCATTATCGACGTGGCAAATTCTAATGTGATCCTCTGTCGATAAAACGATTGAATCCGGAAAGGCTTCCGAGTCGAACGGAGCAACGAATGTTGCATCAGCTGCCGTTGTCGCCGAGTAAACGATACGGCCTTGTGAGCTATATATCAGACTGGCATGCTCTGTAGTCGCAAATACGTTGCATATTCCATCTTCTCGGGGTAAAACATGCAGCCGTGCAGGACCGCTTCCCAAGGTGACTGTCTTTCGCCCAGATATCGCAAAGCCTTTAACAGAAACGTTGAAGCTTATGACATTTCCATCTTCTAATGCCACCAGCATAGTTGGGCCGGAGCTTTCGGGAGGATGCAGCTGAACCAGTGCCACATCTCGCGGGACAGAGGCGCTGTCATCAGTCTGTCTTAGTGGCTCGCCGTGTAGTGGTGTCAAGGTAGCCATATCCACGACCGATATCGTACCTGAAGTCCACCAGCCGATAACACCAAAGTCTTGTGGGTCGCGCGCTGCATGAATGCAAGATATCTGGTCCGGTCGCCCAGACACCGAGTCTTGGGAAGCGTCTTTAGTAGTCGCTTTCAAGTTGTCCAAGAGATTCAAAGAAACCAATATCGATCCGTCTATGGATAACAGAGCCCATTTGGTATTGGCAGACGCCGCCGTGATGGTTTTGCCTTCAGGTGCCTGCCATGAGGATACCGAAACTCCGCTGTCGGGATCCAAAAGATTGACCGCTTGAGGCGTTATTTGCAAAATCTGGCCGCTTGGAAGATTTGCAGCTAGAAGAGTTGGCGACTCGAGGTCCATGCCTTGGAAGGAAAACACCTCCTCAATATTGTCTGGCTCAAACCGGAGGACTCGAGTACCAGCAAGGGTAGAGATGACAACAGTGTCGGCCTTTGCTGAGTCCACTGATCGTAGTGTGAAAAGTCCTCTAGTGCCCTTAATTTCGTCGAGGAGCCCGCGATCTTCAAGGCCAACGCCACTGCGAATGCTCCGTAGGCTTCCATCCTGGTATGCACCACTACCAGCCACGATTCTCGCCTGGCCAGACGAAAAGGTGTTGCCGGACTGCGCATCTCCTTCTCTGTTGCCCAGATCCATGATGGTAAAATCCATGATAGGTGCGTTGTTTGATATCACTTTAATGAGAGTCATTTGCTGGGACTCGATATCCACATGTAATAACTGAGAGTCGCCATGATGTGAGCCGATGAATAAGAGGTTATTTCCCATATAAACTAGGCTCGACGCTCTCGATGTATATCGGCTTGAATCCCCAAAAGCCATCGGATGGACTGTCATGCCTGTGACTACTACGCCTGTTGATTCGTTGGTGGTCTTGATTTCCAAGAGGTCGAGACGGCCGTAATCGTCAGCCAAGAAATAGCGTGTCCCGTCGTATTCGGCCCAGGCAACGTAAATCTTAGGGTCGTCCAGGGTAGAGCACACGTTAGAATATGTGAGGCTATCGAAATATGTGAGAAGTGTCTCCCCAACCACGAGAAGGCCACCCAGGTGTGCTCTGGCTCCCTCGTTGTTGCGCACATGGTATCGCTTCTCCTCATACACAGGAACGGGTATCAGCATAGACGCATATGGATCGGGAATCACCTGGTCCAGCTCTCTATCCTTCTGTGGATCAAACTTGGACGAAACGCCGCCTTTATCGTCTTCCGTCAGTCGATAGACAGCTATGCGAGCTTCCTCACGATCAAGCTGATTTTTGTATAGAAAAGCAATTCTTGGGTGGCCGGTCCGGCTGTGGAGGAACGTGCTCGTCTTCATCCAAAGCTCGGTCAATCGAACCTGGTCTAGCCCTTCAAGTCTCGTAGTGGAACCCTTGCGTATCCGTAGGCGAAAAACGTTCAGCACTCCCTCCCAGAGATGCATCGCCATGAACTTTCCCGTAGGATCCACCAGGCATCGGTTCTGGCTCTGCGACTGTCGCATGTAAGGCTCTGCTGTATCTTCTATTGCCTGCTCGACAGCATCTAGCTGGCTTGTTTCGGGATTCCAAGCTACATTGAAGTATTGGAGTCTGTCTGTGCCGATGAACAAAAGATCAGTGGCAGAGTCCTTGGGTTGCAGCCGCTGAAGCATGTCTATGGTGCCGTGAATGACTTTTGTGTGAAGACAAGTCATTCCCTCCTCGGTGACTCGCCATATCTCCAGTCGGTTTGCCTTCCTGTTCATTCGATACGAGTAAGTTAACGGAGAACGAGCAATTCCAGGTCGTTAGAAGGACCTACGCGACCACCAAGTCTTCGATATCAGGCGACAGGAACCGGATGCGCAGGGCATGCCTGATGCTTGTTGGCTTGTGGACGGGGGCAACGTAGGCCATAGCGGAAGAGTGTATGTATACTGCCAAGTAGAAGAGGGCCGAATGCTCTATTCGAGGCCAGCACGACCTATATGGAAAGGCACAACAGCTATGGAGAGCCCAAGATGCGGCCTCTAGAAGCTATTGCGTCAAGCCAGGATCGCAGCCAAGCTTATCACTTATCGGAGATAGGCAGCCCGCTATATGTAAGCGGCTTCTAGCACCTTGGATGGGGCTTTGGGGATTCGATTTGGCGGGGCTGGAAGCCACTTTTAGCGGGGTGGCTTGTCGGCAGCGGTAGAAACGGTCTTTACGGAGCTGGTGCAGTTCTACTATTCAGAGCTTTGCAGGGTACCTTGGCTTATGCAACATCATCAGCACATTGTCGGCAAATCACAGCGATGACCACGCAGCATTAGGGATCTATTTCGCTAAAAGCATTGAATATTGTACTAGATGAATGTAGAGGTGTAAAAGTACTCTTTTACCAGCATCAATTTATACATATCAAAAGCCGATTGCTGCGTCGAGATTCCAAGCCGAAAATCGATAATGGCATTTTGCCTCATCAGGCAACTACTTTTGCTCTTTCCAGGTCTGTAGGCTCCCCACAGACCAACACTATTTCTCTTATCTTGACTCTATGCTTTTATTCCTATGGCCAGAATGGAGATTATGATTATCGATATTGGCACTTCATAATCCAATATTCCTATGCGATTTTAGACATATCGACGGCCAAGAAATACTACCAGCAGCTAGAATGGCATTTCACCATTACGAACCGATCGGACAGGCAGAGACGGCAGACGAATATGGCCGGCGCGAGGATTGCTTCAGAAACTCTAGAGAGCATTCATTCATCTTTGAATCTTATCTAACAGATCTCCAAAGCACAAAAGAGGCCACAGAAAGAGACGAATTGGTCTCTCAACCGGGACTGAAGGCAGGAGTACTCCCGAATCCGCAGAGAGCTGAAGAAGTGCTCGACCAGGATCAACATCATCGATTGAACGCTGAGAATCTGCTTCGTGATTCGCCACCAGGTTATTTTCCACCATCTACTATCTCTCATATCAATGAATTGTTTATTCCCGTGGAAGATTTAGATTTGGGCTCTTGCCCCAAGCATGATCTTCAGGATTATATACGCCCAGTTTGGGCAAAAAGATATGGCAACCCTTTCGAACAATGGCTTCCATTCGCTAGTACGAGGACCGACAGAGATGAGAGTTTAGTTTTCCCGCCTGTTCTGAACAGATTATGGGCCCAAATATATCGAGAAATCGAGATCGATAAGCCAATAACATCAGGTGCCGCTGCGGAGCTGGTGCGAAAAATTGACAAACCGATCACGGCCTTCGAATATCAAGATTTGGTCAAGGGACTAACTAAAATTGGCCCTGTGAGCCAACTTTGCCTTGTTTACAATTTTTAACTTAATCGCTGATACAATCCTAGTGCCAATACAGCTGCGTCGAACCTATCTGGCCTCCTCTTTCTCTAATATCCGATGACGTTGCCCTGTTCATTCCCGATGGAAATGTGACGGTTATTGACCTCGTGTCTGAACCAAGTAGCCCCGATCGAACTGCAATTGAGGATTTAGAACCAATCGTCTCATCCACTATTATGACTTCGTCGCCTACTAGGGAGCTATCTCAGCTCTTCCAAACGCACAACGCTGTCATGGAAGAAGCCAAGGTAGATTTACCTGTTGTCTTTACCAGTTCATATTCTCCACGCCAGGAGAATATTCTTACCGATATCTGCTTGCCTCTTATAGACCTTGTAGAAGATGCCACAGATTTGCACCAGGAAAGAGGGTATTTCGAAGATGCCTTTATGACGCTGCTTGACGACCGGCGGTATTATGCCAATAAGTTGGTGAGCTAGGAGCGCCTAGATCCAGCAGATTCTATATAGCGGATTCCTGTGCTTTTGCTCGACTTTGGTATCCAGCCTCCTACGTGGACAGCTCAATGCTCTACTGCGGAGACTCACTTTGCATTTTTAAGAAACAGTATGTCGAACATTTTCAACCTTTTGCCTTATCCGAGAGATCTGCAATTGGAGTTTAACGTCTCATATTCGGTTGTTCCGCCAGATCAGGGGAGATCAATAATGACATATGAACATGGTGTCTCGAATGAAGCAGCTATAAAGTATCTTTCTCAAGGTCTAACACCACATCTAAGCAGCTTGGATTTCATTACTATAAGGCCTGAGCTAGAGGTTCTTTGCATTATTGAAGATGAAGAACTCGAAGAACTCTACGTGCCGGAGGAAGCATATGTGCCAGCTGATATGACAAATGATTTGCCGCCTGTTATTGTTGCGGAGCAACACGAGGACACCAGTCGCATGTTTTTCACCACAGAAAAGCGAGTCGTTCGATCTTGAAAAGTGAAACAGCCTTGGCCTTAGCCACTCGCTTCGAAGGAAAGCCGATGACTCCATGAGACTTTTACCGAAATGTTACGATACAAGCGCTACGAGTATTCTTCTCCATAACTTTATGGAGTTGAGAGGCATAAAAAGACCCCGGCTCGATACAAAATCTTCAGAAGCATGCCAAAGCGCAGGAAATCTACCATTGGAATCTGGAAATGATGTATATTCAACAAATATGGCTAAAGAGTTGCCTACCACAATACCCGAGGCGATGGTTTCAGCAGCTTTTCCTAAATTTGAGATACCCTCTGTTATGACCTATTTCATTGTTTCAGTTGACCTTCCAAGGCCAATATTAAGGCGATTAGAGAGTGCGTGGTCTCCTGAAAGTTTGCTTGATATGGATTACTCCGACCATATTGCCATACCGCAGCCCTCAGAATCTGCTCAATGCAAAGAGACTTCCTTGGAGTTAAGTTTCGAAGCTGATGTATCTTTGTCGCCTATTACAGGAATCATCGTCACCAACATCCTCAAAGTGCGGCAGCGGCCTCTCCCTGGCTCTCACTCTCAAACATCGTTGCGCGATCGTGTGCAGAAAGTCAGTCGGAAATACGAAACTCTATTAGTCCTTGTGCCGGAATCACATCCCAGCGGAGAATTTTCGGGAGCATTGGCTCCGTCTGATATCGCAGCTTACGCCAACTTTGTGAGCTTTACTGTTGCACTGGATGGGGATATAAATGTGCAGCTTGTCCCAGGGGCGGAACAAACAATGGCCTCGTGGATTTCCGCCTGTCTATCTCGGAGCTCTTTCAAATCCCACGGTATGAAGCGGCTTCTATCCTCTGAAGAAACGGAATGGGAGCTATTCCTTAGGCGTGCCGGCATGAATGTTTCGTCGCCAAGATATTGTCGAAAACGCTCTTTGAGCAAGATGGGGCTTTGGGATTAGCTAAATTTTTGAAGATGCCTGTAGAAGAGCGGGTGGCCAAATTCTCATCATTGCTTGGCGGAGAAAAGGGTTTGCACCTGACAGTCAAAGCGCTGGATCGAAGCTGGACGCAGTAATCTTTTTACCATTTTATTCATATTCATCTACCCCAGGTAGGTATCAAACAATCTATTTCAGTTCTAGCGTTCCGTCAGATCTTGCTTTACAAACCTTACGCGCTCTGACGCGTCAACTGTGCTACAGTATGTCGAGAGGCGTTGCGTGTAATTGCTGCTCAGTTGTTATACCAGCCCCCTGCAGCTGTTAAATTAGTGCTATTCGCAGCGGGCGATTGTGCCTCTCAGTCCACTCAAAGTGGAACCACGTATTACATAAGAGCTCCATCACTGCTGAAAATAGCGTGCATGGTTGAAACGAACTTCAATTCCTATATCTCAGTTCTTTGCGAGCGCATCACATTCTGTTCACTTCAACACCGCCGTCCGTGGCTACCACAAAACTTCTCACCGGATAACTCACCGCCCTGTAGAAGCCTAAGGCAGAAGTCCAAGGCAGAGCGGCGTCCGGGCCCTGTATATTTCCACTCCCTGCCGGCCCCAAGCTCCAGTCTTTCTTCATCATCAACCATTATGGCGCCCAAGGCGTCCAAGGCGTCCAAGGCGCCCAAGGCCTTGCAGCCCATCTCAGCCTTCTACCTCTTCTTTTCCGCAGGCCTGATCGCTGCTCTGTTTTCGCCAATCCAGGACTGCGACGAGACGTTCAACTACTGGGAGCCAGCCCATTATCTCTCCCATGGCTATGGCCTCCAGACCTGGGAGTACTCGCCAGATTATGCCATTCGCAGCTGGCTTTACGTTGCGCTTCATGCTGTTGTGGGCAACGTGCGAAGGATACTGCCCCAGTCCACCAAGGTAGGCCTTTCTGCGGCATGTGGGATGTCTATACCGAATCGACTGAGCGACTGACGCCCGCTAGGTTTCTGAATTCTACTTCGTCCGCTACTGTTTGGCCTTTGTTTGTGCCATTTGTCAGACCATCATGTTCCAAGCTGTGAGCATCGCACTCAACGCCAGGATCGGCTTCTTCTTTCTCGTCATCACCATCATAAGCCCGGGGAATTTCCACGCGAGCGCCGCCTTCTTGCCCTCAAGCTTTGCCATGTACGCGGGGATGCTTGGCGCTGCATCTTTCATGAACTGGCGGGGCGGGCTGAAGACTTGGCAAGGCATTACATGGTTTGCTGTGGCTGGCATTCTTGGCTGGCCTTTTGCTGCCGCCCTTTGCGTGCCGTATGTCCTCGAAGAACTCATTTTGGCCGTGTTCAGCGACAGAGACTCTCTGATCGAAGCCTTGATACGGCTTGTTCGTGGTGTCATTGCCTCTCTCATTGTCCTGGTAAGTGGAGTTCACTGAAGCCTTTTGTGACACGAACATTCACTTACGCCAATTTTCTAAATAGTTCTTTGACTTTGCGGTCAACTTGTTTTTTTACAAGAAACCTGTAGTTGTTTCCTGGAACATTGTCAAATACAACATTTTCTCGAAAACCGGCGGCCCTGATCTTTATGGAACAGAGCCCTGGACGTTTTATTTCAAGAACTTGACGTTGAACTTCAACATCTGGTTCATCCTCGCCCTGTCGGTGTTGCCGCTGTTCCTGTTACAAAAAGCATCTTCATCTTCATCACAACGCTTGACTAGCGGCCTTCGGACTGTCATTTTCATTACACCGTTCTACATGTGGCTCGCAATTTTCACCGCACAGCCGCACAAAGAAGAGCGGTTCATGTACCCCGCATATCCCTTTCTAGCCCTCAACGCCGCATTATCACTGCACATCATCTTGTCCGCCATTGGTAGCTCAAACCCAAAGACATTGATTGGGAAAATCCCCGGTCGCCTGAAGCTGCTTGCCGTCGGTCTTGTGCTCTTTCTCTCGCTTGATATTGCCATTGCCCGCATCTACGGCATCTACTCCGCGTATTCTGCCCCGCTGAAAGTTTATTCTCCGTTATGGGGTGATGAAGGAGGAAATACCTACGGCGCCGAGGAAGACAACGTCTGCTTTGGAAAGGAATGGTATCGCTTCCCAACCTCGTACTTCCTCCCGCGCAACATGCACGCGAAGTTCCTGCGCTCCGACTTCCGCGGGTTGTTGCCTGGTGAATTTTCAGAGGCCCAGACCGGCTTCGGCTTCTGGAGTGGCACCTGGCTCCCTACCAGCGGTCTGAATGACCGCAACCAAGAAGACTTGGGCAAGTACGTCGAGCCTCGAATGTGTTCTTTCTTAGTCGACACCCAGTATCCTGGAAGGAACACACCGCCGTCGCACGGGGAACCGGACTACATCGCAGACAAGCACCACTGGGAGCCTCTCAAGTGCGTTGACTTCCTCGATGCTGCCAGCACGCACATCTTGGCGCGCACGCTGTGGCTTCCTGATATCGCTGCTGTCCCTGCAAAGTACCAGCGCAAATGGGGACGTCACTGCCTCCTTCAGCGCAAAGGGAGCGATCGCAACGCCGGCGTGTGGGTCGATCCGGGCCAGATGATGATGGGTTAGCGAGTTCATCTCCGCAGCCCCCTTCCTCATCCTTTTTGCTTTTCCTCTTCTTCTTCTTCCTCTTCCCCCTCTTCTTCTTCTTCCTCTTCTTTACATCTTCAGCATTCCGTCGTTTCCATCATTCCGTCTATTCAGCATTTCAGCTATTCAGACATTTTTTTTTTGGTAACTTGATTCCACCATGCTTGCCGAAGCCTCCGCCAGAAGATGGATCTGGGACCACGTCCCTAGCCTGCCAGCCATGTTTCGTCTCATCTTTCAATATATTCTGACTCTGATGCCCCTGCCGCTATGGATCCTGTCATACAACTGGCTATACCTTTGGGAAGATGCTATCGCCGGAATTGCATTGAGCCTTGTTATAATTCCCCAGTCAATTGGTTTCGGGATCATGTCCCGGATATCCCCCATGCACGGATTGTACTCGACCTTTGCGGGCCTGGCGCTATACTAGCTGTATGGCGGGTCCAAAGACGCTGTGATCTCGGTATGTTTAAGCCTGCTTTGTTTACCACCAAGTCTAAATCAACTATCAAGGCCACTGGACTATCCTCGCTCCTCACTGTGGATATCATGGATCGCGTCACCGACAAGGCAGGTTTGGGCTATTACACGCCGGAACAACTAGCTCAGGCGCTGGCAGTTTCAGCAGGCTTCGCTCTAGTGGTCCTGGGCGCCCTCAGACTTGGATGGGTGCTCCAAATCGTCCCAAGGTCTGCGACGGAGGCCTATGCCACTGCTACGTGTCTGAAGCTGATTATCAGCCAACTGCCAGCTTTTCTTGGTCTCCAGGGCATCTCGACCAAGGGTTCTTCATTCCTTGTTCTTGCAGATGTTTTACGACACCTGGGAGAGGTCTCTGTTGACGCTGCGTTTGGGTTCGCAGTGATGCTTTTTCTGGCAATCATTGCGCTATTGTGTACAGCATTGGCTACACGGTATCCTGCACAACGGCGCCTGTGGAATTTTGTGTCGACGTTACGGTTCCCAATCGTCATTGGCATGTCAATCTTGATTAGCTGGCTCACCCATCGTGAAGACTACGGAGGTCCATTCCAAGTAGTGGGACTGATTGAACCTGGTATGTCTATAATATTTCTCACGCCTCCTCCAGCTACTAACAAAGTTGTTTCTGCGCAGGTTTCTTACGCGCCCATTTTCCCACACTGCCCGACGCTGAAGAGATCGGATATCTGTGTACGGAACTTCCGGCCATCGTTCTCTCAATGGTTGTCTCGCAGGTGGCGCTGGTCCAGAAGATGGCGACGACGAATGGTTACGCTGTCAACAACTCGCAAGAACTTGTTGCCCTCGGAGTCGTCAACATTTTTGGTCCTCCTATTGGAGGTTACCTGACCATGGGTTCGTTCAGTTCCTCCATAATACTCTCAATGGCTGGTAGTCGGTCGCAACTGGCAGGAGTATTTGCCGCCCTGATGGTCGTCATGGCGCTATATCTGCTCATGGGGGTATTTGCATATACTCCCCTCGCCTCACTTGCGGGTCTTGTGACTTACTCCATGTTCGCCAACCTACCTCGGCCAAAAGCTTTGTACAAGAATTGGCAACTGTCACCTATTGACTCATTGATATGGACTGCATCTGTGGCAATGGGATTGGTGTACACGCTTGAATGGTCGTTGTATATTGGAACGATTGCGAAATGGCTCTTCAGTTGGGCACTTTCAGTCCGCAAACCAAAGGCACAGGTCTCAAACCCAGGTGTCCTAGTCTATCGCTTCAACAGCAATTTCTGTTTCTACAATCAAGCACATCATCTGGCATCCGTATACGACCAATACAAAAAAAAGTCTCCCGCTGTCCATGCCATTGTCTTTGATTTCAGGGAAATCGAGCATCTCGACTTGGAATCAGCGCAAGGTCTAAGTGGGCTGCGATTAGCGTTGGATTCAAATACGGAGTGTCATATTGCGAATGCGAAGTATTTCTGGCTGAGACGGACTCTAGTGGGCGCTGGTTTCGACACATTTCACGACTGTTTACAAGATGCTGTGGATGCGGCGATGAAGAGTGCATGAGTTCACTATGATTAGATAGCAGACTTAGAAATCAATAACAAGCATTCTACTACGAATACACTAAAAATAACTTCGTTATCTCGAGCGCAACAGAAGCGCCGAGCGAACTGGTGTCGCCTCACATTTCTTCAATTTCCTGCAAACGTTCAAAGTAGTCTTCTCGGAGGCGCCCTCCCTAGATGAGCTTCCGGATTGGAGGACTTGGCAGCTTGTTTCAGTGCCTCGAACAAGTTTAGCATGAGCTTCTGCCGATGCATCTCTTTATATGACTTGGAATTCTGTTGGTTCGACTCCCGCCTGCTTCTCATATCATTTGCTACTTCCTCCGCGACTTCAATGAAGCTATTTGACATTCCCATTTCTCGGGCCAAAATAATTCCATAGTGATGCTCGTCATCGACGGTACCCGCAGTGGCTTTGTAGAGCATATGCAAGTGAGGGATCCCCTCTTCACCAATAGTAGTATTGGACGCAAGATGGAGATTAAGAACCCCTGGGCGATCTGCTAGTACTCGAGCCAGCTCGATGAAGTGAGATGCAAACCAGATAGAAGCACCCTTGCAAATCAGTTCTTCAGATATCGCCATTGCAATTACCACACCATCCCTGCTGTTTGTTCCTCGGCCAAGCTCGTCAATGATGGCGAGACTTCGGTTATCCACATTCTTCAAAATGAAGGCCATTTCTCTCATTTCTACTCCGAAGTTGGATAAATTTGCCTCTAGACAATCTTGAGTGGATATACAGGCAAATATGTTGTGTATAATAGGAAAGGCGGCGAATTCTGCTGGCACGAAACATCCAATCTGTGCCATGATCTGAAGCAAGGCAACCGATCGGATGTATGTGCTCTTGCCACTCATATTGCAGCCCGTCACAAAGTGAAATCGATACTGTTCTGTAGCATAGTAGTCATTGGGCACATATTCACTCGCCATTTTCTGTGAGGAGGGAATTAGTACAAAGAGCACAACATGTTTTGCGACGCGAGTAGAGAGTCACCTTGTCGAGAATTGGATGCCTTGCCGCTTTCAGCGCCAACGTTTCTTCAATCAAGGGCCGCACATAATCCCGAGTTGTGGTGACTTGACCAAAAGATGCAATCATATCCAAGAGCGCGATTGACTCGCATACTCTGAACAGTGGGGAGACTTCCTTTCGAAGGTCGTTGATCAACTCGAGAACGATCTCATCACTCCGCAGCATTATCTCATTGGAAGTATCTGCTAGTCTGTGATTTAGCTTCACAAGATCCATAGTCTGGCACTCAAAATGATTCGTCTTCCAGATGACGTTAATGAAATCCTGGGTTACTGATTCGAGGTCAAGATTTGCGGTGGATATTCGAAACCAATACATGCGTCGATTGTCGAGTTTTATTAGTCACTGCAACGTGATACTCTTCTGTGGGCAAAAACTGTGTGAGCTTCGGAGATCCAAAGAAAGAGAGCGTGTGATAATCTTAGCACGCACCACTTACACCGTTTGTATATTGGTGAATATACTCGGTGAGTTCTTTATAAGACTGACGAGAGACATCCAACAATCTGCTGAGGCCTGATTTGACCGCGAATGCTCTTTGGTTACGTAAATCTAGCGGTGATTTCATGTGTGTAACATCTGCTTCGATGACCTCCTTGATCATGAGTAAAATGGGAACTGTCGTCTCAGGACAACATATATTGCGGATTTTGATGAAAAGGTCGCTCCTTGCTGGGTAAAGCGCTCGGTAGATATTTGGAATTGATTCCAGGAAAGATTTGATCTTGAGGATGTGTGTAATTTGTTCTTCGGCCGCAGATATGCCCGTGGTGGGCCGAATGGTAATCAGCTATACTTATCAGCCATACTGTAGTATTATATTGGCTTAATTGATTTACCTTTGTAAAAGTTCTCTCGGCAACATGGAAAAGTGCAAGGGCTAGGACTGATTTACCAACTGATTAATACGCTCCGTGTGCTCAAATGTACCTTTACGCATTCCACGGAACATTTCTTCGTGGGCGACCATCTTTTCCAACGCGTCATATCGAGGTCTGATATATCCATCAAAGTTGGTGGATGGCTGGAGCATGTTATTACGGAGTACGCGGGCGCCCATTGGTGTAAGAGTATGGTTCAATAGCCCAAACAAGCATTCTTTGGACTTGGCAGACTTCAAATTGCTCATCACTTCCAGTGATTGCATCGCGGGTATGGCGATCATCATCGTATCTTCGGAAGGTTGGTATCTAATGCGTAGGGACTGAGGAGAAAAGGTGACATTGAATTGACGATCGATATACTTTATAGCCTGGAGCACATTTTATGAGCTTCAACGTAACAAACAACTCATTCCATGACTTACGGCAGAAAAACAGCAGACTGCATAATATTTGCCTTGGGTAGCCACCTTTAACGGCCCAATGTCGCCGTCAAGGGCGAGACCTTCCATATACTCTATCCCAGCGGATTCGGACCAAGCAGAGCGCTCATGACAGGCAATCTCCGCCTCAGGTATCAGTTGTTCAACGAGAGAGTAGAAGGTACTGAGCCGATTGGGAGGGCACACGGAAATCGTGAAGACTATTCAAGAAGGCGATGCTAGTTGAAGCTTATGAATCGTCCTCACATAGGACTGACTGTCGCATATTTGGCTGAGAGTAACCTCACCAAGCGACAAGTTGACCACGGCAGTACCTACTGTAGGTGTGACGCCGCGAGATTCGCTCACTGCACAGATGATATCATCCGATTCGCTCTGCCCAAGGATAGAGGGCGTAGCACCTCTTCGAGAGCGACTTCGAGAGCGACGGCCCGAGGGAGTGCTGGGGCGAGAAATGATTGTTGAAGTGGTGGTTAAGGTGACACTTGGCCTTGAGCTAGAAACAGATGGAGAATAGTTGGACGGGCCCTCGAATTCATCCTCGAATTCATCCTCGTCATAAGCTTGACGGGCTTGGCTGTAGCTGCGCTGAGGCTGCAGGCTGGGCGAATCGGGCGGAAATGAGCTGGAGAAGTAAGAAGAATATGTACCCGTCATTCGAGGAGATGCCCCAGATGAAAACGCCATGGTAGATGGGTGGCCAAGGAAGTCTGGTATGTGCAATTCGTTAAAAAAGATCTAGAAGGGCTTTAGCATTCAAGGTAAATCAATCAAAACAAGACACAATGAGATGAAGCGGCTGGAGGACAATATGGACCGATGACTCGTTTCTTTATCATCTAACATTGTGGAAGAAAAGGAGAAATTATACGGCGTCACGAGCTTCTCATATTATCAAAGACTGATAGCCGTCGCTCTTGCCCTCTGTTCTATCGCCTGTTTGCAGATAGGTACTCAAGATCGGCAGATACCTAGAAGCGGGTGGGATTCACTGGGGCATTGCACGTATAGGTGAATGGACGATACCTTGCCAGTATGTACTACCGGCATTAATGGGTGTCTTGGCGAGGTGCTTGTCTGCCACTGGCTGCTGGTGCGTACCAATCACAGCGCAGGTGCCCCCAGGTACAGGGACCAGGGAGCTGAGTCATGGCTCCCAGGTACCGCGGTTTAGCCCGAATCTTCTCCCAAAACAACCTTCTTCTCCACGTCTCGACCGCGCAGTGACGCCACGAATCACATTTAACACACACAGGTCCGGCTTCAAATCCACACGCCCCTAGTGAAGCAGCGCGAACCAGCCTCTTGCCAGCCATGTTTGGGATCCTCGAGGCCGTTGCTGTGCCGCACGCCGGCGTCTTCAGCACCTACGAGGAGCTGATCAAGGACCTCAATGGGCGGATGGAGAAAGAGGGCTATAAGATTGTCAAGGCTAGGTCGCATCGCTCCAGAATGGGTGGTGCTGACATCCCTGGAAATGACATCGTCCGGTGTGATCTCGTGTGTGATCGTGGTGGCCGGCCGTATAAATGCATGGCTACCAAGCACAAGACAACCACCAAGAAGACGGACTGTCCCTGGAAAGCCAAAGCAGTCAACCGCAAGAGCATTGGCGGCTGGGTGCTGACCATCTCTTGCGACCAGCATAACCATGCTCCTGGCACTCCAGAGCCACCGACGCCATCTGAGATGAGCGAGGAAGAGAATGACCTAACCGAGCTTCCAGGTTCGTGACGGAATGGCTCAAGAGTATCCATGGATGAATTCTAACTGGCAATTTGATAGACATGGACGACGGTCCGCGCCCCGATACACAGACGGCAACGGCAATTCAACTGGCTGGCGTCTCTGAATCAAACCTTCGTTTAACAGGCGACACCTTCCACCAACTCAAGTCCGACTACCGCAAGATGCCACAGCCAGACCGGCTGAATGCGCTCGCGCAGTTTCAGATGCAAATTGCAGCTATTTACGCAGTCCAGAATGAGGACTGGCAACGTCAGCGGAGACAGGAAGCTCAAGATAAGCGGCACTTGCTGGTGGAAAAAGGCCGCAGACAACTATCAACCCAGAGACAACGTGCACGTCGCCAGAGACGGCAAGACGATCAAACGCAGCAGCATCAACATCAGCAAAGTCTTGATCAGCAAGCAGTTCAGCATCAACTCCAGCAGGAAGCACAAAATAGTCATCTCCAGCCATTGATGCAAGAGCCGCATTTCCAGCTTGCACAGAATCCCGCCGCGACGCCTGTTCCCCTCCCTGCTGGGATAACTATGACCACAATTCCCACAGCGTTTTCTCATTTCACCGGCCCGCCCAAGCGCATTCGCGGTCATCGACCGACAATGGCCAATCAGCCTGATGTCTAGGCATTCTGTTGGCGAATCAATTCAACACAACCAACTATTCCAGACTGATGCAGCTTTATTTGGCCTTCCCAATGCGACGTATCCATCATTTATGGCTGGGGTCCTGAGAGCTTGGCGATGAGCTTATCTTTTTTTTTTTGGGCAGAACCCCACATTCTCACCGCCTTATTTTTTTTCCACAGTTCCCAGATTTTTTGCCAATCGGCCCCACCATTCCATTCTGTCGCGAACTTTCAACACATTTATCGAGATACCATTAATAGTCCAGGCAAGCTCCCAACTTACCATGGCTACGGTTCTACCGCCTCCGTCAAAGCGCCAAAAGCGCGAGAATCTAGAGAGAACGCAAATACAACAAGATGTCAGCGCTGTTGCGGCTGGCCCTGCGGGCTCGTTCAAGGCTCGTTTCCTCGACAGCGAGGGAAAGCAGATGGCCGACGTTATAGAAGTGCCTCTCGCCGACGCATCGGAGAAAAATCTATCACTTTTGTTAAACACACTTTTGGCTAGGGTTTGTCTCACAATTATTCTGAAAACCACAAGAGAGCTTCTTGTTTGGCTGATCAATTGAACTATTAGGAAAGAGAAGAGTTTCTGCCGTATCGCTTTCGAATACATATTCCGGAGACGGACATCATTGTTGACCAGTATCCGACCGACTTGCTCCAACTTCTGCGCAGCCATGGCATCGAGAACCCCTTTGAAACAACAGTCACGCTGAGCGCCGAGCCTCAGGCTGTTTTCAAAGTCCAAGCAGTCACGCGCATGTCTCATAGAATACCTGGCCATGGAGAAGCGATATTGGCCGCTCAATTCAGTCCTGCAAGTAGCAGCCGACTGGCTACAGGTTCTGGGGATAAGACAGCTCGGATATGGGATACGGAGACAGGAACGCCAAAATTCACCTTGTCTGGTCATACACACTGGGTTTTGTGTGTGGCTTGGTCGCCCGATGGTAAGCGTTTGGCCACTGGAAGCATGGACAAATCTGTACGACTTTGGGATCCCGAAACAGGAAAAGCTGCCGGCTCCGGAGCCTTGACAGGGCATTCCAAATGGGTTACCAACATTGCTTGGGAACCGTATCATCTATGGGAGAATGAATCACCCCGGTTAGCGAGTGCAAGCAAGGATACAACGATTCGAGTTTGGGCAGTGAATACGGGCCGGACTGAGCATGTCTTGTCCGGTCATCGGAGTAGCGTGAGCTGCGTCAAATGGGGAGGAACTGGGTTGATCTATTCAGCCAGCCACGACAAAACTGTCAGAGTGTGGAACGCCGAGAAGGGAACACTAGTGCACACGCTCTCTTCCCACGCCCACTGGGTCAATCACCTGGCCCTTTCCACTGACTTTGCACTACGGACTTCATTCTATGATCACCAGCCCACGCCGAGTAGTGAGGAAGAGAGGCGAAAGAAGGCAAAGGAGCGCTTTGAGAAAGCAGCGAGATTCCAGGGAAAAATTGCAGAGCGACTTGTTTCAGCCTCTGTAAGTTCACCTGGCAAACAACTTGTGGTGTCGTCTACTTTACTTTTCTAACTCTTTGTGATGCACAGGATGATTTCACCATGTATCTATGGGATCCCTCTCAGGGTACAAAGCCGGTCGCACGACTGCTGGGGCACCAAAAAGCCATCAACCATGTGACATTTTCCCCTGATGGCAGCCTCATTGCCAGCGCGGGGTGGGACAACCACACGAAGATCTGGAGCGCAAGGTTTGTGTTTTTAATGACACCAGAGGCCGTTGTCTACGACGAAGACTAACACGATGACCAATGCAGGGATGGCAAATTTATCAATACACTCCGAGGCCATGTAGCACCTATATACCAGTGTGCCTTTTCTGCCGATAGCCGACTTCTTGTGACGGCGTCCAAGGATACCACATTGAAGGTGTGGTCCATGGCCACGCACAAACTGGCAGTTGACCTACCAGGACACCAAGATGAAGTCTTTGCAGTACGTTTCACCTCTCCCTTTATTGCTTTTGACTTGCTACTTGTATCGTCCCGTGACTAACAGCCATCTACCAGGTCGACTGGAGTCCTGACGGACAACGAGTTGGCAGCGGAGGAAAAGACAAAGCCGTACGCCTGTGGATGAACTAATCAAGATTAGTTGGAACGATATTGCGAGGTTTAGCATGTGTGTTGGAATCCGCGTCCAGCCGGAGGATTGATTTACATGTACACGCTGGGTCTAGACTACATACATGGGACTTTTTTGCGGGACAGGTGGTGTAGACATGGCATATGTTAGAAGGGCGTCAATGTGACACTACATACGTATGCTTCGTACCATGTTAGTTGGGTGCAAGGGGGCATTAAACTTATGTTGGATGAGCTAGATGTGCGCTTATCACCGCCCCTCATGTGATATTACATGCCAATAACGCCCATGATGCATATAAGATCGAATGGGAAATGCTTGAGGTGATTCTGGTGACGATTCATTCAAACGCAAGCATGTGTTGTTGATATCGGTGCGGGGTAAAATGGAGGAAAGGTCTAAGATTGTGTGATTGTGGTGGCAATAGATGGACTTTATGACGCCGGTGCCTTTAGTGACTTTTTGGCTTCTGTATCTTGGAAATACGAGTCAATAATCTAACGATGAAAAGCTCCTAGCGACCTAAGGTACCTAGGTAATGAAGGATGCTGATTGCCATGTTGCACTGTATACGTGGTAGAACACTATTCGTGCTTACCACTATTTAGTAGGAGTAATATTCCTTAACTGGTATGAAAGGAGTGTGTCTGTTAGCAAGTCGGGGCATCCTTGGGAGGCCTTGAGGCAATCAATTCGGCCTTGAGTGTGGTTGCACGGCAGCAAACTACTAGTAACAAGTTGTCCATGGACACGTACGGGCTGCCTACTTGATATTGATAGGTGGCAAGGGAAGTGGCAACAGAGACGAGATATTCTTGTTAGTCCAGGTACGTATTGAGAAGCGTAGCAGAGCAGAGTAGGATTGAAGCACCGGATAGATGCCTCTATAATACCCGGATAAGGCGTGATAACTTGTACTATGTGGTTTGTAATAGAGGAAGCAAGCAATGAATCAGGGAAACAAAAAGAGTCACTAGTATTATCGGCTAAACAAATATGCTCACATGCAAAAGGGTGGGCAGGGGCATTTTATCCCCCCCCCAACCTCCAAAGGCATTGGATAATAGACGGCCAAGTAAGTTCTGTGATGTTTGCCGCAACGGGAGGTGCAGGGATCGACAGGGCCAATGATACAGGTCGGCCCTACAACGTGGGAGGGAAATAAATCCCGCCAGAGCATACAGTACCTACTCTGTTAGCAAGATAGGCACTGCCGGTTGTGATTCATTTGACGTTGATTAAAAAGGGGGAAAGACTTGGGGTCCAAAAGGTGTCATGTCTTGTTTTGCGCTCATGCTCCTTTTACTTTGGGCTAATATTAGAATATCGTGATAGTGTCATGAAGCGCTAACGGCCGGACAAATTGAGTAGCATTGGCGACTTGCATGTTTTTGGCCCTCCCTAGATGGCGAAGTTTTTAATCCTGTATTTTTGAGTTGTTGGGGGCAGGGCAGGGCACGGCGGTTTTTTGATTGATTCATGCACGCAAGCAAGTTGCTGCATGAGAGCAGGGGATGCGGGATGGCCAGCGAATGAGGCTTGCTGGAATGGCGGACGGCAAGCTCCCCGGTAGTAGACGGAGGCCTGCCTCACACATAGAATGTACCTATTCATGACTGTTTGCTTGGATATACGGAACACCACTGCAGGTAAGCAAGCATGTTTTATCACGCAAAGTACTCCGTGTTCCTGGATCTCCCAAGCAGACTGTGCGGCTGAGTATCGCAGTATCGCAACGGGAGGGCGCGTTGCCACGCCCGTAAGGCACGGCCGGAGCTCTCTCGGCTGTTCAAGGAAGAAGAAAAATTAGTACAAACAGCAGCTTTCGATGAGAGTCAATGTCTCGCTTTGAGGCGCTCCACCCCCGCCGATGGAGCAGGCGGTCGTCGATCCGCTACCCAGCCGTTGGGGTCCATTCCCAAGCCGAGCAATATAGGCTTTTGGACGGTGCTGGTGCTAGAGAGACTGGGATGAGCTGATGGCATGACTTGGTATGGCATGGCATGGCATTGATGGCTTGGCTTGGCTCTGGGAGGCGTTTTCGTCTAGCTGAAAGTTTGATGGACGTCGATCACATTTGGCGAGGGAGGGGGCGAGAGAGACAAACGCAAGATAGTGAAAGGTAAATAGGTAGGCATAGAGAGGCCGATCATTTAGGGGTTGGTTGTACAAGGTGGAGGAGAGACATTCGCGGTCAGAGTATGACGAAGGCGTATTAGATGAGATAGAGCAGCCAAAGACGGGCACAAGCACCGGCGCGTGAGCATTTGAAGGGCCAAGAGCGAAGGCTTGATGCTTGTTACATGCCCACACTTCTTTGACTGGAACCCGGTCAGAGGATGGAGCCGGGCTGGGGCTCGTTGGGCAGAAACAGGGATGTCTTTTTTTTTTTTTTCTTTTGGCTTTGGAAATGGGGACACCGTTTTGACAGGCAAGATGGCTATAGTGAGTGAGTAAAAATCGATGATGAAAGATTATGGTCAAGTATTTGTTTGAGTGTGGGATAAGTAGAAGATCGTGGAAGCGACCGCGCATTCGAAAAACGCTCATATGCAGAGTGATACCGACATGGGGCTTATAGCGATAGTCCCTTTCAGAGGAGATCTTTGACTGATCGCCCCAGATCATTCCTCTCCCTGCGTAAAGGACAAGTAGCATAGAGTATAGAGCCAACAGTTAGTAGATCATTGCCTGCCTGCTTTTGTCTTTGCCCGCATCTTCAAATCTGTTGAGCTTGCTTTGCACGCTGAAATGAGGCTTCGGCAGCCCGTGTTACACCGGAACGCGCAACACATTAATTTCACCTTGTCCATCCTGTTTGGGCAACAGCCTGGCCGAGGGATGGAGGCTCCGGGCCGCAAACACCCGGCCGACAAGGGGACGGTGCCTCTGCACGTTGCATCGACGGGCGCCACGATGGTTGCGCGAAGTTTCTCTCGTTGTTGCTGGGAGTAGCAGCCGTGTACCGTGCTATCGTGATGACGGTATTGCCAGTCAATGCTCGTCCTTGGCGCTCTCGGCGAGCTAGACTAGCTGATACTGCCCGGCCGCAGCGCCAGAGCCAGTGCCGTTTCGGGGCTTGGCCTCAGCCAAAAGGATCCTTGACCGTTGGTCGTTGCAAACCAAACCTGAAGTGCCCATCATATATGAGCAACGAAAAATTAGAGCTTCTCTGGAGCACGGGGCAATCGAATCCGAGTCATCGGCCCGCGCAAGGGCCTGGGACAAGCTTAGCTTCCGAAGGGCGACATGGGGCCCTCTTTGCAGTGACACAAGCAGCAAGGCAAAAAATATGAGAGGTCGAAAATCGTTGATGGCATGCCAGGCCATGCGCCGAGTCGGTGGCACGGAGAAATCCTTGGGCTGCCTCTTGTGATTCATCCCCAAGCTCAGCTCGGCGCCTCGCCAGGGAGTCGTTTTGGCACAGTATCCCAGGCTGCAGCGGTGTGGTTGTATGTTTGCCTGCCTGTGTGCATCTCTATATACAGATTGCCTCTAGGCGTGTAATCGGTCAGGCACCCTTCCTTAGCCTCCTTTCCAATGGCGACCCGGGACAGAGGCACGGAGTCGGTACGACGCACTCACGGTTGGCGAGGGAAATAAAAGAGGTCATGGGTAGCCGGTGGTGTAATAAGCGCCGTGTAGTATCCGGTAGGCCGAGACATTTTGTGCGCGCAGACGAGCGAACTAATCCCTCACGACCGCAGGTAATGAGGGAAGGGTGATTTCACGATGCTATCAAGAAATACAGTCTATGCTACTTCTTACGTACCTACTTCCAGCGACATGTGATTGCATGGCTGTGCACACACGGCACAGGATAAGACAGACAGGCGTGTGTCGTAATATATCTGGCCCCAACCGCGCATCGCCCTCCATCCATCCACGCAGCCGCATAAGACAGGCGCTCATCTGCGGTGCCTGTATCAAATCACATCCGACCAGATCGTCTCTGCTGTTGCTTCCGGGTTTCTATTCTTTGCTTATCCGCCGCGCAAGTCGAACTGCCAACGGACCAAACTCTCCTGCCATCGCCAGCCAGTCCACATTTATCCGCCGTCGAGGACGTCAGCTTTGAGCAATTGACCTTGGAGCGGTTCCTCTTCAGCTCCAGCGGGCTTGGGACGACTCGTGTTGGCACGATTACGTCAGAGACGGCAGGCCATGAGCCTTTAAACAAGGAGCATCCTGAACTGCCCTGCTTGGCTTTGAACTCGCAAAATTCCAATCCACGAGCCCAACAGCTCAAGCAGAAATTCCACAGTGCTCAGCAAGTGAGTAGAATGTTTTCCTATTCGTCTTATGCAGCAGCAGCGGCAGCCGGCAGCTTACTCGCATTCCTTTGTTGATCATCTCTTCTTCTTTTTTTTTTTTGCGCCTCTGTCCAGCCTAAAAAGCATATCCTTGCCTCTTTTTTTTTCCCCAATTCTGCCCACGTTTCATCCCAAGCCCATACCCTGGTCGCGAGGGGAAACCGCACCCAGAAATCGCAAACATCAAAACAAAGAAAGAAAGAAAAAAATTCGACCCGACCAGGGGGGCCCCCGCTCCGTTGTCTTGGAGCTTTGTGGCTGGTGGTGATACGGCTTGCGGCCCAGCCGAAACAATTGATTTCGTGTAAATCAACCCGATCGCTTCCGCTGCCTTAGGCGCCCATGGCCAGCCAGTTTTTCCTGAACTTTAATAGCATCACTCTTCGCTACTCTGCTTCTCCTCTCCCCTCTAGCCTCCATTTCCCAGCTTTTGGCTCATCGACATCCCGTTTCTCACCCGCCTATCACAGCCCCGGGCCTAAGCAGGTGGACCGCAGCGTCGTCTCTGCCGCTCTCCAAAAAAGCTCCGCAGTGCTGCTCCCTTCTCAACTGAGAAAAACTACCGGGACGGGGCCTTTTCTTGCTGCCCAGCTTTTTCTGGCAGCTTCCCGCATCTGCTGTGCTTTGCCTTGCTTAGCTCTGCCGTGCCGGCGCTGCTTCTACTCCGACCTCTCCTCATCTGATTTAAACTTTCATTCTTGTCTTTTCTTCCCTCCTCTTTCTTACTCATCCAAGCCAAAGACCAGGTCAATCATCAATCATCAATTATCCGATTACTCGCCCCTCCCGATCGCCAAGACGACTGTCGAGAGCTTGCTGCGTCCTGCCCTTATGTCTCTGCCATAGCCGAGAGCCAGTCTTCACCTTGCCATATCAGCGGCGACGGACGGACCTTCGTTCGCTTTCCTTCGGTCTCTTCTCTTGATCTCGCTGCCCATCGTTGCCCGACTTGCATGGCCACAGATCGTTCGACTCTCTCGATCGACGACCCAGAACAATCTTTGCAGTCTCCTGACTTTTACTGTCCTTTGAGCCGAACCACGAGCCATTGCCCACAATGACTGTCTTTATCTGCTCTCTGTAAGTAAACACGGCTGCAATGGCAGCTCTTGTTCCCACTGCCCTTGTTCGTTTCTTTGTCAGCTGCTGTGACATCTTCTGCGCCGGGGCTAATGCACGTCATCTGCTTCTTCTCCCCTCGTACAGCTTCCTCCCCAAAACCGTCCAGTTCAACCTCCCGGGCAACGCTCGCCGCCGACACACAATATCGAAGCGCCAACGGGCCTTTGCGCCGGAACAGCCCTCGGTGGTGCCCGCCATCGATGTCACGCCCAGTCTCTTCACCCGGCAGCCAGACATCACCCCTCCGCACACCCCGGTCGACGAACCCACTACGCCCGATCCATTCGCCAACGAAGATGGCTTCCGCATCCAATTCCCGCACAGCGACAACTCGCCCACCGACAAGGGCGGCAAGTCCTGGGGCGGCCGCGCTGACCAGCCCAAGTCGCGCGCAAACACCCCGCCGCCGGCCGACATCTTCGAGAGCCGCCGGACGCTGCAAAAGGCAAAGGAGCTGGGCCGTCGCGGCATTGTCAAGCCCAGGGCTCTGATGCGCAGCGAGAGCCACGACAAGGTCTTTGCCTCGGCCCAATGGCGTGTGGTCAACGCCGACCAGGGCAATGGCGGTCTTCGCAACGCCGCCATGGCCGCTGCCCGTGATGGAAAGCTGACCGACTACACCTGGGTCGGCACACTCGGTATGCCCACTGATGCCCTCGAGGGCACTCAGCAGAAGCAGGACATTGAGGATACCTTGGCCACCCAGCACGACATGCTGCCCGTCTTTTGCTCTGACAAGGACTTTGATGGCCACTACAGCCACTTCTGCAAGCAGATGCTGTGGCCTGTCTTCCACTACCAGATCCCCGACAACCCCAAGAGCAAGGCATATGAGGATCACTCGTGGAAATACTACGTCAAGGTCAACCAGGCCTTTGCCGACAAGATTGTCCAGAACTGGAAGCGCGGCGATGTTATCTGGGTCCACGACTACCACCTGCTGCTCGTGCCGGGCATGATCCGCAAGAAGCTGCCCGAGGCCAAGATTGGCTTCTTCCTGCACGTTGCCTTTCCCTCGTCCGAAGTCTTCCGCTGTCTTGCTGTTCGCAAGGAGCTCCTCGAGGGCATGCTGGGAGCCAACCTGATTGGCTTCCAGATCCAGGAATACACACGGCACTTTTTGCTTACTTGCAGCCGCATCCTGACTGTCGAGGCAACGCCAGAAGGCCTGCAGTTGGAAGACCGCTTCGTTGACGTTGTGCATCTTGCCATTGGCATTGACCCCATCAGCTTGAACAAGCACCGTGCCGAGCCAGAGGTCATGAAGTGGCTGTCTGTCATGCGGGAGCGCTACCAAGGCAAGAGGCTCATTGTTGCGCGAGACAAGCTCGACCATGTTCGCGGAGTCAGACAAAAGTTGTTGGCATACGAACTGTTCCTGAATAAGAATCCGGAATGGCGTGAGAACACTGTTCTGATTCAAGTGGCCCTCTCATCGGGCGAGCCTAGTGAGCTCGATGCCGCCGTCTCCGACATCGTTACGCGCGTCAACTCGTCGTGGGCAAACCTGGCTTATCAGCCCGTGGTCTATCTCAAGCAGGATATCGACTACGCCCAGTACCTCGCTCTCCTTTCCATCGCCGACGCGCTCATGATCACTAGTCAGCGCGAAGGCATGAATCTCACGTCGCATGAGTACCTCTTTTGCCAGGACGGGAAGATCCTTTCCGATAAGAAGCATGGTTCCCTCATCCTGTCAGAGTTTACCGGCACGTCATCGCTATTCGGAAAGAATGAGCTTTCAGTGAACCCTTGGGACTACCGACAGTGCGCCGATGCCATCAAGCAGGCGCTCGAGATGGGTGAGGAGGAAAAGACTCGCCGATGGGAGAACCTCTACAAGTGCGTTGTGCACCAGACGGGCTCTCACTGGTTCACCGAGCTGCTCGGTCATCTTGACAGGTCATACGACGAGCAGCACAAGCGCGACCAGACGTATGTGCCTCGTCTCTCGATGAACTCGGTTTCTGCTCAGTACGCGAGTGCACAGCGACGACTCTTTATCTTGGACTACGAGGGCACTCTTGTCAGCTGGGGCCCTGTCAACCAGATTATCCCGGTCAGCCCGCAGCGGACCCTGGACGTGCTCAATGACTTGCTGCTGGATGAACGCAACACTGTCTACGTCATGTCGGGCCGGCGGCCGGAGGAGCTCGATCGTGTATTCCGACGTGTGCCGAACCTGGGCCTGATTGCTGAGAACGGCTGCTTCCTCAAGGACTGCGGTAGTGACAAGTGGATAGAGATGGCTGATGCGTCCCAAATTACAAACTGGAAAGAATCAGTCAAGCCCATCATGCAGTACTATCTCGAGAGAACGCCTGGCTCGCAGATTGAAGAGCGGCGCTGCAGTCTGCTCTTCCACTACAACAACGCTGAAGACTTTGACACAGCCTCGCGGCAGGCTTCTGATTGTGCCAGCCACGTCAACGACGCCTGTGAATCGCAGCGGGTGCATGCTCTGGCAGTAGACGGCGCCATCCTTGTTGAACCGCTGGACTGGACCAAGTGCACTGCGGCACAACGCATATTCAAGCAGCTGGGCGAGAATGTAAAGGCAGATGAGGTGAATGAAAAGCCCGTTGACTTCCTCATGGTTGTTGGTGACGGCCGAGAAGACGAAAAGGTGTTCAAATGGGCCAACAACTTGGGCGACCAAGCCAAGATTGAGCATGTTGTTACGGTCAGCCTTGGCAGCCGAAGCACCGAAGCGACAGCCACCTTGACACAGGGTGTGAGCGGTACGTTTTCTCTCCCCCCAATTTGACCAGATGGTAATAAGTAGAAGAATCGTCTAATTTTTTCGTCGTAGGTGTCTTGAACTGCCTTCAGCGTCTGGCATCATCCAGTTCATGATGGGAACATGTCCAGCGTTTTCGTTTTTTTTTTTTTTTCTTGTTCTTCACCCACTCTCTAGTACTTTTGCCGTTCATCCTGCTGTTATAGTTGGCCTTTTGATTTCTAGTTCTTTTTCCTCCTCTCTCCTTCCTCATCTGGTTTTGGTATCATGCAAGGCGTCTCAGGCACATGAAAAGGAGGCGTATTGATATCAGTGGAATTTTGCATTATACCTGGGCATGGCTTCACCAGCATCGTTTTGCAGCGATGAACGAGTCCATATATCTAACACACACACACACACACACGAAGAGCCCCTCCACCACAGCTTTTGCGTGTGAAATGGAGTTGTCGGGGTCTGGAAAAAAAAAAAGGAAAGAAGAAAAAAAACAGGTTGGGGGATAAAGACCGTCTCTACCACATGTGCGTATTTGCGTTTTGGTTCAGCACCATAGCACAGCTTTTCTCTTTTTATAGTTGACTACGCTTGCACCCTTGTATTTTTAGTGCCTTTTTCTTCGTTCATGCTTCCTTCAGTTCATTATATGGTATCAGCGATGATTATAGACAAACACTTTGGATGGCAAGTGTATGTAAATGGTACACACCAAGCATCTACTAGTATACAGAAAAGAAGAAAAAAAAATAAGCGCATGCAAGCCGAGTATTAGCATCACCCGGGGTATACGAAGTAATTGGATTACTCGTGTTTCCTCTTGCTCATTATTTCTCATTCTTGATGGTGTAATTTTCCGCGATCTCCGTGCTTCACCGCCTGAAGAGGGTAGTAGTGGTGGTACCCCGTTGAAACTCGATCTCGTTGAGGTGAGATTTGGTGAGAAAATGGATCTGGTGGAGAGGATGGCCATGGATGATTTCTAGGCAGAACAGAGGGTGACATGCATCCACCATACATGGAAAAGTGGACTTGAGTTGCGCTACAAGATATCAAGGTTGCTGTTCTCTCTTCTTCTTTCCTTGTCCATTCCGCCGTAGAACCCTTGATTCAATCCATGGCATACCCTGCAAGGTCCCTGCATTTCCACGGTAAGTCTATACAATATGCCCGATAGCTACTGTTGCTATAATGTATGTCAGACTCCCGATACTACAACGCTATGTATGTCAGATTCAAACGCTCCGTGACGGGGATCGGGGGGGTGATTGGATGGGGGCTTGGAGGGATTGAGAAGGGGATCACGTCAGCTTGGTGAGAAGAGAGAAGAGATGTGTTGTATGAAATCAATTGAGATGATGGGATTTTTTGTCTTGTTGAAGTTGAGACGTAGACTTTGGGTGAATTGAAATACTGTTGAAGCTTGTTGAATTTACCAGCTACTGTTGGGTGCAATAGCTTGAATTAAGCCATCAAGGTAGGTCCAGAGCTATTTGGCAACATGGCAGGACAACTACTAAGAATGCATGTATTATTAAAGCGCAGCCAATAGGTGGTTCTTAGTCAGGCTAGCAATTCGAGTTCATCTTGCCGAGTTATATCCAAGATGTTAGAATACCACCTCTGCAAGATTATGCTATTTGACCCCTCCCGTCGTCCCGCCTTGCCGTCTTACAAGCCTTTTTTAGCATTGATGGCGCTAGGACCAGTTGAGTTGGTTGAAGAAAGAAAAAAACGACAGGGCCGGAAGCGGAGGCTGTGGAGGGGCCAAGCGAGATCGGGCTGGTGATGCAATCAGTGCAGTGCAGGCAGAGCTGACATGGGCAGTGGCACAGAGGACGGAATGGGCGTGTGCTTTGGAGTAGGTAGGACAGATGGAAGAATACATATACATGTGCTGATGGCCCCCGAGTCTGCGTTATAGTCGAGTTGTTTGTTCTGACTACGCTTTTGGGCTTCTCACTGTGATTGACGTGGCGCCGGCGTTTACCCACTCCGCCTGCCATCAGATACAGCTGGCTTGTCATTGCTCTGCTACCTCGGGCCACTGACTCATTCTTGGACCAATTGAGAAACGGTCTCTTGGATCTTGCTTCTGCTTGTGTGACGGAAGCAATTGTCGAGTTGCATCTACAGCACAGGAACAGCTCTTCTTCCACAATGGGTGCTTTCCCTCCTCCGCCGGTCAACACCATTGACTGGTCCAACGTCGGATTCCGGATCCGAGAAGGCGAGTCTCGAGGCTCTAGAGTCATTCCCCATCCCCATCGCTAACTTGCTCTTCCTGCAGTCAACGGCCACATCGAATCGACCTACTCGGTGCACACCGGCCAGTGGACGCCGCTCAAGTATGTCGCCGACCCCTTCATCCGCATCCACGGCATGGCGCCCGCCCTCAACTACGGCCAGCAGGCCTACGAGGGCCTCAAGGCCTTCCGCCTGCCCGGCGACAAGGAGATTGCGCTGTTCCGCCCGGACAAGAACGCCGTGCGCATGCAGCACTCGGCCGAGGTGGTGTGCATGCCGCCCGTGCCCAAAGATCTCTTCATCCAGGCCTGCAAGGCGGCCGTGGCGCTGAATGCCGGCTTCGTGCCTCCCCACGAGACGGGCGCGGCCATGTACATCCGGCCGCAGATCTACGGCTCCAGCGCGCAGCTGGGCCTGACGGCGCCCGAGGAGTACACCTTCTGCGTCTTTGTGATCCCCACGGGCGTCTACCACGGCGTGCACCCCGTCAAGGGCCTGATCCTCGAGGACTTTGACCGCGCGGCGCCCAACGGCACCGGCCACGTCAAGGTCGGCGGCAACTACGCGCCCGTGCTGCGCTGGAGCGACAAGGCGCGCACCGAGGGCTACGGCATCACGCTGCATCTGGACAGCGTCAAGCACGAGGAGATTGACGAGTTCAGCACCAGCGCCTTCATCGGCGTGCAGACGGGGCCTGGAGGTGCCGACGACATCACGCTGGTCGTGCCCGACTCCAAGAGCGTCATCGACAGCGTCACCTCGGACAGCGTGCTGGCCATTGGCCGCAGCTTCGGCTGGAAGGTCGACAAGCGGCCCATCAAGTACGGCGAGCTGAGCTCCTTCAGCGAGGTCTTTGCTGCGGGAACTGCTGCCGCGCTGGTGCCCATCCGGAGCATCACGCGGCGCGGCACAAGCGGCCTCGGCAGCGCAAAGAACGTGACTGTCTCTGGCGGCGAGGAGACGGTGACGTACATCCCCGAGAGCCAGGAGGAGCCCGGCCCGGTGTGCTTGAAGGTCTTGGCCGAGCTCAAGGGCATCCAGCTGGGCAAGCGCGAGGACAAGTTTGGATGGCGCTTCACCATTAGCGAGGCCGATACAAAGGGCATTGCGGGGACGGAGAATGGCGCGACGGATGCAGAGACGGTGGACCAGATGGATTAAGGGAAGGGATGAAATGAAATGAAAAGTTTTTTATTGTTCAAGTTATCGTTTTGCATATGAGGTCAAGAGATTGTGAAGTCTTTATATATATATATATGCACTGACAGACTAACATAGCCAGCATCTACAAAAACTGCTCATACACCGCAATCCCCTCCGAGAAGCTGTCGTCAATCCCCTGCGTCAAGCCCTGCGCAACCGACTGCAGCGCCTCGGGCACCTTGGCCACCACCGCCGCGCTAAACTTCCTCGTCGCGTCCTGCTCCAGCTTGAGGTTGAGCAGGATCACGGGGTCGACCACCAGCAGCTTGTCAAACTTGGGCTTGGTGTTGATGATTGTCGTGATGGTCTGGTTGACGTCCGAGGCGAGGGCGAGCGTGGCCGTGGCGATGGCGAGCGTCTGGTCGAGCGTCAGGTTGGCCGCCTTGTTGGCCGTGTCGGTGCCCTTGTTAATGTCCGAGAGCAGCTGCGCCGACTGGACCGTGATTTTGATGAGCGCGAGGGGGTCGCCGTCAAAGTTTGCCACGGTCGTGTTGAGGCTGGTGGTGTCGCTGGTGATTGTGCCGAGGGCCGTCAGGATGGGGTTGGGCGCCGTTTGGGCGAGGGCCGAGGGGACGAGGGCGAGGAGGGAGACGAGTTGGAGCTTCATTGTTGCGGTGATGAGTGGTGTTGACGTTGTGTATAGGGGCGTGTAGGTCAATTGTTGACGATACTCAAACAAGGCCGAGACAGCAGAGGTAAAACACCGAGAGGAACAGTTCACAATCCAAGCAGTATCTTCAAACTTCAACCCAGCAAAAAGGAAAGAGTCCATCGTCAGGTTTATATACCCTCATATGCCGCCCAATCCGGGCACCAACTGCTACACCGCATACAGCTCAACTCATACATTGCCCAACCACACTCGCCTTTAGCCTCATCTCCATTTCTCACTCTCGAAATTGCATTACGTCCCATCACGCAAACACAGCTGCCAGTGCTAACATCAACAACAGAAGGGATCGTCGTGTCCGTCATTTTGCTCTCCCAATACCCCGGCCCTATCGCCAGATCAGGCAGCTCAACCGGCCACTGCAACGCCGTACCAAGCCTGACGTGGACAAGCTCCAGCAATGCGGTTGCAATGCAGCAAGCTTCTTTTGTCCCCTTTTGCCTCCCTCTTAGCAATTGTATGTAGCATTGCTTGTTTTTGTTTTTGACCCCGCAAATGTTTTTCTTGCTTCGCACCAGGCACCGCCCACCATCTTGAGCTCCTTTGCGGGGAAAGCTGCCGGCCGAGGGGCTAGAACAAAAAGCTGCAGAGTGGAGTGAGTGAGATCTGGGGAAAATGGAACTAATGGCTGGTGCCGCGGCAGCTGTCTTGGCTCTTGATCGTCTTTTTCTTTCATGTGCTCGGCGACGTGCTTGATTTCGTGCATGTGAAGAGGTGATCTGCGTGTAAGCACGATATTCGATTCGGCATTGCCCAGGTTGCATTGACGATGCTGGTGTAGATAGAAGCTTACGATGCTTGCATGTTAAGGAGAACAAAGAACACAATGCGAGGATGTCTGTTAGGACGATTGAGATGAAGATAATATTGATTATCCGAGCTAACAGGCCATCTTCAACAACACTGTGGACTAATCAGTAAATATGCCCATTTTAGGTCCAGTCTCAACACACATCCAGCATGCTTTCATCTTCTGTCACATCATTCACTTTCCTTCGCAATTATTCATTCAATCTCACACTCACTACGACAACCGAAACACATCATCCTGGCTGTGCTGCCAACACACGTAAATTCCACCTTTCAGATGGTTTCACAAATATTGAAGGACCAGGCCTTCTCCTGCTTCCAAGGGTACTGGCTCCTTCACCATGTCAACAATAATCTCCATTCCAACTTTCCAGGCCAAGGCAATTTTTCGAATGTTGTATCGGCCCACCAAGAACGCCTGGTCCGGGTTCCGGAAGAAGAATTTAGCAAGCGCCGAGTAAAAGTATCCCTCGCGACGCATGTCGTCACCATCCATCTCATTCCATGGTGCTCTCATTCTTGAGTACAGCGAGTATTCCTGTCCAAACTGCTGTCTCACGATCTCGTATGCACAAATCATCCGCGCCTCTCCCGAGATTGCGGAAACAAGGTTTGCTGTGACGGCGGCGACAGCCGAATATTCTTTCATAATGCTACCTTCAATGAACGCATCAAAGGTATGTTTGGCAATAAGAATTTCCCACTCCACATGGTGAGTTTGATTGATGCCCCAAAGTCGGCCTATTGTTTCTACAAGTACTGAATGGTTCGTTGGGAGCTCCATGATGACTCCTTAGTGGGTGTAGTCAGTGCTATATTGTTGATATCAGTCGATATCAGAGATAATTGGCGGCAGATCGCACTGTCTAACATCGCTTCAACTTTTCCTGTCTGGACATCCAAATCTTCGGAGCATTTCAGCAGCTCAGAAATATGGCTATGAAGCCTTTCTCTACTTGAGTCTGAGTCTTTTGATGTGAGCTCAATTGTCCGAATGGTGAGACCAGCAACCCCCATTCCAAATAATGTAGTATCCCCAGTGGAGAGGCTCTTAGGAGTGAGCAAGCCTCGTTGCACAGATACCATCTCCAACACCTTTTGAATCACCGGTACCATAGCTCTGGCGACACGCCCGTTAGCTTGCCAAATCCCTTTTATAAGTTCTGGATGAGGAAAATAGGCTGGCCCAGATCCCTCAAGTATGAACTTTATATACTCTGCGCGCCGCTGCCTTTGTCGTGGGGTCAGCGTGTCGGACGCTACTCCTCCCGCTATTACTCGCTTTCGAATAGCTTCATGCGTACTCTCTCTCCTGAGTAGATGCTCGTATGTTTCCGGATCATAAATCAACGTATTTGATGTCAAATCTGAATCTGATTCTATCGAGTAACAGAATGGCCAAGCTGTATCCCACATGAGTCTGGAATAGCGAAAAAGATCCATCAGGTCCAACAGGAGGTTTGGAGACACTAGGAGGAGAGCATCTTGGTCCAGCTGCTTTGCTAGTCTATGGTGACTAGTTGTCTCATCACCGATGGACTGACACTCATCGAGAATTACCACATTCCACATATCGTTCTGTATGACCATTTTCTCGCGATAATTTGGGTAGTGACATCTTGTTCAAGGCCGTTCTCGTTGATGTTTTGACCAAGGTATTTTGGAAGCTTTTGGTCTGGAGCCATGTCAGTGCTACGATGTTCCCGAGTCATCTGGCCTTGTATCTCTTGGTTGAGTTGCGGCTGACCAGTTTCAGCACCCAGCATAAGCTTTGCCCCAGCTTCATATGACGCTAAGAGTATCGTTTGCGCAGTTTTAGAATCCCTATGCTCTGCTGCCCAGCGGTCAATATGCTTCTGGAGCTCCGCAGTATTGTGGATTACGTTGGATTCCCCGTCGGGATTCATCCAACTTTCACTGGCCTCGCAGAGGAGTGAGATATGGAATATCCCCATCCAGCAAGACCTCATCAATGTAAATTGCGATCATAAGGATTCTGAAGGTACAAATACGATGCTTAGTTTAAAAATTCGATCAGTTTCCTCAATATGGAGCCTGCCGTTGCCGAATGCAGCAATTCTTTCATCAATCAAGAATTTCGAGGCCAGCAATGCCACAGATATATTTCCAGTGCCACATTCGCTATGCAGTATGGCAGTTCGTAGAGGCCCTCCCAGCACCTTCGCCAATCTGTTCGCATCTACCTCCAAGGTTAGCAATCATCCACATTGATGATGTTGATCCTAGCAAATAGTCTTTGGCTAGAATATGCTATTTGACAATTGAGAAAAGAGCATACCTATGATATGAGGCGCTCTTGCTTTGATTGGTGAGTTATATTGGTTAACAGACAAAGTATCCACATCAATATTTCTCAAGCTGCAGATGCTTGCCAAATCTTGATCGGGAGGAAGATTCTCTCCAAGGTACGCCCTCTTCTTGCTCAATTTTTCCAAATCGATAGTATTGTTGGATGAGATTTGCTCATTTGCTTTAACCCGCGATCTCAGTAGCGCTTGCAATGATCCTCTCTCGCTCTCTGTAATTGGAGAGCGTCTCATTGTAGTTGGTATTTGGAGAGAGTTTAATTCCTCGTCCAGGTCAGTTCCAAGAACAATGGTGCCAAGTGTTGCACAGACTGCATCTGTAATGATCTCAGACCATGCGCCATTAGTATCTTGGATGATGCGGTCGCGTTCAGCCGCAGTCTTGGATTGGAAGAGCCCGAGGGTATTGATGGCATATTTTATCTCATCCTTTGTTACAAGCCGTGATAAATTCTCTTCCAGCTCGGGGAAAGCTATTTCCTGATCTTGCTGCATTGCGGCCATCCTGTTGAGTCTCTTGGGCGTCTCCACCTGTCGCAACAACTCATCCGTTATGTAGCCAAAAGACTCAGACTCTTGCGTTCTTGAAAAGGTATCCATGTGTGTTGCAAACATTGTCGCATTGTGATCTTCTTCGAAGCTGGACGCAAACGAAAAATGCTCTTCACATGTGAAAGTAATCACAGAATAAGCTCGCATCCAATCCTCATGGTGAAGACCCCAAGTGTGCTCCCTTGGCCTCGGAGGCTGCTGTTGACAGAAGCGGTCAGGATGTGCTTTGGCTAATTTGTACGAAGCGGCGAGAATCGATAAAACTGGTCGATATCTTCGAGGGTGATTATGTGTTCATCTCCTACTAGCTTCTGTTGAAATGGAATGGATGAAACAAGTATTTGGTCTGGACGACTTGTATCAAGTGCCAACTTGAGCCAGTTCAGATTTCCGTTCCAAAGAACCCTCAACCGATCCCATACTTTAGAAGCAGGAGAAAAGCCATCACTGACGCTCGTATTGGCTATGCCATGCCGCCGCCGGTAGACCTAGTAATGTATTCGAAGTAAACGCGTCAATGTATTGGGTACTGTCAAGATATTCAGTACAAAATGAGATAACCAATCACTCAAGTGGCGTTGATGAGAAAAAGCAGCTCCTTACTAATAAAATATGCAAAGTAGTACAGCTGTTGTACCGTATTGAATCCCAAGTATGCAGCCAATAAATTGTCGTTTTTTTTTTTTGGAGCATTTCTAAACACAGCAAGCGTGCATATGGTGGTCGAGATTTCTATTCCGACGATCATCAGCTTCTTACTGCGGCAAATATCTTGTCTTCATCCAGCTTTTTGACTGCCTGTGGCTGGAATCCAGAACTAGGCAGAAATAGCGATGGGATTATCGACGCCGGCAACGGTGATCCAATCGTCCATTCTTCGTCGCTGAGAGATGATCTCGATGTAGCTTCAGGGAGAACTGATCTTGGTTCGACGTTGGTCTTGAATTCACTTTCCTTTTCGCTCCTTTGTCTTTTGGCTAGATTCTGAATATCTGCGGCCTCAGCTGGGCTTTGTGGCGGTCTTTTGCGTGGCATGATGATGGCTCGCAGTAAAGAAGGTGAATGTGCATGAAGGATGGGAGAAACAGAGAAGATGATAGCTGTAAAATCAGACGGCTATGAAGTTCTGCCTCCGGGGCTGGTGTAACAATATTCCAGCTGTGGCTGTTCACCGCCCAAATCCAGAGCCAAGTATACATGTGCACTGCGCAGCTGCCCCTTCACCTGTTTGCCAGTGGCAGAATGGCTCTTGTGAATTTGTCTACCTCTTGACAATTAATTATATCGCCATCATTCCTAGACGCACACACATGGCAATTGCAGATCTGCCGTCTTCGACGTGTGCTCATAAATAGCTCTTCTGGCGCAGGGCGACTCTTCTTCAAAAGCGATTCCTTCCAAGTATCGGCTTGATCTATGTTGTATCGCCAAACATCACAATCTTGAGCATGAATAGTACATTTCGAAGTGGCTCAGTCGATCGCCACCATGTTTTCATCGGAAAACTGTTGAAGCTCTTGGCGCCCGCGACAGGTGGCTGGAGTGCTAGATAACTTGTCCCTATTATTTCTGCTATATACTGTACAGAAAGCAGCTTTGGGTAATGAAGATATGGATACGAGAGCATCTTGATGGTTTCGCTATCTTCAAAGTCTATTGTAGTCTCGCCTAAAAGCAAGGGGAATATCATTGGTCGTCCTTATGTACTCGCATTTGGAAGCCGCTGGTGCTACTAACAGTACACACCAACTCGATCAATGCCTAGGTATTGGGAAGCTTAGAATAGTCGATTAGAGCATATGATAGAGGCAACAACGAGCCATGATCAGAATAGAAATGCCGCTGCACGTCGATAGTTGGGACCTTTGCTGACAAAGAAAATGTGCCACATCACGAGCCTTGTCGCGAGAGCTTAAGCATGTGCCGATAACGGCTTGGCACCATATGCCGTAATAGGAGATTCTTTGCTGTATTGTTCAACTTACACTCGCCCCTGTCTATAGCTTGACTCCGTTTCCATTACGATGCAACCAAAATGTGGCCAGAAACAATACAGCAGGGCGTATTCGCCTCACGGATTAGCATGTTAGATACGCTATACAATAAGCAGCTGCCCATTCAGCTCTTCGCTGGGTGGCAAGATACATGTAATTGCCCGTGTTGGGGTTTTTGGTCTCTCGGATTCCAAGTGTTTGACTTTGTCAACTGCTATGACTGGCATATTTTTGATATGAGTTCATGAAGTATCTACAACCGAATACCTACATGATGACTAGATAGGAGAAATTTACTTCTATACATCTCTTTAAGCTTTACCATACTGGTAAACAGTAGTGATACACCTCAATCCCATGTATGAGATCTTGCATCGTCAGCTTAGCTCTTCATATTCATCCCGCAGTGGGGGCGGCATGTGTATATACAGGAAGCTGCCGAAGGACTGTTCATGTTAGCAAGTGGAGGCTGGAAAACGACGACTAACAAGCCACTGAAATACGATCGATGCATGGGGCCTTGCTGTGGGGAAATGGCATGATCCGAGCCCTACCCGCACCTACAGCAGGGCAAAGATTGCTCGGGCCGCCTGCGGACGTTGGGAACTGCCCATGTAGGGGAAGGTCTATGCGATAGAGCGAATGGAGCTCATAAGCAACCTACGGAGATATTGGCTACCTTGTCTCTAGAGGCATCGGGGCGGCTGACCTGGCCGTGATCCCGAGTGGGATCTCTTCATCAACGCACATGGAAGTCTTAATTCTTCAGAGCTAAGAGCTGGCGGCTAGCTACTTATATACTACTGTTGATATCATTTAGGGGACTTCCCTCAAAGGGGAACAAACTGCCGTAGCTTGCATCTTAGATCTTGTTACAATCTGCGATTCGAGCTCCCTCTGTGAGTTTTCTGCAATAGGGCGAATAAAGATACCAATACTAGTAGTATTTCGTGATTATCGATGTAACCTTGATCTTAGCTGACAAATATGGGTACTACTATCTCCGATACAAAAGTCAACTTTACATCGGAGATTGTACAGGTAGACGGCGGAACTCGGTATCCAGGTGCGTTGTACTAATGGGGAAATTAAATGTCACATCTTAGCCTGATAGGATATCACATCTCAATGGAAGTTTTTAGTCGTTCGTGATGTGCTCTCCACATTGCATCCGACAACGAACGAGAAAAGACAAACCTTCAATGCCTGCCACGGTAGCTTTGATCCTACCTGACAAATGTCACTACCATCTCTACGAATTACTATACTCTTTCCCCTGGCATCGATTATGCGAGCAATCGATTGCAATAGACCTTCATAATGTGCTTACTGCGTGTTAACTCACCGTTATATAAAGCATGTCTCCGAAAAATGTAGCCATGCCCAGTTGCGTTTGGACTGTGTGTATCTAAGTCTATATCGCCGCCAATGACTTCCCACTCGCCCCAGATGATACCACCGTCGAAGTCACAGAGTTCCGAGGCCACTCCTCGGGACTCTGGGTCTACAGCCGAAGACGAGATCAGCGAAAACGTCACTCCCATGGAGCCAGATCTGACAGTCGAGAAAATCAGGACAAAAACGAGCGTGCGAAATGACATAGAGGCTGGGATTCTGCCTGCGTTGAACAGCACGGTATCGCGGGCCACGACCATATCGAAAAAGAGAGCCTACACTCTTATGATACTAGTTGTACTTACACAAGGAGTGCAAATGTTTGCATATGGAGCTGGTATCGTCGGTGCGCTCAAGGTCGGCCGCGCTGTGGGCGCATCAGACTCATTGGCGACCTGGATCGCTGCATCATACCCACTAACACAAGGCTCCTTTGTCTTGATCAGTGGTCGGATGGGTGCTGTCTATGGGCACAAGAGAGTCATGACGCTTGGCTCAGCCATTTGGGTCTTTTGGATGTTAGCCACGGCATACGGACGCAACATCGTCGGCATCAGCTTCATGAGAGCGCTTGCAGGAATAGGAGGCGGCCTCCTTGTTCCCAATGCCGTGGCTCTGCTGACGACGACATTCCCTCCTGGAAAGCAACGAAACTTGGCGCTGGCTCTCTTTGCTTCTATGGGGCCGGCTGGCGGCGCTGGTGGATGCACCATTGCCGGTATCTTATTTGAATGGACGGATTGGACATGGCTCTTTTTCTTCCTGTAGGTGTCCAGCTCTCGATATTGCATACAATCACAGATGCAAGCTACGGCGACTAACTTTTGATGATAGGGCTGTTCTAGGCGCAATTATATTCGGTGCAGCAATTATCAGTGTTCCTGATGACGAACCTTTAGATCCTGATGGATCCGTCGACTGGATAGGGGCGTACCTCGGCGTTGCAGGATTGGTCTTATTCAACTTCGTCTGGAAGTAAGTTGAACGCGATCCATCATCCATCACATGCTGTTACTGACGAGTGTGTCCTGTAGTCAAGCTCCGATTGCCGGCTGGTCGAATCCATACGAATATGTGCTACTCATCGTTGCCATTGCTCATTTCGCCCTGTTCTTGCTCTGGGAAGCAAAGTGGGCAACAACGCCGATACTCCCCTTTGGTATCTGGAAAGTGCCGTCTTTTGGTGCTCTTATTCTGGTCTTGTTCTGCGTCTTCATGAGCGTGGGTATCTACTGCTGGTACGTCACCGTCTGGCTTGCCAACCTGCGAGACTGGGGTCCGGTGTTGCTCGGGCTTTCCTTTCTGCCAATGGCAATTACCGGATCGGCATCTGCTTTTTTTGCAGCATGGGTCGTAAGCAGAGTGCGAGCCGAGGTCGTCCTGTGTCTCGGCTCTCTTGGTGCGGTAGCAATGAATGTCCTTGTTGTCACTATGCCGGTGGAGGAAGTCTGGTGGGCGCAGGTATTTCCCGCCATGATATTCGCAGGATGCACGGGAGACATGATATTTGCTGCTGGTCAGATTATTGCCAGTAGCATTGTGAGTAAAAAACACCAAGGAACTGCTGGGTCTCTGCTTGGAACTCTTTTTACGTACGGGTTGAGTACGGGGTTGGGATTTGCCGGGACGGTCGAGGTCAACGTGAATAAGAACGGGACGGATATAGTGGGAGGCTATCGAGCAGCCGAGTACTTGGCAATAGGGTTTGCAGGAATGGCCTTTGTAATAGCGCTGCTGTTTGTGAGGATGGAAAGGAACACTGTTGAGGGCTGGCAAGGCGAGGATGCTGAAGGCTACCAGCCTGAACACTGAAGAGGTGAAGCAGACTTTCATGGAGAAGAAGCGTCAGAATACCGCTCCTTTTGCTTCAACAAGGAAAAGCGGATGTGCTATGGGGGACATACAGTGAGATATGTGTAAAGCCGGTATATCACTTACAGACTGAAGTAGATACTAATGATTTCATGAATGTTGGACCAATAACAACATGGGGAAGTCCAAATTAACGCCTTTTATAAAAAGCTTGAGTAGCAATGCAAAGTAATTTATCTGTTCTAAATTTGTGATGTGTGCATTGTGGTTAGTATTTTTCACGATTGACTTACACGTTTCTTGGAAAGCCGGAACAGCCGGAAATCCTTTATGAGCCGCGGCAGATGTAAAATCAGCATACAGGCATGTGGATATAGATAAAAAAGCAATTAGAATCCAGCAGCATGCCATTTTTGATCCAAAGTGAACGGTAGCTAAGCTGAACACCCGGTATAAGACTTGTAAGCTCCATTACAAGGGGCGCAGAGCTAAGCCTGGTCAAACGTGGTGAGCTGTGGAGAAGTTGACCTTTTTTCGCCACGACGGCTATTCTCAAATAGGCTAGTTTTGTCGAGGTGCATAACCGACGAGATAGTCTAAAATGAGCTTATTGCTCTCGGAATGCCGACTCGTGGCGAAACGCTGTATCTCGCGATATACCGAAACTTGGAACAAGATGCGACTGCGCCCAGACAAGAATTTGGAGTGACTCGCTATAATGTCGTTATCCAACCAGAGCTGTTGCCTTAGAATTATGTTTTGTCGAATAAGAAGAAAAAAAAGTCTCATCTCCTCTTACTAATATCAGCGTCACTGGCAACGATTGCGAAGACGAGTACAAACTGAATCCTACGAGTGGATACGGAAATTTCCTCGCTATTTAGCTCCATAACTGTTGCTTACAATTGGGTTTACTAACTTGAAGTTACTCCTATCCCAATGATTGCAAATCCAGATTGATATGGCAGTATTGCAATGAGTATAGTACCATCTCCTTGTTGTTCATTTGTAAGCCAAGCCAAGAGTATATTCTTGTCTATCATCACTTGGAGACTATATAATGATGTTCAATCTCTCTCATTCATGCTTCTGAGGTTGAGAAGCTGTATCACTTGTCTACATACACTTTGTCCGCTGAGTTCTAGCAATACAATCCCTTAGTTTGTTGCACCTTGCGTTATTGGATCGAATACCTTCTTCATATTCGCCATGTTTCCGAATCTTTCTAAACTTGCTTCCATCATCACAGCCGCTTCGCTGCCATTCGCCTCAGCGGACACGGCTCCGTTCTCTGACTGGGACCATGGTCGAGTTCAGTTGAGTAACGTGAGCATTCATTTTCGCTACGCGGGAAGTGGACCTCCTTTACTGCTCGTTCATGGAAATCCGCAACACAGCGTGAGTTTTTACTAATCTTTTCTGTTTCGTGCTTCCATCGCTCATTGTTCTATCATGTTGCAGTACACATGGCGTGTTATGGGCCCTATTCTCGCTTCTCATTATACAGTTATTGCTCCTGATAACCGCGGCGCCGGAGACAGCTCTATTCCGGAAGACAACGACTACAGCGCTGAAGCAATGGCTTCCGATCTCAAAGGTCTTCTTGAATTTCTGCAAGTCAACCAAACCTTGGTGTTTTCTCATGATAAAGGTTCTGGAGCGGCAACTGCCCTCGCAGCCCTGTTTCCGGACTCGGTTACATCGCTTGGTGTATCTGAATACGTCCTTCCAGGATTCGGATACGAGGAGTTCTCTTGTCCCTCTCCAACATGGGATCTCTACGCCAACTGGCAACTAGCTTTCTTTAGCATTACAGACGCTGCAGAATTCTTCATTCGTGGTCGTGAAAAGGACATGCTTTCTTGGTATTTTTATCACGCCAGCTACAGTGGTACCGAAGCGATTCCGGATGATGTTCTCCAGCGTTATGCGACAAGCATCAGCAAGCCAGGTTTCTTGCGCAGCATGTTGGGTCCTTTCTCCACCGCTTCTACAAGAGCGGACCATGCCCTCTTCACCAAGGCATTTGCAAACTCCACACTCAAGATGCCTTTCCTTGTTCTGGGGGGTGAAGCGAGTCTTGCGCCAGAGAGTTTAGAGAAGCAATTTTGGGGTAAACTCAGCCACAATACAACCTATGATTTAGTTCCAAAGGCCGGTCATTGGATTGCAGATGAGAATCCTGAATGGGTCGCGCAGCGTCTCATCGAGTTCTTTGGCAGCACAGCAGCTACTATGAACCCGGCAAATCTCACATGGCTAAACAATAAGGTAACTCTTGTTTAACGAGCTATTGTTATAGCACAACGATACTCTAACCATATTTAATACAAAAGGGCCCTCTTGAGGAACTTTGCGGCGGTAGTTTGGAACCGCAGGATGTAGATCAGATCGAATACTTATATACATACATATAATACCATCATTCGCCTAAAAGCTTTCCGTAATATAGGCTGTGAAAGTAAGCAGAGAATAGTTGCCAATTCAATATGTCATATAAGTCACTGTGTAATAGCGAGTTGACTGAGTTGTTAGCGTCGGTTATAGTATGGAGTACATGTATGATGGTGACAGTCAGGACCAGCATTATAGTGCAGGGATTACAGTTTCAAGCGATTACAAATCCCAGCACCGCAGTAAGCACATATTTGCGACCAAGCATTTCATCAAGCAACGTAACCATCTTTCCCTCTCCCTCTTATTCATTCAACGAGTTCTCTAGTGAGCAGATCGATTGACTTGTCACAAACATGGGGCGATACTCAACCAGCGGCTACTGCCATACATGTCGGAAAAGGCGCGTGAAATGCGGTAAGAGTTGACAGTCTATCACATGTGTAGCTCTTCTAATTCAAGACTTGTATGTTATAGACAAGGCCAAGCCATCATGCGGCCAATGTTCTCGCTCCGGCCATTTCTGCAGAGGCTACCAGCCTGTTCTACGGATGCAGCATTACGTGGCCATGAATCAAGATGGCTCCAAGTCGTTGTGCGTAGCGACAAAAAGGCTTACTATTCCGAATGACGGGTGCTTAACGAGAATGGCCATGGGGAGATTTGATGAGGAGCTTCATTCGTACTTCCACTCCGTCTACCAGTGGGCGCCTTTCTGGTATCCAATGTTGAAGGCAGCGATTGACGCCGGCTCACCTACTGTTAACCGGCTTTGTAGTCTGGCTATTATATATGGGTGCATGGGAAAGGAATTCAAAGCTCAGACAATGCTGGCGAAATCTCAGGCCTTTTATGCAGAAGCTCTACACCGGGCTCGAGCTTTGATTGAGCAGACAGATAAAACGGCATTGGCGAAGCTGGTGCCTGCAGTCCTTATGATGGCCATGTACGAGGTGAGTACTCTTTAATTCCGAAATGAGTGTAGTACTACTAACATCTATAAGTGGTCAGTCCAAGATCGTACCGGAAATACTCACATCGATGGCTTAAACCAGATTTTGGAGTATTGCGGGCCCGAATATTTTGAGCAAGAAACACTGATTTCTGTATATCGATCATGCAGAATCCTGCATGTGAGTGACGCCACCGTTCAAACAGACTATCTTGATGATCAAAGCGACTCACTTTTTTTTTTTTTTTTTTAAGACTTGTTGGGGAGTTCGAACCCGACGGCGCTCTCTGTTCGAAGCTCCGATCTGGGCGTCTGTCCCATGGAAACGCCATCTAAATACAACCGAGGATACGCTGCTGAATATTTTGATTGGTATCCCCGGACTGATAGAAGACATGACCAAGCACCGCGACTATACGCGCTTTCAACACGTAATAAGCGACTATATTTCGGAGCTTCACAAATGGCGAATTGCTTGGCTTTATGCACACCCTACTGCTGTGTGGGAAACTTTTATTGACGAATCTGCCTCGATTTATTCCCTGGACGAGACTCTATCAAAGCCTCTAGAGTTCAATTCCGTATCTTTGGCCCTAGAAATGCTGTATTGCGACGCCGCACTCGTCCAGCTTATGCAGTTGAAACGGCACATTCTCTTCCCATCCATGCAGCCAAATGTAGTAAGACCTGAGGATATGGCATACATTTGCCAGATGGCGCATGGAGCAAACGGGACTGGCCTCTTACTCCCTCATCAAGTCCGATTCGAATGCCAACTAGCTATTGAAGCTCTTAGAATCACCCAGTACATTGCAAAGCAATTGCAAAGCTCCGCAATTGACCGATATATACCACCATCGCCTTTTGGCATAATATACTGGGCGTTGGTGGATGAACCGGAGGTGCAAAGTCGTGTAGCTTCTAAGCTGCTCAAGTGTCCGCCGTTCTCGAACAACAAGGCGTTTGAAGAGTTTAAAGTGAACTTTCAAATTCCACGAAGATTGTCAATAGTAAATCTAGAAGACTAATGTTTATAGCATGCGAATTGGCTCGGAGCGAACCAGGAATGATAGGTATAAGATAGGAGTTGACCTCGGGGTCTTTAACTTGATGTGATGCTTTGTTCGGATTAGATTAGAAAGCGAAATAGCAGAGTGTACCTCTATCTACACAATCTAGCCCTAGTTCCCAAGAATTTCCGACTATCTCTAGCTTGAAAGTATCATGTGTTGCTAGATATAGAGTTCACCCAGATAGATATTTGCATTGACATATGGAGACCATTTACAAGCCAAGAGGAGTCTCGCACAAGAGATCTTGGCCAGCCTTTAAAAGTAGTTATTAATACAACCAATCTATGAAAGCAGCGGCATGTATCTTTCAGAATAACTTACCACAGGAATAGCACAGCAGCGAGCCGTTTGACCAATGCCAGCGCAGTTAGCTCTAAATTCAGCGGCACTGTTAACAGTGCCAACAGCTAAATATCCAGTGTTAACATCTTTGAAGCAGTGAGGACGTCTGAGATTTTGAGGCTACTTACGGCCTGCACAGTTCAAATCAGCAACTCCCAGTACATCAACGGCACAGCACTGCGGGTTGGAGAAAAGGCCAGCAGGGCAAAGAGTGGCGCGAGAGTTTAAGCCGCTGGGGGACGGCGCGGCGAGGACGCCAGCGACAAAGAGAGTTGCGACAGCGAAGAACTGCATTTTGAACGAGATATATATTCCAGGTATTAGATATTGAGCAGAAAAAGCTGGCGAATAGTAGGGTGGAGATTGAAGCGAGTGTTAAGAGTGTTGATGAACTGTTTTGTGATGATGAGAGGCTTGAACGGCGAGGGATTAACAAGATATTTATATTCGTTGTTGAGTCCCTTTGCATCTACGTATACCAGGCTCATGTTGTCTTGGCAGAGATGAATTCTTGTTTTTTCTGCCCTTTGTCGAACCAGTGCGGCAACTATGCAATTGTGCCTGAGCCGGGACATGGATGCCAGGATGTGCTAGGTCATCGAATAGTTACTTTCATCATGTATCTGTCATTGCGCAGGGGATCAATTAAGTAGGAAATGAAGGACCGCCGGGCTGTATTGTGAAATAATGCATAGTGGACAATTCAACAAGGTGGTTGGTAGATGGGATGGAAGATCTCAAGCAGCCTATACAAGGAAATGATGAGCTAGCCGTTCACCTTGTATCAGGTTGCAGGGCTAAGCCTGTGGCGTTCCTTGGATATTGTTTACAGACTGCGTTCAACTATTACGTTATATTGCTTGCCACTTCCATTGTAGATTACTCCATATCCTTCACGTCTTTGGACAAATTCGAAAGCTTCATGAGCTGAAGGCAGTGCAACGCCACTCATCCTTAACCGATGTTGTCGAGGCAAATGATGCATTATACAGGACTCGATTTACACATCAGGTTATGATCTCGGAGTCCGGTTATACAAGCAGTGGGTGTTATCGTACGAGATACAGTTCTACTGCTACTAACACCAGTCACATCCAGAATCGCCTCCTGAGGAATCGTCACTTAGTTACGATGCCCCTGTGGCAAATACAGCGGATGCGCCCCGAGAACCCGACCCCAGATATTCTCTGAATGGCTTAATTGTACCGTGTCTCGGGCCTTCGGCCTCCTTTCTAATTGCCCAATGAGCCGTCTCAATACATGCCGCTGTGCCGTGGGGGAGGCAAATTCATGCGTGCTATTTTTAGCGGGCTGTCAATCACTCGATCTATAGCCTATAGACACAGTACGTCAAACTAGGAAATAAAAACAAGGAAAAATATATTGCGTTGCCGTGCTGAGTGGATTAGCCTCATATCACCAACGCCTGTCGGTACTTGTGCGCCAGTATGCTTCTTTACCCCTGCGCTACGCCTGGGTTCTTTTTCAGCTGCCATGGTACTTTGGTGTCAAATACATTCCAGCAACGCGTATCTACTAGGTAGTATTACCGATTCCCTTAGATTGTATATCTGAAGCACGTTGGGCAGAAACTCACTCAGACCCTCTAGTTGGGCCGTCTAGTGGTGATATCATCTCAGGCCTTGTAAAGTGAAAGAAAAAGACAAATCGAGATCCGTATGCTAAAGACGTGGCGCATCCACTATTCTTCGGCTGTCATACTCCGTGAGCAAACAGTTTAGGACTTGCTATCCCATCCCGCATGCTCGGCATCTATCGCAGCCCGGTACCTGTGAGGATGGAGCAGTAACAGCCGAGAATACCGTCCATGTGTTTGTTTTGGGGGCACAAGGTTAGCTGATGACGGTACACCACTAACGGCTATGCAGGAACTTGTTCGCCCAAATGTGATAAATGACACGCCGATCTTGTGCCGTTGCAGGGAGCATAGCCTTGGTATACACTAAGGAAGGCCAATTGACTTCTTCTGTTCAGCTATGCATGCTTCCATCTAATCTTAATGGTCCGGCCGTTATACTGGTAATGGTAATGATCTTAACATACAACTACATGTTGCGGTCATTTGGCCCGTTGGTCAATTCTTTCGTCACTGTCATATGCCAAGATTCCAATTGGCTTCTACCACGCCACTGCCATGAAACAAAGAAGCAACTGAGCTGAGAATAAGCAGCATTCGCTGCAAAGCCCGTATTAACCCACCGGCACATCGGTCATTACAGGGTACATGTAGCTTCATCCACACGCCAACTGCAGACAACTTTGACAACAAAGCACACGGCAGCTCCAGTTAATTGATTAGCTTATGCAGAATCCTGGGGTATTACCGCTAGTGTTCCGTTGCCGCGCACCAATGAATGTCATTTTCCCCGGATCTCTTTCTCCGGGCGATTTTGACGCGGCACTGCATGTGCTGTATATGCCGGCAGTGAATTACTATTTTATCGAAGCCCGATGGATAAGTCAGTCAGATTGGACATATGTTTTGACGGAGCATACGGGCGCTAGTATGCATGATTTGATCACATAAGGAGAGTGGCATTTCGAGTGTTTGAGGCTGGGCTACATTTGGACAGCCTTTGAAGATCCCTCGTCATAATGAGGACTAGTACGTGAGTCGAATACATCACAGCACAATATGTGTTGGCATGCATCTTGGTCAATGTTCACCGCCCCTGAACCTCTCATGGTAATTCTATCAGCTCATCTCATTCTGCGCTTTTGCTCCGTAAGTTTCATGATGTCTGACAAAGACCATCTCTTTCTCCGGCCTCGTGCCTGTGAGACCCTGCAGGCATGTTGATTTTTGTTACGGATAATCCTGTCTTACGGAGAACTAATCATCTATATTCCGTATTCATGTATTGGGAGGGAGCAGAGCGCCTACTGTCTTGTTCACGAACCTCTATCGTATGTATCAGACGTGATATGACAATGCGCTGAACTAAACTTACCTACATATCAACATCGATCTAACGTTCTAATAATAGAAAGCGACTGATCTCAACGTTGTTCTAGAGGGGAAATATGTAGGTCGCTCAGTAAATTTACAAGTTGATCAGCAGCTTCAAGTCATGATTGCCATACCATCAGGCAGTATCCAATCCAATCTCGCAAAAAAGTTTAATAAAACGACAAAAGGGAGAGAAAAGCAGCAGCCTCCTTTCGACTGCCATCTTAGTGTCCCTATTGACCCATGATGCTTGGGTACTCTTTGCTAGGCTGTTTGCATCTCATGCGTCATACATATTTACCGATAGTGAAATAATAATCCGTTTGAGCTCCGTTTACAAGAGAGGCCGCCGTGGCCGATCTTTTACCTACTCCAAAATTGCCATTTTAGACGGTTGGTTTTTTGGTAGCGTCGCTAGCTGAGTTGGCGCTTTCGATTACCAGGATTGTAGGGCCTGGATATATTCCACGCCTGTCGATCAGCCTTGCCACCATGCTCGTACTCGCATTTAGTGCCAAGGCACAAACTTGATTGCAAGCTCAATGATGCTACCTTGGTCTAATTCACAGGACACTTTTTATGTTTTACCCAAAGCCTATTTTGCTAGCTGTACAAGGGTCCCGTAGTCTACTAACCTGTGCTCTCACCCCAAGAGGCAAGCAATTATCTGAAGACTCTTGTCAAGAAACTAGACTGGAATATTATCCGTTCCCGTTAAAGCTCGTTGCAGCTCGATTTTAAAAGATCTTATCAAAGTTTGAGTGTTTTAACGGTGACAGCCATTGCAAGCTTCTCAAAACAGAGCGCGCCACAATGCTGCTGATATGTAAGCAATTGACTCTCTATCAGCCTTCGATGGCGATGTTATAATGTCTTGCATGTCTAGATAGACATGTTCTTTGCTGTCATACCAGCTCACAGAGGGACAAGAGGGTCTGAGAGACAACGCACACAGAGTCGCTGGCCAAAAATATTGGCGCATAGTTGGTGAATGACGGCGAGTCTAAGCTCTGCCATCCACTCCCCACAACTTCACTTCAATTCTCTCAAAGGCCAGGCTGAGTGCCATTTACGGAATACCTCAAGAAGCCCCTCTGCAACAGCAATGCACTCGATATTCGGCGACTGCTGCTGATCTTCAAAGAGAACAAGGAACGGAATGACAGGCTGGGTGGCTGGGGCATCGTGTCCGGCCAGCCCCTTACCACGAATTGATCTTGAGTATACGATAAGGAGCTTACCATGGCTGTGAGCCCTGGTCAACGATATGGAACAGCCCAATTGCTCAGCTTGAACCATTCGGAGACGACTCACCCACTTGAGCGATTTGTCATGATGTTAGTTACAAAGCCTGACTCCGGCTCCGACACAAGCCATACATCGGACAGCGCTTCGCTGCTATACACATTGCATCGGAAAGTTCCTGGCGGTTGCGCCTCTATTTTCTGCTGTAGGGCTTTGACAATGGAGAAGAGTCTATCAATGGGCTTAATGTACGCATTTCTAGTGCACATCAATACCACCGTGTCTGCATGTTCTTCATCGACGAGGGAGACGGGAATCTTGAGAAATGCAAATGGCGGGAATTACTTGTGAAGAAGTTTGACATTTTCTAGTCCAGTTGCCCGCTGCCAGCTTCATATATGGCATGAGCGGAGACAAATGTCTATTCTAGTCGCTTAGCCGGAGGGCTCAACAAAACAACTTGAGAAACGGACATGTATGCCGAATTCAGACTCTCACTAGCTTTTGTAAATATGCCAACCAAAAGTTACGTACAAGTTTTCATGGCATACACATACTAGTAGTTTAGCCTGCATAACTACTGAAACAGCCATTTATCTACATGAACACAGTGCAGCGTGCCTTTGTGGAGTGAGAATGATCTCGGAGAAAGTGGTTGAATTAAGGGCATCGGCATACCACTTACAACTATATACAACTCAACAGATCATTTCTGATGTGTTTCAGAGCATGGGAACTTCCCGGTATTTGCGTGACTGCTGGCCTATTTCCCCTGTTATTCGCCTCCACGCTATACAAAGCATATATCTATGTATATCCATTAAACTTATTATTATAGTTTTATTATTAACCTTAATATGTAACATTATGCATTATGTACGGCTATATATGCGTTCGGATACCTATATTGATAGCTCAGAGAGGTTGAGACAGGTATGTAGAACCGAGAGACATTATTACAGTATAGGCTCAATTTAGGGAACCCGATTCGCAAAATGGAATATAGGAAGTCTTTGTATTGGATCAGTTTCCGTATGTAAAGCAATAGAATATCGGATAGGGTGCATCGAAATGCGGATGCCCTGATACAAAGTATAAAGTATAGAGTTTTATAGTTGACGCAGGATTAAAAGCATGAGACAAGTTACGCTGTTCGAAGCGTCACATAATACCGCGTCCACAAGTTGCATTGAGGGCGTTCAATACGTATGCATTGTTCGCATGCTGGTGACTTAATCTAGGTTTTCAACAATTTAATTATGCTTACAGCCGCTGTTTGTAGCTTTCAGCCTGCATTCAACATGCATAAGCGTAGCAGAGATCAGTGACTGGTCATGTTATTGATCCTGGAGAGATACACATTCGCGGCCGTTGCTGTTGTTAAATCCAGCTTCTATCTGTTAGCAATCTAGAGATGGTCTTAAGTAAAAGCTTTTTGTATAAATAGACCTGTTTTCCCCGCATCATTTGAGTTCCTCAACACGCTCAAGCCTTTCTGGATCTTCTTTCGCTCAGTCCAATACTTCGTTACAAATTTGTCGCTTGTCTTCAAAGTGCCCTCGCCACCACTACTTTTATACCTCAATCATGTACGCCTCTGTCATCATCTACACTCTCGTCGCCCTTGGCGGTGTCATGTCGTCTCCGGTTCAAGAGGAGGTTGTGCCCCGGGCCATTGAGCCTCGCATGCCTACTTTTGCCGATATCCCGTTTCCGAGATTCCCAAGCCACCGTCACCAAAAGGATAAAGGCAGTAGTAGGTTCTTACAGCAAGTTCAGCATATTGATCTTACTTTGGACTCTAATTCGGAATACAGAAGCAGAAGACAAAGACAAAGGCTGCAGCCCCGACACAAACACTCAGTTGAACGCCTGTTCTGCAGGCAACCCATACTGCTGCAGCAGTGATGGTAACGGCGGTAGGTGATCAATTCCTTTTTCTATCTAGGATAAACTCTAACAGTATACAGGCCATATCTGTGCAAACACTACTGCATGCGACCAAAAGGTCATTTGCTGCAACAACAATAACGGCGTGCGTTCATATTGCGATATCAACTGTATTCATTGGCTGACAAGCATATTTAGTTCCAAATCTGCATCGGCGAAATTGACTTTAACATGCCAGTCACCATCAACATCTACGAGTAAAAGAGGTATCCGAGCGAAAGAGGTTTCTCAGAGGGCAATGGAATTGGGCAACTTGCGATAAAAGCTTATCTTAGCCCCGGTTTAACAATTCAATCTACTTAAGCTATTTAAAACAAACCTCTTATAGCCTGCTCTTTGCTTCAGCGATGATCTTTACTGAAGTGCAACTGTTTATTAGACTTTTGTCGTGCTGTAAGCCAATGCTTGTAGGGTGCTGTCCCGTTGTCGCTAATTTGGCGGTGCCTGAGCCACGCTACAGTGGATTGCGCCCCATATGAAGAGCACTACGCCTAGACCTACTTACTGTTGTCTCAATCCACTTACATCAATGCCTCACTTACGAGGAATGCACATGAAACATAGCTCAATTAGGCTTGCATTAGTTGAACATCTCAATCTCCTTTGAGTTTATTGCAAAGGTTCCTTAATTTGGTTACTAAATGCTGCAGGATAATCACATTATGGTTGCCGCTATTCTCGGTAGCTCAGGGGTAAAAGTTCACCTGAACTTTAAATTTATTGCTATTGATGTTATTCCGGAACTCGGGGGAGCGGCACCTGATTTAGATCCGGAAGAGAGTTGCCGTCGGGAAATATCAGCTTTATAGTATGACTAATTTGCTATAAGATGCGGTTGGCAGGCATCAACCCATGAATTGACGAGAAATGAATCTTTGCACAACCACCATGTAGCCAACTTGGAAATACCCAATCCGCCTCCCACTGCATCGAATGAACTGCCGTATGAGGTAGATCTGTCCGGCTATGGCCTCAAGTGCGCGGGCGAAGATCATTGAGCATCAAGTTCAAAGCATTGTCATGATGGGCAGACATAATCAGATCCACGGCGAAGGCCAATACCAACGCCCTTTTAAGAAGTAATCTAGTCATAGTCATCGTCATTATGGCGGTGCAGTAAACCATATCACCGAGTCCAATGTCGTGAAGATTGCTCACAGACTCTCACAATCCCGCGTAGACTACGGGGGAAAGCACTCTCTTGTCTCTCTCTTCATTGATAAAATGATTCTAGACTTTTTCATGTCATAGTGAGCCTGGTATAAGCCAAGACTATATAACTAAATAATCCCAGAAGAGCACTGGCTCTTTATAGGCTGATGCCGTCTTACGAGATAATACCTCTTCTATGCGAAGAAGAAGCTAATGCTTTGTAACAACTTGAGGTGCTGTATATACAGTCCCTTTATGCATCACAGTGCAGCACAATCTCTCACGTACTCAGACCTCTTCAACCTAACTAATTTGTGGGTTGACCGTAAAGGGCCTTGCATAGAATATTGGGGCTTTGGGCGAGTGGATAGGCTACTGATAACCCTCAGCAAAGTGACAACTAGGCCAGTCTATTTGGAAATATAGTATATATAATTGTCGCAATTGAACGCTCTATGCGCATACTTCACGTTTCCCACTGTATACTCCGCTGAGGACAAGGACGCTGTCAGGTACTTCACCGTACCACTGTATCGTCAAGCCATTGACTGTGACTCTGCTGATGTGTTCGGCGTTCTGGTGCCTGTCTTCAATTTGGCTTAGATTTACCTGGTGCCGCTCATTTTGATGCTTATTCTCAACTGTATAGTCGAACGGGACATCGTGCACCCATAAATCATCATCCTCCGGCTTATCGTTAGCCAGAACCCCTTCAATAGTGGTATGGCCAATGTCCGCAACGGTGAGGAAACATGACAAACTTCGTGGAGTGATTCGCATCGTCCATACTGGGGGATACCACGGATCCTGCTGCCCAAGCAACACGGTGCCATCTTCCGTTGTGCGGTCGTCAATTAGTATCACAAAGTAAGGGTAGAATTCACAGTCTGCGGCTTTGAACTTTGTCGTAGCTATCTTTAATAGCTCATTCACTCCACCTAATCACTAATCAGCCCAAAAGTCCGTTTCGCTAGAGAAAAACAACGTACATTCTCCGTGGGATCGTGTAGGATGAACAACCCATGTGTCGCCGATATCCCTGCCTTTCGCAAACTCTTCATCGAAAGCGTCCACAGTCTCTTGTGCTACGCCTGGGCGAACAAATGCAGCCACATTTCTTTTGTCGGCAAGAATTTCACATGAGAGTCGTTCCACACCCATTATTACCGGACAGAGTTTGCTGGCAGATTGAAGCAGTGGGATCTCGTGATGTACGAATGAAGCGTGAAGTAGACGATCAACAACCTCGCGTTGTGAGTACGCTTGTTCTAGCGATTACTAGATGATCTACCTGATGGAACCCCTAATTATGTCAGCATATCGGAATTATTCGTACATTTTAGTATTCTCCGAAAGCACATTCGGGGTTGGTGGGCTAGAAGCGGTTTGCAACATTGTTTCTGCGGCGTGATCCTGACTCGGTCTGAAATGTGCAGGCCGGGCACTTGATTCAGTTCCTAATTGAGCGAAACAAGTGCCCGCCGGCGTCAACTAACCTCGAAACCCATGGATCAATTTTGCGGGGCTTGCTTGTACATAGCTTACACGGCTCTCACCACAAGACGCCTGATTGACTCATGCTCAGGCAGGATTGCAGCTCGATGTACAGACTCCAGCACCTTGGAAACACCATATTGCGTCGGCTTGCAGCCTGGGAATTTTGTCGAAAGAAGAAACTTGTCCTCAGACGCATCGCTGTGACTCACTACTCTTAGCAACTCGGCGTATCGGCCACGTTTCAGCATGGGAATCCGACCCAATTACTTTCATACGCTTCGAGACAGGCAGGGAGTTGTATATGGAGGAGATTGCAATTTAAAACAACCGGTTACGGGAAAGGCTGCGGGATAGGATTTGACAACTTTGAATATAATCTACACACAGATTGATCTGCTTTATTATACACACACACATACATATATATATATACAGGTGATATACATGTGCCAAAAGTACAAACAAAGACTACAGGTACATGTAAGCATTAACATCTTGAGATGTCTTTGCTCGATCGAAATCGTGTCCGCGACGTGTTCTATGAGAACGATCCTCACCGGGTACCCGTCCCGGGCGAGGCTCGATCATGTTGGTGGCTGTACCTCTAGGATCGGGACTAATTGAATACGAGACCTTACGTGGCGCTTATCCGTATACGCTTCAGTTTAAAAGTGCCGAGTAACCAGCATTCCTCAATGCGGCACTTCTTTTTTTTCTCCACGAAACAGTCTCATCAACTCTTGCTCCCCAGTTTCAAGATTTCAACAGACGTGCTTGAAGATGGCTAGCTCAACAGCATTCAAGTCGATGAAATGGAATCTTTATCCAAGTGATATATCCGAGCACCACACCTACGAGGTGCCCTATTGGGCGCGAACTGTGTTGCTCTTCGACTTTGCCATATTCTTGCCCATCATCGTTATTGTACGTGCAGTCTCTTTTCACACTTCTTCTCGCCTCTCTGGCTGCTTTGGTGACATGGCCTTGTCTTGACTTTCACTGACATTGCCGTGTTTTCTCATCGTCACATGCAGTTGCGCTACACCTTGCCCCATGTCTATCCAGTATTTGCCATTATAGAAGACAAGAACCTAGAAAAGGAGCCTGTTAGAGACGATTCTCTCGAGCTCAGCAATGTAGCCAGCGAGTCGTTACCCGTCTCTCGTTCCACCGATATTCGTGAACGAATAAACACCTCGTCTCCATCTGCCATCTATCGACTCCTGGTGAAAGACGGTGGCGTCTTAGGCAACTGTCGCGGCCTCGCCCTCGCTCTACTGCAAACGATTCCCACGACGCTTTACATCGCTTACCACGCCCGGTATTTGAGCAATGAATATCACATCGTCGCAAGATTGTTCTTTTCGCTTTTGTTAATCCAATTCTCTACACTGTGGCTGCACATCGTCATCGCTCGAACCGACCGACCGTTCGAGAGCCGCATCCCCCCCTTTAAGCGTACATTCCAGGCAACATGGCCGGCAACTACTCTTCACTGGGCTGCAGTGGAGTTTACGGGACTGTTTCCTACCATGGTCGCCTCGAGCATGAACATCAATTGGCCCTCGTACCGCTTCTTCGTGCCGGACAATACCTACCGCTTTCGCCTGGACATGGCCGCCGGCGATGCCATCTTCTACTGCAAATGTGCCGCCGTTATTTTTGCCACCGTCGTCGGCTCCATCTTTCTCGTGATGCCGAGCCAAGTGGTCTTGACGCGAATCCAGGCGTCTCTTCTCCCTGTGGAGGACAGCACCATTGTTCCCTTTGACCGTTCTTTCGGGGGCCGGGTCCAGCCGGATTCTGGAAGTGATCGGGATTATGCCACGATTTCGGATGCGTGGCATTCTTTCTCTCGAGCTCATTGGTGGGGGCTGGTGAAACTTTCGTTGAAGACCATCTTCATTTCCCTGTCGCTCATCGTTTTGATGACCGTGGTTATCGTTTTGCAGTGGTTTATGATTGTGACACAAGGCATGGAGCCGAATGAGGAACTGTAGATGCTATCATCACACTGTTGTCGTTGCAAATACATAGATATATAATAAAAAGCTCAAAATATTTTTCCTATATACAACTCTGCCACTAACACAGCACTCACGGTCCATGGCCGCGTATTATCAGAATCTGTCAGTTTCATCTCCATTATAAGTCAGTCTCCAAACAATATTCTCCTTGAATATAGCAGTAGTCCATTCATGCAAGGCCCATTGGCTTGGGCAATTGTTCAACTCCAAGGGTCGCGCTGGCCGCAGCCAGCCCCGTGAACTGGCCCGTGACATGGGGATCAGGCCCGATGAAGTTGCTAGGAAATCCAACTTCAAAGGGCTTCACACTTTCCAGGTACTCTACCTGTTCCTGCGATAACTTGATGCTCAGAGCCTGAATGTTGTCTCTTAAATGCTCAATCTTGCGGCCGCCGACCATGGGAAACACACGAGTCGCCTTGGCTCGTACGTAGGCGAGGGCAATTGCCGTAATGGACTCAGTACCATGTTCGCCGGCAATCTTCTCTAGAGCCTCGCTGATTTTTCTCTCGTCCTCACTCTGGCCATTGCCGTACGTGCCACGTAGGATTTCGCCCTTGGCCACCCGCTCTTCCAAAGCTTTCTTCGTTTGGAACTTGCCTCCGCCGAGAACATCCCATGGCGCGAGAGCCATTCCGTATTGGCGGGCCATTGGAATAATCTCCCTTTCAAAGTCACGTAGCATAACATTCCAGCGGCCCTGGTAGATGCTAAACGGAGTCTTGCCAAACGCAGTGGCATACTCATTTGCCGCACTCACGATCCATGCGGGGGTGTCCGATACGCCGAGATAGAGAACTTTGCCTTGCTCGACGAGAACGTGCAGGCTATCCATGATTTCTTTGATGGAAGTGGTAAAGTCCCACCAGTGAACATAGAGGATGTCGATCCAATCGGTTTGTAGTTTTTGGAGTGAGTCGCGGACGCTCATGTGCATGCTTCGTCGCGAGTTGCCACAAGAATTAGGAGTCCGCCCTTTACCAAGAGCATACGACTTGTAATCGGTGGTATATTTTGTGGCAATAACCATCTGGTCACGGTTCCGCCGCGTTGCCATCCATTCGCCGAGCCATGTTTCCGATTCGTCATCCTGGTAGGCATTTGCGGTGTCAATGAAGTTGCCACCGGCTGCGAAGAAATAATCAAGAAGTTTGAAAGACTGCTCCTTATCCATCGAGCCCATGAGGTCGGACCACGCAGTGCCAATAGACATCGCTCCTAGTTGGAGAGGGGACACACGAATGCCGGCTGTAGAAGAGAGGATTCGATATCTCCCAAGTTCGGTTTTTGGTTCCGGGGCGGGGGCGAAGACTTGATCCATGGTGAACTTGGGTATTGTCGTTTGTAATGGTTAATGAATATTGTTCAAAGCTGTTTGTGATCTTCTACAAGTGGATGGCGAGAGGAGGGCACATAAGTAATTTATATCCATGACGCATCCTAGTGAATAAAATTTCTACTCTAGTGAATCTATACTCGGGGTATGTCGCGCCCCGTCTGACCACTCGTTGTTGCCGATAGACTCTCGTAGTCATGTTTTGGACTAGAGAAGCCATAACTATGCTAGTCCCCTCATACAATTCTTGAGAAACACAATACTGTAATGCCACTCAAGAACATCAAACTCCGCGATATCTATGCGCTAAATCGACTATTATATCCGGAAACTCCGTGCTAAAGTTGGATATAGAAGAAGACCAATGGGAAGTAGCCGAAGTAGTTGTGATTGCTTTATAATATACTAACGACTGACAGTGGATAGTGAATGATAAGCAGCATCCTAATGTATACAACTTGTTTAACTAGACATGGCATTTCCCATCAAATCTTCTCAAGCATCTTTGTATACTATACCCCTAGTATGAATTTATAGCGTCAGTTCCGTCAAAGGCAAGCTTTCCTAGTTTAATCGTTCAACTACCAACGGTAGAACAATACGCCCTTTCTTCTACAGTTTTAGCTTAAGAGAAAAAATGAGAGAGATAGTATCACTAAAAGTGAAATAGCAATATCTCCGGGACATTTCTGCGGAGTTAATCAAGATCCACCAAGTGGCGCTGTCCACTTCAGGAAAACGCCATGTTCATCACCGAAAAAGCTGAAAGGTTTCGGCCGAAAGCTAAAGCTTTTTGTAAGACTTCACATCAAGTACATTCATTATTCGGCCGAAAGTTTATGGCATGCTCGGGTCACCATAACTCCAGCTCCATGGACTGCCATTCATCCCGGGGATAAGGTCGGCCTGATGTGACTACAGTGATGGTTCTATTGATAGAGGCAGATTTGCGGCCGTGCCTCCGGATAGGCAAATATTTGAGATGTATGCTTGAACAGGAAGTTGCATTCACGGCTCAACATCATTAGCAAATACAGCACTTTCAACTTCATAGTCAATTGAGTAGCCAACAACCTTTAGCCATGTCTGATCCGATCAAAGTCACGTTTCCATCATCCATGCTCACCATCAGCGGCGAGCTCCATCAGCCTGCCATCGGGTCCCTGACCAGAAAGGCACTGCTATTGTGGTAAGCCCCCCATGACGGGCGTCAAAGAACAGGCGGCAGCGGACTATGCCCGAGCTCCATCTTCAGCGGGTTCTACGCCTTGACATTTGATGCCGGCTACCAGGGCGAAAGCTGCGGTGATATACTTGGCCACGTTGGGGGGCAAAGTTGATCCTGAGAGAATCAGCATCCTTGGGATCTGTGCATCAGGCGGATATACCTTGCACGCCGCACAAATTGACACCCGCATCAAGGACCTTGGAACAGTCAGTGCCGTCTGCATAGGTCCCATGGCGCGCAACGGTCTCATCGAAATTAACAGTAAAGAGTCCTCCGAGGCCATCACCGGGGCTCTCAGAGCAGCAGCAGACTGGCGAACGGCCCACGCCAAGAATACCAAGACGCGAGCCCCTCGCATGTTCGAAACTGGAGCATCTACATGCCAGCAGATGCACCATTGTTCTTTAATCGGCCACCGCATACTACAAGTAAGGGACAGATTCAAAGTATCAGCGCCGGAGTAAAAAGTATCTACATACACTGGCATAGGCACTGATAAACACATCTAATCCTAGCCACTAACCATTTATTGTGTGACAAAAATAGAGAGTGGGGCGTATGAGTAATTTAACGCGATTTTTAGGAATGAAGGGAGAGCTCCCTTTATTTAAAGGGAGCATCCCTTTGAAGGGAGCAAAGCTTAGGGTATAAAAGAGCTACAGATAGATAGTTTCTTTTATTTAACTAAGGCACTTTACTTAATCCTCCATTGCTCTATTATTAACACAGGCGCTTTACAACACGTTGTTTCAAGGATCCTTGAGCGGAAATGTACTAACCTAAAATAACCTCGAGTCAATACTTTCTACTCCAAGGCTGATACTTTCTAAATCTGTTCCTACAAGTATAGCTCGGAGCGGGGCCGCCATGCTCGAGTTCAAGCGACTTATCCTGGCCATCTCAAGAAAGCATCAAGCTGCAAACCTATGTAAAGATGGCTTCCACATCAGCTGAGATGCCTGAATTCTCTACTGCAGGGACAGTGCCGGCACTTGGCACAACGCGGCTTCATCCCAACATCACCCTCCCTGATATCGTGCGCATTGTGCTTTTTTTAATCATCCCCATCTACGCCCGACTTTACCTCTGCTCCTCAATCTTGATTGCCTTCGGACACGTTTACGTCATTAGCACCACTTGTATTTCCATCATCTACTTCAGCAAAGATATGTTTAGTCCTCGTTCCGTTTGGGACATCATCTACGGCTTATTAGTGTCTAGCTTTCCAAGCTGGGGTGCATCTATCTTACAGATAATCTGGGCTGAGCCTAAGCTTCAAGGCTGGCGATGGGAGGTTGTTTACTGGATGTGGGTTGCAAGACAGTTAAGTTACCTCTTGCCAGAGTACTATGGGAGCGACGTAAAGGTATGACGTTATTAACCTGTCCTACAATTACTACTAACGCTCGGAATCGAGCAGGTGCTCATCAGAGAACACAATTATGCTTATCCCCATGTCCGAAGCTATATTTATATATTCTCTGGCACTATTGTCTACTTTGCCCTCTGGCCAAAAGGATGTCCGTGGCACCACGCTCTTCTTATACTGGAGATTATCAGCTCTTCTATTGAATACGGATACCTATTGAGTTTAAATTATGCGTCAGTTCTGCTAGACTTACTTGCGGCGAGTAGATGTTCTAACATTGAAGTAGCCATCTCCAGAAAACCGGAAAGACCGTGCGACAAGATTCATGGCCGTATAAGGACATGTATACGAAATCGTTGACGCTTGAGGAATGGATTCGATGGCATAGAACTGGTAGTACAAGGGCCAGGAACTAGCACAACCTCCGTCGCTCGCTTACACAACTACCGCATTTAGGCCTTGTTACGACTTTGCTTTAGCTCTCAACTAAAAAGCGATCCGCAGGTCTTATACTAGCTCTCGAGCTTTTCGTTTCTCTCTGTATCCACAACCCCAGTCTCCATTATCCACCACCTGCCAAGCCACTGAGAACTCAGCCAGAATGGGTAATTGTTAGATGGGATATTTATGTGATACTGATGGCAACATTCGATTCGCATTCTCAGGGCGCCTAGTACAATATATAGCGCACTGTAACTGTTCACAGTGCAGAGTGATTAGCACGGTGGACAAGGGAGGAAATACAGACCAAAGGACCAATCAGCAATGTCCGCGATTGCTCGTGTTTTCAGCCCAACATCAGCAGCGGAGGTTCAATATTAAGATTCCAATCCCATAACCTCTGTCCATACATGGACTGAATCTCGAGTCAGACCAAGCATGGAAGCTCACAAGCCAGAGTATCAACATTTCATTCCTCAGTTTCTATTGAGAAACTTCTCTCACAAATATGCGCCCGCCGATAAGTCCAAAGCGGGGAAACCCAAGAAGCGCGACCGCAAGAAGATGTATTCTGGAGAGCCAGCAGTGAACAGCCTTTGCCTATCTGATGAATTTTTACTTGATGAATGCCCGGTAAGGCGCGCTTGTGGCTTGGAAAACATGTACGTGGATACGGCAAAACCGTTGAAGCACCAAGGCCATCTGGAGAAAAAGTTTGGCGTCTTTGAGAACAAGGCGAGCTGCATCTATCGCAAAATCGTCAAGGCATATGAAGACGGAAAGCCGGCCATATTTCTGAAGAGAAGTGAGAAAGATGTATTGCGCAAGTTTATGTTCCTGCTCGCCTATCGTGGAGAGCAATACCACCGAAAGTACAACTTGGACGGCATGCAGGATTATGATGACGGTGACAAAGAGCTCTTGCAGATTTACATGGCAAAGCACGGCTTCACTAAACCGATTGATGTCTGGCTCCAGAGCTTGGAGACGATTATAGATTTGGACATTGACCCAGAGGGATGTTGGAAACAGCGCATTAGCGAGAGCATTTACTTCCCCATTGCCGTCTGGTTCATCGACCATATCTGCGACATGTACATGGCCATATGCACACCGGCAAGCCATGACGAAGAGTTTGTTCTTACAGACAATTGCTACAACGTGGATGAAGGGCAGACTACTGCCTATTATGATCAAAGTACAGGCAAGCACATCAGCTTGTGTCCTCGCTTTCACAAGTTTGCACCGATTTCTCCAAAGCTTATGATAGTCCTACGGTCTAACCTTCTGCCTGAGCCACTTGGAGATGCGGATCCGGCCATGAAGCAGCAGCGGCAATTCGAGAGGCAGCTGTGGATTGACGCTCAATTTGGAAGCGGAACGAAATCTATTCTGGAAGACCTGCCTATCCGGAAAGCAATGAATGGCAACATAGAGATAGTCAACGGGAGGCTGGTGCCGAAATCTGGATGGGATCAGCGCCCGGGTATAAACGACAGTTTCTGCTTCACAATCTTTAAAATACCTACTCGCCATGTCCGAACCATCAATGGTCTCCTAATTGATCACGCGTTCCATGGCTCGAAGATCATTTTCGATCGGAAAGACGTCTTCCTAGACTTGATAGAATGGTATTTAACAGAACCGTGCAAGGTGGGGAAAAATCTGACTGGAAAGGACACATTCAAGCAGATGGAGTACATCGCGGGTTTGTCTAAATTTATGTTGCGTGAAGGAAGGGAGATTAATCCTACAATGAATATTTGGCCAAGCGAGGATCGCGACCTGAGGCAATTCCAGCTTCAGAGCCTTGCTGGAGCGCAGTTCCTGGAAAAGGCGAGGTGTGGAAAGGACGGCATAGGCTCTGGCTTTATTGCAGTCTATGAGAGACTAGGTATTACACTTCTTTGTCTACACCTTTGCTGGAGATACTAATCGTGCGTGGTAGGTGGGACAGTGGCGACTCGTGATGAAGACATGGCAATGGCCAATACCATGCTCCAGACCTGGACCAGGTGCGTGGATTTAGAATGGGGTTCCCCGGACTATGAATCAATCCGCCGCAACAAACTTGCCTGCCTTTTAGACGGGTATCAAAGACGGCCGTGCTCTAGGTTTTGGATGTTTTTGAAGCGAATGAGGTTGGCCCAAAAAAATCCAAACAGTGGCCTCGAGTCGATACAGGATATTTCATTATTTGATGAAGACGCGTGCCGGGGATTAGAGGACATACTTGCATATGGTCAGTTCCACCGTCCGTAACATCCAAAGATTCGTACAACTGATGCAATATTCACAGCACACCCACTAATACAAGGGCATGAACTTAATGTGGCCATGTACAAGTCTTTCAACGAGAGCATGGCCCTGACCAGAGGAGCTGGGTGCGGCCTAGAATCAATGGGGTTTTTCTCGCTCTATGGTGACGAGAAATGGAGAATTCCGGCATCCTTTTCTCTCCGGAACCAGCCGTGGGAAAATGAAGTTAAAGATGGACCTAATATCAAGAAGACAGTTCGTTCCTCGGTATATGATGGTGCGAACCGGAAAGCATCAACACAATCTCCCCACCGGAACCAGTGGTTCGATCACCACGTGATGAAAGAGAAAGTTGGGGCTAGGAAAGCAACTCGTTCCTCGCTATTTGATACCGAAAACAGGAAAATACCAACCAGCCCCATCGAACAGACCAAGACGTGCGATGACAACAAAGAGAAAGATGAAATTGATGGACAGAAGACAGACCATAACTCGCAATTTCACAAAAAGGGCCGGAAACTACCTGCCGACCCGAAGGAGGAAGCTTACGGGCCTGGGCCCACGACGATGGTACTCATTGGGTGCAATGCATTGGCTGTTTCTGCTGTGCTAACTATTTTTTTGTTGGGAACTTGTAGCCATCTCCTGGCGCTTCTTTTTCATTCTCTCGTATCGCTGTTAGGCGGTCCGGCATGGCATTTGGACACTCTTTGGCCCTTTTCTCATACCCTGGAGCTATTTTTGTTGGAACCTTGTAACTATCTTCTGGCGCTTCTTTTTCATTGTCTCGAACGGCTGTTGGACCATCTGGCATTGCAATTCGACAATGCTTCGGTCGATATATATGCCCTGGGGCGATCCTGGTTCTGTGTACCGCGATTCTTGTTCTGGCTGTTTATTTGTTCTTGTGTGGCCGATCTGAAAGTTTAAGAACATCATCTAGTGCTTGAGGAAATTATAGAACTCTTTATAAATGTATATAGTACTATAATAATAAAACCACTAATGAAAAAAGTTTGCAACTAAATTAGTACACATTAATATAGATATGCTAATAGGAAATAGTTTCATTTTATATAATAAGCCCAGTCCAGATAAGGTACATGTAATGCCAACGGCTGCCATGACTTGTGGCTTACTGAATTCACAATTTGACAAAAGGAATATGCTGGTTCGACCAAGGAATTTGTTTGGGACCGTATAAACATGAATAGAACTCTGGGTAAACAAAATATTTTCGATAGCCAGCAACACTAAAAGGCATCCGCTTTTGCCGTGTGCATGGCACGTCCATGGATACAATGATGCAGCGCTTGTAGCTCACGACTCCTGTCTGCAGTGCAAAATTCCCGTCTTTGAACGGAAAGGAGTCCTAGACGACTGACTGCGTTGGTCAAGTTGCCCACCGGCACCTCAAGCTCTGTCTTTATGACGGATTGGATCTTGGCCATCCCGGTTCCCACTGGAGTCGCATCCCACTTCGCAGACAACGCCTCGCTGAAGACTGACATGGAATTATGCCAGTGGCTACCGCTTCCGGTAACAAACCCCCGAATCGAGGCTGCGGAGTCCTGCATCTTGTTTGCGATTTCCGGAAGCTTCTGTATGACTGAGAAAGAATTCCAGATGTCATCGACTTTTGTAAGCGCCTCCTTCTTGATGAGTCTAATTAAATATTCGACATCCGGCACCGCCTGGGCGGCCTCGATGGCCGAACGTGTAAGAGCCACTATTTCAGGCATGGTTTTGACGGCTGTGATGGCGGCTGCCTTGCTGTCTTCAACTACATGGATTGCCGCAGTAAGGCCCGATACTACAAACCTCTGGAAATTAGCAAACGTCAAGTAAGTATTGTAATCGCTTCCCGAAACAATACACTTGCCTTTTTGCATAAAAGACACGACTTGCTGCCCAGAGCATGCATCTCCCACGCATACCTCATTCAGCGTCGTCTTGATCTTGTCCGGAATCGAATCGACCTTGCCCGCCAAATTCTCAGCTGCACTAACAACCTCCTGGCCCTCCTTCTCCATACTATCAATTATATCTAGCCAACTGTTCAGAACAGCAACAATCTGGTCGCTCATGAGCTCCTTTGACTTGGCGAGGTAATTCGTAAAGAAATCGCTAATAAGCTTTGGTTGACATTCCGCCGGGGTGAAGCAGGGGGATATTGCTGCGACTAGGTCGGCATATATAGCCAAGTCGATCTGGAAGCGTTAGTGTTACCTACACACGAATGTACAACGACATGCTTATCGACGAGATGCTTGGGGTTAAATAGCCCGCATACCTCAGCAGCACGAAGGACAATCCAACCTTGACTAGGCGAGAGGTTTGCAGCTTCGACTTCAGCCTTGTTGTCTCTGACATTGAACTCGTTATCAACCATGCACTGCAGTATAGTGATTAGAAAGTCGTATACAGTGCTATGTGGAGGTGTGTAGATATCTTACCTTTTGCAGCTTGTTACTAGTACTGATGACCGTCAAGGCTGCTTCTGAGACGTCCGCCCCATTCTTGACGGACTGATACAAATCTCGTGTAACTAAATTCAGAGCCTCTGGAAAGCAGCCGCATATGGCGCCTGCCTTTACGATAAACTGCGTTCCAATATCACCTGCGAGACCGCGCACCGCCTTGCAGACGTTGATGGGTCTGGTCAAAATGGTCATACCACAAGCCGTGTCTATCCATGTTTCGTCCGTGCCTTTCAAATCCGCGTTTCAGTTGTTTGATGGGCACGAGATCGTTTGATAACCTGCAATTAAGGCAGACCTTTGGGATGTGAACTTACCTGGCACACAAGTCCAGCCATCACACATACGGGCAAGATTGGACCATATAGGGCAAAGAGTGGGGTAATTGATCCTTGATTTACAACGATTTATCTGTTGGGGAAACGCCATGTTGATCAGATTTGAGCTTTTTGCGTTTTCCTTTTCTGCCAGTCTCCTGAACTTGCCTTGAAGGTTTTGTTTCTGCACATCTTTGCCTTTACACCGGTAGGGTAATCAAAGGATGCGTGGCAACTCTGTATATTCTGAAAGTCGCCGCATATTTGCTGGATCGAAACCTCCCCTCGCGCACCAACTGTAAGAAGCATGCATGAAATGAATAGAGATAGTATTGCAAGTCTCATTATGAACTGTCCAGTGGCGAGTGTGTAGGTGGAGGGTTACACCTGAAGCTTGTGAGTAAAGGCTTGAGGGTAGTCATTGGTTTATAGCTATAGAAGTTCTTTCATATCTGGATACATTTGGGGCTGAAGCTTTCAATAATTATTCTGCCTGTGCCATTCTGGGCTCAGTAGTTTGACTTTCCTCTATTCATTCTTGGTCCCTTGGACGGCCAGCCGAAGATTGAGGGAAAACTAGGACTCCTGTCCTTGGATTTTAACGTTTACTTGCGACGTATGTCTTGGATCAGTGTAGCGTGACTTTCTGTGTGCTAAACAATTCCATAACTCTATATAAAATTAATTCTATAGTTGTTGTATATGATTAATAAAGCTTTGCAAGTCTAAGTTAGGTTATCTGATATATAGACATACCATTGGCATGCTGCTTGAAATTAGATACAATTTAGCTAATAAATAGTCATACAACTGGTATGCTCCTTAATTCTACACACCCCTTCATGTAACTCGATGTAGATCTCATTATCATAATCATCTTGAATCTACAGTATAATAAGCTAGGTACTTAGGACTTTGTATCCAGCAAATAATACCACAAGTACCGAAATCGCCAACTAACGACGCTAAAGCAGGCTATTTCCACTACATTGCTTCTGTTATTTATATTAAAATGTGCTCTACCGCCATATATCGCCACCAGTTGTTTCCTTTCCATTTTTCCCTTAATCGCTGGCCAGAGCTTGGTTCCAGAAGGCCTCTAGGAGGGAAGAGCCTTGTAGCTAATGCATCACCCGAATGACAAATACCAAGATACAGTAACATCCATGTTCAGTACCAGTATCCGAAAATAGACAGGCCACCAATTACTTTTCACAGTGCATATACCTAACTAGTGTCACAATTATACAGTATCCTAACTATGCCTATTACCTGCAGCCACCAAAGACCCAATAGCTTATTATGCTGGCGATATAATGACGAGCAGTGTGCCTGCCCTTGTCGAACAAGGCTGGCATTCTAAAAGGATCTTGTAGTGCAACAGTACGTGATGATGAAGCGCCGTGGCGCATTTACTCAAAGTTCATTGGACCACGAAAGCTGTGTTGACAGCTCAGCACTGCATTTGATACTCAATCGCCATTCGCTCCCAAAATCAAAATGGAGCATCAACTTGCTCTCGACTCCCCGCTTCACTTTTCTCGCCGTTCGTGCCCAACTTCCGCCAAGTAATTCAGTGTTGCTTCCCCTGCCCGATCCAAGCTGGCTCTTACACCTTCGTGTTTTCGCAAGCAAGCAAGTCATCGAACGTTATTTGTTCCCACCCAGCGCTGCGAGCCACCACGCGTCGAAAACTGACGATAGCTCGGCTCGGCTCTTAATTGACGACTGTACGCCATTGCTCAAACTCAGCTGAGTCCTCATTCGCACTCTCGCGGACTCTCGCTAATGATTCTTCCTGGCCGCACAGTGTACCGTGGAATAGTCTGATCTATGCGATTCTACTTGTTCCCACGCATTTCCTTTGATTGAAATGGACCCCAAGTGTCCAGCGCCAACCAGGCACCGCGCCGTGGAATTTGGAGACAACACTTCGAGGGGCGAAGATGACAACACCTATGGTACTAAAAACCCGATTTCAGGAGAGCGGGACAGGAACACTTCAAATGCAACTTCAAGTCCATGGAAGAAGAGGAAGCTACACCATGATAATGCTCAGACGTTAGCAGCAAATGCTCACAAGCGGAAGTTAGACCATAAGGACTACACTGTGGGATGGATCTGCGCCATAAGCACAGAATGTGTCGCCGCGCAGGCATTCCTTGACGAAGAGCATGAAGGACCAGAAGATGTGTCCCGCAATGACGATAACGATTATACCTTGGGCAGAGTTGGGAAACATAACGTTGTTATTGTTGTCTTGCCCATGGGCGAGTACGGTATAGCTGCAGCAGCGAGCGTTGCTAAGGATCTATCACATAGCTTTCCAAATGTCAGAATCGGCTTGATGGTTGGCATCGGTGGCGGGGCGCCAAGTCAAATGCATGACATACGCCTCGGCGATATTGTGGTCAGTACTCCTAGTAATGGGAATAGCGGCGTATTGCAGTACGACTTTGGAAAGACGATGCAAGGTGGAGCATTCCATACAACAGGCTATCTAAATCAGCCGCCAACCTTTCTACGAACTGCAATAAACGGACTCAAAACCCAATACGAGAGCAAGGGCCATCGGTTTGAGGAGATTATCAACGACGTTCTCGAGGAAAAGCCGCGGCTGTGGGATAAATATAAGCGACCGCATCTCAATACTGACCGGCTGTATCAATCCCATGTTATCCATCCTTCAGATAATGAAGCAAGCTGCGCGGCGTGCTGCGGTAGCGATCCGACAAAACTAGTATTTCGGTGTGAACGGCCCAAGTCTGAAGACAATTCGATGATTCATTACGGTCTAATTGCCTCAGCAAACCAGGTGATGAAGGACGCTTCAACCCGGGATAGGCTTATAGCAGAAAAGGATGTTCTATGTTTTGAAATGGAGGCAGCTGGGTTGATGAACCACTTTCCATGCGTGGTAATTCGCGGTATATGCGATTACTCTGATTCCCACAAGAACAAAGAGTGGCAAGGCTATGCAGCAATGGTGGCTGCTGCATATGCAAAAGATCTTCTCTATCGAATCGCTCCAAGCAAAGTTAGTGCTGAGAAGAAGATCAGCGAAATGATATCCGGTAATTGAATAGTTTAAAATCATATTATGAGTATATGCTAATCCTATGCATAGGCCTCCATGAAGTTGCTCAAGAGCACAAGAATGTCGCTGAGGAGCACTATCACATTGCAAAGGAGCAGCTCCAATCCCAAAAGGATCTAGCCAAGGAAAGGCTCACCCAAGAAGAACGGAACTGTCACCAGCTATTCCGCCTTACGACTGGCAGCAGGGATGCCACATATGAGTGGTACAAAGACCGAGTGGAAGAAAGGGTGGAAGACACATGCATGTGGTTCCTAGAGCATAAACATTTCCAAGCATGGTTAAACCAAGAGTCTGGCCCTCTGCTAGTCACAGCAGATCCTGGCTGTGGGAAGTCAGTGTTAGCCAAGTACCTGATCGACCGCGGCCTGCCACAGTCGGCAACTATCTGCTACTTCTTCTTCAAAGACCAAGACCAAGATACCGTCCGGCAAGCACTTTGCGCACTCCTTCACCAGCTCTTCTCTAAGAAGCCATTTTTAATTAAACATGCTATAACACATTTCCATAAGGATGGCCAAGGTTTAATCAACTCTACTGAATCACTCTGGAAGATTCTACAAGATACTATACAAGATCCCCAGGCAGGACCTATAATTATAGTCCTCGATGCCCTAGACGAATGTGCTGGATTAGAGTTTGTGGACCTAGTGCGGAATATAAAGAGCCGCCACTTCTGCAGCAGCCAGTCAGGCCAGAACAAGTTAAAGTATCTTTTAACATGCCGCCCATATGAGCAGATTATATCCAAGTTCCGCAGTCTATTGGACGTTTTTCCAAATATTCATATACCAGGGGAGCAAGAGTCTGAAACCATTAGTCAAGAGGTAAATCGCGTTATTACACACCGGGTTAATCTACTGTCAAAGGACAAGGGCCTCTCACATCAAGTGAGGAGCCACCTTGAAAAAAGTCTACAGGAAAAGACTACTCACCGCACTTATCTTTGGGTATATCTTGTATTCAACTACCTGGAGAATGAAAACTTTAAAAAGACACTAAAGGGGGTGGAGTGCACTATTGCCACGCTTCCTACGACTATCAATCATGCATATGAGCGAATTCTTAATAAGTCTAAGGATGAGGAACGCCCGATTGTTCGGAAAGCTTTGAGTATTATCCTAGCAGCGAGCAGACCGCTAACACTCTCGGAAATGAACGTTGCTATGAATATAGATTACGCAGCACGGTCCTTTCATGACCTCGACTTGGAGGATGAAGGGGACTTTAAGACGCGTCTGCGATCTTGGTGTGGATTATTCGTCTCAATCCATCAGGGCAATATCTATTTCCTACATCAAACAGCTCGCGAGTTTCTCCTCTCAGGTTTGGTACCGCCTCCAACTGTCTCGTCGGAGCTATGCTGGCATCAGTCGGTCACTATTCATCACGCACATGCCGTTCTTGCAAACATCTGCGTGCTCTATTTAAACTTCTTTGACTCTGACGCTAGTCTTCCGACAGGTGCGAAGGGAGAAACCAGCCACCACGTCAGTAGCCATGCCTTTCTAGATTACTCGGCCACATCCTGGGGCGCTCATTTCCGGGAGGCTAGTATTATGGATGATGATGCCATTATACCTTTCGCTCTGAGAATTTGTGATCCAGATTCTAAGAGCTACTCGGCATGGTTTGAGATATTTCAGACGGCTATGTATGGAAAGATCAATAAGAGTTTCACAAATCTTACGGTAGCGTCGTACTATGGCCATCCTGCCGTTGTCAGGCTGCTGCTCGAGAAGGGCGCCGACGTTGAGGTGAAGGACTACAATGGCCGGGCGCCGCTTTCATGGGCCGCTGAGAACGGGCATGAGACTGTTGTCAGGCTCTTGCTCGAGAAGGGCGCCGACGTCGAGGCGAAGGATAGAAATGATTATACGCCGCTTTGGTGGGCCGCTGCAAAGGGGCATGAGGCCATCGTCAGGCTACTTCAACGAGAATTTCGATAAATATGAGGTTATATCCTTTCAAAAGATAATATCTACATAGTCAGTCGTAAAAGCTTTCAATCCCCCAATCTCGGCCTCGGAAGTTCTTTTCTACTGCTGATTGTGAAGTAGTGTTTTCTCCCTCACCCTATATAAGATTATCTAGGCTTGGGTGCGGTAGCCATGATATTACACTATCATTTTGTTGATGTTTTTGTATACATACCTATAATCTATTACCGTCCTTCACGCGCAGGGTGTCTGGTATTCGATGTGGCACAATAAAGGGACTAAATTCTGCAATAAATAAATACGTGCGAGATGTAAATGTAAAGCAAGTGTACTTGTTAGGGAGCCATAGGATACTGGATAAGTTAAATTTAGTTGAATACTTTGTTTTCAGCCTGGTCGGATATATCAACTAGGCTGGAGCACGTCAAGGTGAAGTGTGGTAGCATAGCTAGGTCTATCTATCTAAATATCACCACCACTCCTTAGTAAGACGTTCTGTAGAGGCGCATGCCGTAGTATTTCAACTCTAAATCTTAGAATAAACGGATGGACATTTAAGAATAAAGGCTACGTTATTGAAATAGGAATGTTTTTATTGCAATAAAGTAATTGCTGCAACATAGCGCTATATCCAGAGCATAATGCACAATTCTATGGCTCAGGGAGTGCTAATTAGAGCACAGCCGAATGTACCATAGCACTGGATTGCACTGTTGGATTTCTGATGTTTTTTTTCTTACTCTTCTGGACCAATACTGTACATATGTACATACTGTAAGTATATACAGTATATAATAACCAACGCAAGGTCAAAAATAGTCCCACTTTTCTCTGCAATAACTTCAAGTTGTAATAGTACCGTAGTAGTACACGCTGACAGGAGCGCCAAGCGACAATCTGACAAAAAACGGCTTTATCATAATCTTCATCTAGCTAACCCGCGACACCCATTTTGCCTTCAACTGTATGTATGTATTTCGGTTTCTACAGTACTGTAACTTAGATTACATATCCATGAAAGACCGTACATACATACAGTACAGTACAGTAGAAACCGAAATAAGTGTCCGGTTTTCATTATAATGAAAGTCTTTCCGCACGGACCATTTCTGTGGCGTAGTGTGGCTTAAACAGTGCAGACGCTAAGATGCTACGTACATTATGAAAACATGATCCAGAAATGGATTCTGGGTTCTGTTGGTCAGTAGTTGAATCGTGATCTTTTTCTCAGGGCATGAGTACAAGTTTGTATAAGTTTTTCAATAATTACATAAGTAAATCTGGGCCAGAGGTTGAATTCACCAAATTGTACTTTTTATAGTACCAGCCAACGATCACAGCCAAGCCCTTTGTAACAAAATAGGGACCGCAAAATGAATAAGCGCATACATTAGATTAGCACGAGCAGCACTACGGGCCTAGTTAGTGGAGCATTTGTGTGTGTGGTGTTCATTCTTGTACGTTGATCGTTTGCGGATTCCCTATCAATTTGCAAACCCCTTGACAGCGCATATCCAGCGTATTCGGATAATCGCTTGCACGATTGGCCAAATGTTATTGGAGTCATGCAACCCTTGGTATTCGTTATCTTACTATCGGAGCGGGGAAAATGCTTTAGTGCCTAATCCACGGAATTACCACCAAACTGCATTCTCTGCTACAATCGCTGCTAAAATTAAAGATGAACTTACTTTTATAAACGCTATACATAGCTCATCGGCCTAGGAATTCACCCAGAATTTAACGTAATGATGTCTAATCCGCATGACTACACCGTTGGTTGGATCTGCGCCATACCAGCCGAGTATATCGCTGCCAAGGCTTTTCTTGACGAAACGCATAAAGGGCCGGACTATGTATCCCCCAACGATAATAACGACTATACGCTTGGCAAGATTGGAAGACATAATGTTGTTATCGCCGTGCTTCCATACGGCGAATATGGACTATCATCCGCGGCGAGTGTCGCGAGAGATATGCTACACAGCTTCCCTAATGTTAGAATCGGTCTAATGGTCGGAATCGGCGGCGGCGCTCCTAGCTCAAAGCACGATATTCGTCTTGGCGATGTTGTCGTGGGTGTTTCTGGTGATGGAGAGGGTGGTGTCGTCCAGTATGACTTTGGAAAGGCGATACAGGACCAGGAGTTCCAAGAGACAGGATTCTTAAACCAGCCACCAACGCTGCTGCGGACGGCTGTGGGTGGCCTGATGGCACATTATGAGGCTGACGGGAATCAGATTGGAGAAACTGTCAACAGCGCACTAGCAAAGAAGTCGCGGCTTCGAAAAAACTATAAGCGACCTGAAGCAATTACCGATAGGCTCTACCGGTCGCAAGTCGTTCATCCTTTAGAGGGCGGGACTGGTTGTGCGATAGTCTGTGGCGACGATCCATCAAACCTTATTAAGCGGCCTAAGCGGGACGAAGATGATGATGATCCGGCGGTCCACTATGGTCTAATTGCTTCGGCGAATACTCTTATGAAGGATGCTTTAGTTCGAGATAAACTTATAGCAGAGAAAGGCGTTCTCTGCTTTGAAATGGAGGCTGCCGGATTAATAAACCACTTTCCATGTCTAGTTATTCGTGGCATCTGCGACTACTCAGACTCGCATAAAAACAAGGAGTGGCAGGGGTATGCAGCAATGACAGCTGCAGTATATGCAAAAGATCTTCTCTATCGAATAGCTCCAAATAGGGTTGAAGCTGAGGAAAAGGTTTGCGATGTTTTATCTAGTCAGTGGTAGGCCTCTAAACCCTACTGTTAATATATATTAATCTTACATAGATCTCCAAGAACTTGCCAAAGATCACCGGGATATTGCAGAAGATCACCGAAACATTGCAGAAGGTCACCGAAATATTATAGAGGAGCAGCTCCAAGTCCAGAAAGATTTTGCTAAAGATTTCGCCAAGGAGAGTGTAACGATCCGTTATACCGTTAAGCCAACAGGGCAAAAGATTAGGCCAATAATCACTATTGTAAGCAATTATTGTAACGGAACCAGCTGCTTATAAGGGTTTTTCACTATCACAGTGAACCAGGTTGTGACACGTTGCTTTCTCTCCAAGGGCTTGTCCTCAAGCCCTATAACTACAGCTGTTCTAACCCCTAAGGCAATACCTAAATGCTCCCTGTAGCATTGCGCGTAAGCCTTATTAGCAGCTAAAGGTTATCCAGTCTTGCAACCAGCAACAAGCCGGAATCGAACCCTAGGCCACCAGCTTCTAGTGATTATCGTGTAACGATCCGTTATACCGTTAAGCCAACAGGGCAAAAGATTAGGCCAATAATCACTATTGTAAGCAATTATTGTAACGGAACCAGCTGCTTATAAGGGTTTTTCACTATCACAGTGAACCAGGTTGTGACAGAGAGGCTATCTGAAAAAGAACAAGAGTGTCACCAATTATTCCGCCTTACATCTAATAGCAAAGATGCTACATATGAATGGTATAAAGACCGAGTTGAAGAGAGGGTTGAGGATACATGTCTTTGGTTCCTTAAAAACGAGCACTACCAAAAGTGGTTAAAACAAGAGTCTGGCCCCCTGCTAGTTACAGCAGACCCTGGCTGTGGAAAATCAGTGTTGGCCAAGTACTTAATCGACTATGGGCTGCCACTATCAGCAACTATCTGCTACTTCTTCTTTAAAGACCAGGACCAGAACACCTCTCATCAAGCGCTTTGCGCACTTCTTCATCAGCTCTTCTCTTAAAAGCCGCCTCTAATCAAACATGCTATGCCACAATTCCGCATGGATGGGCAAGGCCTAATTCACTCTACAAAGTCTCTTTGGAAGATTCTACAGGGCGCTATAGAAGATCCTGAGGCAGGACCTATTATTATAGTCCTTGATGCCCTAGATGAGTGCATTGAATCTGAGTTTGCGGACCTAATGCGGAATGTGGAAAGCCAGTTCCGCAGCGACCATTTAAGCAGCAGCAAGAGCAGCCTAAAATATCTTCTCACATGCCGGCCATATGAACAAATTGTTTCACAATTTCACAGTCTACTAAATTCTTTTCCAAATATTCATATACCAGGAGAGGAAGAATCAGAAGTCATTAGTCAGGAGGTAAATCACGTTATTACATATTGGGTCAATTAACTGTCACTATTACCCCAAATCAAGGACTACCTAAAGCAAAGACTGCAGGAGACTCCGTACCGCACCTATCTCTGGGTATATCTTATATTCAATCATATAAAACAAGGAGGCTTTAAAAGGACATTACAAGGGGCCAAATCTGCTATTAAAACACTTCCAAAAAGTGTTAATGAGGCATATGAGCAGATTCTTAACAAGTCTAAAGAGGACTTTATGGTTCGAAAAGCCTTGAGCATCATCTTGGCTGCTAGCCGACCACTAACACTCTCGGAAATGAATATTGCTATGAATATAAATGGAACAGCACAACACGACACAACACAAACTTTTTTTGATCTTGATCTAGAGGATGAAAATGACTTTAAGTCGCGTCTAAGGTCTTGGTGTGGGTTGTTTATCTCGATCTATCATGGCAAGGTTTACTTCCTCCATCAAACTGCTCGCGAATTCCTCCTCGCAGATTTAGCATCTCCTACAGCTATCCCATCAGCGCTGCACTGGCATCACTCTATTACTACTCGCCAAGCACATAATATTCTTGCGGAGCTCTGCGTCGTCTATCTGAACTTGTTTAATTCTAGTCTTAGGCCCACTATAGAAGCGGATGGGAAAACCAGCTACTCTACCGATAGAGATGCCTTCTTGGATTACTCGGCTGAAAATTGGGGCGCTCACTTACGCGAAGCTCACATTACCGACGACGCCGCTATTATACCTATAACCTTAAGTATTTGTAATCCTAGATCGAAGAGCTACTTACAATGGTTCAACATTTATCGACAGTCAACATATCAAACTCCTAATGGGAATCTTACGGATCTTATAATATTGTTCTGCGCATATATAGCTTCCGCTTTATATTCATGTTGTGTATTGGAATAGTCACTAAGTACATCTGGATACTAGCCGCTACTTCTTTAGCGGCTAGAGGCCAAAAATGGACGGATTTAAGCAACAATAATCGATAGCTATCAGCAGATCCCGGTCTAGGGAGAGTAGTTTTGGGTAACTGAAAGTACCGCTAGAATGGACAGACCCACAGCTCCAGTGGGACCGTGCGCGTTATCGTTGGCAGTACTTATTATGTAAACTCCAGTACATTCATACGGTAACGGCAAGGTTCAGAGTCCGCAAATTGTCTGATTATGAGGTATAGTACATGTAGAATGAAGCCTTGTTATGGCAACATAACACCATAGTAGTAACTACATGACTGACCCTACCTACTCTCATTCCCCTTCCCGTCTTAATACATATGCATGTACAGCAATCCCACAAAAGAAGCTGGCTATTCCTATATTTGTTTTGGTCTATTTCTCACTACATCAAAATGGCTTTAGTCTTACAGGGACCTTCGGGTGGGCTTTCACTAGCACTTTTACTGACATCTACTAAAAGTGGGAACTCATGAGCGTCCTTATAATTATCACTGTGTTGGCTTAGAATTTGAGACGTTCGGGTGGCAATTCAGCATAATATAAGAAACCCGCCGCCCCCAGGCTCTATTAAGTGGCAGAGTTATTTAAGAATTAAAGTATAATACAGAATGTATTTTTCTTTATTTTGAACATAGACCTAGTAGGCTTATAAACTCAACTGCAAAAATATTACCCTCCCTAACTGAAGACCTAGTGCAAGAATATTCCCATGTATAGCTACGTGTGTAGTCCTATAATCTTTAGGAAGCCAGAGTAAATATTTGCTATCCTTAGTTACCCACTCGTCAGTAACATACACGGCATTATTTCGGGGCTTATGTCGTGAGTGCACATCTGGGTCGGAGGAAATCCTTATATATCCTCGATTTGTGCTAAGAAACTTGCTGTCTGGCGAAAATGCAACGGCCTGAACCCCGCCGCTATGGTCCAGCGTCTGCTGCGGCGCTCCCGTGGCGGCATCCCATAGCCGTACTGTCTTGTCGCCGGAGGCCGATGCCAGCGTCTTGCCGTCTGGCGAGAATGCAACGGCCTGAACCCAGCCGCTATGGCCCTCCAGCGTCTGCTGCGGCGCTCCCGTGGCGGCATCCCATAGCCGTACTGTCTCGTCGCCGGAGGCCGATGCCAGCGTCTTGCCGTCTAGCGAGAATGCAACGGCCTGAACCCAGCCGCTATGGCCCTCCAGCGTCTGCTGCGGCGCTCCCGTGGCGGCATCCCATAGCCGTACTGTCTTGTCGTCGGAGGCCGATGCCAGCGTCTTGCCGTCTGGCGAGAATGCAACGGCCCAAATCGAGCCGCTATGGCCCTCCAGCGTCTGCTGCGGCGCTCCCGTGGCGGCATCCCATAGCCGTACTGTCTTGTCGTCGGAGGCCGATGCCAGCGTCTTGCCGTCTGGCGAGAATGCAACGGCCTGAACCCAGCCGCTATGGCCCTCCAGCGTCTGCTACGGCGCTCCCGTGGCGGCATCCCATAGCCGTACTGTCTTGTCGCCGGAGGCCGATGCCAGCGTCTTGCCGTCTGGCGAGAATGCAACGGCCTGAACCCAGCCGCTATGGCCCTCCAGCGTCTGCTGCGGCGCTCCCGTGGCGGCATCCCATAGCCGTACTGTCTTGTCGTCGGAGGCCGATGCCAGCGTCTTGCCGTCTGGCGAGAATGCAACGGCCTGAACCCAGCCGCTATGGCCCTCCAGCGTCTGCTGCGGCGCTCCCGTGGCGGCATCCCATAGCCGTACTGTCTTGTCGCTGGAGGCCGATGCCAGCGTCTTGCCGTCTGGCGAGAATGCAACGGCCTGAACCCAGCCGCTATGGCCCTCCAGCGTCTGCTGCGGCGCTCCCGTGGCGGCATCCCATAGCCGTACTATCTTATCGCTGGAGGCCGATGCCAGCGTCTTGCCGTCTGGCGAGAATGCAACGGCCTGAACCCAGCCGCTATGGCCCTCCAGCGTCTGCTGCGGCGCTCCCGTGGCGGCATCCCATAGCCGTACTGTCTTGTCGCTGGAGGCCGATGCCAGCGTCTTGCCGTCTGGCGAGAATGCAACGGCCTGAACCCAGCCGCTATGGCCCTCCAGCGTCTGCTGCGGCGCTCCCGTGGCGGCATCCCATAGCCGTACTGTCTTGTCGCTGGAGGCCGATGCCAGCGTCTTGCCGTCTGGCGAGAATGCAACGGCCTGAACCCAGCCGCTATGGCCCTCCAGCGTCTGCTGCGGCGCTCCCGTGGCGGCATCCCATAGCCGTACTGTCTTGTCGCTGGAGGCCGATGCCAGCGTCTTGCCGTCTGGCGAGAATGCAACGGCCTGAACCCAGCCGCTATGGCCCTCCAGCGTCTGTAAATGTATGTCGCGGTCTTTTATACCATGAACTTCTTTAATTAATGATAATCTCTCGTTCCATTGCCAGTTTTTTATTTCGCTTAATCTTGGGCTAAACACGAGCGCCGAACCGTATGCTTGCAAGGGTGCCCGGTCTATAATTGACCCATAACTGAGTATGAACTTCTCTATATCTTTCAAGAATCCAATAAGCTGAGGACTTATACTAGATTGTAACTGGTAGCGCTTAGCATTTGTATCTAGTAGTAGCCTCAAAGCACATACCTCTTGTAGAATCTTCCTTACTGAACGTACGCTGTCCGGAAGTCTTCCCATGAGAGACAGGCTCTCCAGCCAATGGAGCACATGATCCTTCAAAAATAACCATACTTCCTTGTCATCCGCCAGCTCACTATTAAGCGTGGAGATCTGGCTGTGCATGTCGCAGAGATGGTCGGCCCAGAAAAGGCAGGAGTATCGCATTGGAGCTAACGGGTCTGGATCAGGTGGTTGTGCATCCTTTGGTCTGAACCCGAAGTCTGGAAGGCTATAGATATTTTGCTGCAGTTTTGATATAGCCGCAATTGATCGCTTGTAGATGTCCACATGCCCTTCAGCTACCCCACCCTGCTGAAGCTTCAACGTGTAATTCATACCAAGGTAGTCTTTAGCCGACTGGTGGATCAGATAGACCGTTCCTTCACTGACCGTTAGAAATGAACCGCATTTGTCGATAATTGCCTGGGGGTCTATCTTGGGGGGGAGTCCAGCAAGCACGGCGATCTCCGAGAGGGAGAGTGGACGATATGCAAGAAAAGCAGCTACTAGAGCATTCTTGCAATATTCTGGATCCCTCATTTGCCCCCTCTCAATTCCAGCCATCATATGGCCATAAAGCTCGCTTAGGTCAGGAGGAATCTGATTGATAATATCGGTGGCATACCAGCCTTCAATAGAGTCTAGCCTTTTAAAGACGAGAGCTACCCAAAGAAATGTATTATTAGCTCTCTGATGGATGGCTTCTGAAACCTTTCCCAAAACATCTTCGTCATAGCCATCCTTTCCACTTAGAATGGAGAGCCTATGTTCAATGTAAGTATTAACAGGATCTTTTAGGACGCTAGGGTCCAGCTGGACTAGGCATCTTGCGGTGCCTGCATTCTCAAGCTTAATATTTGGGCGACTAGAGATTAGCCACCTTACTTTCGTCGAGAGAGCAAGAGTCATGGAAATAAATTTGATAAATTCAGCCATGCCCTGAGTACACTCATCAAGGGCATCGATAACGAAGTATGTCGGGGAAAATTGACGATCTTGTAGCATGTTCCTAAATACGCCGGAGAGAGCTTCAAATGCATTCCGGTCGGTAAAAAGAGAAACACCTGCTTTCTCATAATTGGATAGTAAATGGGGACTGAGATGCGGTTGCTGGAGGAGTAGCAACCACATAAGAGACCTCAAGGCGGCCGTTGCCTTAGTCAGGTCCTGGTCTCCCGTGCCTTGACAAAAGAAGTATAAGAGGTTTGGGGCCAACAGGGACGGCTGACTCTCAAGCTCACGGATAATACTTATCAAAAGCATCGTCTTCCCCGTCCCGGCAGGCCCTTTGATCCAGAGTAGCCGACGTGGAGAAAAATTAGATTCGTCCCAGTTGGTAAAAGCTGCATATTCATCCCTGTGAAAGATCCATTCACATGCGCCGTCCAGCAATACGTCCTTCTTCCGCTCAATGGTATTCATGTCATCCTGTGGATCGATAACGCGAAGGTCTCGGAGGCATATTGTAAGCTTGTCATCCATTCGCGCCTCCTTCTGCTGAGCGATAAATTTTCTGAGGTCCAGATGAATGTCCCCAAGCAGTGTTTCCATTTCGTGTCCAGAGTTGACGAGCTGGTACAGGAAACTCTTCTTGTATTCTCTGTAATACTGGACCGACATGTTCTCAACGGCAGCTTCAGCATTCTTAACGCTCTCGAAGCCACCATCCCAGTCGTCCAAATTCACAAGGCCGCGTAGAAAAACAAGGCCTTGATTCCTGTAGTAAGAACAGACGCTAGTCATCTGATATAAGATGAGAGCCTTATAGAGCGCGATAATTGCTTCCTCTAATGTCTTTACAATTGTTGTGAAAGACTCGTTTCCGATTGTGATATGTTCTTGGCTCAAGAGATGTTCGGTTAAGGCACAGTACCAGTTCATTCGCGAAGTGACATGAGCAATACCCGCAAGGTTGGCCTTCGACGCCTTTACCGGATTCAGAAGGATCTAAGCAGTATTAGTTAATGTAAGCAAGCGCGAAGGATAACTACCCACTTGTAACCCTATGCAGACGCCGGCCCATGGAAGCGCAGCCTGTGGTATATTCTGGACTGCCGCATCGATCATTCCCTTGGCTGAAATAATAAACTGGGTGATATCACCCACTGTCCCTACGATTTTCGATAATGTAGTAACTTTCTTCTGGCCTTCGTCAACAAATTTCTTCATGTACTCCTGCCGCTTAGTCGGGTCATCTAGGCTGGCTAATGTGTCTTCTTTAGAAGCAGAGCTATTGGACGCTGCCTCGTTTAGAATTCCCGTCAGGGTCTTGATGTAGGATTTTGCTAGCTCCGCTGTGTCGTTGTCTCTCTCAAGACTATCATAGGCAGCATTCCAAAGTCTCTGAGATGTGGAAATTTCTATGGCCTGTGGCTCCGTGGATTTCGTTATGGGTTGGCGCTCTTTTGGCTTTGGGACTAGCTCGGCAGTAAGGGTGGCGTGAGATTCAGAAGATAGCGCATCTGGTTCCCTGATGCAGCTGGGAGTGTTATTCGAAACTGCTTGGACGGCATTTGTAGTGACGTTCGGTTCTGGTTGAGATGTATCTGTAGCTGGCGTCTTGGTTAATTGTAAGGCTGACGCGTCACCACCTCTCCTAAATATCTTCTTCCAGCCGTCGTGGATTTTCTGTATGAGGGGTCTCATGGCTTAAGCAGGCTCTGGATATTTAGCAAGAAATATCGATGGAACATTGATGAAATTGCAATGGCGAGATGATGGCAGGTAAAAGTTGATGCCCAACCTCGACGGGACCGGTAAAGGAGGAGGCAAGAGGCTGATGCATTGGCCACTGGTGTAGCTGCAGCTGCAGTCACATGGCTGCCAATAGAACCCCTCGAAACTCACGCATGGAGCCATCGGAAGAGCAGGCGTCTTGCAAAGCCACCACAGGTTTGAAGCAGTTCAGGAGCGTAAGCCATTCGTGCAACAACGACTTGGTTAAAAATTAAAAAATTATTGCGTGGTAGCTTGAGATCCGACAATTATTTCCATTATTGTTGCGCAGTGCCGTTTGTAAATAAATTTGTAGATGCTATTACAAAATGTAGACGCTAGATTCTGACGCCTATTGTGCTTCTTGCACGTGACTCTCGCTTAATAAAGGAATATTCATCCACTCTAATCAGGCAGATTGCGGCCAGTCAGGTTGGAGGCTGCATTAGTCTCCAAATACAAGATCCAGAATGTCACTGTATTAATATTGTTACAGTAATATGCATCATTGATGAGATCTTAGAATTGAATAAGCTTTAATAATAATATTGCAGAAGCACTTCTAGGTGTAAACACTGATGGCATCGACAGCAATGGCTCGTTCACGTGATTGTATGGTAGAGTGGGGGGATGGAAGGACAAAGAAAATGATGGAAGGATATTGAGAGGTGGTGCTAAAGACTCGCGTTCATTGTAGCTCTATGAGCGAACTTGCTAGAAGCAAAGAGTATTGCCTTAGAATGCCAGCCATGAGTCAAAGTGATCATTGGCCAAGTGACGATGATGCAAGCGACTCTTAAAGCTGTCATATCCTTACCTCTGATAGTAATGACTCTCCGCTAACAGCCCCAGTCTCAGAGAGCCGCCTAAGACCTGCGGGGAAAGCCCCTGCCCATATGCCCCCCGCTGCCGAGGATCTGGATACGTCGGAAGAAGAAGACCCAGAACTCACGATACCATATAATGTCGAATGGAAAATATCTATAAACAATAGGAGACGTGCAGGCTAATTAGAATTAGGTATTATAGAGTTGCTATGAAAGTTCTGGCGGAGTGTGCTAGAACTGAAATTAGCCAAAGAGACAGCAAAAAAGCCTTGCTAGGCAAACGAGATGAAAATTGTGCTTTCCACTACTTGTCGTAGCACTCCCCCTATCATAAGGAGTTTTGAAGAACTTGATATTAATTAGCCATTTATTAAGAAACAGCTTTAGAAATGGAATAAGCTACCTAATAAGAATAATAGTTGAAATATAATAACTGTTAATATTATGTTCTATTATATATATATTAACACTAATAAGCCTACTAAGGCGGCCGCAACAGCAGAACAGCAAGGGGAGATAGAAGCTAGGATTAAAGACGGGGCCATTCTAAGCCGCGGAGCATGCATTAAAAAGGCATACCTTCTAATGCGTTGCCCCGGCCTGCTGTGTATAAAAGGTGACCACTGCTGGCAATATAAGGGCAGATATATTCCGCTTTATCCCTATTATATTAGAATACTTGCTAATTACCTATAGGCAGGAAAGCCTTAGAATAAATATAATAATGTTCCAGAGACCTTTTGTTAGCTGGTATTAAATAATAAGCGAGATTAAAAAGCGAGGGAAGAGGAGGAGCGAGAGAAGGAGCGACATTGCAAGCGGAGGCGATGGGATTTTAATAATACAACGACTATTTATTACTATTCTCAGCTATATAATATAGGAGGTCCTGCTTCTACTCCTGAATTAGTCTTCCTAATATTACTGCTTATGGGTTTTAATAAGCGTAAGGAAGACTTAATTAAAGCCTATAGTATATAGCAGCAATGCTAAGTAAGCGAGGAGTAAAAAGGATTTTATAAGTAGATGTAGTATTTAAGTTTACATCATGGAGTTAATCTTAATATAATTATTAGTAACTAGAAAATAATATTTAACTTTTATATGGAGTATAAAGTATTAAAAGGATTTGTGTGGTAATATGTGTTTAATATTAGATTATTTTATAAACAGCGGTAGTAAGCAAAGAACATGCGATAAATCTACGTGGCATATATATATGTTAGTTTATAATCTTAAATGGCTTTATTCTTTAAATTGGACTTTTAGATTAGTATATAGCGTCTTGCTTTAAGATTAGATTGTGTTATATTATTATAATAAGCAGCGTCTATAGTATTCTAACTATTCCCTTTTAGATAATAGCTACTTAATATAAATTTATGCTTTTCTAAAATGTCCTTTAGCCATTCTTCTACCCTTTTCACCTTGCCTTATAAGCTTAATCTATATTTATATATATAACTTAAAATTACTATTAATAAGGTCCGCATCCTTTAATACTTAGCTTTTAATATAGTTCTTAAGCGCGCTAAAGTAATACTTAATTAGGTTTAAATCTAGTAAATATAGCAATTACTTTTTAATTAATATACTTACTTTAGTAAACTTTTCTTTTACCTCTTGTCACGACCCATCTCTTATGGTTGCATTAATAGGCCTACCGGGTAGGCAGAACCGGATTAACGTAGGACCGACCTACTAATCATGGGCGGCTCACTAGATCATCTTAATGATCCAGTGAGCTAGGAACAGATTATTAGTAACTTAAGATAATCCACGATGGATTATTAGACTCTATGAATGATTTAGTCTAGGCAACTGGATATATAAGTTTACTTCTCTATACTTATTTAGATAACTTAGATAGCTAGTTGTTAATATAGAATTAAGATTGTAATATGCTTTGTATTGCTTACACTTTGGTGACTTTTGTTATTACTGATTTATATTGCCTGAAGATCTTCTGATTGCTCTGCTAACATAAACCTAGAACTGAACTCTAGGTTTGTCCCTTGGGAATCCCTTGTATTACTAACTATTTAGTGTATAGTTTATTACATGTTAATAACTCTTGTTTAGATGGTTACTAGACCTATGGGTAATAATGAAAATAAGTTATAACAACTTCTAAGATCCAACTAGCGAGATGGATTACTTTGATAAGGAGGAAGAACTCTAAGAACTATCTACTGATCCTAGTAACCCGGTTAATCGCCTAATAATCTTAGAAAGGCTGGTCTAAGGAATAGTTATCTAACACACTAATAACCTCTAGACTATTAATAACCTTTAATAAGAAGTATAGTGACTCCAGTAAGCATAGTAAAACCCACTAGGGGTATTACCCCCTGTGGCACCTGCTGTAGCGCCTATGGTAGCCCCTGTGATACCAGTAGATAATAATAAACCGGAACTTGGAAGAGTCCTTAAGATTGATTAACCTAATAAGTTTAACAGAGACACCGCCAAATTACGCAAATTCTAATATGATTTACGCATATACTTTAAGTATTACTACCTAAGAACCTTTTTGGTAGACAAGTTTGAAGCTTGAATCCGCTTTATAGGAACCTGAATGGAAGGACCAGCTGCTGACTGGTTTAGTATAATCCTTAAAGATAAAAAGAATAACGCCTATGATTAATAGACTTAATTAACTAAAGATGTATTTGAAAGTTATGAAGGCTTTGAGACTTAACTTGAAAGATCGTTTGGAGTTATTAATGAAGCACAAGAAGCTGAAAAGAAGCTTAGGGACCTTCGGCAGAAAGGTCCATGCTATAAATATACCTTAACTTTTATCTAGCTACTTACTAAAGTTAATTAGACTAAGGACTTTAAGAAGGAAATGTATTACCACAGCCTGAAACTAGAAGTTAAGGATGAAATTTATAAAACCGACTAATAAGCTGTTAGCTTTATGGATTTTACTTAGGAAGCTATTAAAATTGATAACCGCCAGTGGGAAAGAAAACAGGAAAGAAAAGCCGAGAAAGGTGGTAATCCTCCTAAATACTACCCATAGGCCAACCAAGGAAAGAAGCGGGATGATTATATTGCTAAAGATAATGGCACCTGACTAGGAAGAATAGACATTGATGTTATTAACTATAGAAGGTTTAATGGAATATGTAATGCTTGTGGTAAGAAAGGTGTTACGAACCAACAACCATAAGATACGTACCTACGGAAATACCACGGACCGATGAGCCAATCAGGAGAGGATCATGTCTTATGTCGTGAGCCACCCATGATGGATCATAAACACCAGAGTGAGCCATCCCAGAGGATCACGATTAGGATCATAAGCCACTTAGAACGACTTACTATATAAGACCGTTTACTACGCTCATTAAATAGAACTTAAATAGTCAGTCGTTAACATAGCACTTTCAGATAACAATCAGATTAGTTATTCATAACCTTATTAGCTACGTGATTACTCTACTTATTAGATTCCTCACATCTCTCTACTAACATAAACCGACGCCTTGGTTTATAGATTAGGAACCTACCCTATACCTAAGTACAATAGTATAGGTCAGGACGTCACACGTTAATAACTCTTATTCAGAAAGATACCTTAGATCTTTTAAGCAACTTGAACCATTATGCCTAAAGTAACTAAATCAACTAGCACTTCTACTAACCCAACCCCTAAGAACACCCCCATCTTTACTTAAGATGCTAATAAAAACATTATTATAGGAGAAGCCCCTAATTAAGACAATATATCCAAAGATCAGATTAAAGCTTTCCTCTAAGACATATTCAACCTTAACAAGCTTCTTATAAAAGCAATTAAGACCAAGAAGTCCGCAACCAAAGACATAAAAAAACTTATTAAGCGTCAACCGCCTCCTATATTCAATAGAAAAACCAACAAGCTTCACAACTTCCAAACTCAACTTAAGGCTTACTTTATCAACTTTAAGAACACTATTAACACTAAGACTAAGAAAGTCTCCTTTACAGCCACTTACCTTAAAGAAACTACACTTAAATAATTTCGCCCTGTTTAGGACGTGTATCTTAATAACCTTACTAAACCATAGCCTGCTTATATTAACGAAATCTTTACTAACTTTTTGAAGTTTAAAGAAGAACTTATTAAAGCCTTTAGAGATATTAAAAAAGTATAAATAGCTAAAAATAAACTCTTGGAAATTTACTAGAAAAGAAGATGCTCTAATTACACTATGAAATTCAGAGACCTAGCCTCTAGAGTTACTTAAGGACAATCCGCACTTATTAAAAAATTCTACAATAAACTCAGCATAAAAGTCAAGGAAAAGGTCTATGACATCAACTGAACCAAGCACAACCTTATCTTATTTATAGAAAAATACATTAAAGTAAACAACCTCCTCTATAAACTTAATATAAGGAACCGCAACATATAAAAAAATCAATTAAACAAAGGTAAAAACTAAAACAAACAAGTCACTAAAGACAATAATAGTACTCCAGGACCTATAGACATTAGCATAATACAAAAGGGAAATGGGAAAAGAAAGGACTTTAAATATTATAATTGCGGAAAGCTAAACCATATGGCGCGCAACTGCAAGTCACCTAAAAAGGAAAGAATCCCTAAACCAAAGAATAACCATGCCATAGAGAAAGATAATAAAAGCATTCACATAATAAAACACTTAACCTCATCCAATAACAAAGATAACTATAAATTCTATCATTCTAAATCTAAACTCTTAAATAACTCTAAGACACTGGATAAAGAACCGGAAACTAAATTACTTAATCAACAGCCAGTCTCTTAGATCAATTTTCGATTATTATCCACTATAGAAGACAACGCCTTAAAGCAAGATGATAATACCAAATAGCGCAACTATAGGACTATCAACAATTAGGATAATAATATCTAGAGAATACATGACAAATTTACCCTAGAAATACAAAAACTTAATAAGTTCTATAATAGTATTATAAAAGTAAAAGAACCTATTAAAGAAAGCACACCAGCTGCCCTATACAAGTGGCTAAAGGACATATAACAATAAGAGTTTAAAGCATAACTTATCCTAAAAGCTATAACTCTAGACAGAGCGTTACCACACAACCTTCTATACTAACACACCCACAAAGACCATGAACTTATTAATCCCAACCACTTGCTATACTATTACATTAATTAAACCAGCTACATCACCTACATATACATAAGACACTTTAAAGAAAAACATAATTATAATATTTTCCTAATATAAATTCCATTTATTACTTACAAAAACATATACTACAACATAAAGTTCTACAACTAGACGCTTACTTAGCAGTACCAATCTCTTAAAGTTATTATATTAAAACTAAGTTATTACAACTATAGTAAAGGAGAATTATGGGAATATAGCTCAGCGTTCTATAATTTCTATTAAACCGCTAAACTTTTAAAATAGCAAGACTATAGTAATCTAAGATCTAAATATAACTATAATAAAGGATAGTTTAACTACAAAAGCTGCCTAGAACCAAAATGTAAACAACATATAAGTATAAAAATTAATAACTAGCACTATTTAAAAAACTATAACAATCCCCTATAAGAGGGCAATAGGAGGACTCAAGACATATAATATCTCTTAAAAAAAAAGAAAAAAAATATAACAGCAACAATAAAGATAAAAGAACAGTTAAAAGACTATCTTTTAAAGTGTTATTAGACGGGAATCCGCTCACAGTCCTAATAGACAGTAGGTCAGAATGCAATTATATGTCTACTACAACTACAATTCGCCTATAGTTGCTAGCATATAAGAAGAAGAAACTATATTAACTTTAACATACTAAAGGCTAAACCTTTTAGTATAACAATAAATAAATTAAGCAATAGACTAATCACCTGTTAATAAATTTTAGAAAATATATTACAAGAACTATATATAATATAGCCAACATCCTAAAATATAATCTTATTCTAAGCATACCCTAGTTATACAAACATAAACCTAATATAAACTAAAAAACTAGCCAAATTCATTAGTAAAATAACAAAGATCTAGAAGAAAGGAAATTAAAAAGCCAGAAACCTAGGATTTTCCTACCGCCCACCAACATACCTCCTTAACATATTAAAATAAGAAAAAGGACCTTAGAATAATAAACGTAAAGACATATTACAATCTTACGCAAAGAACTCATGATGCTAGACAAGGAACTTTAGAAAGTTAAGCAACCAATAAATCCACTAGCACATGTCCTAGAATAATACTAAAAATATAAAAAGCTCTTTTAAGATAAACTAGAAGAAGGGCTACTGCCACACTCCAAATGGGATCATAAAATTATTTTAAAGGATAAAGCATCCCTAAAGTTTCATAAGATTTATAACCTTAGCAAAATAAAACTTAAAATACTTAAGAAATAAATTAAAGTATAATTAAAAAAGGGATACATCTAAATCTCAAAGTCACCTATTAGATACCCTATTATCTTTATACTAAAGAAAAATAGCAAACTCCAGTTAATTATTAATTACAGGGAATTAAATAAGATAACTATTAAAGATAAAACCCCACTACCATTAATCTTATAAATTAAAAATAAACTACATAAGAAAAAATAATTTATAACCCTTAACCTCACAAAAGCCTATAAGCTTACTAAAATAAAGGAAGAATATAAATAGATAATAGCTTTTATAACAAGATATAGACTCTATAAGTACACTATTATACCTCAAGGACTCACAAATACACCTATATCCTTCTAGAAATAAATTAATTATATACTTAAATTACACTTAAATGATTTTATAATTATATATATTAATAATATTCTTGTCTTCTTAGATACCCTTAAAAAACATAAGAAACACGTCCATCTTATATTATAGAAACTTAAAAAAAACAAACTCCTTATTAACCCTAAAAAATGTGTATTTTATTCACAGAAAGTAGATTTTCTTAGATACATTATTACCCCTAAAGAAATCCACATAAACCCCAATAAAGTCAAAGTAATTAAAGAATAACTAACTCCAACTATACTTAAAGAACTACAAGCGTTCCTCAGACTCATAAACTATTACCAAAAATTTATTAAAGACTTTTCTCTTAAAGCTATTCCCTTAACTAATATAATAAAGAAGAACCAACCCTTTAAATAAAAGGAAGAATAATAAGAAGCCTTTAAAGAACTTAAAGAAGCTATAATCTTAAAACCTATTCTCATTATATTTAACCTAAAAAAGCCTATTACAATTAAAACTAATACATTAAACTTTATAATTAAAGAAGTCTTAAGTCAACCAGAAGATAATAATAAACTAAGACTAGTCGCCTTCTTTTTATATAAACTTAATAAACTAGTGCTATAATATCCCACCTATAATAAAAAAATATATACAATACTATAAGTATTTAAAGAATAAAGATATTATTACTATAAAAGTAAGCATAAGATTATAGTATACACTAATTATAAGAATATCTTATACTTTACTATTACCTAAGAACTCTCCAGTAAATAAGTCAAATACTTTGAATTCTTATCCCAGTTTAATTACAAGCTTATCCACTACAAAAGAACCAAAAACGGATGAGCCGACGCCTTAAGCAGAAGAATAGATTATAAATAAGAAATACTAGAATTCATAGCATAAGCACTATAATACAACAATAAAGGGAATATTAAGCAAGTGTATATTAATATAATATTTAAAGTATTAGAAAATGATCTAATGCTTAAAGAAATTAAGGAATATATGAAGAATTACCTAGACAAAGACTATCCAGAAGACCTTACTCTAGACGCAGGATACCCTAAATAACAAGGCAAATTATAGGTACCTAAAGAACTATGAAGAAAAGTAATTAAACATGTCCATAAACACTTATTACATGGACACAAAGGCATTAGAAAAACATATAATTAAGTCCTCATATACTACAACATTAAAGGACTTAAAGCACATATATAACATATTATATCATATTACAACATATGCTAATAAATAAAAGACAAAAGACATAAGCTATACGGGAAAATATAACCACTGCTAGTACTAGAACAACCATAGGAATCAGTCACCTTTAACCACATCACTAACTTGCCCCCATCTATTAAACCACTCACCAAAGTTAAATACAATAATATATTTATATCAGTCTACCGCCTATTAAAGCAAGCCTACTTTATACCGCATAATAAGTCACATACTATAGAAGAACTTGCTTACACCTACATAAGAATAATCGCCGCTAAACATAAATTACTAAAAGAAATAATATTAAATAAAGGACAAACATTCACTTCTAAATTTTAGCAAGAACTCATGGCCAAATTAGGAACAAATCACAAACTAAGCACTACATACCACCCTTAAACAGACGGACAAACAGAACACATCAACCAAATCATCAAAGCCTACTTACACTACTATGTTAACTTTACACAAGACAATTAGGTAGAAAAGTTACTAGTGGCCTAATTATACTATAATAGTACACCTTCAGAATTCACAGGGATTACCCCCTTTTATGCCAACTATAGATTCACACCAGAAGCATTTAAACTACCATAAGACAGACCCAATTCTAAAAAAGCTAGACTTACAGCAGAAATAATAATCAACCTATATTAAGAAATACGCAGATAACTTAAAGTAATTTAAGACCAAATAAAGAAATATGTAGATTAGAATAGAATTACAGAACTAATTCTCCAGAAAGGAGACATAGTTTACATACTACAACACTTACAAGGCCATAAATTACCAAATATTAAGATAAATAGGCCAAGTAACAAACTTAACATTAGAAAAATAAGACCCTACGAAATTCTCGAGCAGATTAGAGAAGTAAACTATAAGCTAGCTTTACTAGACACCATAAAACTCCAAATCCCAGTATTTCATATATCACAACTCAAAAAGGCATAAGTTAATAAGAACACTAGAAGACCCATTTTAAATAAAATCATCGTTAAAGATTAGGAAAAAGAATATAAGATTAAAAACATGCTTGCTATACACTAGAACTCCAATATAAATAACATTAAGTACCTTATCAAATGGAAAGGATACTTCAACCTAGAAAACTCATGGGAACCAGTAAAACACTTTAACTCTCAGGAGCTAATAAAGAAGTTTCTCCGTTCAATAAGACTAACAGACCAAGGTCCTTAAAACCCAAACTAATGCTAAGGGAGGACTAATCGACGTCGTTAAGAACCCCCATATGCTAAAGATCACTTACTACTCCATCTTCTTCATCCAACTCCCGCATTCCCTAACACACCAATTCACTACCACGCTCCTTTATCTTACTCTTAGTACAACAAATCCGAGATAGCCGATTTACAGCTTCAGACAGTTTAGCTTATAAATCAGTTAACTAAGCCTAAAGAGACTCTAGGGCTTCGCCCACAGCCTCTTCCTCCGCTTCCAGTCTTTTCTACTAATCCAACATCCTTATTACTATAAACACATTAGCATTTTAAACACTTTATAAGAATTAAGCTTACCCACAAGAAGAAGCTACCAGAACACTATCACAAGAACAGCCACATTTAACATATTTATAGCAATAAGAAGAATCCTTTATTATACAATAAGAAACCTTTTTCCAAAAACAATAAGTGCATGGCATATTTAAGTTAGAACTATAAGAAAGAATAAATAACGCAAGAAGATTGCGCTCATGGGTTTTACGAGAAACTAGCTTAGACACTCTATTAGTTATCCTAATATTATTTAAGAAACCAGGTTAAGGAACATAGAATATAAGAAGGATAATATACTTATAGATTATAAAGCTAATACACATTTAGCCTTAAGGATAAGACCAATAAGAAGGGGATATTATATTATAAACTAACAACTATAAGATATATACCTATGGAAATACCATAGACCGATGAGCTAATTAGGAGAGGATCACATCTTATGTCATAAGCCACCTATAATAGATCATAAACACCAGAGTAAGCTATCCCAGAGGATCACAATTGGGATCATAAGCCACTTAAAATAACTTACTATATAAGACCATTCACTACGCTTATTAAATAGAACTTAGATAGTTAGTTATTAATATAGCACTTTTAGATAATAATTAGATTAGTTATTTATAACCTTATTAGCTACATGATTACTCTGCTTATCAGATTCCTCGCATCTCTCTGCTAACATAAACCGACGCCTTGGTTTATAGATTGGGAACCTACCCTATACCTAAGTACGATAGTATAGGTCAGGACGTCACAAAAGGCCACAAGGAAGTAGACTGCTGTTCTAGAAAGACCTGCGAATTCTGCGGCAAGAAGGGCCATAATGAAACCCATTGCTATACTAAGAAAAACGCAAAAAAACCTAAGACCCCTAAGGATAAAGCTCAGATAGATACCATTATGGAAATACTATATGATTACCTTAGCTGAATAGCTTGTTATGATGATTTATGTCTTATACACTAAAGTAGTAAGGAAAGATCAGGTTATTACCTAAGGAAACCATGAGCTAAGGAAACTTATTAGATAGCGAGAATTAATACTCTTAATTTCCGCGACTAAGTCCTAAGTGAAAAAGAAGATTTGGACTAGGACAAGGACTGCGAGTACTATGGAGTTTGTGAGCCATAACACTAATGTAAAGCTAAAACTCTTAAACTTTGAGACATTTATAACTATGATGTCTGTGGTTCTTAAAACCTTAACTATAAATGCTATGGATGCCTGGACTGCGGATCTATGGAAAAATATTAATATAGCTGTGAAGGCGAATGGCGATAAAACATGAAAGCTATGCATGAACTCTTTAAAGAAGAAGATAAGCTAGCCATAAAACACCTTAAGGAGTAAAAACGTTTTAAGTAATACTTATATTGTTAACTAGATTACCATGTTGTCAAATGCATGGGATATTGCCACTTGTGCGGTTTATAAGAACCCTAATATGATTGTAGAAGGAATAAAGAAGAGGGACTAATAACTTTTTTAAAATATATATATAAAGGATATATATGTGAACTCTATGGATTATGGAACCTAGACTACGACTGTGAAGGATGTTGTATCTGCGGATCCTACAGCCCTAAACATGATTACATATATATTCTAGGAGAATAAGTAGAAAGATAAGAAGAATGATGATAATATCTTGATGAAAACCCACCTTAATAAAAAACTATAAAGGAAGTCTAGGAATAAATTAGACTTACTAAAATGAATATTAAGGAAGTATATGACTAAGTTCTTATCTAGGACCTCCTTAATGCTTTAGACAAAGACTGTGGAATATATAATTAGAAATAGTATAATAACATCTACTATTAGATATATATCTTTAATAAACTAGAGGACTAGTATAAATATTAACTAAAGTGTATTATATATAAAGAATATACTATAAATTACTTTATAAATTATATAGTAATATATTATAAAATATATAAAAAAAAAAAAAGTTAATTTTACTAAATCACTTGGAAATTAGCATAAAAGGGTTATAACTTTAAGAACTACTTAAACTAAGGATAAGGAAATAAGGCCTTAATTAAAAAATACTACCGCCTAATTAAGAATTAAATTGAAGAATTAAAGTGCTAATAGTGTGTAAAATATTAAAGTGTTATATGGGATTAAACTTATTTAAATAGTATTTATATTGACTTAATTGGATGAAATAATAAGAAACTATAGGTTAAAGGGTATATTAACTAACACTTAGTAATAATATATGTGGATAGTGGTATGGATCACAATCTTATTATTTCTTAAATAGTAAACCTACTTAGGTTATTATATACTAAGAAAAAATAACCTATATATATGTCTAGTGTTACTATACCTAATGCTAAGGTAATAATTAATTATAAGATTAATCATCTCTTAATTAAGATTGCTGGTTATATTAAAATTATTAAGTTTAATATTATGCCTTTTAGCAACTATAATGTGTTGCTTAGATACCTATGGTTAAAGCAGGGTAACCTACTAATTAACTAGAAAACTAAATAAATACTCTGGGAAGAAGATGTTACCTAGGAGCTATGATTAAGCCATGGAGAGGGCAAGGAAGGCAAAGACGTGCCTATAGACCTAAAAATAAAATCTTATGTGTAATAAAATTAAGAAAAGTTAGAGAAAATAAGAACGGAACCTAAGAGAAAGGTTAGATTTAATATAGAAAAATCGCCAGTATTACCATAATATGACCATAGAAGAGTTAAAGGAGAATAAGTGTGTATTAATAGAATTATTGCATGAATAAAAATAGAATTACAAGCTTTAGATAAAGTACTATTAGAAGTAAAAGAAAAAGAAAAACTAGGAGAATTAGAAGAAACTCTTCTAAAAGCATCTTAATAATACTAAAGGAAATATAGAAAATTATTTAGCTTAATATTGAAAATAGTACAGCTGCTTTATTTATAATAGGATTATTATATAGATCTTATGGATGGTAAAATAATAAAGTTCTTTTTAATCTATAACCTTAGTAAAATAGAACTTAAAACACTTTAAGAATGAATAAAAGAATAACTTAAGAAAGGATATATTAAATTATCCACCTTACCGGCTGGATACCCTATTATATTCATATTAAAGAAAAATAGGAAACTTAAATTAGTTATTAACTATAGACAGCTAAATAAGATCATAATTAAGGATTAAACCCTATTACCGCTTATTATGGAAATTTAAGACCGCTTAACTAGTGCAAAATGGTTTACTGCCTTAGACCTTAAGGGAGTATATAACCTGATTTGCATCTGCGAAGGGGATAAATAGAAAATAGCGTTTAGAACATGCTACGGATTATTTAAATGCTTGGTCATGCCATTTGGGCTTACTAACACACCTGCAACCTTCTAATGAATAATTAACTATATATTATAAGCATATATTAATGATTTTGTAATTATATACCTTAATAATATCCTTATTTTTTTAAAAACCCTTAAAGAATATAAGAAACATGTCCACTAGGTATTATAAATACTATAAGACACTAATTTACTAGTAGAACTAGAAAAATATTATTTCTATGTTTAAGAAGTTAAGTTCCTAGGACACTTAATCTTACTAGGATAAGTCTAAATAAACTTAGATAAGCTTAAGGTAATTAAAAACTAGAAACTTCTAGAGATAAGAAAAGAAATGTAAAGCTTCCTAGGCCTAGTAAACTACTACCGAAGGTTTATTAGGAACTATAGTAAGATCGCTAAGCCATTTACTAACGCTACTTAACTTAAAGAAGATAAGAAAGGCAAGAAGAAACTAAGAGATAGGAAACTTATATATAAGCTAGAAATAAAGAAAGCGTTTAAATAACTTAAGAGCGCACTCCTTAGTAAACCTATACTTATTATATATAATCCTAATAAACTACTAGAGATTAAAATTAACTTATTAGACTTTATAATTAAAGGAGTACTAGTATAAAAAGACAAGAAAGGGAAAAACCATCTAGTAGTATTCTTTTTATGAAAACTATATGGACTAGAATTAAGATATCCCATCTATAATAAAGAATTTATGGCAATTCTTAAAGCATTTAAGGAATAGTAATACTACTGCTTGGGAAGTAAGTATAAGGTTAAGGTCTATACCAACCACCATAACATTATATACTTTACCAAAACTCAAAAGCTCTCTACATATTAAACTTACTATTTTAAGATATTATTAGACTTTGATTATAAACTTATATATTATAAAGGCATTGCTAATAGATAAGCAAATGCATTAAGTAGAAAAGAAGAATACTTTGAAGAAATCCTAGAAATTAAAGCTTAGATTTTAAGAAAGAATTATGTAGGAAACTATAAATAAATATGAATTAACACTTTATTTATTGTAAAAAAATATAACCTTATCCTTGATAAAATAAGGGAATATGTAGTAAACATGGATCTAGAGCTACTCCTAGAAGAAGCAACTATAGAAAATAACCTGCTAAAATAGGATAATAGAATCTAGGTACTACTAGAATTATAATTAAAAGTAATCTAGGACTTATACTAAAGTATAATTGCAGTAGCATACTATGGTGTCTGGATAATATGGAATCATGTAATCTAATACTATAGATTCCTTAGAATGAAGAATAAAATTTCAGAGGTTATTAAAAAATGTGATATATGTAAGAAAATAAAGGATGAAAGGCATTGACTATATGGAATATTACACCTAATCCTAGTTCTAGAAAGGAATTAGCATACTATTATATTTGACTATATTACCAATTTACCTAAGTTAAAAGATCTATTAATTAGAAAATAATTTAATAATATTTTTATAGTTATAGATAAACTATTAAAGTAAGTATACTTTTTACTATATAAGAAGGCATATAATATAGAAAACCTAGCGCACTTTTATATAAGATATATATTTATAGAATATGGAATACTAAAGGAAATTATATTAGATAGGGGAACCACCTTTGCGTTTAAATTTTGGTAAGAACTAATGGCTAAACTTAAAACCTATTATAAGTTAAGCACTATGTTTTATTTATAAATAGACGGATAAATAGAATGAATGAATTAAGTTATTAAAGTATACCTATGATGTTATATCAACCTTTAGTAAGACAACTGGGTGGAAATGCTACTAATCGTATAAATGTAGTACAATAGCTCTATAACGGAAACTACAGGAGTTATACCGTTCTACGCTAATTATGGGTTTACACTAGAAGCCTATAGACTACCTTGCGATGGTCTAAATGTGGACAATGTATGTATACTTGTAGAAGATATGATCTAATTACAAGAAGAACTTAAAGTTTAACTTAAATTCTTTAGGCAATGCATAAAGGAATATGCTGACTGAATAAGGATTGAGGGACTAACCCTTTAGGAGGGAGATATAGTCTACCTATTATGATACTTATGTAATAAAAAATTGCTAAATATTAGAATAAATAGGCTAAGTGATAAATTGGATTTTAGAAAACTTGGACCATTTAAAATTTTGAAGAAAATCGGCGAAGTTAACTATGAATTAGAACTACCTGAAAACATGAGGTTAAAAACAGCTGTCTTTTATATATTACTACTTAAAAAAGCACTAGTGGATGAAGAGATGGGCAAGCTAATTATAGATAAAATCATTGTCTAAGACATTAAAGAAGAATATGAGATTAAAAAGCTAGTTTATATATAAATAAATAAGATAATAGGAGAAAGAGAGTACCTTGCTAAATGGAAAGGATATGATGATAATGAAAACTCTTGGGTCTTAGAAAAAGAACTTAAGAGGAATGCCTAGATAATTCTGCGGGAATTTCACTAGTCTTTAGGGGTGGAAATAATAATGGGTTTAGTTTAAAGGCAGACTAATTAATAGCGTTAATAGACTAGGATGGGCCGGCAGCGGTAGAATTAGGCGCTAATGAAGCAGCCTGGCGAGCAGCCTCCGCCTCCTCATGCTTAACCCGATTTAACTCCTCTAAATTAGTAATTCCCCACGCAACTGCGCGCCTTATCTTCTTATACCACAACTTCTTCTGTTTATGAAGATGTTTGACCTTGGCGTCTGCATGACGGCGCTCTTCCTTAGCTTTTTTAAGTTTGTCCTTTAGTTGGAAATGATAAATGGTAATATGCTTTAGCTGTTCTGAAGTCAAGTCTTAAGCGTTATAATAAGATTGATTTAAATGAATACACTCTGAATAATAAGAAGAATTATTGGGAGATAATAAATATTCTTTATAACCTTTAAAAATATAAAATGAATAGTGCTTGTCTATCTCTTGGGTATTAGTGATAATAAGTTGGAATAAAGACTTGTGATAAACGGTCTTTGGATGAATTAACTTGGTAATTCTGTTTGGCATAATTAGGTTAGTGGAAAACAGAAACACTAGCATAAGGAAACTAGGAAATAACCGCACTTATTAAGTGGGGGATGTGTTATTTATACTAGGGCCAATAAGGTCTTGAGGATAAGACCAACAGGAGGGGAGTATTGTGTTATGACCTATCTCTTATGGTTGCACTAATAGGCCTACTGGGTAGGCAGAACCGGATTAACGTAGGACCGACCTACTAATCACGGGCGGCTCACTAGATTATCTTAATGATCCAGTGAGCCAGGAATGGATTATTAGCAATTTAAGATGATCCACGATGGATTATTAGACTTCATGAATGATCTAGTTTAGGTAACTGGATATATAAGTTTACTTCTCTATACTTATTTAGATAACTTAGATAGCTAGTTGTTAACATAGAATTAAGATTACAACATGCTTTATACTGCTTACACTCTGGTGACTTTTGTTATTACTAATTCATATTGCCCGAAGATCTCCTGATCGCTCCGCCAACATAAACCCAGAACTGAACTCTAGGTTTGTCCCTTGGGAATCCCTCGTATTACTAACTATCTAGTGTACGGTTCGTCACACCTCTATGGAGATATTATAGAAGGAGGCGTTATCCATAAATACTATAGATTTTAGCTCTAGGAATCTACTATAGTATAATAATAGCTATTTAAGAAATGTTTTAAATAAATAAACATCTATATAGCCCTTATATACCTTAGAGTAAATAATACTATTTATAGTATATATTAGCAGGAAAGAAACCCTTTTTCCTTTATAAAAACGCTTAATCTGCTTTAAAGTTACACCCTTTAGAGCATATTCTAATCTTAGTATTACTATACTATGATTATCTTCACTTTTATTAACAAAAATTATTTACATAAGGTTAAAATAGGCTCATTTATTTATATAATTATCTTATAGATCTTAGTTATACTCTTTAATAATAGTAGTTATAACTTTTTTTATTTATTTTTATTACTTTATAACTCTGCTAATAATAGCTCTTAATATTTGAACTTTATAGTCTTTTAATAGAAAATCTACTAAGGCTATCTAGCTTATATTAAGATAACTTTTAAATTAATCCTCTATAGCAAGCTATATATTTTTTATAATTTTACTCTATTAACCAAGAGGCTTTAATAAGGCGTTAATTATGCTATATTGGAGAATATTTAAGTAAGTGTTATGGATGGATCAAGTGGTGCAGGGTATTATATCCTTAGCTATTTCACTATCCTTAATGTTCTCTATGCCCTGCAACTTACTTATGATAATGTCTTGGAGCTCTCTTCGCTTAATCTTAGATAGCCTAGGAGCCATTAGTGGATGCTATGCCAGGTTTGCCATGTTTTCAGCGCCAGAGGCGTATCGCCCACTTAAGGACTGACGTGGCTTGCGGCGCCACTTAATTCCGGAAGTCTCACTCCATGAAACACAAAGTATACAGTACGCGCTAGCATAATATTAATACTGTGAGGAGTGTCAAAGAATATGACTGTTTTCTTGAAAAGAGGAAGCTATTTATGCGCAAAACAATAGCATCTTACTATGGACATCGCGCTATTGCTAAGCTGCTGGTCGAGAAGGGCGCTGATCTAGAGGCAAAGGATGGATCTGGCCGGACGCCGCTCTCTTGGGCTGCTGAGGGAGGCCATAAGGCTATTGCTCAGCTGCTGGTCGAGAAGGGCGCTAATCTAGAGGCAAAGGATTATAAATATGGCCAGACGCCGCTCTCTTGGGCTGCTATAAGAGGCCACACGGCTATTGCTCAGCTGCTAGTTGAGAAGGGCGCTGATCTAGAGGCAAAGGATGGATCTGGCCAGACGCCGCTCTCTTGGATTGCTATAAGAGGCCACACGGCTATTGCTCAGCTGCTAGTCGAGAAGGGCGCTGATCTAGAGGCAAAAGATGATGGATCTGGCCGGACGCCGCTCTCTTGGGCTGCTGATAAAGGCCACACGGCTGTTGCTCAGCTGCTAGTCGAGAAGGGCGCTGATCTAGAGGCAAAGGATGGATCTGGCCGGACGCCGCTCTCTTGGGCTGCTAAGAGAGGCCATGAGGCTATTGCTAAGCTGCTGGTCGAGAAGGGCGCTGATCTAGAGGCAAAGGATGGATATGGCCGGACGCCGCTCTCTTTAGCTGCTGAGAGAGGCCATACGGCTATTGCTCAGCTGCTAGTCGAGAAGGGCGCTGATCTAGAGGCAAAAGATGGATCTGGCCGGACGCCGCTCTCTTGGGCTACTATAAGAGGCCACACGGCTATTGCTCAGCTGCTAGTCGAGAAGGGCGCTGATCTAGAGGCAAAGGATGGATCTGGCCAGACGCCGCTCTCTTGGGCTGCTATAAGAGGCCACACGGCTATTGCTCAGCTGCTGGTCGAGAAGGGCGCTGATCTAGAGGCAAAGGATGATGCTGGCCAAACGCCGCTCTCTTTAGCTGCTGAGAGAGGCCACGAGGCTATTGCTCAGCTGCTAGGCCGGACGCCACTCTCTTAGGCTGCTGAGAAAGACCATGAGGGGAGGCTAGACGCCGCTCTTAGTAGCTGCTACGAATGGCCATGAGGCTATTGTCAAGCTGCTATATTACAAATCTATATAACTATGAGACTTGGCTTATTTTGGGAAAAAGCACCTTTATAACCGACTATAAGGGAGCTCTTTTAATTCATTACTTCTAACTCTATAGGCTTAGATATATAGTTGTGGCTTAGGCTCTGCAATGTGCAGCTCTCTCTTTAATTTTTGTTACCTTTGCTATTGATGAGTTGAAGGGGTCGAGGGTTTCTCATACTTTTGAGTTAATAGCATCACGTGCCTGCCCAGGCACGAATGGAGCCATAAGTGGAATTGAGCTAGAAATGGACTAGGATTGTTAGTAGGCTATGGTGAAATAGTACTCATTATAATAAGATTCTTCACACTGTATGAGCCACAAGCCCACAGCAAGGTCCGTGCGGAAAGACATTCAATATGAATTAAGCTGGACACTTATTTCGGTTTCTACTGTACATCATCCATTCTTCATCAGATGCCGCTCATGTTCGCCGTGCTTAAAGTGGGTCCCACCGGCCGGGCCTTTTGTCCCAACGCAGCGAATTACCCGATCGGGGTATCAATAAGACGACAGATTCGGCCTTCAATAACGGCCAATTGTCCCTGCGCAAACAAAGCACCGGCCACCAGTGGGCAGATAAGAGCCTTTTGCTGACGACTAATCCCATCTCTGGAAAGCGTCTTCAGATGAATAAGTAGTGCGCTTTTCCGTCCCGTGTCAAAAAAAAAAAAATTGGTTTTGGCCTTGGTAGGCTTCGGGTCATTATCTCTGCTTCTGCGTGGTTGCATGTATCAAGAATCCTCGACGGGTTTTCTTGAGCTTTCCATGCGAGAGTGAATAATACATACAGCTCGAGATGATGCTTCTGATGAATGCCTCTCGCATTTACTAGCAACCCTCAGCCGCAGCCATCCGTCTCCTCATGGCCCACCGTCCGCTATTGCTTAAAGTCGCTTCATGTCTTAGCCTCCATCTTGCACAGCAATAGAGGCTTCCTTCAATAAACTTTGACCAGCACGGCCTTCTCTTCACCACCGCTCAATGGCCAATGCCATCCACCAATATTCAAGAAAAAGCTCAGCTGAACATGTGCCAGTCGTAGCCAGCCGCGCGTGGTTTTTCTGTAGAGGTAGTCTGAGGGCGAAGCGATATGGAGGCTTATTGACAAACATAGTCAATAACAGTGCTCAATAACGAAAAAAAGAGTGGATTCACCACTTGAGCTTCAACCATGTGTATGCAAAGGATGGAAACATCTTCACCTCCAAGGCAAAGATCGTCAGCCATATAGTCTTCCCATATTCCCTGCAAGAACTGTTTGCTATTACCTCTTCATCGCATCTCTTCCTTCACAACTTCAACCACAGTTGATTCAGACATCTCTTCATCCACAATGAAGTTTTTCACCGCCATCACCCTCTTCGCTACCGCGGCCATGGCTGCCCCCAACCCCGAGCCTTGGTGCTGGCGCGTGGGCGAGTCCTGTTGGAAGGCCAAGCGCGCCAACGAGGCCCTGACCCTTGCCGTCCGATCAGTCGATGGCATTGAGGCTCGCAGCGACGCACCCAACGGCATCCCCAATGAGCTCGCCTACAAGGCCATTGGCGGTCTCGAGAACCTCGCGATCCTTGTCGCCCAGGCTTCAGAGGACCCCTCCACCTTCTTCGGCAACCACACTGAGCCGGCCAAGCGCGACCTCCAGGAGGAGAAGCGCTGGTGCTGGAGAGTCGGCCAGTCGTGCTGGAAGGCCAAGCGAACGGATGAGATTCAGGAGGACAAGCGCTGGTGCTGGCGTGTCGGCGAGTCCTGCTGGAAGGCCAAGCGTGTCGCCATGGCTGTTCTCGATGCCACTATCGAGGGCGATGTGAAGCGAAGCGTCGAGACTGCAGAGCCTCTTGCCAAGCGCTGGTGCTGGCGAGTGGGCGAGTCTTGCTGGAAGGCCAAGCGCAACATTGAGTTTATCCAGGACCAGGCTCGCAGCCTCATTGAGTCTCTGGAGTAAAGAATGACTCTAAATATGTCAGTCTTCCTTTCCGGCCTTGCCATATCAAACCCTGGATACAAAGATTGCTAATATTCATAACCATAGAAAAAAAAAAAAAGTAAAAACAAACGCAACGCCGGTCACGCTTCATGAGCCATGCACTCCTTCATTTCTTTCTCTCCCGATATCCACTTGGATATCCACGGTTCACATAACTAGGCGGGATTTCTCAATCAAAACTTCCGCTATTTTTTCGCCGGGTATATAGAACCCGAGTCACCAGACTATGCCGGCATGGCAAGACAGGATAGTCACGACGTCTTCTTGTATTTTAGTTGTTTCAAGGATATAGTACTTTGCAAAACATATCAAGCTTGTATTTGGCAAGACGTTTCCATGCGCAGAACCGTGAGAAGTTTCATGTAAGATAAATTGTGATAAGACAAATGCGTTACTTGGTCGAACTAGCACCAGCGATTAGATAACAGCGTCGAAAGTTTTCGACTTGTCTCTCATCGATAAAGTTCATAGGTCAAGAGGCAGCAGACAAACGATTGCCTTGTCAGGATGGTGACTGGAAGCAAAAGACATGGCCATCGACCCACAGCCACATGCCATGAGCAACCAGTCAAATACTCCAAGTCAGAGCGCCTGATCTTCTACAAAGTTGATCAGCCTACATCTACAACACAAAAGGTCATCATCACAGGCGACGTATGGCATATGCATGTACGCTCAATCATTGCGGTCCCCTCCATGTGGCCTTTTGAGCCAGGAAAGCACCGCACCCAAGATTGCTCGCTTTCTTCTCCGTTTTCGTTCTTCAGGTCCCCGGCAGTCGTGAGCCCACGCCCGAAGACGTAACCTCGTACCAGGTACTCGTTTTGTTTTGCAAGTGTGGAAGAACCCGAACGTGATATTTGCGTTGTTCATGAAGAAGAAAAAGAAGAAAAGAAAAGACAAAAAAAAAAAGTTGAAATTTTTCTAAAATAGGCAGCGGGTCGTTGAGAGTGGGTCTGATTGGCGCCTGGGATTCGAGGCAGCGATGGCTTGTGGAGATTCGGCATGCCCCGTAGTAATTTTTAGGTTGGGTTGTAAGTTGGTACCTGATGAGAGTAAACAAAGAGCATTGATATCAACGACAGAAATCAGCGATTGAAGTAATTTTGGGGGGAAACAGCAGAGGTTGTGTTTTGAGGATAACAGAAGACGCCTCAAAAGAATTGAAGAAGAAGAAGAAGAAGAAGAAAACTGGTTGTCTCAGTGCCCATCACGCGTCTTCAAAAGCCAAACCGCTATGCATAAAGGCAACTCAACCCCTGCAAGCGAGTGCGAGCTGAAGAACAAAACATGTGACGCCGTCCAGAGGCGAATTGCATGAACTGCGCATCATGCAGGGGAGCCTAAAATCTAAATTTCCTCATGGCATGTAGCGCAAAACGTCTGCCGTTTCACGCATAAGCGCCGGCCTGCGTCCTCTTTTTGCCCTCGGTCATCAAATCGCATCGCCCAGATCGCCAGCGGCGGTAAAAGCGATGGTGATCAATCTGCCAGATTCAGACTCACCATGCCCAACGCCATCATAACTTGGTTCCGGCGGCGGCGCGTCGCTCGGAGGAATCGCAAGCAGCGAGCGCTGTCGGCGTCGGCAGCGTCAGCAGGAAAACTCGACGAGGCTCTGCCCGTTCCACCGCATCCAAGGCTGCCCTCGCAGCGCCGAGCTCGCCTCACGCCGACGCCATCATGCGAGGACCTCGTCGCTGCTCCCGGCGCGGCCACCGCAAATAGCAGCTTCTTCACCAAGCTGCCGCTGGAGATTCGTCGCAAGATCCTCATCGAGGCCTTTGGGGGCCAAACGGTGCACATGGATCTTGTCTACGACCACCCATTGGTGCCCCCAGAAGAAGATTCCGCCAAAGACCAGGACGGCTTATATCGAGTCCCGCCTCATGGCAACATGGTTCTTGTCGGCCAAGGCTGCCCCGCCGAGAGCCGAAACCTCAAGCTCGACGACTCGCGGCCGAAAGAGTGGGCATGGAGAAGCTCTGTCTGTCACCGAAACAGCCCGGGCTGTCCTCCTGCGATGCGAATCCAGCCTGCCGAGGATTACTGTCGATTTGGCCAGACGGAATGGCAGCGAATCTGCTTGACCTGGCCCGGCGAGTTCCCGACAAAGTGTCTCATAGGCGCAATGGGGTGGCTGCGTAGCTGTCGCCAAGCGTAAGTTGGATATACATGACTGTCGCCGTATCCGGTTTCTGACGAGTCTGCTAGATATATCGAGGGCATCGACATCCTATACTCCACCAACACGTTCCACACAGCCAGCAAGGAAATGATCCTCAGCCTCGGCTCCATTCTCCTGCCTCAACGATTATCCAGCATCACATCCATAGAGCTGCTGTGGGACTTTGCGCCGTTCCCCAGCATCCATCCGCAAGTGGTCAAGCCGCCGTTGTCAGACATGGCAAGCTTCCACGCATTTCTCGACGCCATCCCGACGACGTTTCCCGCCGTGAAAAGACTGCATATATCGCTGCAAGGACGGCTCTTTCCGACGAAAACCGTCGACGGCAGAACAACCTGGGACAATAACATCGACAGAGCCGATGAAATCTTGCAACCGGTGGACAAGTTTGTGTTGGAGCTAGCCCCCAGGATACACGACTTTTCGCTTGGCATCCCAAGCTCTCTATATATGCATCAGCGAGATCGAGCTCTCAAAAACAATGGCCGAGTGGAGCAAGCTCACCTTGGGCAGAGCGAAAGGCATTGGCGACAGCTCAAGGGATCCAAAGAGCGAGAAGGGTACTGGGTGTGGCTGGGCCAGAAGGACTTTACCATGCCGATTATATGCACCATGGGAGAAGGAGGAGGCTTACAGGACTTTGTCGGAGAGGAGAACTGGGTTCTTTACAGATTTTAGAAGTCTTTTTCTTTTTTTTTTTTTTTTTTCTGTCTTCCCTCGTTTTGGATTTCATTATACCATTTCGCTTATACCATTTTCTTTTTTTACTGCAAGATTACGAGCGTAAGCCAGCGTGTATTTTCGGCCTACCCTACGCCGAGCCTTTCTGTCCTCTCAGCGAGCTCTTTCGCATCTCCTTGTCTATACGCTCGACTCTTTATATATATATATATATTTATATTTATTTATTTACATCACAATATACCAGCTCCGATTCAGATAAAAACACACTTCAGCCGTCTAAAAAAAGCCATGGCCAAGCGGCGCATGATGAGCGCGCTGGTCTGATGATGAGTGTGGCTTTGCTAGGATCACTACCCCGCCATCGAGCTCAGCCATCAACTCCTGATCAACTCAACTCACTCTTGAGCACACAATTCTCAGGTTTGTTGAATCCATCAGCATATATTTGCCTTTGCTCACCTCTCAAGAGTTCAGAGGTGTAATTCAATAACAAACTTTAAATTCTTCGAGATTGGGTCGCACAGCATAGCTTGGCAGCTCATCCCACCTTCTGTGTAACAAGCATTCCACAACTCATATAAAGACCGCCATGGCCGACATCACCGCCCGCCTGGCCGGCCTCAACCCCTTCGGCTCGGCGCCCAAAGTCGACGATGACGACAAGGGCGATGTCATGGCGCCGGCCGCCGGCTCCAACTCGCGCAGATCCGCCACGGCCAAGGACCAGCTCCGAGTCAGCCGCGCGCTCCGGGCGTTTCTCCACGAGCACCGCGTCCTCTCGGAGCACGACGCCGGGCTCGACGACAAGACGCTGACGCCGGCCCTGCGCGAGCTGCTGGCGCGCCGCAGCTTCGAGGCACCGGCACATCTCATCGATGCGGCGCACCCGCTGCCCGAGTACTTTGTCAGCTCCAGCCACAACACGTACCTGCTGGCCAACCAGCTGTACGGCAAGTCGTCGCCGTCGGCGTACGAGACGGCGCTGACGACGGGCTCGCGCTGCGTCGAGATCGACGCCTGGGACAACTCGGACGACGCCGACGAGCCAAAGGTCACGCACGGCTTCACGCTGGTGTCGCACATCCCGTTCCGCGCCGTCTGCGAGACGATCCGCAGCGTCTACGACGGCGAAGTGGCGGCGGGCGATCCGGCGTCGCCCATCCTGCTGTCGCTGGAAAACCACTGCGGGCCGCACGGCCAGCTGCGCCTGGTGCAGATAATGAGGGACGTCTTTGGTCACCGCCTGCTAAGCGAGCCGGTGCGGCGCAAAGGCTCGCGCGAGCAGCAGGGGAGCGGTGAACATGTCACTTTGGAGGACCTGGGTCCCAGAATTTCCGTCATTGTCGAGTTCCATCTGCCCGACGAGGACAGCAGCGACAGCGATGACGACGACGGCGACGACAGCAGCGACGACGAGCCGCGGCGCCAGGCCCGCAGGACGTATCACGACCAGAAGCTGCGGCAGAAGCAGCAGCAGAAGCAGCAGCCATCGGCGGCCATCATCATCCCCGAGCTGGCGGCGCTGGGCGTCTACGCGCAGTCGGTGAAGCCCAAGGACAACTCGTGGTACGACCCGGGCCAGCTCATCAACGGCCCGCATCACCACCTCATCAACGTGTCCGAGAGCGGCCTGGCCAAGCACCTGCCCGCCCACGCCGCCCAGATCGCCGCCCACAACGCGCGCCACCTGATGCGCGTCTTCCCCAAGGGCACGCGCATCTCGTCGACGAATCTGCACCCGGAAAAGTACTGGGGCGTCGGCGCCCAGATCTGCGCCCTCAACTGGCAGACGTACACCACCAGCGTCCAGCTCAACGACGCCCTCTTCAGCGGCACGCCGGGCTACGTGCTCAAGCCTGCCGTCCTGCGTGCTGGCGGTAGTGGTGACCTTCGTACTGGCCGTACTAGGAAGCTGCGCGTCCACGTCGCGGGCGCCACGGACGTGCCTCTCCACGAGGACCGGGAGCGCGACTCCATCAAGCCGTACCTGACGTGTTCGCTGTACAGCCCGCTCATGGGCGTCAAGGAGGAGGCCAAGCGGAAGACGGCGCCGTACAAGCACCACACGCTGGGCTTCCTTCACCACGGCGAGAACCCGCACGCCACGAACCCCATCTGGGACGAGACCCTGGAGTGGCAGTATGAAGACAACGAGCTGGTGTTTCTGCGCATGCTCATCAAGAGCGACGACAGCTGGGCTAGGAATCCCAAGTTTGCCGTGGCGACGGTGCGGCTGTCGTACGCCCCGGAGGGATGGACCTTTGTCAGGATGAACCATCTGACGGGGAGAGAGTCTGATTGCACGCTGCTCGTCAAGTTTGAGTTTGAGGACTTGTCATGATGGTTCTCGTCGATGAGGAAGCCTTGCTTGACGAAAGAAGACTATGTTGCAATGTATAAGTATCAAAGCATAGGTGTAGATGAGTGGCAGTATAGAGTGATAATACCCAATTGGTACTCGACGTGTACCTTTGTATAAAAGCATACGAGCAGATGAATCGACGAATCGTCTCCATGTTCTCAATCATTGTCCTGATTCTTCTTATCACAGCTCCAAGCCGTCAAATTCGATTCATACGGATGCAGTAACAGGTCATAAACGCCCATATTGATTTCCAATATCCCAGACAATCACACAACCCGTCAAACGCCCGGAAACATACTCTTTAAGATACCAACCTACATCTTCCTAGTCAACCAGTCTCCACTCATACGGCCGGGGTTCCCCAGACCGGACCAACACCAAAATCGGGCGAGAGAGAAACCCGGTGCCGTAGCAAGTCTTTTAGGAAGTAAGAGAAGAGAGAAAACGGCCAGTAGTAGTACTCCGAAGCTTATTGCATTGACGTCCTGCGGGGGAGTACGCCGAAACTTCCGTACGGATACCCGTCATTTTCTCAGCTTTTCAAACCTTCCCAGCCGAAACAAACAATTTCAAATCAGCAACGCCCGGTGCTACATATACTCTGTCTCTTCCAACGCAGATATACACTATTATACACCCCAGTGGAATGTGGAATACTTCCCATAAGAGGCCAAAAGTAAAACAAAACGTTTATTTATAGGCTGAACCCTAGTTACCTCTAGCACGGCATTTCTGCATTCGATTCTGAACCCCCAAGAACAGTGAGACAAGGCTATAAGAGTGCTATACAAGTGAAATTACTCCACATGCCATGGTATCGGGAACTGGCCATTTGCCGATTTTGTACATAAAGTCTGGACCATTTCCAGATACCTAGGTACTACTAGTAATAAAGGACGTCATTAGTTATCATCTCATTAGGACCAAAGCCAGTTCAACGTTGAACCAGCCCATCGCATCGTTCCCATGCTGCTCATTCGTAAAATTCCGGCGCTTTTCACGTGTGCGTATCAAAATTGCAGTCAACACCTGTCTGTTAGTGAGCATTCACATAGATGAAAATCAAACTGTGCCGCCAATTATTCCACCAGTCACATCAGTCGCCAAGCCCGAAAACCATCGCCCATCTCCAAACATACTGTAGGAGCCCGCGCGGAAAAGCCCAAAGCAAAACCTCCCCGCTGCTAAAATCGTCATCGTATTTTTCTTTCCTTTTCCCTTCCCTTTGGTCAGCCACCACAAACGTCACAAATCTCAAATCCCCGTCTATATTTCTCTTTTCTCGTTCCTTTTTTTTTCTTTCTCGGCTGCAGTCACAAATCCTTGTAGACCTCTTCTCCCGGGACCTCGGAATCTCCTCCCCGTCAAGTCATCTCTCGCTTACACCATTTAGCCACCGCAACACAAGAGAGCCATGTCGACAACATCCCTTGACAGCTTCGCTCAGACGCTGGCAAGGTCCCTGGCAGAAGCCAACCTTGCGCCTGGCTCGGCGGAAGCGCTCATCCCTCGGGCATTTACGCCAACCACGCGGCTGCGCGTCTCCTTCGACGGCCGGGATGTCGAGCACGGCAATCTTTTTCGAGTGCGCGAGGTGAAACTCGCTCCCTTTGTGTCGTTTGAGGCTGAAGTAAGTCTTTTGTATATATATATATATATATATATAACTTGGAAAAACAAACCCGCGAGTGTGCCTTATATCGCTCCAATGAGGCGCCAAGGCTGGAAAGCTAGAGAGTTCTGATGGGCTTACCATGCATACATGTACATTGTTATAGGCTGGGGATTCATCGGGAGAGGCGTCTTATATGCTCCTCCTCATCGACCCCGACGCACCCACGCCAGACGACCCTAAATTCGCATACTGGCGCCATTGGGTTCTGCCAGGGTTGAAGCCGTTGGCCGCGGCTGATGGCATCGTTGCCCAGACAAAGCCGGTGCTCACAGAGTATCTTGCCCCGGGTCCCAAGGATGAGTAAGTCGCACTTCTCGCTTCAATCTCGTTCCACCATCCCGTTTTCCCTTGCCCTGTCATGCTGCCACCCACCCCCTCTTTACGCTCTGGCCATTTTTTTTTTTCTTCTCTCCCTACCTACTGTACTCCATGGCTCCGTAATCGTGAGTGAGGAGGGGGTGGTCATTATGTAGGAGAGTGGATTGTGCTGTGAGTTGCTGCCCCCTATCATGCAGTCAAGAGATTGGTGCGCGGCCCTCCATTTGCCACGCACTGATAAACTCGGCTCCAATCACTCTCCCCATCACCTGAAATAGCCTTCTTTTCTCTTCTCTTCTATTCCATTTTTAGCTCTTGTATGAACCAGCCTTTAATGGACAAGTTACTAAACGAGACATCCCAAGCTCGAAACCGCACCGGTATCTGTTCCTGCTCTTCCGCGAGCCCCATGGCCTGGCTCTCACAAAGCAAGACGTTGGAGGCGAGGAATTTGTTCAAAGACGCTCCTTCGACGCTGCCAAGTTTGTTGAACAGCACCAGCTACAGTTAGTCAGTGTAAACTGGATGAAGGGTGCTGGTGATGGCTGGAAGGAGTAGGTAACAAAAAAAGGAAAAAAAAAAGGGACGGGGCAACCTGGACGGCGTCATCCTCTTCTTCTTCCCTCTCGCTTCCCATTCTTTTTTTACCAAATAGGGCCGTAGCGAGCGGCTGTGAAGCACAAAGATTGTCACGCGCCAAGAACACCCTTCACATCCGAACCCCTTGACTGGCTGAGGGCAGCCCTTCCTTGGTGGCCGAACTGGTGTGACTGCTATCATCGTGCATGCTTCGTGCCTCTCCATCACCACCCCGTAGGGCCAATCGCGGGTAGTAGAGCTGTGGGCATATGCAGGCAGCCTCTGGGAGAGCGCTCCAGCAACCAAGAGGGGGTGACATTCTCATTTCCAACCGACAAGAGTCTTGTGTTACACGATGGATTGGGACGGCCCGTATATGGCGTTGGACTCAGCCAATCCCAGACGCCACCACTAACAAGAGCCAGCAAGGGCCGTACGTGGCTGAGGCAGACCGTGAAGTGGTCGCGGTAGATGAGTCGGTACCGAGATGTTGAATAAAACCTCCAGTTTTGACTTTTTCATTGTTTTGTGAGGGGGCCAAGGAAGAGAGCCGCCCAGACACTATTGACGTTACTAGGCCGGACGTCAGGAAGATTTACTCTTGCGGCAACTACCTAGTACCACTTGGTAAGAGTCACAAGGGCTCTGGCGAGCTGGTGCCGAAGCAGCCTTGGCGGTCGCGCCAGGAGCTCAACAGGCCCAGGGATTATTAAACAGCCATACATTTACTCGTTTCACAGGAATTGTGAGGTTAATTTTGAGCTGCTGCTTCAATGGTGGACATGGGGACATTGGATGAAGGAAGGCGACTTAGTAAGCCAGCAAGTGCATATGCTGGGCAATACTACTCAAATCACAGAACGGATGAACGGCTTCAGTGAAACAAAGAGTTTTCAGGTGTGGTTCCACAACATGACTGACTGTTGTCACGGGGCCTGTCCGGCAGAAAAGGATGCCATGCCTGTGGCCTGTACGACTCCAGCTGTGTGCAAGTAGGTACTCATTGTCATGGGGAAGTCTAGGGTTTGATAGGCGGGAAGATGACAAGGGCTGTGTTTTCGGTGAGAAACAGGAACACTGTCATGGCGCGCCTCTGGCTGCTCTGAATAAATATTTGCGTTAGGCAGGTGTATGGGCGGCGATCGATCGCCAGAGATCATGGAAAGGAAGACATTGCCGTTTGTATGTACTTTCGTACTTGGTAAGAGATTGCGTGATTGGAGGCCGGCGATAGGTAGTGCATGACGGCCGCAAACATTGGCCAGAAACAGCGGTTCGCAGTCTTGTCGATCTGTAAAGTGCCGGTTGGCAAGCTGTGACTATATAAACGCGGGCGTGAGACGTGATGGCCATTCTTGTGTCAGGAGAGAACCCCCTCGGCTAACACGAGATAGCGACGACAGGGCTGGCTGCGAAAATGCGAAACTAGCCACTGCAGCATCGTGAGCAGGCAGACAAAATAAACATTTATAAACATGGGTGCCAGCGCCACAATGCACATGAGATAAAAAGCAGAGGCTGTGAGCAGTTTACCGTGTGATGGGCAGCCAGGCAGGCAGCTCGGGATCCATGAGGCATAATTGAGTGCGTTGTCAGGCATCAAAGAGCCGCAAATTTTCATCCTCTTTTTTTTCCCTCTTTTTTTTTTTTTTTTTTTTTTTTTTTTTTTTTTTTTTTTTTTTTTTTGGCTTTTCTCTTGCTCTCCGCCCCCTCCCCCCTAGTAGCAAAATTCTGGGCAAGACCGGTAGTTTTGGGAAGGTGTCTCAAGCAGAGCATTTGCCCCGTAGCTGTATGAGTTGTTGTCGTACAAGTACACAATGTTCAGACGAGACTGGCTTATGAATCACGACGAAAAGGGTTCACGACAAGGTGCCGAGGCGAATGAATTTTTTTTTTCTTATGTAGCTGCTTGGGCACGCCCTGTCATCAGTCACTTTTAGCCCTCGGATGAGGCGAACACGATAGAGACGGGGCGAGCAGCTGAGTCTCTGGCATCAAGGCAAAGCATATCGTGATTTCGGACGTTATTCCTGGCTAGGAAGGCTTGGTCAGTAACACTAGAAGCCATGTGCAGGAGAGCCAAGACGCACTGTAATATGAGTAGGGGTACCTCACACCAGCCGCGAGGGGCTTGCGAGTCACGCAGACTTTTGGCGCTGGCGCTCCATCAAAGCGGCTGGGGCGGGATTGGTGGAGCGGCTGCTCGACGCATTTCTGTTGGACAGAGGCGGACGATCCATGACATCAGGCGGGGCCGACGTCAAGCTCATTTTCTGGGAGATTGCCTGTCCGGGCAAGGCTCGTTTCCGAGAGCGTTGGACGCAACATCAGAGCCGGGTCAAGGCAGGGGGGTCGAAGCACCGCGGACGGACGACGAGCGAGACGCCTCACGATATCGCCCATCAGCGAGGCCCTTTGAGTGCCAGTCGAATCCCGCAGGCAAGGACGACGGCTCCGCTCGCCCCCTTCTTTGGGGGATAGGCTGCCTGTAGCTTCGCCGGCTGCGACGCCGCGGTTGACTACGGAGCATCGCGTCGTGCAAAGCGCGTGCAAAGCGGAGAGCAGAGAAAATTTGCCAAACGCTACGGAGCAGCGCTCCGTAGAGCTAGCAGCAGCAGCTTTGGCGACAGGGAGCTCGTGTGGGCTATCCGCCGTCGAACCTTGAGGCTTGCAGATTAGTAATGACGCAAGTCAGATGGAACACCTCTTTTCTCGCTTCTTCCGTCGTCAAGGCCAGCGATAATAAAGGCCATGCCGAACAGGATCACGCCGGGGTTTCGGGATCGCAAGATTCGAGTTGCTGTTGCAAAGGGCAAAAAGCTGCCAGGCGAAACATCTTGGCTGGGGTCTGAGTAAGTCGCTTGCGAAAATGGGTCGCAGGAGGGCGCCGATCACTGATGAAGGTCGTAATGGACGGCAGCACATCTGTCCAACCGATCCTCGCAGGTCAACGTTTAAGACAGGCCCCACGAGCAAAAGCAAAAGTGAATGGTGGCATACTGCATGTGTAGCTAATCTGCCGCGAGAGGTGAGAACCCGATTGAAAAAACAAATAAATAAATAAATAAATAAAATAAAAATAAAGTGGGCATGGTGGTGATATTCGGAGCAGCATTGGCAAAACTGACGATGGAAGCATGGGCTGCTGGGTTTTGGAGGCGGCCAGGGTGTGGTGAGCAGAGCTTCTCTACTACCGCCCGCTACTGGCAGGTACCCGTCACACGGTGCAGTATGGCCATCAAGAAACTGTGCTCATGCCGCCGAGTTCTGCTGATGGATACAGTGTGAGAGGCAGGCTTCCTTCAGCGACACGTGCCATGCAGCCCACCCCTCAGCGGTACTGCCTAGTACCGTACAGTGGGCGTCTTCGCTGGCGCTTCCTAAGGGGTGTTGTATGCTATGGCGTCACTGGCATTGATCGCCTCTCTTCTCAAATTGTGAGTGCCGACTTCGCATGTCTTGGTCTCGTCCTGGTGCCAGCACATGGCAAATACCGGTGATAACTGCAGCAGCCGATAACATTTGCTTGTATGTCTCAGCCAACGTCTGGAGCCAGGGCTTCTGTGACGCTGGGCCACGCCAAGCTGGGCTCTTGCCCTTTTGCTCTTCATCGCATCTTCTTCTTCTTCTTCAGCAATCTTAGGTAAGGCGTAGCAATGCTTCTTTGTTCTCTCCAGCTCCCCCCGGCAGCTAGGCGGGCTGCATAACAGCGCTATCGTGGCTGACCGTGAGAGTTGCAAAGGGACATTGAACATTGAAAACATGGTGCTTTCTAGCTCGGCACTGCGGTGATACTTCTGCAGAAGAGGGGCGCTAGAAGGGCTAAAAAGCAGCACTAGGCGCTACGAGTTAGGCGGGCTGCAATGCGCTTCTCAAATCGTCCATGGCCATATCGCGGGGAGTAGGAAAACGGACCCAGCGCGCAAGGGTCCAGGATACATCCATGCCAGAATGGATTCCGCCGCGAAAGGAGAGGCTGATCTGGCACTTCCCCCACGCCCTCGCTGTCTCTTTTTTCTTGTGAAAGTTTTTTCAGTTCCGATTTGCTCCAGTCGGTATCCTATCACGCGGTGTCTGCAACGTGCAGCATTCTAGCAGCGTGTCTGCCTGTAGCCCGCTCCGGCCGGCACACCTACAGCGTGCCTGGAGGCGCCCGGCAGCGAGCAGCGCACCGTACTGTAGGCCTGCAGAAAGTGCCTACACAAGGCGCTATCTGCGAGGGTGTACAGTACACAAAAGAGACCCGGGGCGTACATGCAAGCCGGGTGCAGCGCGGCTGTAATACGTCAGTACATGTCAGTGCGCGCACGCTTGCCGTAGCGACATGCCCAAGGCCTGGGACCGGCGTAGCTCATTTCGAGCAAAGGGTCCTCCCCATCCATCGACATGGCCGTGGAAGCCCAACTCTGGCTCTCTCTTTTCGTCTCGACCCCGTCGCCGGAGCTCTGCAGGCCCCTGCTCGCGTTTTTCTCATGGTGGGCAGGGCATCCCCCACCCCTCCCAATTCATCCAATTCACCGCCTGAAGTGCGATTCTGCGAACTGTGCTGTGCTGTGCTGTGCTGCGCTGGGCTCGCTCTCAGCAAATATACGGTCGCTGTGGCTATCGACCAGCCCAGATACACACCCACAGCCACCGGCACTCCCCCTTTCTCGCTCCCAAAGGGCCGCCATTGCTACATATACTCCGGCGAGATAGAATTTTCTTCCTTTTCTTCATCCCTTCCGTCGCTGGACAGTGTGTGTTGCGTTACCAAGTACGTCCCTGTCAGCTAGGAGCGGGCCCGAGAATCTTTTCCCTCTTGTTGCCGATACACGCGCATATCAGAATATTGGTACTTGCATGCTAACTGGTACGTGGGCGAGGGCAGAGTTCCATCACGTCAAAACGTCAAACCCGTTGATCCCACGCACTCCTTCTCACACAAGCCGTCCGAAGAAGCAGGAGACCAAACGGGCACCGCACAGCAGATCGCAAAGTAGAAGCATCGTGTCTGCTGCAGGATACATATCCAATATCCAAGAATAAAAAAGAACCCTTGATTGCTAGCGCCAACCTTGATTCTGCTTCTCTCTGCCTTCTAGCCTCTACCATCGATTCGCGAGCTGGCTCAGAGGCGCTTTGGCGGATCGTCCATCAACTAGGTCGAGCAAACGGGTAAGAGTCGACAGAAGCCCACATTGGTGACTGGCACTGGGTCGCAGCTAATTAACTAGCCATAGCTCGGAGATCTGCCCTCACCTCTCAGCCTGACACGCTGGGAAAAGGACCCCCAGCCCAAGGAGACACAGAGCTCTCTGCTACTGGGCCATCGCCCGACGCTATAGCAGATCATCATCACCTTGTCCTTCGGGGGGGCTGACCGCTAAAAAGGCCACGGCTTTCCTGAAATCAGTTCTCCACGCAGGCCCATCTCTGCGCACGAACCCGATTTTTCTCGTCATCCGTCGACGCTGCTCTTTCTGCCTCGCCAGCTTCGCTTGCCTTTCCCACCCTCCTCCATCGTCCAATACGATACAAGACAGGACAAGACCCCCGACACAGCGCAGCCACTCGGCGTTGCCTAATCTTCCCTCTTCTCGCCAACGCATCGCCAACTCCACGCTGACTGAGCCGCCGAGGAAACGAGGGGGCCCGTCTGACTGTCACGAGGAGTTCGCACAAAGTCCAAACACGAGTTACTACCGACAAACCTTCTTCTCCGCCATCCCGGTCCCTTTTTAGAACCTTGCACCACCTCACGTTGCCGCCTCCGGCTGATTGAAGCTTGTTTCCTTGCAACTTGGTTTCGCCGCTTGACTTTTACGCTCTTGTGTCCCGCCTTGCTTTCGCTCCGCCTTTGGCTCCTTTTATTCTCGCATATACGCATACACGTGGTAGCAACAGCTCCTCGCCAGCTTCTGACTATCCTCTAATCGCAGCTGTGTTGAGCATTACAAGATTGAGGGTAGCGAGACAGCAGCCCAAGGAAGAAGAAAAAGGCTCATTGCCATACCGACTGCAGAACTAGACGACAACAGACACAGCACACTAGACCACACCACTCATATCTCGCATTAATATTTGTTTTTTACATCAACCAACACAACACAATATGTCCGACGAACACGATAACCATTCTGCTGGCCATGCCGGCCGTGCCTACCCCATCGAGCGCTCAGGCTCGTCGGCGTCCACAACTCCGTCCGATCAGAACGAGTCTGTCATCCACCAGCCCATTCCCACTCGCCCTGGCCCTCGCGATAGCTCGCAATTTGAGCCAGAAATCATTCGACCCATGAGCCCACGGAGGACCAACGAAGACATTAACAAGATGGGCGAGGAGGCGCGCGAGGAGCTAAGAAAGTGAGTACATGCCCAGCCCGGACAGCTGTCGCATATGACACTAACCAATGTGGACTGTAGGCATGCCAAGGCTCTGCAAGAATCGCTCCTCACAATCTTCAACCGTATCGAAGCGGTACGGGAAGAGCACGACAAGCTCGACAATAACAACAAGTTTCTTCAAAAGTACATTGGTGACTTGATGAGCACGAGCAAGATCACAGCGACGGGAAGCCGAGGAAAGAAATAAGCCACGTTTTACAAAACTACACATCATCTACATGTGGCTCTAGTCAAGTTGACCTGCTGGTCCTGTGCTTGGATGAATCACCACTCGAAATATATGGACGCAAACAGACGTCCCCTCATATCAACAGCTACCTATAACGCAGCTACCCATAACGACAAGACTGTTTTCGACCCGTCTTTCCTAAAACAAAAAACCAAGATTTTGGGCCATTTCCATTCATCGCGCCACGAAAAGACTGTGGCGCTTCAGTTATTTTATTTTGGAGCATTGGATTTCTAAAGGCGCCGCTCCGAGCCCCCCTTTCTCAAGACAGAAAAGGAGAGGGGCTCATGATACCCAGACTTTGAACAACAATTTTTCTTTTTGCATTTTGCCGCCACGATCCACATGCTTCCTTTTTGGCTTTTATATTCTTTTTCTTGTCGTTACAGCCACACCACGTTTGTGAAAAAGCGACATTTACTGTACACTACCCTTGAAATATGGGGATTCTGAGCAACGTTTATGAGCGCCAACACCTTTTATGGCAGCATCTCGTCATTGTATGGGGCGTCTTATTTGCGATTTTTCGTTTCATTGTTCTTACAATTGTTGGTCGTTTTTTACAACTGTCTTGTCTTGTGCTTTTTTACTGTTTTGTGTTTTTTTTTGTTTTTGTTTTTGTTTTTCTTTTTACAATTTACAGGCTCTCATCTTACTGGGACTGGGAGATCATATCTATCAGGCGTTTAAAGGGCAGGTCCTTGAGGGATCTGTGATTTGTTTTGCATGGAGCAGCGTAGACGGATACTGGAAAGGTTCGGGAAAGGGAAGAAGGAAGAGGGAATTGGCAGCGAAAAGAAGATGGAAAATAAAAAAAAAACCAATCAAAAAATTTCAAACTGAAAACATGTATCTGACTTATACAAGGGGAAATAAGGTCTTGGGCTCAAAGGTTTTTGTCTCTATAACTCGACAGTCAAGAAAACAGACTTGTTCAAACATCTCGTGCTCGACTGTGGGATCTTGCTTGGAGAGGGGGGGATGCGCGTCGTTGTACAATAACCTACCAAAATCAAGACACAAAACCAATACAATTTCCAATTACACAGACGGGGTATTCCAACCGTGAAGGGAACGGAATCTGATGTCATGGTGTTTGCCACCGAGGATGAGCAGGAGGCTCTTACGGAGACAGATGTCGTCAGTTTGGTACGACAACTACGACGGGGAGACTAAAACAGGCAAGGGGGGGGGCGTTTTGTATCTTTTCATGGTGTCGCAAATAGTCTTTTTTTCCCTTTACGAGAAGAACCCACGCTACGTTGTATTTTTGTATATTGTGACACATCAATATGTCCCTGTTTGAATCTTCTGATTTTTTTGCCATCAGCTAGAGCAGAGGGGAGCTAAAGCACTGGCCACAGAGCTGGCGCATAATGTGATGTGTTAGATTTTCACAGTTGGCCTCTGATGGATGGATGGATGCAGGGTCAGTCGGTACCTGTAGAATGTGTCTGCCCACTGCCAGCATAGCATATACTTGTAGGTACACACATGACACACAAAAGTAGGGGTATCGAAAAAAAAAAAATATATGCAGCAGGGCTGGAGGAGCTGAAACAAGGGGGGGGGGGGGCTTGGAGCTATAACTTGGGAGTGTCAGGGCCGGCTTGCTTTGGGAAAAAAACGACAGGTGACGACGCTCTTTCGGACCTGACTCCGACGCTTTCAAATTATGACGCAGAGCTATACAAACATGTGCATTTTGCATTTGGATCTTTCTTTATCCGTATTCCAACCTCGTAACGCGCTCAGGTTTGGTGGCTGAGTGGCGGTTTTTTGCCTCGTGAAGATCTGTGAGGCGCAAGGCGGGATCGGCCCCCTTACAGGATTGGGAATATGACGTCGATTTTGTGGTTTTATTTTGTCGTTTTCCCCTTGTTACAAGCTCGGAAACATTTGAGGGATTTGGAGAGATTGAAACATTGCACTGCAGATGATTTACCGTGCACAATACTAGATAGATCCTTTCGCTCAAAGAGGGACAAGACGACGAAAAAAACAGGGGACCACACGCAGTGTTTCCTTAGACAGAAACGGCTATGGGTTCGATTAGGGGTCTCGGGAAGAATTGCCGCTACGTAATTGCGAGTTGTAGGCTGCTAAAAGCTGCTACTGCAGCAGTATCAATGCGGGGGGGTTTACAGTGGATGTACAGCGAGGATTCATCACGTCCAATCGCAGCTCGGGCTTCGATTCAAGATGCTTCAGCTACTTGCGAATGGGTGAAGCCATCTTTTGTCCAAGATCGCCAATCACCGGCGCTGGGACAAGTTTATATTTCCTCGTCTGGAGCCTTTCTTTGCTTCTACACCATGATATTCCCCTCCTGCCTGCACCTAAAAGAATCCAGCCCCCGCACATCGGGTTGTATCGCATCCCGCTCCCTTCTATAGCATCTCCGTTTTTTTCTCACTTCTCGTGTATGTGTGTCCCTGATTCTGCCGCACCTTTAGTCCTGCACGCGACGCTGCATCTCGTGTGTGTGTGTGTGTGTGTGTGTGTGTGTCTGAAGAAGCGAAAATGAGAAATGAGGGGGCCACTAATCCCTGCTTTGATGGCGTAACGAAGGAATAGAGAGGTTACAGTTCTGCACGGGTACGTACTGGATGCTCTGCCGTACTCTGTACTTGGGACAGTGTGGGAAAATGCTGTTGGTGCTGCGTGCGATGCATGTCATGGGGTCCATTTCCAGATGGAGAGGCGATCCTTTGCGAATTCAGTCCTGCGTATCAAGTATATTGCGATAAACGCCCATTCTGTACAGTATAACCATTCCGCTGCTTCTACATACTGCATCCAACACGCATCTATAACGCAACGCCACGCATATGCAGCACGTCGACAACAAGCCAGTTTTGGCACTTCCATTGCCCGCTCAGCTCCCTTACATACAGTACAGTACAGGGGGAGGCAGACGTGGTGTGATTTGACCGGAAATAAAAACAATGCAGATGCAAGATGCAGCCCTTTTCTTTCTTTCTTCTTCCTTCTGAGCCATTCCTTCTTCCCCACACGAAAGCTGCTTTTGTGGCGTTTTCCCATTGTCGTCCAACTCGATATATCCGTTTTGCCTTTCAGGAGCTCACCATTCTTTTTTATTCCCCTTAGTACGGAAAAAGCTTATTATGGAGTACGTTTACAAGCTGGCTTGCAGCTTGCAGCTTCAATGCGCATATGCCAAATCACCTTATACCTTACCTCTTGGGCTACCTACCCTGGCCTTGTCCGATGGACTGCATTAGCATGTGCACATTTACCCTTCACCTTACTGCTAAATCAAGAACTACATACGCCCATCTCAACGGGTACGTACATTTTACATACAAGGGGGGCGTGGATTGGCTTAGCACTGCACGCAGCCCATAAACGGAACTGATCGGCATGGTCAAAACATTTCGTGATCCAGGGTGCTGAGATGTAAGAGTCGCCGGCCGTTAACATGAAAGATGAAAGTGCTGGTTATGCCTCTCCACGTTTGAATCGAATAAAAAAACCAGCGGGCAAAGCTGAGAAAAGTCATATTCTGGGTTGATCATGCCACCCCTTGCCGATAAGTTGACTTCTCACATACCATCACTTCCCTGCGTTGCCTCTAGCAATTGGTTCGAAACCTTCTTAATGAAGATCATGACCTGAATCGATACCGTTGTAATAACCGACGGCCGAGCCAAATGGACGATCGGAAGCTTAGCACCCACAAAACGGCCGTCAAAAACTTGCTTTTCCTTGCGTTTGAAATTCCATGGCATTACCGCATACAGAGCAACGGAAAATACGGTCAACGTATTCTAACAACCCTCGCTAAAACCTTACATAATAATTCTAGTCAAAATAACCTCCATGCCAGCCAAGCTTGAACCTTGTGCGTGTAAGAAGAAAGAGATCATCCAAGGTCTATGATGGCATTTCACTCGATAATTTTCCCCTTGAACCCAGCCAACCGCTCACTCTCAAACACCAACGGGCCCCCTCCAGGGCCGCTCGCGTCAAGGCTCACCGTCATGCCGCTCCTATCCCCTACCACTCGCACCGTCTCGCCCAGATTCCTCAAGTCCACCTCACATCCCGGAGCCATCATGGCCTGACCACCACCTGGACCACCACCGCTATCCCCGTCTGCGTTGACGACCTCTCTGATCTCGATAAGCGGATAGGGGAGCCAGCCTTCGCGCAGAGGAATCATGATGAGTGGAATCTCAGCCTCCGTCTCTGGTGTTGACGTCATGGTCTCCGCTGGTGATGACGCTGATGGCCCCGGGATCACGAAATGGCCTTTTCGACGTCCGCCCAGAAGCCATGTGTCCGCCGGCGCCGTGACCTCATAGCTAAACTCTTGGTCGTCACGCACTGACGAGTTGTTGTCCCAGATCCGCGTCCACTTGAGGTGTAGAGTTGCCGGGAGCATCTGATTCGTACACACCGTTGGGAGCCCCCCGCCTGCATTGCTGGGTACGGGACTGGGGATGAGGCTCTGCAGATGAATGTCCGCCGTGTGGAGAACTGGCAGAGCCGGAATCTCTACCGGAATAAGAATCGATGACAGGTCAACTGTACCGCTTGATGGTATGACAAGACGACTGTTGTCCTTTTGCCAAGTTCGGAGAAGCCTTGACAGTTCTTGGGTCGCATGCTCGCTAGCCCCTGGAGCCCCGCCGATTCCAGCAAAGTGTTTCTCCCATACCACGCCTCTCAAGCTTTGGGTTGTCATCTCTCCCTTGATAGCAGCTTGCTCAAAGTCTCGTGGCACCAGCTTGCTCTTGAACTCGCTCCAAACCGTTGAAACGACTAAGTTGCAATACTGAATCAGGGGACTTGCTTCAAAAGCTGTCGTTAGAGAGAGCCTCATCAGTTGCTCCATCTCAACTTCCAAAAGGCTGTAGTCAAGCTTCAGGTACATGGTCCTACCGCCCTTACTGCTTGGCTTCGCCCCTTCTTTCCTCTTTACTTTAAACAGTAAACTTGCAGGTTGCTTGTTGAATATGATGACGGGATTTGCTGGAGCAACGCCAGACGTAGATTCGAAAAGATCCGAACTTTGAAGCTCACTATTATATAACCGCAGTGGACCGGCTGATGCTGTAGAAATATTAAACCGAGAGAAGAGCGCCTGGTGCTTGAAAACGTCTTGGACATTAACGCCGACTGCTAAAGACACAGGCACTGATAGGGACTTGGCCAGTCGAAACGTATCATCAGCCTCCGTTACGTATGTAGCCTCGATTTTGGCAACAACATCTGCAACGTCCTGCTCGACAGAGTACGGGAATCGCACTGTCACCACGGTGTTGGCAGCAATGGTATCGAAGCAAAACACGCCAGCTTCTGGTGGCTTGGCAAATTCAGCCAAAGAGTCCAGAATCGTTGCTTCTGTCGTCAAGAAGCGTAGACCCCCAGTTGCCGGCTTCACTCGAATCTCGCAATTCTTGATAGAATTCCACCCTGCATGTATTGCTAGGTCAAGAGAGTTATTCTTGTCCAGCGACGTTTGTTTGGTAGCCGACATGAGAACATCGAACGTGCTGGTACGCTGGAAGAGCATAACATCGGCATGTTTCAGAATATCTGTTGTGCTGGATGAAGCATTCACATCACGCTCAAAGTGCAGCATAATATTCTTTGACGAAAGGACCACTCGATCTATCTTGTAACGTCCCGCGGCAACAGACTGAAAGAAGAAAAACAGTGTTAGCACTTTGCACGCCGTACTTGTCATGTATATTTGACCAACTCACTTTGCAGTCCAATCGTATCTTATTCTTTCCTGGATTCAGTGTAATAGTCGAGCCAGCGGCCGCCTCGAACATGTGCTCTCTGCTTGGCCCCTCATCAACAGACGTAATTCGCAACTTCGCAGAGTCAAAAGAGATATCTTCAGGCAGTAGGCTTCTGATACCGATATTCAGAGAGCAGCCGTCTTGGTTGTCCTCGTACTCTGGAAATCCGTTAATCTCTACGTCAGTGAAGAAGCTCTCAAAAGGAACCTTGACTTCTTTTGACAATGACTTGGCCAGATTCGTAAGCTTTTCTACTATGCCAGTGACTGGCCAAGCATCAGGGTACGTCTTATCCCTTGAAAAGCTACTGAATCCTGATTTTTTCTGTAGCCGCTCCTTCTCCGCAGAGCAGTATTTAGTCAAAAGTTTCAAGGCCACGCCAACATGCTCGCCTTTTGGATTCACGTCATCCAGGCACTGGCAGTACATGATAAGCATAGACAGCTCAAGCAAGCTCCAACCGCTCTCTCCAAAGAATGGCGTAGTGAGAGAAAAGAAAGATGAAGCGGCCTTGTAGTCTTTCAGGTGAACTTTCAATACAGCCAAATCCGCCATGCTTGAGTGAACTGCGTGATCATGGTTGGCCACGGTGTAGTGGCGCATGGCTTTATCTGTAAGAATCTCAAACAGCCGGTAGAAATCATCCTTGTTATCAACAGCAGTCCGCAACACAGTATTGTCAATGCCAGACATCAACGGAGAGTAGGCGCTCTTTGACGAAGAAGTATCTCCAGATTCGCCATCACGGTCCTCTTCATCCAGATTGACATCTTCCATGTCATCAATACCAACCCCCCGAACCAGAGGAGCTTCATCCCAACCGTCACCCCAGCTGCGCTTCTTACCGAGGCTTGACAGGATGCTTCTAGACAGCATGTACAACTCGGCTCGTCGAGCCGCTAAATCTTCCAAGCCCGTTTTCAAAAAGCCGTTTGGGCCCTTTGCGTCGCCCCCGGCCGGTACTTGTCTGCCCGGCCCAGGAAAGAAACTTGGGCTGAGTGGAGGCGGGGGTATTCCTGATCTTGGCGAGAGTGACGAATTGCGAGCCGGGTGGATCATCGTCTTGGGTTCTGGGATAGAAGATTTCGGCTCAAGCCCATCTCCAAAAGACAGCGAAGAGGGTGGGATCGGAAGTGCTTTTGTAGAGGTCTGAGCAAGGATCTGCTGGGCGACAGAAAATGCAAACGAAGCCACCATGTTATCGATCGTTTCTTCCGCTTGGGGGCTCAATCTTGGCGCTTTCTTGCTTGGCGTCTTGTTTGCGGTCAATCCAACAATGATGTCTTGCCGCAATATCTGTGATACTGATGGGATAAACTGCAATGTCCGCTGGCATATGTCGGCAAAAGTGATGAGATTCTCCGGCTCGTCTTTTTGGTTCGGCGGTGGCATTGCTAAAGGTGCTTCGCCATAGAGAATATCCTTCTGTTGGGTCTTGAGCATCGCAATTAGTTCTTCCTTGGATGATAGCGCGTTTCCCAGTCTCAGGAGCAGGGCGATCTGGCGAGAAAAGATGTAGCATCTAAAATCGAAGATGGACACCTTGTTCGCAAGGATCATGTCTCGATATGCCTTTGTGGTTGAACTGATTGCAATCTCCCCAAACCGGGGTCCTGCGGCGTTCGATTCAGTATCGCCACCTTCCTCGTCGCTACTGTCTTTAGTAACAGCTTCCAACGCTCGCTCTGCGATATCTCTGAGTTCTTCTGTGAAAGCCGCCATTTCGCCACCGTGTCTCTCTGGTGAGCCAGTTTCGAGCTGCTCATGTATAACAGTATCCAGCCCAACGTTGAGTTCATCATACCCCACTAGTGCATCTTCGACAAGGCCAACACTCTCGAAGCCCCTTGCCAACCCTTCCTTGAGGATGAAGAATGTGCAAAAGTTCCAGCCAGGAAGAGTCCGTTGAGCGTCCTTTTCTCGAATATCTTCTTCGTACTGGGTTACTCGCATGTCGAACGAGGTCAATATTTGGCTTTTGATCTTCCCTATTAAATCATTCCAAGCATTTTCGGCATCTTGTTCTGTCTCGTTGTAGCCCGATGGCACAGCTGGAACCACTCTAGGTAAAAGATCGTATGGCACGTCGTTGATCCCGATTCTAATCTGCGTAACACGATCCTGGGCGCCCTTGGTTGTTGTGTTGAAATCGGATCGGAGCTTCTCCAATAGGGGGGTTGTCCCTGTCCGCCATCTCGACGTTGTCGTCTTCTCCGTGCTGTCTGACTTGCCGCTACTTCTGGGCTGAGTCGACGCTGCGGTGTTGGGGATGACAACATGGACAATAAGCCACTCAAACGCATCATGGTTCTCTTGGCCACTCCCTTTCTTCGAAGACGTCGTCGGTGCAGTGTGGTTCCTGATCCATTCCCGGACCTCGGCCCGCACCGAGTTCTTGTAAGAGTCGTTGTCGTCGCATCGAACTAGAAGGAGCTTGAGGTATGGCGTTCGGCGAAGTCCTGGAATTTGATGTCGTCGTAGATTACCACTTGCTTTGGAGCGAAGAGACGGCGCTCGAGCTCTGCCCGAGTCGGTAGAGACACTAACACTCCGTGACCGCAAGACATCCTCGACCCTCGGCACACTACCCGACCGTCGCGCTGTGGGAGATAAGGTAGTCTCCGGGACTTCAAGACTTCCCCGAACCAGCTCCACGTGCAGCGTATCGATTGATCGAAGCGGCCCGGAGTGAGACTGCCAGTGCAGGTTGTGAAGGGGCAGGCGGGGGACTAGCCCCGGGGCCAGGAGCTTGTAAACATCGTGGGGATCGAAGTACTCGACTGCGTGGATTATAGAGCAATGCAATTAGCTGAGAGCGTCGATTGTGTTCACCGGTGCCCTTCTCACCTGTTACTGTTGAAGTCGAGGTCTGCTGTTCCATGGCAACCAGGTCGTCTCTGTGCTTGGCATTGTCGACCGCCTGAGATGCGGGATGTCAATGCGACAGAGAGCTGGCCGCAATGGTCGAGGTGCATGGACAAGGATGACCCCTGGATCGCCGGCTGCCAATAGCAGCTCTGGAGCTTGATCTAATCGGAATTTGTGTTACTCCGGATGGCTGGGCGGTGAAGCAGATACTACAGAGTGAAGAGGCGTGTTTTCCACTGGAATACAGAGCTTCTAATTCTAGTAGACTGCTACGTGATTATTCGTGTCGGGGTTCTTTGTTTTATTCTTCGAAACTATTTTTAGAGAATACATGTAACCAAATATCAGAGAAATGATGCTATAAGAGACGCTCAGCACGCAAGCTATCCAGGAACAAACGTGGCGGCTCTAAAGCATGTTAGTGGCAAGGAGGGGTGCGGCAGAATTCTTCAAGGAGGGGCATGACGCATTTGGATCAGACGCTTTTCATGTGAAAAGGGCAAACCAAAAAAATTGAGGCGCAAGACCTCCAACTCGGCCTTTCACCAATAAATAAATCCAGTTCATTACACAAGTTTCATAATGTCAGCCCTGGAAGCTGTGAAATACCGGCGAGGCAAGCTGGAGGTCCTCGATCAGCTTCGCCTACCCCACGAATTCCACTATGACCCCGTCTCGACTCGACAGGAGGCCTTTGACAGCATCGCGACCATGCGAGTGCGAGGGGCCCCGGCCATTGCTATCGTAGCCAGCTTGGGGCTCGCTGTCGAGCTGCATAACAACCCCATTGCGGCTGCTTCAGACTCTGAGCTTATTGCGCGCATTGACGAGGCATTGGATTACTTGAAGGAAAGCAGACCAACAGCTGTCGATCTGTCCAACGCCATTGCTCAGCTCAAGGCAATCATCCGAACCGCCGAAGGAAAAGGGCAGACTGCTATTAACGAGTCGTTCATCGAAGAAGCTGAGAGGATATTCAAGAAGGATCTCCAGAACAACCTCTCAATAGGGGACTTTGGCACTCAGTGGCTCCAATCCCAAGCCGGCGCTTCAACAGAGCAAAAGATTTCTGTGCTGACACACTGCAATACTGGCGCGCTCGCCACCTCGGGCCATGGAACAGCCCTTGGAATCATCCGTACGCTTCACTACAAGGGATTCCTCAAGCATGCCTTTTGCACCGAAACTCGACCCTACAACCAAGGTAGCCGCCTGACGGCATTCGAGCTGGTCCACGAGGGCATTCCCAGCACGCTCATCACAGATTCCATGGCCGCTGCCCTATTCCGAACCAAGAAGACAGAAAACAACATTGCTGCCGTCATCGTAGGAGCTGACCGTGTTGTCCGCAACGGCGACACCGCAAACAAAATCGGCACCTACCAATTGGCTGTTCTGGCCAAGCACCACGGCATCAAGTTCATTGTAGCCGCTCCCACGACAAGCATCGACTTGGACACCAAGACCGGCGACGGCATCAAGATTGAAGAGCGAAAGAAGGAAGAGCTGACGCAGATCACTGGTGCAGTTGTTGGATCTGATGGCCAGGTGGATAAAGAGAGCAAAGTTCGCGTTGCGACAGCTGACCAGCGGATTGACGTTTGGAATCCTGCATTCGATGTTACTCCCGCCGAGTTCATTGATGTGGTTGTGACGGAGAAGGGTGCTGTAGAGAAGGGGCCCGATGGTACCTTTGACTTTAGCAAGATTCTACCTGAACGATGGGCCAGGGTGGCTAATTAAAAAAGATTAAAGAAAGAGGGGGATAGGGAGAAAGCAAAGAAATAGAGGATAGACATCTCAAGCATATATACCATTTGACCGACTCAGGTGTAAAAGACCAGCGTTAGAGACAGCTTCATTAGCAATGTATTGACGCATGCATCGTTTAGTATTTGAATAAAAATTAAATCTCGTAAAATTACCTGGCTATGACTTTAATCTCCTCATTGGCCCAACGTGTGAAGGATCAGCTTCTGGTAGTCTTCAACCGCCTTCTCCAAATCGCCGACGGTGACGTACTCGTGGTCACCGTGAGCAACGAGAATGCTACCTGGTCCATACAAATAACGGACATAGTCGCCCTCCAGATTAGGAATATCTGTGCCGTAGTTGACAACAATCTGCTCGAACCCTAGATTCATAATCAGTATCAAACTATTGCAATATACTAAAATCTCAAGGTGGTACTTACCCTCAACATCGCAGTTGCTTTCATAGGGCCCATATCCATGAGAACAGTTCAGGGTGAAAGCTTCGGGGTCTGTTTCTTGAAGAATATCGTAAATCTTCTTGCGCACATCATTTTGGCCCTCCTTCTCTGAGCCAACAGCAACACGAGCCGAGATGTCCACCCAAGCTTTTGCTGGTACCACGTTGGAAGCGACGCCACCGTCAAATCGGCCGACGTTGAATGTCGTCTTGCCAAAGAGAGGGCTATACCCCAGATCTGCGTCCAAGATCTTGTTCATGGCCCTGATCATCAGCTCATTGGCCGATTTGCCCAGCTCGGGGTAGCCACTGTGGGCATCCTTGCCCTTGGCCTCGGCAGTACAGAAGAGGGCGCCCTTGTGGCCACAGGCCAGCTTGTTTTCCGTGGGCTCGCCAAAGATGGCAGAGTCGAAAGAAAGAGGAGGGTTCATGTGCTTGAGCGAATCACTAAAGGCTCTCATTCCATCACCAGAAGTCTCCTCCGAAACAACAAAGAGCAGAATAATGTCCTCGGGGTTGACATCCTTGTTCGTCGAAAGCAGGTGGTTCACCGCCACGAGCTGGGCAGTGACGCTGCCTTTGGCATCAGTTGTTCCTCGGCCCTTGATAACGGTGTCCTTTGAAACATCTCCCTTTTCGATTTCCCATGGAATATGGGGAGGCACCGTGTCAATATGGCTGGTCACCAGTGTCTTGTAGTTGGACTTGCGGTCTCCATGCCATGCCAAGATATTGAACCTATCGGGCACATCAGGTTTGTCATTCGGTGGAGGGACGAATTGAATGTCGACTTTATAGCCCTGGTGCTTGAGGAAATCAACGAGGAAGTTGCCGACCTCGTTCTCCTCGCCACTGATGGATGGGATGGAAACCAGCGATTCAAGCAGCTGAAGCACCTCGCCCCGATAAGACGGAGCGTCAGCGCTGGCATGCTGCGATGAGCCAGAATGATTGGCCTCTGAAAGGGGGCGCTGCTGCTGCGCGGCGCTGAGCGCCAACAGCGCCGGAAACACAATTGCCGAAGTCCAGTGCATCTTGTCTGGCTCGAGCCTGGTAATCTCCAACTCAATTCGGAGTGTAGGAGCGGTGATGGAAGCAATCGAGATCAGCTTCGGCCGCTTACACGCGGTTCACGTGACCGTGCTGCTAGCTGTGTGTCTGTATTTCGGATCCCTGACACATTATTACGTGATACCTTGGAAATGTCTCACAGAGGATGATCCAATCGCTCAAGACACGCTGCGTTTTTCTTTCCTGAGTTGATGTCTCCCTGCTGCAGCTTGCTACCGAAAGCTACATGGAAGTAGCTGCTAAGGCCGGGTGGCTGGGAGGATTTACCTAGGCTCCTAATTATGGGAGCTAAAAGAGCTATTGGAGGTGCGGATGACTACCAAGAAAGACGACTCATTTATTGCTAGACCCGAAAGATATAAGAGTGATAATAAATGCAAAGCCATTATGCAGCGTAAATAGCATCAATGAACAAGCATTCTATTTCCATTCTTCCATTATTTCTATTACGAAGACTGCTGGAATCGACATACAAGGCATCAACATAACAATACAGGGTAACAAGTAATACAAGGTATCCATCGAGGCAAGCTTGTAGGAAACTGATTGCAAACAACAAACACCAATCCAGCCATTCTTCCCCATCCCGGAAGAATGGCATCTCGCAGGCTCCAATTATCATAGCGAAACGTCTCCGGCCCAAGTCCAAAAACTAGGTATTGATATCGCTACAGTCAGCCTTACGTGACTGACACAACTATCCCTCTTCCATCTAGTGGCGTATAACAATAACTTAACATTCTGTTTGTGTATTGTTAGTGGTATTTGTTAAAGCATACGCCAGATTGGTGGCGAAATTGGGCCAAGTTCCAAGTCTTGACCGTTGAACAATTCCATCCGACTCGAAGCTTAGCTTCTTTGATGCTAAAGCTGTGTCTGCTGATGATGCCAGAACAAATAGCAAAGTATGGCGTATTGGGCTGAACATTGTTATAATCCAGAAGATGGATAACTCAAAGGACATGCTTAAAGAAGCATTCATGGTCTGTGGCTTATCCAATCATTGGATCCAATGATTCGGTGTCATATGCCTAAATTATAAGCCGAAAGCGGGTACCGTGAGAAGATATCGGCCTATGGAGCACGTAACAGTAGTATTCACATACTTGGGCACTAATGCATTTGCGATGGGTTCAAAGCGTGACAAGAAGTTCCATTAGAAGGGCGTACTAGTTTACTACCTGAAAAAATGACAAGTCGTCTTAAAATAAAAATCCCACCAGAACATCTCTTCTAATACATCCCCATCCCTTGATTCATATGCTCATATGCGGATGGATACAATGGCAGAACAAGGATCGTCAACTATTGATATAGTTGTTCATTAGCAGCAGTCGGTAGTTGGGCTATGCGCTAGCAAAGCTGTGAGCCGAGCTCTTGGGCTCGATCCCTTTTGATCATCATCACTCTTTGCAGCACTTGTAGGTGTCGAAGTCGAATCGCGGCGCCTTTTAGCTCCCTTATCGTCCGTGTGTATTGCCGAAGTCTCCATAGCAAGCTCTTCTATCGGTTCACTTTCTTGAGTCGATAGAACAGAAGATATATGCTGCTTGGCATCTGGACGGGTTGACCCACGCACCCTGGATCCAAACGATCCCGTTCGCAACATGGCTTTGCGTGCTGTATACGGATGCTGTGCAGTCTTGCCCGCTTCAAATAGGTCTCTCAAGGAAGCTGATGCTGAAGATGTGGTTGAGGGAGATGGGCCCGCCGTTTGAGGGATATAGTCTTCTCTGGGTAGACTTAATTCCGGAATAGAGGTGGTATGAAGATTGTTTGCCAGCATGTGAGCTGGCATTGGTTGATTGAGCAGCGAGTGGGCCAAAGTGTTTTGAAAATCCATCGATAAAGAATTATCTTGCGGAATCCGAGGCAGAAATAGCCCTATGCGCTCAAAGTCAAGGTCATTATCAAATGCAAACTTGACTCTCTCTTCTCCATTCGTACCTTGCATGTCTTGGCTATAAGATGGTTCAAAATCCAGCGCTTCACTGGGAATTTTCAAGTAACCAAAATTGTCTGTTTCTTCTTCGGCCCCAAGCTCCTGCAAGCCGAAACTTTGACCCAAGTAAGAGGTTTTACCCACCACTTGGCCCTGGGTATTAACGTTGGACGACTTTCTTCCAATTTGGCGCATTTCAGGGAAAATTTCTTGTTCTCCAAGTCGATACATATCAGGCATTCCGAGCCTCATGCTGTTCAGCCAATCGAAATATGCATCCGAATCATTGACAGTCTCCATTGTGCCCGTACTAGTGCTTCCAGAGGTAGAGCGACTGCTGCCGCTCTGCATACTAGTTTTCCGCTGTCCAAGCCGAAGGGACCGGTTGGTGATAATCTTGTGGACGTTTTCTGTCGAAGATTTGGTCAGGCCTGCATTGGTCCGACTATGCTTTCTTCTCGGCGAGTGAGCGTGCGATTCGGTATCATCGGAAGGGTAACTGGGGACAGTCATCGATGTAGCAACTGGAATCCGTCTCCACATTGAAGGATTGGGCCACGCGATGCCAGATGCTTCAAGTATTTCTGGAAATTAATACCGTTAGCATCTCTGTGTACTACTTTGTTAAAAGAAAGATGGGATCAAAATACCGAGGGGCGCATGTTGGAAAGAGAAAGCGACAACGTTCTTCACCCGTTCAATAGGCATGGAAAGAGAGTCCCGTGGAAAGCCTTCACTAATTACAATCTTGATTCGACCAAAGTCATCCGCCGGGTTCCAATGGTTTTGTCGCAGAAGCTCCTGTCGAAAGCTGGGAAACCGAAGAGGCTCCAAGTCTCCGTTCTTGGACATTCCTAGAGCGGAAGCAAATTAGCAGCGTTTTCGTATACACGCATATCTATGGGAGCCTTGGCCCATACCAAAACTGTGAATAATGACATGTGGCCAATCACTTTCTCTATCAAGAGACGCAGAACTAAAAAGGAGGCACATGTTAGCAAGCTAGGGCTGCAGACAGCGCAAAGTCATCTGCATACGCAACCAATTGCCCGTCGACAAACACCCTAGCCTCAAAATTGGCACATTCACCATATTTGCTGTAGCATCTGGTGAACTGGCTGATAGACGGGGCAGACCAAGAATGGATCGAGATTTGGAAAGGAGTTCCAGCAGCCAAACTCGGAATGAACCCGCAGACTGTGGGCAGGCCAAATGGGCCATGCGGGTTGGAGAATTCTAGCACCGTTAGCATCAGGCAAGTGATGTAAAACAACGTCCAAGGAAATGAGATAGCAGTGAGGTAAAATCACATACCTGGGTCGTGGATCGCATGACAGGCCACTTTGAACTCTTTGACTGGCACTTTGCAGTCTCTGGGGAAGAGTAGAATATCCCAATCGTCGAACCGCATTGCAGCTGCAAGATGGAGAGTGCACTGCCACTAGGTCTAGAAAAATATAGGCAAAAAGTCAAGCTGATGCGAGGAAGATGCTTAAGCAAAGGCCCTGGAGAGTCCAACTGTGCCGTTTTGCTATTCCAAGGATGGCCAAGAAGGGGAGAATCAGGCTTGTCAATATGATCAAGCTCAAAATACCTACCTAGGCGACTATCAAGTGGCAGAGCAACGCTATCGGCCCATCATTCAGCCCGCTGGTTTTAATTCGACGAGTAGCGAGCAGCTGCAGAATTGGCAACAGCTCGTCCGAAGTGCCGGGCTAGTTGGTTGGAACCTCGCTTATACTTCAACGAGGAGCTCTTCGCTGCTTCCTGCGACGTCCTATTTCAGGCAAAAGCGATCAGGATACACGAATAATGGAAATTACAGAGCCAGGAATATTGGGCAATATGGCTTACTGCGGCGGTCGTAGGGAGGTTCTAGGGTGAAGCCGCCCCCTCAGTATAGAAAGTCGGTGGCCACTCTGGCAAGACTTGCACTTATATCGGAATGCGGTGGCGAGATTGTCCAGATAACGCGGTTGTCAATGCAATGTATCAGCAGTACTTCGCAGCAGAAATGCTGTATTTTTTCGAAGATGTAATAATTATCTCAAAATGGGTCCTACGGGATTGGCATAAGAGCAATCGATGAGGATATCAGCCTAAAAGTGCCCAAGGTACATCACAGCAAGTACTAAAACGGGCATTTGGAAACCAGTATGGATCAGCATCATCTGCTCAACTTGAAAAAAAGAAAAAGGAACGATAAGCAGGGTGTGATTTCCACCTGTTTGGCTACCAAGACTTCAATACACCCAAGTCGGGTACGGGTGATACTCAAACATTCGGCAATGAATGCTGTGTCGTATAAGCCGGTTAGCAGGACGCGGCCTGAGGACCATTAAACTTTGCAGCAAAGGTTCGAATATCGAATTTCCTCTTGCATATTCTGGGATCCACCCGCCAATCGTTTTCTCGCAAAAGGATGCGTCAGATAGGAGAAACATTTTTCATTCTTTATTATATACAACTTGACAATTTTATCTTATGGCTCCGCATCGCCAGTCATTCGTGCCTATAGTCATGATGATCAGTATCGTCTACTTTGCATTTGCCGAGGAAATGCCAAATTGAGCTTACTCTTACGGCTCCTGGGCCGCCCAACTCTCGCTCTAGGCCATTCTCAAACTCTCTGGGGTAGGCAATCCGGTCAGGGTAGTTGAGATACACAACTCCCGAAACTCCAAGGAAAACGGCGATGAATGTTCCAACCATGATGGCACCGGGGCCTGAGGTCGTCCACGTATACTCCCATGGAGAGAAGATACCCAGCGTATCGTTATCCTCGTGAACCGGCTCGCCAAAGTTTCGTCGCTCCTGAGGGTCCCACCAGGTGGCATAGGGGTCGCGGAACTGTCGCTTGATCTTGGGCGGGTTGATGTAGCCTCCGTTCTACAGCCAGCAGTTAGAATTCCAGAACTCTTTTGCACAAACAGCGCTCGGACAGCGCTCAAGCATTACGAACCATGCCAGGGTCCTCGGCCTCGCTCGGTCGCACGGGATCGGGGTACTTTTCGTCAATCACTTTCTTGTCGGAGAATTGAGACGGCAAAAAGCCTCGTCGCTGGATCGTAGGAAGTCTTCGGCTGGCAGCTAGGGTGTTGCGCAGAGCCGAAGCTCGCACAAGTCGTTGCGGGAGCATCTGCAGAGATGAAACATCAGTCCATTTGTTCGCTCGAATGCTTATCCGGTCATGTAATCAGCTTCGCTCTCACCTTGGGCGAATTGACTGCGGTATTCAGCGCCCAATTGCTGCGTAACGGGATGGCTCTCCGTGTAATGACCTCAACAGACTACCAGATTGGTAGATTTGAGGTTGCTGCTGATTGACTGCAAGCGCTTGTGCCTCAGGCATCCGTGGTGGCTGCTGCTCAAACCCGTTACGACAGACGGGATTTGTCTCGGACCGCCTAAGAGAACCCAGATACTTGTGGATACAACAGCTAGCAGTCCCACCAGCGCTGAAAAGCCCAGCTGGCGCCGCAGAGCTCCAGCTGCAGCATGGGTGCTCCAGGTACCCTCCAGGTACACCAACCCCTCCAGTGCCCTTCATCCCATTTCGCACCACCCAATATGGCGCCGTCGAGATTCTTCCCGTTCAAAAGTTTTGCAGAGGAACCGGGAATTGCTCACAAAAATCACTGCAGCGCTCCGCCCAGGCCTCTGATCATGTGCAAATTCTGTCCGAATGTTCGGTGAATCGCCACGAATCCGTAGACACCCATTTCTCCCCACCAAATGATAGCCTCACAGAGATTAAGCCTGCGACGTCCCTTAGCTCCACGTTGCTATTATGCCCGAGACCGCGTCGCCCGACCATGTGCTTCCGGACGCGGACTCTCTGGCATCATCAACAGCAAACAGAACATTCGCCGTTGACGCAAGTGACGCGCCGCCCGTCGAGATAGACGGTCGAGATGCCGCTGCGGAATCCCATACGAATGGACATATCCACGACGACGCGACGCCTGCTCAGGCAAATGGCCACGTGCTGCAGACTGCCGAAGCCATGGACGACCATCGAGACGACGACGGCGAGCGGCCGGCCAAGAGACAGAGAACGCGGAATTCGACTCCTCCACCGCCTGCCGTCCGAAAGCTGAAGCCCATATCGCCACCGTGGAAGAAGATCGAGGCTGATGGGCCAACATCATACCATGAGAACGGACGGCGCAAATCCGGCCGCATCAATTCGCAGCCTGTCCCCGTCGAGCCGCCCAGTAAGAAGCGCACAACGAGGCATTCTACCAATGGATCGACCGGAAACGTGCTCAAGGAAAGCCCACTGCCGAATGGCAAGTCCAACAAGGCCGCAGGAGGTGGCGCATCCAAACAGAAACCCACAAGCAAGACCACGCCAGCTCACTCTATTCCCTCCGAAACGAATTCGAGATATGGCCCCAGAAGGGGTGCTGCCCCCGAACCTAGATCATCCTCTAGACTCTTACGTCGACGAACTCCTTCGCCCCCTCCGCCATCCCTCAGACACTCGACACGCACACGAAGGGGAGCCGCAACTGCGCCAGATACGCCGACCAGCGTTAACAAACAAAACACGTTTGAGAGCTCCGGCAAATCACCGCGATTAAAGCTCAAGGTTGGGCCTCGGCTCACAGTGATTCCCTTGGTTCATCCGGACCAAGTACGCAAGCGACCACGAATAGGGACAGATTTCGATGACTTCTGGGATCGAGCTGGGAGTATTCCGGTAGAGGAGGGCGGCCTTTTGATGTCTGAGGATGGTCCCCCTTATACGGACGAAATGGCGCAAGCCGATGCGCGGATGGTTCTTCGTATTGAGCGCGAGGTCGAACCGGGGGGGCTCCTTTCTGTTCAACGATGCTCACTATTCGTACCTGAAGGAGAAGAGGAACCACCAAGACAATGGGCTCGTCAGGATCATATGACAAGGGCTGCAAGCCACTTTCGAAAACTCATGATTATAGAACAGCAACGACATCGATCGGTGGCTAAGAAGCTTGCCGAAGCATGTCGCGAAGAATGGCTGCGCCGTCAGCCCAAGTCTGCTGAAGAGATAGAAGCAGAAGCCACGGCCGTGTGGCTGATGCGCTATCGCGTCGTTCTCAGATCACTCTCTGGCACTTGGGAAAATATTCGTGCAGAAGTGAATCGGCGGCGATTGGCACAATGGGAAGCAGATGAGCAGAAAAGGGTCAAGGCTGCCCTCAACCAAGCCGTCAGTTTATCGGAGCAGAAGCTGCAGGCTCGGCGCGCTGGAGGTGTAGATTCTGAATCTCTCTACGATGAGGATGATGGCTTTGATGATCTAAGTGACAGCGCTAACGGAGACGACGGTGAAGATGACGATTCGCGACTGGCTTTGGCAGAGACGGGTGGTAGCAGTGATGGCGGCGACGAAGGCGACGATAGCGACATGATGTCTTCTTCTGAAGATGAAGAAGATGAAGACCACAAGGACGCGGCAGATGAAGGTCTTACTCAGGAACAGTTGCGTGCGAAATACGCCAACATACCTGAGTTGGAAGCCCCTGATGAGCCAGAGTCGGTCGCCGAAAATGCAGAAACCCCTGGCAATGCAGAAGGATCAGATGCCGAGACGAGCGATGAATCAGTGGACATGGACGACGACCTAGGCTCAACCGATTTTGACGGTAGTGGCGAATCCGGAGATGAAGGGTCAAGCGATGAATCGGGATCCGAAGACGGAGCCGGTGGGCTGCTGGGGCTTTTCTTTGGGAAGTCGGAGCTTAAAGCAATGTCAAAGGCTGAAGCAAAGGCTGAAAGTCCTGAGCAAGAAGTGGCTCAAGTCGCTGAATCTGAGGTGGACGTTACGCAGCCAGACCCTGAATTTGACGATGAGGATGAAATGTCGCTTGTCCGTCACCCTGATTCGATAAACGGTGACGATGCAAAAGAAAACGGAGATGGTACCAATGATATTCCATCTACAAAGGATACCAAGCCAGACAGCACGGAAACCGCAGAACAGCCTGATAATGAAACCAAAGAGCCAGTTGTTCCTCCTTCAGACCATACTGACATGGAGTTGGAAAATGTTGATCAGGACACAATAATGGCAGATGCTCCGGCGGATTCGCCAGCTACCGACGCATCGAAATCGGAAGAGATTAAAAGCACTACAGCTTCAGACAAATCCGCGCATCCCGAAACCGAGATTACGAATGTTCATTCTGATACTTCTTACGACGCATCACTACCAACGGCGGTCGAAGCCAAGTTGGAAGAAGCAAAGCCATCCGATAACGAAACATCCTTGGAAGAGAAACAGACTGAGCCAGCGGAATCAATACCTACAGCCACTGACGAAGTCACGACACTTGAGCCTTGCGCTCACAAAGTTGAAGTTCCCCCTCTCCTCCGGGGAACACTTCGCGAATATCAAAGACAAGGCCTCGACTGGCTAGCTGGTCTTTATGCGAACAATACCAACGGCATCTTGGCAGATGAGATGGGCCTTGGTAAGACGATTCAGACCATTGCGCTGCTGGCGCACCTTGCCTGCCGTCACGAAGTCTGGGGTCCCCATCTTGTAATCGTTCCCACCAGCGTCATGTTGAATTGGGAAATGGAATTCAAAAAGTGGTGTCCCGGCTTCAAGATACTTGCCTACTACGGCTCTCAGGAAGAACGAAAGAGAAAGCGACAGGGATGGAACAATGACGATGTTTGGAACGTCTGTATTACTTCCTATCAGCTGGTGCTTCAAGATCAACAGGTGTTTAGACGCCGTAGATGGCACTACATGATCCTAGATGAAGCACACAACATCAAGAATTTCAAGTCGCAGAGATGGCAGACATTGCTGGGATTCAATACACACTCACGACTCCTCCTGACCGGAACTCCTCTGCAAAATAACCTGACAGAATTGTGGTCACTACTCTTTTTCCTGATGCCTGCGGAAAACGGTGTTGGAGGATTTGCAGATCTGCAAGAGTTCCATGACTGGTTTCGCAAACCTGAGTCACAAATTCTGGAGAATGGAAGAGATCAAATGGACGAGGAAGCGAAGGCCATTATTGGAAAGCTTCATAAAGTTTTACGCCCATATCTTCTGAGGCGTCTTAAAGCCGACGTAGAGAAGCAAATGCCGGCCAAGTACGAACATGTCGAGTTCTGCCGGCTTTCAAAGCGTCAGCGTGAGCTATACGATGGGTTTTTGGCACGCAGCGACACGAGGAACACGCTGGCGTCTGGCAACTATCTCTCCATTATCAATTGTCTGATGCAGCTTCGTAAGGTCTGCAATCATCCCGATTTGTTTGTCGACCGTCCTATCATGACGTCGTTCCGCATGCGCAAATCCGTAACCTCAGATTACGAGGCTGCAGTGAGGGCTGTGCAGCACTCTTTTCTCGCAGAAAGCCCAATGAGCTCTGTCAATTTAGCCTTTCTGAATCTAGTACCAACAAAGCACGAGCATCTGTCTACGATGAAGGCTGATAGCATTGCCCAATTAAGCTCACACCGCATACTGATGGATCTCCGAGAAGCACAGAAAAGTCGAGCGCAAAACGCCTACACAACGCTTGATCCAGGCACGGTAGAATCGAATATTGCCTATGTCGAGAGTGCTGCGAGATGGGGGCGCTTTGAAGAATTGCAGCACTGTGTCTATCTCAATGCACTTCGTCGCCAGCAAAGACCAATCTATGGGAGCAATGTCGTTGCATTACTAAATATCAACGCCCATAACCCTCTTCGCAAGCCCCGGCCTCGAGTACCCCGGAAAATCATGGACTGGTTCGAGTCCGACTCGGCCTTTGTGCAGGCATTGACTCCATCTCTCGACCAGAGAGCCGATAGCCTCAAGACTACTATTGAAAAGTTCTCTTGCGTCACGCCCGCGGTCGTGACTCGAGACCTCGAGCAGTTCATTCTAGGTCGCAAGGGCATCGAGGCGTTTACGGATGAAGACCTCAAACTATCAGCACCAGTGCGATGGGCGCCCTTTATGCCCAAGCAGCCCCCCTCGGATCCCTGGCATGAAGCCCGAATGCGTCTTACTATTCAGTTTCCCGACAAGCGCCTCCTTCAATATGACTGCGGCAAGCTCCAGGCCCTGGACAAATTGCTCCGCAAGCTACAAAGTGGCGGTCATCGCGCGCTCATCTTTACGCAAATGACAAAGGTGCTCGACATTCTGGAGCAGTTTTTGAACATTCATGGACACAAGTATCTACGACTTGACGGTGCCACAAAAGTTGAACAACGTCAGATTTTGACTGATCGCTTCAACCATGATTCGCGCATTCTTTGCTTCATCTTGTCCACTCGATCAGGAGGACTGGGCATTAACCTTACGGGCGCAGATACGGTCATATTTTACGATCAGGACTGGAATCCGGCCATGGATAAACAGTGCCAAGATCGATGTCATCGTATCGGCCAGACACGCGACGTGCACATTTACCGCCTCGTTAGCGAGCATACCATTGAAGCGAATATTCTTCGCAAGGCATCACAAAAGCAGATGCTAGACGACGTTGTTATCCAAGAAGGAGAATTCACCACGGATACGTTTGATCGTCCTTCTGTCAGAGACGTCCTTGGCGAGAAGGTCGACTTCATGAGCGAGGGCGTTGCTGCTGCAGATGCCGCTCTTGATCTGGTTCTTGGCGGATCTGAAAGCAGCAACGATCAACGCCGCGTTGGCCGTGTTTTCGAGCAGGCCGAAGATAAAGAAGATGTTGCTGCCGCTCGTGTCGCAGAAAAGGAGATTCTCGCCGACGACGCTGATTTTACGGAGAAGCCTGGCGGACCTACCTCGGGTACATCAACAGCACGACAAGGAACGCCAGCGGGCAAGTCCATCTTTGACGGCGGCATTGGCATACTAGATGGCCCGGATGAAAGCGGTATCGACATCGAGGAGTACAATGCTTGGGGCGGGAGATTGGGCAATATTGACGACTATATGCTTTCTATCATGACCGAGGAACTGAAATTTACGAAATTGGAATTGCCAAAGGATAAGAAGAAGGGGAAAAAGAAGGGCAAAGACACAAGGAAACGGTAATGGCGGGGGGAATTTTATCAGTCCTAAGCGAAGAAAATCTTGACGGCCAAAAGATGACTACCATTGCATGTACCACATATTGTGTGTATAATACCTGTTTTTTACTGTTGCTGTTCTTGTTGTTCTTGTTGTACAGTATGGCCGGAGACTTGGGTTGCATGTTATTAGGATGGGAGTTCAGGAGGGTTCCAAAAAAAAAAACTTTGAAAAGGGCGATAGCAAAGTGCTTATTTATATTTAGGTAGACTTGGTGGTGATGGCCACTGCCATTGGAAATGTGCATACTGAACAATCTCCTAGAAATTTCTTCTTTCTGCATTCTATTTAGGAGCATATGAAGAGTGTTTGTGATGGATGCTAGTAGTATTACCCTGTATTATTTCAGGTACTTACTTGTACAAGTCATATCTAAACAAAGGCAGCCAGCCAACCGCTTTCCTACTGCTCCTACAAGAAATTACCGTATATGATCTACGCTGGCCGGGATTATTTCGTTCCCGATCATGCGACCATGACTTCATTCTTTTTTTTTTTTATACAAACGGGTGTATACTGTATGACCGTCATCCAAATACTGCTAGCGCCAACCTTGAAGCACTAACAGCAGCGAAAAGCTCTAGGTAAACTCTTTTCCAACCCACGTGGAACTTAAAAGACGCTTCGTCTCCATTATATCATGATGTCTTTGTGGGGTCTCCGAACTACTACTACTACTACTAGTAATTCATAGTATGTTCAACAAAGTGCAGCACCCAAGAAATCGAACAGAATCGCAAACCCCCTTTTAACGAAATGCTGCTGCTGCAGATCCTGCGGAAAAAAGTAAGAATAGCACCACGACCCACGCCACTTTACCAGCTGCAGAAGATGTCACAGCGCATCTGGGTTCCACTGTTTGGCAACACAATCCTAGACCTGGCTGTGCTACTAATACTACTACTAGTAGCGGTGGAAGTACCGGGTACGTGTGCCTGTTCCGCTCGGGGCATCCCGCAGTGGCCAGCGTCGACAGCAACAGAAGCAGCTTTATATAGAGCAAACGCGTGGAGAAACGGCAACTTCTGCAGCTGTGTATTTATATAACGGCTGGTGCCAGTAGATGCGGCACCTGAAGCCAACACACTCCCTGTGGAATGTGAATCCGGTAGCAGTACCTGGTACTAGCAGCATCGACGGGTAGTCTAACTGCTCGCCATCGTAGCCCCTGCGGCACCCATGTCCGCTGGGCCAGCTGGGCGAGCCACCCGCAAGGGACTCCAGCCGCAGGTACCGCTACTTGCGCGCCCCGAACGCTGCCGCTAGCACGCAGTTCCCGCCCGTATCTTCCAAGTCTTCCAGCAGCCAGCCAGCGCCCCCAGCCAAGTCACCGTCACGGACCCCATGTCCCATGTCCCATGTTTGAAATTTGCCAGTCCATCTTCGCCTTTTCGCAGACAATCTCGCTTGGAGCTCATGCGTCCGATCCCCAGCGGGGAACCGTTTTTTCCTGCTCAACCACCTCGCCGCCCGACGCGCCAATTCTCGACGACCTTGCCTCGTACGCGATCCTGAAGCCATCGTCGAATGCATTGACGCCGCCAGAGGCCGAGCCGGAGCCTGACCCCGAGCCCGACGCCGCATATTCGCAAAGGGGGACCGCCGAGTTGTGGCCCGTCGCCGTCCCCTGTGGCCGCTGAACGAACAAGACATAGGGCCCGGATCCTGAAGTCGCTCTGCCCATCTATACCCGGGACGAAGAGAGCTCGCGCTGCGGGCGCTGGACGAGGAGGGATGCAGACGGCTAAGGGGAAGGCCGAGGCGCTGGGACGAAAGGCCAAGGTGGGTTGACTTCTACGCTGCTCTGGAGGAAGAGAAGAGCCGAGATGAGAGAGCGGGAGCAGGAGCAGGAGCAGGACAATGGAAACATGTGTGGCTAACTGAGCGGTGCTGTGCAGCTTGCCAATTCCTACCAGGAGCTCTTGGAGTAAGTTTGAGCTGACTCTTGGCTTCACTCGCCCCTCTCGCCTTGCCGCTTTGCTGACCGGGAGCGTCTCAATCTCTGCAGTGAATTCGCGAGCAATGATCTCAAATCAGTTGGCAATTACACCCTTGGCCGCCTCATTGGCAAAGGATCCTTTGGCAAGGTGTATCTGGCCACCCACAAGCTCACGAATGGCTCCAAGGTTAGTGCCTCTTTCATTGGCGGATGCAACATGCCGATCCTGGCTAATCATGCCACTCTAGGTCGTGTTGAAGTCGGCGAATCGAACCGACTCTAATCTGGCCCGCGAAATCCACCACCACCGACAGTTTGTCCACCCACACATTGCGAGGTTGTATGAAGTTATTGTGACGGAGAATCTGGTGTGGATGGTTCTCGAATACTGTGCAGGTAAAGCTTACGACAGACCGCGAGAGCTGGTCTCTGTTCTATTCTACTGCTTTGGCGTCCCCTGAGAAGCGAATTAACACATTCATCTCCTTAGGCGACGAACTGTACAACTACCTACTCGATCATGGCCCGCTTCCGATGCCAAAGGTGCAAAAGATATTTGCACAGCTTGTCGGCGCCGTCAGCTATGTGCACATGCAGTCTTGCGTCCATCGCGACCTCAAGCTTGAGAACATTCTCTTTGATACACACGAAAACGTGAAGCTGGTCGATTTTGGTTTTACGAGAGAGTACGAGGGCCGAACAAATCATCTGCAGACGTTTTGTGGAACAATATGCTACTCGGCGCCGGAAATGTTGAAAGGCGAGAAATATGCCGGTGAAAAGGTGGACGTGTGGAGTTTGGGCATCATTCTCTACGCCCTGCTCTGCGGAGAGCTACCCTTTGACGACGACGATGACAACATAACGCGAACGAAGATTCTCACTGAAGAACCAAACTTCCCCGAACACTGTCCGGCTGAAGCGATTCCCCTAATCAAATCCCTTCTCTCAAAACGTCCTATACTCCGACCAGCACTCCCGGAGATTCTGGCTCATCCTTTTCTAGCAGAGCATGCGCCAGCACAACAGGCTATTCTTGAAACGAAAGCCCTGCCTCCATTTTCTACTCTGTTGGAGAAAGACTGCCTACATCGTATGCGAAGTGCTGGAGTAGACACCGATGCCATTATTGAGAGCGTCATGGCACAAAAGTGCAATGCCCTGGCTGGATGGTGGACCCTATTGCTTGAGAAGGAAGAACGAAAACTTCGCCGGAGAGAGAGAAAGAGAAAAGAAAGAGAAAAGGATATGGACAAGAGCCTGCATCGAATCTCAGTAGCGTCAAGTCGTTTCGAGCGGATGCTGCAGGATGTGGACGAAGATGGCGGCCTAACCAAGCAGTTTATCAAACTGGGAGAACCAGCAATGCCCAGGACCCGAGGGCGACCGGATCGTAGGAGCGCGCACTACTACGACTTGGCGATTCACGACGTTTCTTACTTTACTGCCGAGGGCAGTCGTTCGAATGCTCCGCAAACTCCGGATGAAAATGGCCGCCACCGTTCCATCGATAGCCATTCTATTCGCTCAGTCTCGACGACGCGCAACTATCGACCGATTCCGCCGCCTAAGGAGGGTATTCTACGAAGTGCTAGATCTCGAGGATCAACCCTGCATCTCGTCACTACCACCGAATCGCTGGGTCTTGATAACCACAGCGCTCCTCCCAGCAGTTCTCAACAACAGGACGACAATAGCTTACAAAAAGCGAAGAAGAGGCCCAGCCAGGCTATAATTGCTCATTGGAAGAATTGGACTCACTGGTTCATTGAGAATACCACGAGAAGACGGCGTGGACACGAAAGGCGCACCAGTCGAAGTGTGCCGGATCTTCACAATAAAGAAGGCAGCGCGAAAAGCATCAATGATGTTAGTCCTAGGCCGCAAACGAGCAAAAACCCGAATACCAGCCTAATAGGCGCAAATCCCACTGCTCCTCTCCCCAAGGGAGTCATTCCAAACGGTCTCGTCGCTAAGGCCAACGGGTCATCTAGCTATGGGTCTCTTCGAGGAAGCATCAGTGGGCCTGTAGGGACACCATCTCAACAGCCGTTGAGGCCTAAAATTGCTACCTCGCAGGCTTATAAACGCCAGTCATTATCGCCATCGCCATTGACGCCTCGGGGCACTGTCCGCCGCTCGTCAGCAGGCTTGAGAGGGAGAAAGTCGACTTCGTCTTCCGTGTCTTCCGTGCGGTCCATGCATCACCACCATCATACCCACTCCAAGGCATCTTCCACTAGCTCTACAGGGTCTGTATCAACTACTAAAACGCCGCTGGCTCGCGGACACTCGCCTCACCACTCTGTTAAAGTTCTTCCTGCGACTCCTACGGGCACGGGTTTCCCCTCCAACATCCGTCTTGTTCGGATGCCGCCCGCTCCCGCTCCTACAATGAACATGTACAATGAAGGGATGCCCAGCCAGCCGCAAGCTCCTGGATCACCAAACCCATTCGGTACGGGTGTAATGTTTGCGAAGAGAAAGAAGAATCTGTTCAAGGGTCCGGGCCTTAGCTTTGGAGGAGGTTCTCATGGACATCGAAATGGTGGTAGCGGATCTCATTCTCACTCTCGCAGTGGTAGCGCCTCGGGACTGGGCCGTCATTCCGGAGAAATCACCATCCAGGAAGAAGATGAAGACCATATGGGCGGTGTCGACGAAGAGGAGGAAGAAGAGGAAATTGAGGAGGTCGATGCATTCAGCCCCTTGGTTGGTGGTCCGGGCGAAATCATCGAGGAACAGATTCTTGAAGACGAAGAAGCAACCACTCCGACGGCGGAGGTACACAGCCCGGATATACATAGTCCATCGGCGATTTCTCCTAGAAATACCGTGCTTGCTTAAGTGCGGCTTTGCTACAAAAAAAAGCAGCCAATGAACTTGGTTACAGCTCGAAAATCGAAGTGTATCTGCTTGCAAAGAAAGCAGATTGGTAATTACAGCATCAACATGGAACACACATATATAGATACTCAGAAGGTTAATGTGTTTCTTTGATATCATCCCCCTTTCCCTCCTTTTTCCATATCCTATTTCTTTAATGAAACCACTTTGGCGAAAGATAGGCTTAATCGCTAGTGTATATTGCAAAAACCTTTCTTATTTCTCTCTCTCTCTCTCTTTCTCTCTTTTTGTCTTACTGTTTCGACTTTATTGTCAGTTTGTAAAAAAAAAAGCTTTTTCTTATATGTACCTACTATACCCACCGTGGTCATGGATATCTACGTTGTATTCTCTTACGACTTAGACTGAGCAAAGCTAGAATTCTGAGAGTCAATAGACAAATTTCATTGTTTTTTCTTTGTTTGAACGTTTTCTGATTTCTGTTACAGATACACCTACGAATGGCTGTTTGAAGACACTTTGCTGTGATATTTGATGCTTCTTTTGCTATGCGAGAATACTAATTCGAAAAGATATTCGGAAATTTCGGTGTTGACCGATCTAATGGCTGTGCGCTTCCTTCTCATGCTGCTTCCTCATCTTCTCGATAATGCCCGATCTCTCTTCCCGCAGCGTAATCCAGGTCCAAAACCAAGCCATCATTTCGATAAACGCGAATGCGAAGAGCAGCCTGTTGTGCAGGTGGTCGGTGCCTGATCCGGAGCCCTTGTGAGAGACACCTGGGCGTCTTGCCGAGGACGAGGACGAGGACGAGAATAGCGGCGAGGTAGGGTTGAAGGTGTAGGAGTAGAAGACGAGGAGCATGGAGAGGAAGAAGCGGAGAGGAGCTGTTGGAGGTTCAGTATAAAGTCTTGGAGAGTGAAAGAAGAGGTTCATGGGCACGTACCTTGGGTGCCCCAGTAGTATAGAGCGCTGAAGTCTTCGGGCATTGATAGTGAGACGAGGTCGCTGATTCCGGAGAAGCCAAGGACGACGGCTACGAGGGCTAGAGCCGGGCTTGGGACGTCGAAGCCACGGACGGCGGGCTGTCACCACGGTTAGCACGAGTTTCAAGCGCAAGGCATAGAAGGAGGAGGCATACCATGTTCATGCTTTCGCCGAGAACGAAGACCAATGCCTGGTCCTCAATCGTTTTGGGCTGCATGAGGAAGAAGTAGGCGAGGGTGAGGTGGAGGAGGGAGATGGAGGTGATGATTGTGGTGGAGGAAATGAGGGCCATGATGGGCGGATTCTGATGGCTTCGTAGAGGTTTCGAGAAATGGCTGGGTGATTTGCTTGCTAAAAGGGCATGCAGGAAGATATAAGTTGATCGTGGGCTGTTTCAGAGACTCCGTATACGTGGCACAAGCGGTCTTTGGTGATGAATGGTTTCGCGGAGCATCCGAGCTTTGTGGTAGGCTGTCTTGCGAGGAATTGGCACTCTTCCTCGTATGATGCAAAGACGAAAGATGGAAAAAAAAGAGAGAGAGAGGAAGCAGAAAAGAACCCAGCTTTGGTGAAATCGAAAGGAGGATAAAGTGGTGGATTGGCGTCAACACATGCTCGAGCAGCTTAAAGGTGATGCCGGGAGCTTGAATAATTCCTTATCGATTAGAGCTTTAGGGGTTGCTGAACGGAGGTCTGTGGCGCTGTGATTGTGGCGCATTCAGTGGAGAGCAGGTACATGTAGTAAGTATTGTTTTGCATTGTTTCGCGACTGCAGCTGGATGCATGGGCCGGCAAGGAGCTCGAGAGTGTTGGTTCGATACAACATGTCACTACTATAATAATGCTCAATGGATATTGTCGGGCGAACTGTAGTCTTATAAATACCGACTTCTTTCCCCTCTTTACTGCATTGGTATCTGTATATTAAGACTGAAACGCCAGCTTACGGCTAATTCTCAATCGATACATTTCTCAAAATGAGCGCTTCAGACGCCGAGGCGCCAACGCTGGACAAGGCAAAGCACGTCAAGTTCTGGCAGCGATGCCACAAGTCGTTCTCTCCCAACTGCCTACACTTCAAGCGACTCGACTCGACTCACGTTTGCCTTTTTCATCATCTCCGCCCTCGACATCTTGTCTGTGCCGCTCACAGCCGAGGATCGGGCAGCAGTGCGAACATGGGTCCTGAGTCTCCAGCACCCTGATGGAGGCTTCTGCGGCAGCCCGGGTCACGCATTGACAGGCGAAAATGCGTCCAAGGGCTCGGCGAATATTGCGGCCACGTTCTTTGCCCTGATTTTGCTGGGCATGGCGGCGGAGACGGAGGAGGAGCAGCGCTCGGCGTTTGCTGGCGTCGATCGCAAGGCGGTTCTGCTTTGGCTGAAAAAACTGCAGAGAAGCGATGGGAGCTTCGGGCAGGTGATGTGGGAGGGTGAGCCAACGGGTGGAAGAGATACGCGCCACAGCTATCTGGCGAGCTCTATACGATGGATGCTGCGAGGCTCGGTGGAGAGGGGGGATGAGAATTGGGTGGAGGATATTGATGTTGAGAAGATGACGGAGTATATCAGGGGTCTTCAGGTGATTTGCTGCCCTTGAGATGTTGATCTTGGAATTGTGATGCTGATTATGAGGTGACAGACTTATGATGGCGGTATTGCAGAATCTTCGACTGAGGAGTCTCACGGTAAGTATTTGCTGCATAGTGGAAAAGTCGACTCTGAATACTAATGTTGTATAGCCGGATATGCGTATTGCGCCATTTCAGCTCTATCCATGCTTGATAGAAACTCTGGTACGGCGGCAAATGCGAATCGGGCAATGGACAACGGCATCGCAGATCGTGCCAAGCTGCTCAAGTTCCTTGCGCACAGACAATTCAAATACTTGTCAAACACAGAGGCCATTGCCAGTGATGGGGGCTCAACAGAAAACTATCTCGAGGCTAAACTTGGAGATTTGAGTCTTGATGGGGAGCGCGCGTACACTGGGTTCAACGGCAGGTGGAACAAGAAAGCTGATACCTGCTATACATGGTGGGCTTGTAGCATGTTCAGGGTGAGTCTGACAGCTCTGAATACTTGTTTTTGGAGAGAGACGCTAACAAAGGGAATGTTTTGATTTTCAGCTACTTGATGCTGATTATAATTACGATGCCGTGCCGACTGGCAACTACTTGCTGGACATTACGCAGCACATCATTGGCGGGTTCGGCAAAGCTGTCGGTGAACCGCCGGATATTTACCATTCTTACCTTGGCCTGGCTAGCGTGGGCTTGATTGGTGGATATGATTTGAAGCAAATCGATGCTGGCTTGTGCTGTAGTACAGACACAGTCCGGAAGATTGAGGCGGCAAGAGTAGGGATGCTGGAGTCTTTGAAGAAGCAGAGTGAGCAGCGCGGTGGATGGGAAGCAGAAGACTTTTGGGGCAAGGCTGCAAATGTGGTTAAAGTGATGTAAATGTTTATTATGTTTGTAATTGAGATGTAGAAATAAGTCACAATGCTACCAACCGGTTGGCGTGAAGATTTGGATGTCGTGTAAGTCGAGCAGGATGCCGTTGATAGGCTGCAGTAGCTTCCTGTGTGGGATGAAGACGTTGACATTAACATGTAAGAATTTTTATTAGCGGTCAATTGATATTTGAACACAAGATAGATTTTTGGCCCCTAATAATCATGAAATGTAATTCTTTCTTGCATTATCCCACGACAACTGATGCAAAATCTCACCAAGAACTTCAGCGCTAGCAGAATGACGTAACGCAGTGGCACGATTGAAGTCAATGCTGCAAAGTTGAGCTGCCGATATTCTTCCGGCTCCTTCAACATCCGCCTCAACCAGCGCCATTCATCATGTCAAACACCAGCGAAAAGATGTCTTCAGAACCGCAGACTACCGAAAAAGGTCCCTGGACCGAGGAGACGAAGAATATTTTCGAAGGGTAAGCTGCCGCGCGCGCTGGCTGTCTCCATATGTAGCTTTAAACTGACGATCGGCCACTCGCAGCAAATCCAAGAGCCAGTTCTACGATCCGTGCCAGGAAGCGGCGCAGCGCAGCTACAAGTGCCTCTACCGGAATAACGGCGACAAGGCCATGTGCGGAGAATATTTTCAGTATGATTTGAGACTCTGGGTGTGGGATTGGGGCGGTTGTGCGGCTATGGGATTGGGCTGACGTGTGGTTTAGGGCGTATCGCGATTGTAAATCAGCTTGGGTATGTTTGCCTTGGACCCTGATCGGGAGATATAATGCTAATACGCTTGGCTTAGCTGGAGAAGAGAAGGAAAGAGAGAGGAACGCTCTGGTGAGACAGCGTTTGTTCTTCCACAGAGGCGATTGGCTCTTGAAATGAATCGACGATGCGAGAGCCAGTGTATAAAAACAAAGATGGTATTATCATATGGGAACAAAGTATTGTAAGATAGAGAAGATCAAAGTGTAAGTGCAGAGTATTCGCTCTCTGGCTTTGTGTACTGACATTGTACTGTAGAAAGATTGCTGCGATGGCCGAGCGCTTTGAAGCTACAGATATTCACTCCCCTCTTTTCTCTTTACATTGAGCGCTATTTTATTGCTTATATGACAATGCTGTATCAAGTTTGGTCATGAAGGTGGCAAAATGGCCGCCGCTTGAGTATGCAATTTACTCTTTATTATTATGTGTCTCAAGGAGCTCATTCGGGCTTTGTGAGGAAGTTGTCATACACGATTCGAGGTCTATAAATAAGGTCCAAAAGCCTAGATCCCGGCGAAATAGCTACTACCGAGCCGGCTCTTCAGTAACTCGATTCTTCACATATTTCACCTGAGCTGAGATCCACGTGCGATCTGAGGCAGGACAGTATTAACTTTATCGCAGCTCGCTTGCTCTTCATGTCGCGTTGCTGCATTCACCATAATGGCTATCCGAATGAGCCGGTATCTTTATCTTGCTGTTCAAAAGTGCCTATTAAAGAAGAGTCGCTTGCATAGCTTCTAGCAAATTCAGATTGTGGCTTTTAATGGCGTTCTCTGTGAGTCTCTATATGCCCGTAACTTTTCAGCTCTAACCCACTTGCTACACAGTAGCTATGTTCAAATCCGGCGCTTCCATGCTCGTGGGGATCATGGCGCCGCCACAGAGTAGCTAGACTCATATAGTTCAGTACAGCCAAGCTGAGCTGCTGCCTCTTCCCACGTGTATATAATAGCCTTAAGCGGTCGTTATCAGTGTTTGCCACCTTCATCATTGTCTTCAATCGCTCCTACAAATACGGATGCTAGTCTCTTCCGACTTCAAAAGCAGACACAAGACATGGCGCAAATTGGACAACCGGCACAAGTTGGACAATCGGCACAAGTTGGACAACCGGCACAAATTGGACAACCGGCGCAAACTGGGCAACCGGCGCAAACTGGGCAACCAGCACAAGTTGGACAACCAGCACAAGATGGACAGTCGACGTCAATTGAACGGCATGACACGAAAATTACCCAAGACGATGCGGAACGTCCGATATTCATTGTGGTCCCCGGGATAATGGGAACAGAGCTACTTGTTCGCGAGAAGCACTATGCCTGGAATATCGAAAAAGCTGCCGGCGCAAAATATGGATGGTACAAAGCCGCAGAATTGAGCATTGAGAACCCATTAACTGTGGGAGAGCTTTTAGACCAGGGGCTGGACTACATCGAAGTTCCTGGCTATGGCTGGTTCCTCGAACATTTGTCTGGACATGGAGATGTTTATTACTACGCCTACGACTGGCGCCACCGCGTTCAATATCACGTTGCGCCTTGTGCCAAGGGCATTCTAGCACTGCGCGAAAGCAATCCCGGCCGACGCCTCATCCTTATCGGGCACTCAATGGGAGGACTCATATGTAGGAGGGCACTCGCAATGTACGACGGGGTAGAAGGGGCCATCAGCAACTTTGTGCCTCTCGGTGTGCCTGTTGGAGGCTCAACAATGGCCGTGGAGCGGGCTTACAACGGATTTGGCTGGTGGCTCCCTAACCGACGCAAGCTCACAAAGGTGCTGCAACAATTCGGCTCCATCATGGATGATTTGTGGCCTACTTATCCGTGGCTACGTGAACATGGAAAGACTAATCTTGTAGAAAGACCGCCGCCTGACAAACCAACACGACCCTCTCCAGCATATGAACTGTCTTTTGCGTGGAAACAATACATTTCTCGCCATCACCATGGCGTGCATGTAAAGGGCCACAATGTCGAGACAGCCGCCGTGAATCTTCACGAGCTCGCTACAGAGGCAGATTTCCGGGCCAAAACGGTGGGATTTCACTGTGATAAGATCCAGACGCCACACACCATGGAGGAGAGGTCTAAGTCTACGCAAAAGGTTCTTGGAAGGTACAAGCTTTTGGAAGATGGGCACAAAGACGGTGATGGCACCGTGGTGGCTCATGCGAGCATTGGCATAGCTACCAAGCACAAGGTGAAGCATCAGCACTTTGTGGCGGATGAAATAATGGTCAAGGAGATTGTGGCCCTGTCTCAGGCGCTTTAGGGGGGCAACCGGTGGAAGAAGAGATGTCATTTCAAGCTGGATAGGTCATATGAATGCGGTGTAATGGACATGGTATCAATTGATGGCGCGGGTAACGGTGTTTAACAATCACATTCGCCTGGACAACTAATCATCACAGGCGATACGTATACGTGATCTTGTTGGTTTCTGTTTCTATATCAAAGTGTTATATCCTATGCTCTTACGCGATGTAATGGATCATCGTCATAGTACTATAAAGTGAAAAGCGAGGTTATCCTGTTATGCTTCAAATTATGAAGCACTGTATGTAACGAGCTCATGAAGATGTAAGCTATCTTGGTACCTGTATAATTGTTCGCAACCATCCACTCCTTGATAGTTTTGTGTCTGGCGGGATGCACCTCATCAGCATATGCCGCCGCTTCCTTCTCTCTCTTAGGATCTCGAATGCGATCATTGTACTTCCAAAGGTTCCACCAAGCGCCAAATGTCTGCCTCCACGTAAAAGTGGTATCGTCATCTGGAAGACCGCTGTCAGGAAACTTAGTTTTTGGATCTTTATAGACCTGCAGTCTGTCGAACCACTCGTCCTGCGTCAAGTCTTTAAACACGGCTTGCTTCCCCGTGGTCTCCTCGAACGCTTGCACCAAATCTTTATAGCTTGTGTTCATAACGCCCCAGCCCAGGATTTTGCCAGTTGAGGCCTCTGGATGCTCGAATATCCATCGCAGGCGAGTGACGTAGTCCTCCAGAGGGGTGAATGGGATGTTGCCATCCCCAATGGGCGCGGCGAACTCATACACGCCATCATCCCTAACTCGTGGCTGGAGTAGTGTCCATAGCATCTCAGCATACACACCACCATAGGTAATACACCATGGTAGAATGTCTGTTGACGATATTGGTATATTTATCGACACGATCCTTGCAAGTGACGATTATGAATCATGGCCTGCAAGTGTAAAGGAAGAAGCAAGGAGTTCGTTGCTTGAGAGGGCGGATGGCATGTAAGTGGCCAAATCTTTGTTACTGACTTGATACGATGGCCTTGCTAATATGTATCCAAGGTTCCAATATGTTCGCTGCCAGTTCGATGCACTTGATGACTTATCAACTGTCGCTGAAGTCCATGAAGCCCTTCAAAGTCTTCCCGATGGCCTGGGTGCAACTTATGACAGGATGCTCTTGAATATCAACCCGAAATTTCAATCCCGGATCATAGATTCGCTAAAGTGGCTGGCCCTTTCGCTTATTCCGATTGAACTTGATTGGCTGTCAGAGATCTTCACATTTCGCGCTGAACACACCCACCCTCCTGATGGAACAGAGAAGCTATTCCATGCTAGCGACATCGTCAAATATTTTTCTGGCTTGGTAGTAGTTGCTGATAATATTGTTCGCTTGGCGCACTTTTCCATCAAAGAATACCTAGTTTCTACACAGATCACTGGCGGGCCAGCAGCAGCATTTGGGCTTACTGAGATCGACGCACACTTACACATCGCAACTTCGTGTTTGGCCTACCATATTCTGCATGCCGATGATGGGCTATATAAACGTATCAAAGGGGAGGATCGTTTCAAGGACAAGCCAGACGACTTGGACAGTTATACTAGCATGCAGTGGGCCCTGCATCTCGAAATGGTTCCGAGCAAGCTGTGGCCTTCTGAAATCGTCCAAAAGGCAGCATCTGCCCTTAATGCCCGGAGCAAGACTCTGGCTAAAATGATTGCTTTTGACAGATGGAATTTTCCTCAAGAGAATCTATGCTTGGCGCGACCAATACTTTACACTACCCGGCTAGGTCTTTCGAACCTGACGATGATGCTGCTCTCGAACGGACCTGAAACCAACAACTTTTTTACCCAAGAAGATTTAAACTCGGCGTTGGCGGATGCGGCTTATAAGGGAAGCATTGAGTTGGTCCACCGGCTTCTTGACAAGGGCGCCCGTGTACAGGCGGAAGAAGACTTTGTGAGCTCCAATACTGAAATTGTAGTGCGCAATTTTAGTGGCATCAAAGAACATGCTTCGGCATTACACGCTGCGGCGCTAAGTGGTCACCTCGAGATTGTGCATCTTTTGGTTAGCAAGGGAGCGGAAATTAATGCGAGCCATGATGCAATAGCTGGTTCGGTGTTGCACGCAGCAGCAAGGGGAGGTTGTCTCGACATTGTCAAGTTTCTTACTGGCCGAGGAGCTGATATTCACGCTCGATTGAGCTGGGATGGCAGCGTGCTTGCTTCTTCCATTCACCCTACAAAAGACGAGTGCTTTCATTTTCTTCTCAGCAAAGGTGCGTTGAAAAATGACGACGGAGAAACGGCGCTTATCAGGGCAGCGTCAATCAGTCGCTGGGACTTGTGTTATTTGCTAATTGATCAGGGGGCCAGTATTCATGCCTCTGCTCCAAATGGTATGTACGGGTCCCCGCTCCAAGCAGTGTGCACACTGTTATCGTTTGACCGTGAAGGGGGAGATTTCAACAAGAGGGTTGACTTCATTGAGCATCTGCTGGATCTCGGAGCAGACATCAATGCCCCAGGAGGCAGCAATGGCAATGCCCTGAATACTGCGTGTCAGAGCGGCGAGATTCGTCTTGTAAAGATGTTGTTGGACAGGGGAGCTGATGTCAATGCCAAGGACAGTTTTGGTAACAACGCACTGCAATGTTCTCTCTCGGCTTCAAGAGATAGGCTGGATATCATGAAGTTGCTGCTAAGCAACGGGGCGAACGTCAATGATCAGAGCTCTCAAGGAAATGCCCTGCAGTACGCTTGCAGAGCGGGCTGTTCGAAAGATGAGATATCGCTTCTCCTCGAGCATGGCGCCCATATCCATGCTAAAAGGGGCGAGTCTGGTTCGGCGCTTGAGGTTGCCGCCGCTTATGGACATGAATGGCTTGTTCGAGAGCTACTTGAACGAGGGGTCGATGTGAACGAAAGGGGTGGCCAATATGGAACCGCGCTCCAAGCTGCCTATCGTCTCTACAATAGCGAGCAGGCACAAGATATGGTAAAATTACTTCTTGAGCATGGTGCTGATGTTCATCTCAAAGGTGGTATGTTTGGAAGCCCTTTGAACGTTGCAGCAGCAAATCTACGCCTTCCGAATAGCAGCATCCAGCAGCTGCTGGATTTGGGCGTCGATATCAACGACTGCGATGTAATGAATGGCAAAACGGCTTTACAAGCCACTTTAGAGAACTTTACCGACGACATTGAGCCCACCAAGTTAATTGAAAGGCTTCAATTTCTTTTCGAGCGCGGCGCTGATGCTAATGTTGGGTCGGAACTTTTCGGCTTCGCCCTCCATTCAGCAGTGATGGCAAACCATAGAAGCGTTAGGATACCGCTCTATCGGAATGTAGGCTTGGAATTTCTCCTTGACAACTACCCTGATATCAATGTCAATGCAGAGGGAGGCAAATATGGCTATGCTTTACAGGCAGCGGCATACGCCGGTCAGCCTGAATCAGTCAAGCTGTTGATACAAAAGGGGGCAAACGTTAATGCACAGGGAGGAGAGTATAAAAACGCCTTGAATGCAGCTACTATTTGGGGATTTTGGGATATTGTCACGATCTTACTGGATAATGGCGCGGAGCCGGACTGTTATCGATCAGAGAAGCCGGATGAAGAATGGCTTTGTAGTATGGTGGGGAAGTGTGGTCGAGGTGCTAGGGAGAGGTATCAAAGGGTTTGGGAAATGAAGAACCCAAAGCTCGACGTAGCTAATCAGGGTTTATGAGACAACATGTAGTAGGAGACCAGTGGTGGCAAATGGATGGCTATAATTATACAAGGTGATATGGCCTGGCTGGAGGAAGCCTGTGAGGAGTTCAAACGGGTAGCTGGAGAAGTGCTGAGCCACAGAAGCATATATACTAATAGCTTCAGAATGCTGTCCTTTCATGGTGTATAAGCGACTAAGATGCCGTGTTCCGTGCTAATGAGGTGACCACGATGGAGAGGATGCTGCGAGAACACATGAGATAGCCGCTATAAGACATCGTGGTATGTACCATGCTGGAAGCTTGGTCAGTTTCAAAATATCCAAGCATCTCGACGTATTGGTCTCGATATTTGGCAATATCGTGATGGCGCTCAGTTAAACAGTGGCTTCTATCACAGCAGACGATGATGTTCTCCGGTCCGTGATTCTCGACACGAATACGAGCGAGGTCTTCCTGAGTATTGCACCAAGTTCAGTCTCTCTCTCTCTTTTCCACGAAAGTATTTGGAATATAGCGTACAAAGTGACCAACACATTCCGGACGGATATACAGATAACCATCGTCAAGATGATGCGCACATGGCCGCTGAAGAAAAGAATCGACCAATTCATGCAACGATGTGACTTTGGAGAATGCTTCCATGCGTCCTTTCAATCTAAAAGTTCTCTTTTCGACTTCATGTGTTTAATATATGAGATCTTAAAAGACTCCTCTTATCGTACACAAAGTTCGAACAGAGGCAAGGCCATGATATAAATGCATCTTTGTGCTTTGGTGCCAAGAGGTAAAGCCTCGAAGATGAGACTCAGCATTGCTTACCGCTTTCATTGCCAGCTGGCAGAATATTTCGGGCTTGGAGTAAGCTCGGAGAGACAAAGGTGCTCGGAGTTCTGTCTGTGACATCACGCTGCTAACTATTTCTACCAATTTTCAAGTACCAGTAGAAAGTTCTTTCTCCCAAGGTTCTCTCTTCTGCGACAGCACAGTTTCTGCAACCTTTCTCCGCCTTTCACAGCTGGCCACTATATAAATTGCACTCTTCAATCTCTCCGTCTTCTCATCTTCTCCCCTCCCTCTTCATTCTCATACCTTTGTTCTAACAGCTTCATTTCAATTCACTAAACAGTCCAGTACAACCTTGAAAATGGACAAACAGTTGGTCTTGGCTCGAAAAACCCACAGCCAAACCGTGCAGGACCAGATGGAGCCCTCTTCTCCCGTCTCGAGCGACGACCTTGCGTCGCAGCAGAGGATGAGAACTATTTTCGTCGAGCGTCAAGAACAGCGGCTTCATGAGTTGATTAGCGAAGGCCATCTTTGCCTTGGTAGTCGCTCCCTTGTATGGGTCGATGAGCATGGGCTTCTTACAGCACAAAACATGAGCAGCAATTATCCACGAAAGCGAAAGCCTTTCTTCCACGCAGGATCAGACGCTGATGTGAATCAAATATCCAAATCCCGAACGGTGCCGCGTCACACTTGGGGCCAAGAAGAGCTTGGAAGCGAAAAGGAGGCTTTGGGTTCTCTTTTAGAGCATCTCGTCATGAAAGAGATTAAATATTTACCCATTATTACTCATATAGCCTGGAAGAACCTCTTGGCTGATCTCGAAAGCTCGACAGCTACCCATACACCGACATCAGTCATGTTCAAGAAGTTGAAGGAAGCCATAACCGAAGAAAAAGATGACTGGGGTCACCTCGATTTTTTTGTTGACAACTGCGAAGATCAGAAGGAATTCCTCGACATAGACCTAGACGCGCTTTCCGAAGCCTTGTATCGAATCGCCGGGGTAGATGCTCATCGGAGCAAACCCTGGATAGCGTTACGCGAGATGGACGAGGACTTGGCTGACGAGATCTGCACGCTTTGTAATTTGGCAAGGAGGGTGCAAGCAGAAGAGCTCTCTCTAGAACAGCTCCCTTGTCTATCTGAGCTTGCCAATGGTTTGCAAGAGACACTTTGAGAGTGGAAGATGGCAGAAAAAATGAACCAACTGTTCAAAGTCATGGAAGCAAAAGTTTTTGGTCAGTCATAGGCAAGCGGCTGTCGTGAAATCCGAAACTCGCCGAAGACGATTTACGATATATTACGCAGTTGAGATGGGGTCTTGGAAGGATATATAAGCATGATTGCCCTACAGAAATGGATGAAAAATGGGACAGAAGAATATTGGGATGGAGCGGATGACATTTCGATCCGAAGGTTTCTTTTCTTATTGGAAACTAGACATGAATTTGGGATAGAAGGCCTGTGAACGCGCAGTGGATATAAAATGACTTCATGAACTAGTAAGTTTCCACTATTAGCTGTGAGCCATGCTGTTCTAGATCTCTCACAAACCACTCGTTCAGGGATAGCCAACTCTGTTCCAGATTGGCACCATCCACCTAACCATGCCTGCCGCCACAATGGTTGAAGTCTGCGTGGCTGAAAGATGCTGATCATTTGCCGGGTCAAAAGTTCCGTCCATTACATGACGGATCACAAGGCAGCAATCCCATGATTGGAAATCTAGGAGAAAAAGAACTATGCAATGAAACAAATATCAAGCTTTTTGTAGATTATCGGCAATACATATCATCCTCAACCTATTAGACATCATCATTGACCAACACATATCGATATTTTGCCTTTCCTCGCTCCATGTCGACAATGGCGCCATTCGCCTCGCTCATCGGCCGCTGCTCAACCCATGGCTTGATGCCCTTATCAGCAGCTAGCTGGAGCATGGCCCGAATCTCATGTGGTGAGCCCATAAAACTGCCAGTTAGTTTCCGGCGCTGTGAGGCTATCGGCCCAGCCCCGACTTTGAATAAGCCGTCGTCCGGTAGGCCGAGCTGGCAAAAGGTGCCGTCGCGTTGTAGCAGGTTGATGTAGTCAGTTAGTGGCATATTGGAACTTGATACGGCGCAGAGAATCAAGTCCAGCGAGCTCGCATACTTTTCCTCCCAGCCTTGGTCTTCGGCCGTGGCAACATACTCATCAGCTCCAAGGGCCAGAGCATCTGCTCGCTTGTCTGCTCGGCGAGAGAAGGCTACAATTCGCTTCGCATTCATAGCCCTCGCAAACAGGAGAGCGAAGTGGCCCACACCACCGATTCCAATCACGCCAACGCTCAGCCCCTTGAGCCTCTGGTCAAGAGGACCCTGGTCTGTACCAGTTGCAAAGTAAGTGAGTGGAGAGAAGACGGTCAGGCCGGCACACATCATTGGCGCTGCGTGCTCACTAGCCAGTGCATCAGGAATATGGAAAGCAAACGCCGCCGGGCATCGGTGATAGCGAGCATATCCGCCCATACTTTTTCCACCAGTGAGATACTGGGCGCCATACGTCAGCGTCATGTTTGGGCAATACACCTCGTTGCCTGTGGAACAGGCGCTGCAGTTGGAGTGGTCGGTGGGAATCTGGGGCGGCTTGCGGCACCGGCAGGAGTCGTTTTGCGCTCCAACTCCAACTCGGTCGCCAGCTTGAAAGCCCATTTTTGCTGCTTCCTTGCCAGCCCGTGTAACAATGCCAACGAGTTCGTGGCCAACGACTACGGGGTAGGCTGTCTCGCCCTAGAAGCAATATCATGTCTTAGGCTTTGAAGGAACTGCACAAGGGGTTGTTGTGTGTTAGGCTACGTACCCATCCAGATCGTAATTGATGAACGTCTGTACCGCAGATGCCGCAATGCGTGACTTTGATGTCAATGTCGGTCTCTTCCCACGGCTTGGGCTCATAGGATTGCCAGACCATGTGGCCCTCGGCAGCATTCTTGTCCAGCGCAACCCAGCCCTCGAACTTGGTGTCGTTGGATGCCATGGTGACGGATTGGTCCTTTGAATGATTGAGACGTTGAGTCCTGGGGGTGGAGTTGGCAACTAGGCTGGTGGTCGATGTGCCAGCACAAGGCGATGGTGATGAGATATTGGTGGCTGGGAGTGGTGATTCCAGCAAGGGCAGGTGTTTTAAGAATGAGGCTTCTTCTCGTGATGAGCCAAACAACAGTTATTAATCCGGGCAAAGCCATGGTTTTATACCATTCCATCTCTATGATTCTGGTGACATCATAACTCTAGATTCCATGCACACGCGGAGTTGCCGGCCATCAACTTTTGGAGTTGCATGCGCAGCATAACGAAGCATGCATCCATTCTCGCAATCACCGACCGCAGTCCAAACCTTTTTAACAGCCGACAAAGTGTTACGACGTTCATCGGCGTTTATCGAACCCACTCGCTAGCTTTGCCCTGGGCGTTATTTCTATGGGTCTCTCCTGTGATTGGTGGGCTGACTTCATACTACCTATAGACACTATAGTTACGCAGGTCTTGATGGCTGTAGGAGCAACTGAATTGCCATCTAGTGAGCCTACTTGACGGCTAAATTCATTTTGCGCCCTTTCTTTTGGGGGAGAGACAGAGAGGGTGCCAAGGTAAATAATTAGCTTGCTGATAAGAGGAGGAAAATTCAACGGGATGGAAACGTCACCCTAGGTAGATGCTGCCAATTAAGTCAGCATTACACATGAAAGAATAATAATAGTAATAACAAGGCACGTAGATGTATTATTTTATTGCTATTTCAATTGCAATGTCGCAGCTTTCTCATACCCTCCTTTCTTCCTCCATGGTAACTACCTAGTCCTGAGTAGCTGGTACAGGTACATTAAATCCATTCAGACACATGGAAACCAGCGAATACAGCCCAATGAGAAAGATGAGCTCAATGACTTTGTCTTGCCCAAGAACGTCAACCCCCTCTGCGTATACATCGTCAGCCAGAGGTCCCCCTTTGACCAATGCCTTTGTAACCCTATAGACCAGCTGCTCTTCTAACAGCAGCCCATCCGGAAGGATACCGTTGGACAAAGCATCCACTTGCTCCTCGGAAAAGTACTGTCGCGCCATTGAAGCGTGAGCATAGACTTCGTAATTGGCTTGAAAATGTGACCCGGCCGTGACAATAGCAATTTGGCGTAGATTCTGAGGCAGTTTCTCGTCCCGCTTCATCTCCTTGATTAGATTCCATATCGCAGCTCCAGTAATGGGCGAATGGATCCAGCTATTGAACGGCCCAACAAAGGCACCCTCTTCATTTTGCGTAACGAAGGAATGGCTAGCATCCAAGTCCTTGCTAATGGACGCAACAATGTTGTCAAATAGGTCCTTTTGAGCGGCTGTAAGTTGGTGTGGAGGGATAGGCTGTAGGCGCTGAGGTTGATTCATTGTCTCGGATTGCTTGGTGACAAGGGCTAGTAGTCGAAATATGAATTTAATAGAAACAAGTGGTTCAGATTTGCGAACAATAAGTCACCATGTAAATCAATGCCAAAATGATTAGGCGAATCATCGATGGGAAGAAAAGGTGGTGTCTCCTGCTTCTTCTCATGGTCCCATAGGGCCAATGTGTGATTATATAGTTTGCCTGTTGCATTTGCCTCCTCGTGTATAGTTACTGCGGCATGGCCCAAGAGTCAATCCATGCAAGGACAACGTTCCATAGTGATCACGATGTGCGCCGACTAAGGCTTACAGAGGCATGGTATTATTAGGCCGATGCAAAGTCTTCAACATCTCGTGTCGCGAACCCGGGATGATTCACCTAGCGATATCGGTGATAGGACAAAAGGCCAGCCGATGAAGCAAAACAAAAGTCGTCGAAGCGTGAGGACAAACAACTGCCGTATTATCGGGCGGACGGATTTGCCCGGTATATCCCACCATCAAATCCATCAGACACTGTGCCGTATAGCTGGTTCGCTTAGCACGTTTGGGGTGCGGCGTTAGCATGACTCGTATAACGCCGATGCTCTAGGGAAGCTAAGAGCGACAGGCGCGAGACGCGCTCAACACCAAGAACAAAAAGAGTTACATTATAATATAGAAGACATCATATGATTCACATTCATCATTCATTGTCTATGCATGCATTCAATTAGTTCGCCTAGCCCGTACTGCATCACGGCATTGTCGGCGAACCATGTAAGACTTGTGACGTATTGCTCGCTACAACTACCGAAGCGTAAGAGGAAAGAGCATCACGGCATCGTTGCTAGTTGTGTATAAGTAGCTCATGATATCAAGCATGTTTTGGCTCTTTCTTATCCTCATCAGACTCGATTTCTTGCAACAGAGAGCACAGCAAACGCAACACATATCACATTTCCATTCTGGAATCTAATCAATCATCTCCATTCCATCTCCACAACACAATTATTGATTTTTATATCAAAGCCATTACCAAAAAAAAAAAAAAAAAAATGTCCAAGGTTTCGCACTACAACACCACCAACCCTGCTACCGGAGAGCTGGTCAAGACCTTTCCAACCTGCTCGGATGAAGACGTCTTCTCAGCGCTCGCAAGGGCTCACGACGCTTACACCAAACTATGGCGTGGGACTCCGGTAGCCAAACGATGCGAAATAATGGGCAGGGCCGCCGCCTTGATGCGCGAGCGTAAGCAAGAGCTCTCCGAGATTGCCGTCATGGAAATGGGCAAGACAATCAGCGCCATCGAGGTCGAGGTGGACATCTCGGCTGATATTCTGGAATACTACGCCAAGAACGGGCAAGAGTTCCTCAAGACGGTGCCATGTCCTGGCGTGCCCGGTGCCGAAGTCGTTTCCGAGCCCATTGGCGTGATCCTGGCCATTGAGCCCTGGAACTTCCCCTACTATCAGATTGCTCGCGTGGCCGGCCCTCAGATTGTCGCCGGAAACACAATGCTGGTCAAGCCTGCATCCACCGTGCCTCAGTGCGCTTTAGCCTTTGAGAAGCTCTTGGTCGATGCCGGGGCGCCCGCTGGAGTGTACACGAATCTCCTGTGCTCGGTTTCTCAAGTGAATGCCCTGATTGACAACTTCCTCGTCCGGGGAGTCACCCTGACGGGCAGTGAGCGAGCCGGTGCCTCAGTGGCAGAGCGTGCTGGCCGCAATATGAAAAAGGTCGTGCTCGAATTGGGGGGCTCGGATCCGCTCATCGTGTTCGAAGACGCAAATCTTGAGGAAGCCATCCAAGTGGCTGCCGCCGGGAGAATGATTTGCATGGGCCAAGCCTGCGCGTCCATCAAGCGCTACATCGTTGTTGGTAGAGATCGTGGCGCCAGGTTCCAGCAAGGAATTGTCGAAGCCTTCACAGCCATGCAGGCCGGCGACCCCATGGATCGATCAACAACGCTGGGGCCCTTGTTTGCTGAGAGTGGTGTTCGTGATATTGTAGCCCAAGTTGAGCAGGCCAAGGCTGCGGGTGCCACTGTTGTCTGTGGTGGAAAGCGAGTCAACCGTCCAGGCTGCTACATGGAGCCAACGCTCATTACAGACATTTCGCCAGAAAACCCCCTCTACCAACAAGAGACCTTTGGGCCGGTCGCCTCCCTCTACGTGGTGGACACAGAGGAGGAGGCCATTGAGATTGCTAATGCAACCCCGTTTGGTCTGGGCTCGTCAATCTACTCCTCCAACATCAAACACGCTAAAGAAGTTGCTGCTAAGATGGACGCCGGCATGGTATACATCAACTCGGCCCTTAATGCTGGTGCGGATGTGCCATTTGGCGGAGTCAAGAACTCTGGATTTGGCCGCGAGCTTGGAGAGCTGGGCATCGGCGAATTCCTCAACAAGAAGTTGATTCGAGTGCATGAAAAGTATCTGTAATGTATACATCATGTATAAATCGTGTATATAGGTAGTAATAATACATGTATCCTCTCCATCTACACTCCACTATTCATACCAAGTGGCAAGACAACTAAGAACTTCCATAAACGCAGTGTATAACCTGCTCATGTTAGTGGTGAAACGATGCAACACAGCATGCGTCCAAGTGGCATGGGGAAATAAGCTACGGTTTCGCGAGCTTTGCTCACCATAGCCGGGCACTCTTATACATACCCTCAGGGTTCCTTGAGAGAAGAAGAAAAGGGTGGAGTGCAAAAGTTCCCACCACCCTGCTTGCCTTTGCCGCCGGTCCAAAAAGCGCGCGCGTGATAATGTGCCCTGGTGGATTCCCGATGTCGCTGATGATGGATATGGAAGTCATACCTGGAGAGTGGCGGCCCTGGGCTCTTTATCGTAACAGTTGTTAGCCTGGCATTGATTGGTCGTTACTTTGATTTGTTCTTGGAGATATGTGTTACGATTACAAGATGGTCATACGTTATTTGATCAATAGCCGGATAAATACTTTGTGATTGCTCATTTGGCTTGGAAGAAACGTCTGGCTGATCTCGAAAGCTCGACGGTTACTCGTACATTAATTAAATCATTCTTAAGCTGAAAATGGCCGTATACCAAGAGGAACGTGACTGCGTCATCTCGAATACCTCATAGGTAGACAGCGCCGCCCCGAAACTCTTTCCCAATCTAGACTTGGACGGATTTTTTCCCGGAGGCATTTACCCTGGCTGGGGTAGATCCCTATCAGAGTGATTTTCAACAACTTTACGCGAGCTTGGCCGATCAGATATTCCGAGCTTCTCATGGCAAACAAGATGTAAACAGGAGAGATTTGCTTCAAGAACTCGTCTTACTGGCCCGGTCCACCGACGAATTGTCAGGTCTCCTGTTCAAAGGCGGATGAGAAAATAATGGAGGAATTGCTCAAAGCTGTGAAAGCAGTTTTTGGTCTGGCGAGGCAAATTGGCTGTCGTTGATGTTTGAAACTCGCCGAGGACGATTCAACGATAGATTGCCTAATTAAGAAAGGATCTAGGCACGATACAAGGCATGGTCGCCTTGTTGCCACCATGAACGGAAAGATGGGATAGAGGAAAATACTGCGTCGGAGGGATTTGGTTACAGCTTGTGATTATTGTGATAGAACGAGAGTGGTATTTCTATTCGAGGATTTCTGCTTTATTCAAGCCTGGCCATGGTTTTGAGCTTGAGGCGCAGTAGACACGCAGTAAATACAAGAGTGATGCCGCTTTAGGCCACTTTATTCGCTTTACGGCCGGTATACTTTTGATCTTGAGAAAATTGCGGCGCTAGGAGGTTTTCTTAGAAAGAACAAGTTGATTAAAAGTCTCCTGTTCAAGTTACTTTGAGCTCCTCTTGTGACTCGTTGTGTTTGTAATTTACAAAAAAAAAAAAAAAAAAAAAAAAAAAAAAAAAATCACATGCGCGTATTGCAAAGACGGGAGAGCTTAACCTGTATCTTTGGCGCTTCTCGATGCTTGCAGACTTTATCTGGAACCCCTGGTTACTAGACCGATTGAGGCAAGTATAATGTTCTGTCTATTTTCTATCTTTAAATCTCCTATAACGGGCAGGTTTATACAGCGCCTAGAGAAGCTTATTTAATGTCTATTCCTATTGGCCATATTGGCTGCTGCGCCTTGCCATGATCTCCGGCCCTGATCTTAAGACTGATCGCCACAATGTCCATGTGTTTACGCCCGAAATGCTGCTTAAATCTACTTGTATGATCGAATTTCTTCACATCGGCAATAAGCTGGTTGTGTCGCAGCAACAGTAACGTTCAAAACCATAGCCGAAAAGCCGCATGACCCGGAAACGCTGGCGCCATGCTTCGATACTAGCGGCAAATGGCCATTGAGTGGTCTTATATGAACAGCTCTTCTATCTTCTATATGTGAACGGTTATTGCTGCCTACATACGCTCGTCAATACGCCTACAATATTTCTATGCGTAACACCGACTGAAGCACAGCCACTGTCATTCTAGATTTCTGTCTACCATTGCCACAAGAATCAATGTTCAACATTAGTTCATGTCCAATGCAATTGGCCACCATATGAATCGCGGCTAAGCTGAAGCAATACGTAATCCGGCATTCGCGGTTCCCCACATATTCTAGGCTGTCCTATTCGCACTTACACTAAGAGGCTTGTTCAGATGGCTGCCTCTAGAGCATTCGTACGCAAATACGTACGCAGCGGCAAATCCCCCAGCCGCAAAGTAATGGAATGAGGCGGACTGAGTGGCGAAAGTGAGATTGACAATTGCGTGTTTGTATGGGCAAAGGGGCTGTTTCACATGTCCGTTCAAATCTGCCTGCTGTGGCTGTTTGTTTCTTAGTTTGCTTTTTGTTTTTGTTCTCGTATATATAGAGCAATCCGGTAGCGAAATTCACTTCTGTGCATCTTTACATCATATCGTCATTTCTCTGCGTTCTTGCATTTGGACTCACCGGGTAATGGGATCCATTCGTTTCGACTCCCATTCCGCAAATCCCGCCATGGCTCAAACCCTCGGCTCGTCGCTGGATGCGCAGGGGCTCGCAGACGAGCAGAGAGGCTTGTTGGATCTCATCGATAAACTCCAGTTTGCGCAGCTAGACAATGTCAAACTTCCACAGATTGTTGTCGTTGGCGACCAATCCGCCGGCAAAAGCTCTGTGTTGGAAGCCCTCAGTGGCACGCCGTTTCCGCGAGATGCCGGAGCGTGCACGCGCCATGCCACCGAGATTCGGTTGAGAAGATCGAAAGAAACCAACCTCAAAGTGTCCATTATTCCGGACAAGAACCGCCCATACAATGAACAGGCTCGCCTGTTGCAGTTTGGGGGAGACGCTGGCATCGACACGCCATTCGATGCTATGATGAGAGAGGCGACCGAGCTCATCGCCCCTCGAGACATACCGGGACGTTTTGCCGCTCGCGATATCCTCGTCGTAGAAAAGACAGGGCCGGAAATGCCCATGCTGAGTCTTGTCGATCTTCCCGGATTGGTCCGTGTGGCCAATCGGGATCAGTCCGAGGCCGACATTCAGACTATCGAGATCCTCTCTGACCGATACATGAAGAGCAGCCGAACTATTATCCTGGCTGTTATTGGCGGCAACAACGATTATGTACAGGCGCCAATATTGAAGAAAGCCCGTCACTTTGACCCTTCGGGCTCGCGAACTATTGGCGTCCTGACAAAGCCTGACATGACGGAAGGCATCGGCCTCGAAGACAAATTCATCGGGCTTGTAACAAACCAAGACCAAGAAAACAATTTTAAGCTCGGGTGGTATATCCTGCTTAACCCAGGCCCAGGAGAATTCTGGCCATCTCTCGAAGAAAGATCACGGCGTGAGGCCGATTTCTTCGCAAGAGGCAAATGGGCGGCTCTACCGCCTCAAATGCTGGGAATAGAAGCGTTGCGACAGAAGCTCAGCTCTCAGTTACAACGACATGTAGGAAGGCATGTAAAGACGCTTCGAAGACAGATTCAGCAAGCCCTTGAGCAGTGCGAGGCGGAGCTGAAAGCCATGGGTTCCGGAAAAGAAACCATCGAAGAGATGCGCTTCGAAATGGGCGAGCTCTTCTCGGCATCCAACAACCTGGTGACTCCTGCTGTAAATGGCAATTATAAGAATCCCGTTGGAGAGTCCTTCTTCGCCCGACAATCTCATCCCAAAGGGACACCGGCGCAGAAGCTCCGGGCTCGTGTCCGCGAAGAAAGCGAAAAGTTTGCACGCCTTTTCCGCCAGCATAATAGCAAGGTCAATTTTTCTTCTTCCAATAGCTCCGGGTCGAATAACCTGCCGGCCGCAGGAGTCGTCGGCGATCAGTCCAAGAAGGAGTTTGCTCAGAGAGAAGTCGAGCCGCTCCTGCGACAGATTCGCGGTAACGAGCTTCCCCTCGACTCTAACCCAAGAGCTCCATATATACTTTTCCAAGACTTTTCTCGCCCCTGGCCCGTTCTGGCTCAAGAGTATAAAGATAACGTTGGCGTCATTTGTAATGAATTTCTCGCTGATGTAATCGATTACGTCTGGCCATTGCGGATGAGAGACCCCTTGCGTTTCCATTTCCTGGAGAACAAGATGAAAGAGATGATGGAAGAGGCTGAAAAGGAGCTCAAGAGGCTGACCGACGATCTGGAGTTGGAAATTCAGCCATACGATCCTGAATATCAACAACGTCTCGTCAGGTGGCGCTCAGAAGCTTTGAAAGACGGTGGCACCTATACCGAGGCGGAAGAAGTGCTCGAGAAGATGCTCATATACTATGACCTGACGGCACGGATATTCACCCGCAACACCATCACTCAGGTTGTCGAGAGACACTTGCTGATGAGGTTGCTCGGGCTATTCAACCCCATCGAGATTCTGCGCATGCAAAATGCCACTGTTGAGGCCATCGCCGCCGAAAACAAAGAGGCTCGCGACAAGCGCGCGGCGCTGAAGGCCAGAAAGGTGGCTATTGAGGAAGCACGGAGCATATGTGCCAGCCTAGCGATGAGAAGCGAGCTACGCTCATATGACGATGACGTGGATGATGAGGTTGCGACAGATGATGAGGACCAGCGCCGGAACAGCTACAGCTCTAAGCGCTATTCGACATCCTTGTCGAATGGAAATACGCAGCAGTCGCAAGAAACGCCAGGCTCGCCGGTTCGTCGAAAGAAGCGCGAAGAGCGGACTCGTTCATCTATTAGTGTAGATACTACACAGCGGGCACCACCAATCCCTCAACAGAGCCATCCCGATCTCCAGACCAATGGAGTGTCTCACCAGGAGGTTTCTCCTCAGGAGTGGGATGGAGCATATTACACGACAGCGCAGTCAGCGCCTCACCATGCGCCGCCGCCACCTCCTCCACGCCCTCAAAAGGTGGGATTTGAGGACCGTGACGGATATGATTCAGTGCATCGGAACAAAGATACTGTAAGGCAGAAGTTGGCTTCGACACTCAGAGGAGGCGTTCACCATGCTCAGGGTTGAAGTGGTTGAAGCTTGTTTGCAGAAATGATTGGTGCTCATGGCGTTGTTAGACTGGCGATGTTGTTTTTGACATGGAATGTACAGTATAAAGATGTGAGAATATTTTATCTAGAAGGTTGTTAGCTCAAGCAATTATGGATTTATCTCAAACTGCGATAGCCTTTCGTGAAGAGTATTGTAACTTAGGTACTATGATAAACTATTAATGTGACATTGGTACTCGAAGTTGACAAGCTTTGTGGGGTGTAGCTGAGCTGAGGTAGGGATTATCTGATTCCAACTCTGGCATGGGCAGAAAGCCTTTGCACCTTTCTGATGTCATCATGCTATGGTCGGCGATGAGATAGTTGGCTAGTCGCCGTATATAACGAGGCTGCCAGAATCTTACACTGGTTCGTACATGTTATCTTCTTAAGAATGTCTTCCTTCACTTCATTTGTGCACAGTACAAAACCCTTCCTCTGGCACTTGCACCTGCTTGTCAAGGGCATATGTACATCGTCATTGGTGCCAACAGTAGCATCGGGTATGAATGTGTCAAGCATCTTGCTCGCCTCGGCTCTTCACGGGTGATTTGGGAGTTCGGAGCAGAGACAAAGGCGAGGCCGCAAAGAAAGTTATCGAGGCAGACGACACCGATATTATTCAAGTATGGGAAGTCGATCTCGGAAGATATGAGTCTTGTCGCAGCGCTCGCAAAGAAAGACGGCGAAGAGCTCCATCGCATTGACGGCATCGTGGAGAACGCAGGCACCGCAGAGGGATCTTGGGTTGAAAAGGAGGAAAATGAAACAAATACGATGGTAAATGTATTTTCGACATTCTTGATGGCTCTTTTGATGCTGCCGCATTTGCACAACTCGGCTCGGCGATTTGGTATTGTACCGCAGCTGGTCATTGTCGGTAGCGGACTCGCCTTTCAAGCAAAGCCAATATGGGAAAAGATGAGTATTGGCAGCATTTTTGGGGATTTAAGAGACCGTCAGGAGTGGGAGCCCAAGCCCAGCAACACAGGGTAAGCAAGCAAATCTTCATACCGGTTGAATCTTATTTCACGAGCTCGATAAGGCAAAGCCGACCGGGACGTCGTCTAGCTATCCTCTGTCCAAGCTGCTTCTCACTTTTGCGCATTTCGAGTTCGCCGACGAGCGCCATTTTCTCGTACTGGCGTGGTAATTACCATGGTCAATCCAGGTGCCTGCAAGACCAACCTTGCCAGTCATCTTAATTCCAGCGCCCGGCTTCAAATCGGCATTGTTCTATCGCTCATAGGGCGAAGCGCTGAAATGGGCAGCGGGACGTTGCTTCATGGCCTTACGGTCGGCGAGGAAGCCCACGAGAGGTATCTCTCAGTGTGAGATAAGCGAGTGAGTCTTCAATTTCGGTCTTCTTCACGATGCGGCCTCTTCTGCATTGGTCGAGATAACGCATAAGTAGACGAGGCTAATGAAACGTGTGCGTAAGCCACAGCGTTCCTGGCTGGATTACGGACGGCGATGGAAGAGAGTGGCAAGCTCGAGTATGGGAGGACATCGATGCGGCGTTAGAAAAGACGTGTCCAGGATGATTCAAATGAATGAGGACGACCAGACCAAGTGACTCAGCGGTCTCCATAGAGAAGCAATGGGATGACGAAACATCCTTCGAATCTCGTTGTCAGATACCTTGTTGGTGGAAAGACGAGGAATGACAGGATAGGAGAATCTAAAGACGCGTACGTTGCTGATATAGGCATGCTTGCATCGGAGAATTGAGGATGCAATGCATGAGCGAGAACGAGCCTTGAGGGCTGACCAGATCCTTCTTGGGACCCTGGTCAAGCCACCAAACGCCACGCGGTGAGAATCTACCCGCGCCGCCGGGGCTGTATCGAGAAGGGCGAGGTACCGGAAAAGTCTCTTGATGTTATGGCTGTAAGTGCATTCAGAGATGATTTGCCAGCTTTTACAGTGGCTACAGAGTTGTAAATTTGTAAATAATTTAAAAAGATATAAATACTCAAACTGGAATTTTTTCGTATTTTTTAAAGAATTTCCAACTACATGGCGTCTCTTGCACAGCAACACCGGCGAGCGACACAATAGCAGCGATTCACCCAGCGGTACCTCCCAGTCACCAAAGCACCCAACGGCCCCCCATATTTTACAGCTGCCAAAAAACGCCACAAAACCGTCCCCAGCGCCAAACGGCCCAAATTTCTGCCCGCCTAAGCTCCGTGGCACCGACAATGCAACGGCCCCGAATCTGCCAAAGAAGACAATGAGCAAAAAGCACAGGGCACACTGAGCAGGGATGTTCGCCTTAAGCTTATCGTTCAAGTCCCAGCCCTTTTTTTTCGCTTTCGCATTTTCCCAACTGGGACTAAAACAGGCACTGCGCTGCGTTGAACCGGAGCAACTCAAACTTTCGCAACGGCTTCTCCAACGAACGAAACTCCCGTGCAGCCTTGTCATTTCTCAAAAAGGAACAACGCAGCCTGTGGGATCATGATACTTGCTGCTAAATTGCGCCATGGCGCTATAGCCGGCGGCGCTGCTGCGCGGTGACGACAAGGGACTGCGCCGTGATTGAGGGCACTGATTGGGCTCCGTCTGGGAGATGCAAAAAAGTAGGATGATGGAGGAGATAAATAGGGTGATGTGCCGCTGCCTTTCTGGATGCATCCCAATAGTTCAGTCTCATCAACAAACAGCTACAAACATCGAAACAGTATCTTTCCATCATCACTCCGTCTTTCTACATAGCATTTTCAACACCATCAACCTATACAATCCCACTTACACGACACGCACCTCAACACCACCACAACTCACACAATGGCCATCCCCAACCGCAAACTCGTCATCACCGCCTACGGCCCCCCCTCCACCGCCCTCCAGTTCGTCACCGAGGACCTCCCCCCTCCGCCCAAGGACCACGTCCAGGTCAAGATCCTCTACGCAGGCTTCGCCGGCGCCGACGTCAACATGCGCCTCGGCGACTATCCCATGCAGAAAGCGCCTCCCTTCACGCCGGGCTACTGCTTCTGCGGCCGCGTCTCCGTCAACGGGCCCGGCAGCTCCAAGTTCGAGCCCGGCACGCTCGTCACGACGCTGACAAAGTACGACTCCGATGCTGAGTACATCAACATCCCCGAAAAGTACCTTGTGCCTGTCCCCGACGGCGTCGACCCCAAAGTGGTCGTTGCTCTGCCCGTCGACTGGTCCACCGCCTACGGCATGGTCCACCGCGCTGCCAAAGTGTCTGAGGGCCAGCGCGTCTTCATCCACGGCATCAGCGGAGCAGTTGGCCAGGCCGTCATGTATCTGTCGCTCCTCCAGGGCGCCACTGTCTACGGCACGGCCGCTGAGAGGAATCACGCCGCCCTCAAGGAAGCAGGCGCTCATCCGTATCTCTACACCAACAAGGACTGGATCGCGGCCATGAAGGACCTCGGAGGCGTGCACGCCGTCTTTGACGCCCTGGGCTTCGAAAGCTTTGACGAGTCCTACTCCATCCTGACCCCCAAGGAGAGAAGCGTGGTTGTCGCCTACGGAAACAACCTCAGCAATCTCACCGGGGCGAAGCGACGCAGCCCTTGGATCCCAATTACCAAACTGATGCTTAAGAATCTCTATTTCTGGTCCAACAAGGGAGCTATTTTCTACTTCATCACGCGCGACCAAAAGACATTTAAGCCTGAGCTGCAGCTGCTGCTCAACATGACCAGGGACGGAATCATTACCCCTCCGATCAAGGCCGTCTGGGAGTTTGACAATATCAAAGAGGCCCATGAGGCTTGGGGCAAGGGCTCAGGAATGGGATCGCCAGTTATCCGCATCGCCCACGACGCTTAAAGTGGGAATTGTGCTCGTCTCTTTGTTTGATACCTCTTGTTTTATAGTGTCTTGATTTGGTTAAAGATTGGTGTCGGATCTGCAGCGGTTTTCTGTTATTGTCTTCTCCCCAATTTTAATTTCCAATTCTATACCATTTACCAATTAATAATATATCCTTGTACTTTGTCTGCATCTCACATCTCACATCTCGCTTGGCGTAGCTCTGTCTCACTGTAACTCAAAATCCGTTGCGAGAGGGTGATGTCATGAAGGCTTGACGTCACCCCCAATCACTCCATCAAGGGGCGAATCTCGCAAACCGTTACAGCTATACAAAAAGCTATACATTTCAATCTCAGTTTCATCAAAAACTTTAAAATTCCATTAATTCAATTGGAACTATTATTTCCAAATAACCATCATGGCCTCAACGCTGCATCTCCGCCACATTTCCTCCTCCAGCTTCATCCGCACCACTCCTACCAGCACATTCCGCCGATCTTTTCACCGGACAATTCCGCGCTTCAATTCCGCCGTCAAGCTCGAAGGAGATAAAAAGCCCGACCAAAGCAAAGAGAAGCAAGAGAACCATGCTCCGCAACCCAAAATCTCTAACCTGAGCATGCCGGGTGTCAATAAGGCGAAGGAGCTCACGAAAGAGCAAAAGGAGGAAGTGCGGCAACAGTAAGAATCTTGTATCCTTTTTTTGTACAAAAGAAGAGAAGAGACAACTGACGCACAATTCCGCCAATAGCAACAAAGAATTCGAAGAAAAGTTTGATCACGGGCATACGGCGCCGGACGACAAGGTAGACAAGAAGTTTTGGGAAGGTGAAGGTGGTAAGAAGACTTGATACACACATGTCCTGCGTTTTTTGTATTTTTAGATGTACAACAGGGTTATGAGGATACCAAATATTCGCGCGATGGGAGAATGAAGAACTGTTGAGCTTTGCAGATGGGCAACAGAGCGCTGTGGGCGTGTAATTGAACCCGCGGAGCTATTGCGATTCGAATGTTCGCCTAGATGGCCAATTGACCGCTTTGCTTCCTCCTTTTTGTTCATTCTCATTGTCAAACACCAAAGTGCCGCTCACGGGTTCAAAAAGAGTCCGTTCCTTACAAGCATACTAAGAAAGAAGAACATCCATGAGCTGAATAACGTCATATTTCACATCGAGATATACCAGTTCATAAAAGCTGCATCTTTGATAAGATATTGGGGCAATACATAAATACACAAGCAGAAAACGCCGCGTGCTGCACCCTTATCCCTTACCCCTATCATACATATTATACAACGCAGCATTCAACATGTGCGACTCATCATTCGACAAACATAACGCCTGTCATTGCATTCAAACAATCCAGATTAAAAAATAACATCATTATGGCAAATCGTATGCAGCTTGCCTAGTGAACTTTGAAATGCGTCTATAAATGCTGTTAATAACAATACAGGAAAGCAGACGAATATAACTTACCATGTAAAAGTAACGACATATATGAGATGGCCAAAGCAGATGGGCCATCTGATACCGTGGGCGCATGAATCGGCGAATCGGCCTCGGCATAGTAAAGAAAAACACTGTCCCATTTTGACAAAACACAATTATATCCTTACGGCCGGTCCATCCCACTGCCAGCCATATCCCCAATCAACCCTCGCACCCAATCAACAAGCGCCTTGACCAAGCCCTGGGGCTTATTCTTGCCATCCACGCCACGAACCGGCTCCGTGCCCATGGTAGGCAGGACATTGTCGCCAGCAGACAAGCTCACAAAGAGCGCAAAGGGAATCAGCCAGACGCATATGCCAAAGTAGGATGCAATCATGGTAAAGGTCGGGACGTCTACATGCTCGTAGTAGGAAGATCGGGAGTAGGCTCGCTCCTGGTGGTTGGAGAAGAATCGGAACCACACATAGTGGTCGAGAAGCACCAAGACTGAGAAGAATGTTAGTAGGCACTCTCTCCAAGAGGTCGAGTTTGACAGGGCTTCATACCACAAGAGAGCAAGAACAGCGGGTCAGTAAGCTGCACATATGGAAACCGCCTCAAGTTACCCAAGTACACCACATGGCAGACAATTCCCAAGACCGTCGCCCAGAAGGGGAAGCCGTCAATCAAGAGCGCAACCTGCACGCCAATGATGATCTGGATCAGTCGCGTGAGTAAGCGCTTTGCCAAGACGGTATGTTCCTCCACCAGTTCCGAGAGATAGTAGAGCCCAGACGCGATTGACAAGGTTAAGAAGCAGAAGCCGATGATGGCGCCGACGTAGCCCAGCAGCGGTAGAATCCACATCTCGACGTATTAGTGCTGTAGTAGTATTTGGCTAGATGGTCGAGTTGAGCTGAGGGGTATGGGTTATAACAGAAGAAAGAAGAAGAAGAAGAAGAAGAAGAAGAATAAGCTTGAGGTTTGAACGAATGAATGAACGAGGAAGAGCGGCTCGTTTAGATTAGATTAAAGCAAGGATGCGGGTAGCTGTGGACACGTTCATGTACTCGAGTATGGGATGAGCTTGGGTGGGATGCCTGTCGTCATACGGAACTATAACTTTTCCCGCTCCGATAAGCTCGATACGGATGCAAACGACGTGATGTTTTCAGCAGGATGCTATCTGTTGCTATCTGTAAAGTCAAGAAATGAACGCTTATCATATTAATTAAAGAATCGTCTGTAGCGTTTTCATTCGTTTCCAAGTTTTTTATCAGCTGTTTGTCTAGGTTGGTGCGACAAAGTAGACCGCCGTCACATGTCGAGCTTCATAGGTCCGTGTACGAAGCTTGGCATGCGTTACTCGAACATGTACCTTGTCAGCTCCGATATGCTTATCGATAACACCCACAAAAAAAGATCATGATGCCCCATCGCAGCGCAGACTCCATGACCCAAGCAAAAAGACCATCATCCCCAGCGTCGCAATTCATTTCCAAGGCGTAGCAAGCGAAGCAACAAGCGAATTCCCCCAATTTGCAACTAAAAGAAATCAAATCACCATAATACCGTCACAATGTCTCGCCCCGAGGACTCTCTGTACGCTCCCTCATCCCCTTTCCCCGCCATCATCATCCATCCCATCCTTGACTAACATCTTGTTCTCGTCCTTCTCAGCGCGGCCGACGTCCACTACGACGACACCGAAGCCCGCAAATACACCACTAGCTCCCGTATCCAAAACATTCAAGCCTCCATGACCCGCCGCGCCCTCGAGCTGCTCGACCTTAAAACCCCCTCCCTCATCCTCGACATCGGCTGCGGCAGCGGCCTCTCCGGCGAGATCCTCTCCGCTGTCGACCCCTCCGATGGCGGACCGCACACCTGGATCGGCATGGACGTGTCGCCTTCCATGCTGGATATTGCGCTGCAGCGCGACGTTGAGGGCGACCTGATGCTCGCCGACATTGGCCAGGGCGTGCCCTTCCGCGCGGGCTCCTTCGACGCCGCCATCAGCATCTCCGCCATCCAGTGGCTCTGCAGCGCAGAGTCGAGCGAGACGTCGCCCACGGGACGGCTCAATCGCTTCTTCAACGGCCTATATGCGTCGCTGCGCAGGGGCGGTCGTGCTGTGTGCCAGTTTTACCCCAAGAACGATACCCAGCGCAACATGATCACCCAGGCTGCCGTCAAAGCCGGCTTCGGCGCCGGTCTCCTCGAGGACGACCCCGGCACCAAGAACGTCAAGCTGTACCTCGTTCTGACCGTGGGCAACAACGACAACGAAGGTGGCAACACGGACATCACCGGCGTGGTCAGCGGCATGGACAACGTCGATGTTTTGGACGCCAGGAAGAGACTCAAGGCGAACAACACTCAGGTTAAGAAGGGAAGCAAGGCATGGATCGTCAAGAAAAAGGAACAGATGGAGCGAAAAGGAAAGATTGTCAAGGCCACGTCCAAATACACCGGCCGCAAACGTCGCATCCAGTTTTAAAAGCAGGTTATATGAGGAGAGGAGAGCTGGGTTGCATGGTATGGGCGTTAGTGGCGCATTCGGCTTTATACAATTTCTTTTGCAGTCACATATGATATATATGAATTGTTGATACCCTTGATCATTCAAGCCAAGTATGGCGTTGCTACTGATTGCTATATCCATTTACGTGTTTGTCGCAGTGAAAAATGTATTCTTCTTGTTTTTATTTCATTCATCGATATGATGCTACTGCTTTATATCAGCATTCTAGCCATGTTCATCAAATTCTCATCTCTGGCAAATAATTTCGCCTCATTCTTATTCATTCTTTCCTCCTTTTTTTTCCCTTTAGTTCTCGGATGTCGTTGCCTCTTGGGCAGCAGGCTTGTCTGATGGGGCGCTGTTCTGCTCCGGCTTCATGGTAGGGAAAGCCAGGACCTCTCTAATGCTGTAGTTGTCGGTCAAGAACATCATCATTCGGTCGATGCCCATGCCCCAACCACCGGTGGGAGGGAGGCCGTGCTCAAGGGCCTTGCAAAAGGTCTCATCGACGCCCTGGGCCTCGTCGTCACCCTGGGCCTTTTGTCGGGCCTGCTCCTCGAATCGCTCACGCTGTTCGGTGGCAACGTTCAACTCGGTGTAGCTATACTGTGTCAATAACTCGATTATGCTTTTCATGCTAGAATTACTTACGCATTGCAAATTTCCTTCTTGCAGACGAAAGCCTCGAATCGCTCGCAAAGGCCAGGAATGCTGCGAGAGCTCTTGGCAAGAGGGGACATCATCTTGGGGTGACCAGTGATGAAGGTAGGGTTAACCTGTGTTCAGTGTTGGTCAGAATCCAGACAAAATCATGTTTCTTAGTATTTTGGCAAGCACTTACGCATTGAGACTCCAAAAACTCTCCAACAAGGGCATCGAGCATACGAGCGTTAGTCAGAGGAGCGCTGCACTCGACGCCAGTCTTCTTCAGGATTCTCCTGAGGAATACATTGGCCTCGTCGGTGTGGAGCTCGTCAGCAGGAGGGAACTTCTCGCCAACGCACTCCTCCAGAGTGGAAATCATCTCAATTCGGCGCCATGGGCCCTCCCAGTTGATCTCAATCTCCTCGCCGTTGATGGTGTGGTACTTGGTCTTGTAAGAGCCGTGGATGTGCTTGACCAGGCCGGTAACAAGGTTCTCGGTCATGTCCATGAGGTCATAGTAATCGGCATAGGCCATATAGAACTCCAAAGTAGTGAATTCTAGGAAATGTCAGCTTCATTTCTAAATTCGAGGAGCCAAGAGGTAAAAGCTTACCAGGGTTGTGGGTCAAATCCATGCTCTCATTTCGGAACTGGCGTCCCATCTCGTAGACTCGGTTCAATCCACCGACAACAAGCATCTTGAGGTAAAGCTCGGGAGCGATACGGAGGAACATGTCCATGTTGAGATCATTGTGGTGAGTGATAAATGGCTTGGCGGTGGCACCACCGGCAATGGCATTGAGCATGGGGGTTTGCACTGAGATGAAGTCCCGGTCGTCAAACCAGCGACGGATGTAGGAGTCAACCTTGGCGCGGGTAAGGAAGACATTTCTGACGTTATCGTTCATCATCAGGTCGAGATATCGCTGGCGGAATCGCTGCTCAGGGTTCTTGAAGCCGTAGTGGTCATCGGGAATCTGAGATTGGGTCAGAGGGCGAACATCTGCGGATTCCGCGATTGCAATGGCTTACCTGGTGCAAGCATGGTGACAGGAGGACGACCTCGACAGCGGCAATAGAAAGCTCGCCAGAGAAGTCGCCAGATCCCTGCTTGGTCTTGGGGTTGGTTCGGGTAGGGAAACCACGGATACCTAGAAGAGGCGTCAGGAGGTAGTCGCAAGTGAAGCAGAATATTTCCATCTACGAACCAATAATGTCACCACGGCGGAGGTTGATGTGCTGCTCGTCAAACTCGGGAGTGCCCTCCTCGCGGTTGTCGGCCTGGGCAAGGACTTGAAGACGAGTGCCCTAGAAGCTGTCAGACCGCATGGCCTAGACACATGTAAATATTCAAAGCGTATAAGCGCACCTCGGAGCGGATATCGTAGAAGAACAGCTTGCTGCCGGCTGATCGCTTGACGTAGACTCTGCCAGCCAGAGCAATCTTCTTGGTTGTGTCGGACTCGCCGTTCTTGAGGTTGGAAAACTCCTCGGCAAACTTGCGGATGTCGTAGGTAACATGGAACTGTGGGATTGATGAGCAACCAACCAGTTATTCGTCGGTATCAGTACGAGCGCACCTTGTGGGGGTAAGCCTTGCCCTGGGCGTGGAGCTCGTTGACGGCTCTTGATCGAATCTCGAAGTACTGCAAAGATATGCCGTGTTAGAAGAAAAGAATCCAGAAAATTCAATGGTCGCGCGACAAGATTCAATCGCATAGACATACCTGGTTAGGAGTGAGCTCCTTCTCGGAAGCCTCAGCATTCTTCTTGCCAGCGGCCTGCGCGGGCTTCTTGTCCTTGTTGGCAGCGTCCTTCTCCTTCTTCTGGGCGTCCTTCTCACGGGCCTTTTGTCGCTTCTTGAGCTCAGTCTTGGAGATCATCTCTCCAGTGACCTCGTCAAGGTGCAGCTTGGAAACAGCGGCCGCAGCAGCGTCGACAGCCGCATCGCCGGTGGGTTGCTTGTCCGCCATGGTGAATCGATTTGCAGTCGTCTAATGGTGTTGGCGGAGTCAAATGGGTGGGATTGTCGTGAGGAGGTCGAAATATATAGAAACAGAAAAAAAAAAATATCCGCTTTCGCACAGGCTTCGAGTCAGAGCAGAAATCGGAGTCACCCCGCCATGCGACCAATGGAGGGGTTGGCGCCAGGATTATTTTTTCCTTAAATGGACGGGAATTCAATTCCCCGATCCGGCCGATACGCTGCATGCCATTACGGAGCTGGGCACTTGGTCTGGGCTGGCATGTATTATTTGGGCCGAGTATTAATTGGGAAGCAAAAGTCATATTGAATCAGTCATTCATAGGTTATTGGATATTTCAATAAGTTATACATGGCTCGATTTTACGTGTATAAATGGGAGTCTCGTCGCTAGACAAACCACTTATATATAGGTAGGTACCCAGGTAGAAATGCGGACTAAAGACTGTAGGTAGCACTTGGGCATATGTAGAAGGAAATTAACAGAGAGCTTGCCTGATAAAAGCCTAAACCCCCGCCATAAGTTACCCCCCAGGCAATTTCATCGCGTATAGACACCGCCGTCTTATCTAAATTCCATATTGACGTAGCTCTGCCCGCAAGTCGGCCGATGGTCCGCACACCCCCTCGAAAACAACATGCTCTTATCATGCTTCGCCAAAGCATTTTCTTCCGCAGAATGCTACCCAGTAAAGCAGCCAAGCGACACGAGTAGTTGATCTTATGATATGAATTAGCTTAGTTGGGAGTCATGCTCCTAAGATCTAGCATCGGCTAAATCACCATGTCTCCCTCTAAACCACCACTTACAACTCCACTCAGTCTTACCCATCACTCTCAAGCTAAATACTCAAATCCTTTCTCATCTCATCATGTCAATCTCAGTCTTACATATGCCAACTCCTCGATAACAATAAAAAAAATTATACACTCCATCTTCATCCACCATGGCCCTCTCATCCCGCGCCTCCAAGCTCACAACCCCCGATCCCTCCGTCAGCATCATCCTCGACAACTGGCACGCCTCCTCCAACCCATCCGGCTACGTCAACCTCGGCGTTGCAGAAAACTACCTCATGCACGACTCCCTCTCGCAGCACCTGCACGCCAACCTGCACGTCCCCACCTCGGCTTTTACGTACGGCGACTTCTGGAAGCGCGGCAGAACCGCCATTGCGCGCTTCCTCTCGAAGCATCTACATCCCATACGGCCTATAGGGCCGGAGCATGTGGCCGTCACCAGCGGATGTACCTCTGCCGTCGAGCATCTGGCGTGGGCATTTGCCGATCCGGGCGAGTGTATCCTCCTCGGACGGCCGTATTACGGGGCTTTTCCGAGTGATGCGACGCTTCGGACGGGCACGAAGCTCGCATTTGTCGATTTTGGCGAAGATGATCCTCTGGGAGTGAATTGTGTCAAAAGATACGAAGACAGGCTCCTGGAAGCTCAAGCAAGAGGTGAGAAAGTCACCGGCCTGCTGCTCTGCCACCCACACAACCCCCTCGGACGATGCTACTCCCGCTCCGTCCTCATCGACCTGCTCAAATTCTGCAACAAGTACAGGCTCCATCTCATCAGCGACGAAATCTACGCCCTCTCCATCTTCGAAAACAACATCGACTCAGATCCGCCCGCAGAACCCTTCCACTCCGTCCTTTCCATCGATCCCACGGGCCTGATCGACCCTTCGCTCGTCCACGTCCTCTGGGGCATGTCCAAAGACTTTGGCGCAAACGGTCTCCGCCTGGGCGCAATCATCTCGCAGCACAACGTGGACTTGATGACGGCTCTAGGCCCTGCCGTCTTATTCACCACAATTTCATCTCTCTCAGAGCACGTATTTGCCAATGTCCTAGAAGACGACGCCTGGGTCGAGAACTACATCACAGAGAACCAGCGCAAACTAGCAGAATACTACGACTACATTGCCAACTGGGCCAGGACAAACGACATTGTCTATGCGCCGGGCGTCAACGCCGGTTTCTTTCTCTGGGTTGATCTAGGAAGATCATATCTCAAACACCAGGCCGATGCCGATGCCAAAGCCATCAAGCCCGAGCATCTTGACAACGTCGTTATGAATGCCTTGCTAAAACACAAAGTCTTCCTCGCATCAGGAGAGCGTTTCGGATCCGAAAAGCCAGGCTGGTTCCGTATTGTCTTTTCTCACGACAAGGACTATCTGGAAGAGGGCCTCGGCCGGATCGTCGCAGCAGTGACAACCCCTGAGTCTGCGCGAAATTGACAATCAATCGATCAAGATGCTGTCATGCATATAAAACTCGTATACCAAAGCCAACTAGAGCGACTTATAGATTAGCAGAATACTCTCATGTATTGAAATCTCGACTTGGATTCGTATGGCTGCACAAAGCCCATCCCTTAACAACTTCACAACGCAATGCTTCAAGCCCACATATGGCGTCAATCATGTACTTGTTAAAAAAAAAAAAAAAAAGTCTATGTATTCAGACTGCTGCCTTGCTCCATACGCTCATGTTAAAACATAGGTACACGTTTTTTTCCCCTCCATTCTCCCCACCACCGTCATTTTTCTCCGTAATATCGCCCCCTGCCCCCATACCATTTTATCTGGCCTTAATTTGTTTCTTGCCCTTTAGTATAATATTCCAGCAGCGCCGCTCCAAATCGCCTTTGGGTTTCAAGGTCTGAGGTATCATTTTGTTCCAAACACGCCTGGTCGAGGTAATGTGAGAAAGATGTGGGTTTTTGTTATTTGTCGTGCTTGGTGTAAAGTATCGTCTTGCCTTAACGGCTCAGTGTGCGGTATTTAGATGGTCTCCATGCGGTCAAGGATGGCCTTGGTGAACTCGTGGGTGGTGGACTCGCCGCCCATGTCGCGAGTGCGGACCTTGCTGTAGAAGGTGTCAGTAAATCTCGCATCATAGAACGAAAAACACAAAAGGAGAGAGAAAAGGGCAACGTACCCGTCGGCAATGACGCCGTAGACAGCCTTGGAGATGCGGTTGGCGTGGTCGTCGAGGCCAAGGTGTCTCAGGAGCATGCTGCCGCTGAGAATCATGGCGGTAGGGTTAGCCTGGTCCTTGCCCTTGATATCAAGACCGACGTGACGGCAGCCGGGCTCGAAGACGGCAACCTCGCGGCCCATGTTGCAGCCGGGGACGATGCCGGGGCCACCAACCAGGGCGGCGCCAATGTTGGACAGGATGCCTCCGTACAGGTTGGGCATGACCATGACGTCGAACTGCTGGGGGCGCGAGACAGCCTGCATGGAGGCGTTGTCGACAATCATGTCGTTGACCTCGAGCGTGGGGTACTCCTTGGCGGTCTGGTGGAAGGTGCTGCGGAACAGGCCGTCGGCCAGCTTCATGATGTTGGCCTTGTGGATGCAGGTGACCTTCTTGCGGCCGTTGGCGAGGGCAAAGGCGAAGGCAAACTTGGCAATGCGCTCCGACTTTGCGCGCGTGATGATCTTGAGCGACTCGACGACGCCGGGCACGCTCTGGTGCTCCAGGCCCGAGTACTCGCCCTCGGTGTTCTCACGGATGATGCACAGGTCGACGTCCTTGTGGCGCGTCTCGTAGCCGGGGATGTTCTTGATCAGCGAAATGCTGGCGTAGATGTCCAGCTCCTGGCGCATGGCCACGTTGAAGCTCTGGTGGCCGGAGCGGCTGACGGGCGTGTGCAGGATGCCCTTGAGGCCCAGCTTGTTGCGCTTGAGCGAGGCGACGCTCTCGCGGAACGCCTCCTCGGTGCGCAGCGCGCTCTCCTCGACGCCCGACACCTCGATCTGCTCCCATTCGATGGGCACGTTGTCGGCCTTGAAGATGGTCTTGACCGACTCGGCCACCTCTCCGCCGATGCCGTCGCCGGGGATCAGCGTCACCGTGTACTTGCCGCCGAACTTGGCGGGCTTGAAGATGTCGGACTGCACCGTGGCGAAGGATCGGCTGAGCTGCTGAGGCTGGGCAGCAGCGCGCAGGACCTGTTGGCGTTGGTTGCATGTCAGTCGCTGGGCCTCATCTTCAAATCTTGGACAGAAAAAAATCTCGCGGGAATCGCCTCGGTTCAAGCCACCAGCCCCTCCACCTCATCCGGGCATATCCCCAAGCGAGAGGCAAAAACCACTCCTTCGCAATGCGTCGTATTCCATTCTCCTTCGCCGTCTTTCTCTTCTTCCCAGACTCGATCCCATTCTCAAAAGCCTCCTGTTCATGAAAAAAAAGAGACGACAACAAAAAGTTGAACCACGTACCTGCGCGGTCCGGAGAGAGCTTCGCGACAACATCTTGGACACAGAAAAGAGGGAGCACGATCCAAAAGGAGATATTCCCTATTCGACCAAAAGGGAAAAAAGTATTGAATTAGGAGAAAGAGGAGAGGAGAAGGTCTTTTTTGCTTTTTACTTTACGAAAAGAGAGAGAAAAGAAAGAAAGAGGAGGAGAGTTCAAACAGGTTTCATAAAAAATCGCCCTTGGGGGAGAAGCGGCCCCAAATTACCGCAGTGACCGTTTGATAGGCTCCGTGCCAATTGATTGAGCCGAGCTCTTTTTTTTTTCGGCCTGTGCCGGCGGCGCCGCCAGCATTTTTTTTCCCATTAATTTTTTTTTTTTTCCCTCTCAGCCTTCCATTGCTCCGTTTTTTAGCTGGAAACTTCGGCCCAAGGTGCGGAATGCGACGTCTTTCCGAGCGCAGCTCCGGGCTTAGCGCTGTTGCTTGTTCGGGACTAGAACGCTGCGATGGCTGTTTTATCTGCATGCATTGCCAAACTCGGTAATTCCAGCTCCAACGTCATGTCACTACGTACAACTGCTCCATCCTACTCATTTCATTCGCGTGTAAGCCATTGTTTGAGCATGTTCATCAAGTCATACATTCGCAGAGCCAGGACTCAGCTACCTAAACTATAAGAAATTCTATGGCTACTCCTCGTTCGGTTATACAACAATTGAAATCATGTAGACTAAAAGACACCCTCTAACAAGTAATTTCCAGCCAGTTCCCATTCATTCATTCCCTTCATACCCAATTATCAGTTGTCGTCGTCACTCTTACAAACGCATTCGCATCAATCATGCCCAGTCTTCTACCGCCCAAGGGTGTCCCAGTGTGTAGTAGAAGCTTACCTCGATTTCCTTTTTTCCCAGTTCCCAGAAACAGTACAGTTCGTTAGTTCATTCAAGGCTATTCCGTACAAGAAAATCGTTCGTCTTCGTCTCTTCAACGCTCCCCTACACCTCTTCCTCATCCAACGGCTCGACTCGAACTAAAATCTCCTCAAGCAGTCCCTCCAAAAAGTTGCCCACGTCACGGCCCATACCTACAGGCTCGGCTTTGTCGTGATAATCAATCTCCTTGCAAACATGTGCTAGCTTATAGACCAGTTTGCGAACTTTCTCGTGAGAAGCCTCGGCCCGTTGTTGTTTGGCCGACATTGTAGAGCCTTTCTGCACAGATCTATACATCTGTTGAAGGCGAATCTGCCGTCTCTTGAGCGCTTCTTCCAGGGCGGGAAAGATGACGTCGTTGAGAGCATCAAGTTCCCCGTTTGGATTCGCAGCTGGGGGCGAAGGAAAGTTTTCCAACATTCCTGAGGAATTACCCTGTGATCGCAATGACGATACTGATGCCGATGGCCCGTGTCCATGTCCGTGTCCATGTCCGTGTCCATGCGCAGCCGGAGGTGCAGCTGTCGACGAAGCAGGCACTCTGGATGCCGAAGTATGAGCCATAACCGGTGTCACCGTCCTCTTTTCAGTATTCTTAGGCGACGAGTTAGAAACTCTGGATGCCGAAGTATGTGCCAGGACCGGCGTAACCGTTCGTTTTTCAGTAGTCTTGGGCGAAGCAGATACTCTAGACGCTGAAGTTTGCGCAATAACCGGTGTCACCGTTCGCTTTTCAACGGTAGCCTGGGGCGGTGGCGGCTTAGGGGACGGGCCTCTAAAGGGCGGAATTTCAGGCACATCGTAATGCGTCAACTTTGTGCTCGTTGATCGAGGAGACACGCCATGGGCTGGCGGCACTGGTCTCTCGAATCCGGGAGGTATGGAAATGACTCGATGCACCGGAGCTGCGGGGGGAGGGGGCGAGGGTGTTGGTACAGGTTCGGGCAACTCTATATTCAGATTCAGTATTCCCATGTCGCGCTGCAGCTGAGCCTGCAATTCTCGGTCATAATCTGGCGAGGGAGGTTCTGGAGCCGGGGCCATCACCGGCACTGGGACAATCTTTGAAGCCTTTGGTGTTGAAACTTGAAAGTCCCAGCTCGACGTCTTTACGACAGGGCTGGGGGGTGCAGGAGCTGCTTTCGACACAAATCCGCGCTGCTGTACCGCGTGAGGGATCGGTTTGCGCTGAGGGCTCGATTGCCGCGATGTTCCCGCGCTGGACGCATTGGCCGCCTTGAGAGTATCACTGGGCTGCAGGACATGTTCTGGTCTCAGCTTTGTTGGGCTTGATGGTTCGCGCCGCCTTTCGCCGTAATCGTCCGAGTTCTCCGAAGACCGCGTGGCTCTTGTGTTAGTAGCACTTGCACCGAGCGGATTGAGCTTACTCGGCCGGTTGACAACACCACCGCGATCATTAACAAGCCTGACGGTGCCAAAATCCCACATGTCTTCATTCACCCGCGTCCGCTCTGGAGGCGCGCTCTCGGCAATCTCCCACGAGTCCTCTTCTTCTGTTTTGTGTGTCGCCGCCCATCTGCTATGCCGCTCAATCAACTCTGTGAGGTATGTAGTCTTTTTTGCCTTTCGAATCCACGGATGCCGCAAGAGGTCTCTCGCAGTCGGCCGTTCCTTTGGATCGCGCTGCAGACACAATTCGACAAAATCTTTAAAGGCCTTTGTGAAGTTCCCCTCCAGCCTCGGCGGTGGATTCTTGGGGATGAGGAATAAAACCTTCATGGGGTGAATGTCGGCGTAGGGGGGTTCGCCGTTTGCGAGCTCGAGAGCGGTGATACCGAGTGACCAAATATCAGCCTTGTGATCATATCCAGATTGTTTAATGACCTCCGGTGCCATCCAAAAGGGAGTTCCAACGAATGTATTCTTCTTTGTCATGGTAGCTGAGAGCTGGCCCGAGACGCCAAAATCAGCCAGCTTGACCTGACCATTGGCTCCCAGCAAGACATTGGCCGCTAGCAACCGCGTCAGTAAACAGACCCCCCAAGGTTTCTTTCAATGCTTGTGACACTTCGACGCGCCCTCACCTTTAATGTCACGATGTAGCTTCTTGTCCGCGTGGAGATAGTCCAGACCCATCAGCAGCTCTCTTACGATGATTGCGATGTAATCCTCGCCCATGATCCCCGGCTTCATCAGGTCAGCACAGCTGCCGCCTGCGCAAAACTCCATGACGATCCATAGCTCTGCGCCCTTTGCATAGGACCCGTAGTATTTCGTCACATATGGCGACTGCAGTTCGGACAGGATGGCGATTTCCTGGATGATGTCTTCGACCTCGTCTTCGGCATTTTCAACGTCGATGATCTTGATGGCAACCGAGTGGCCAGTGCGTTTTTCGACTCTGAAAGGGCGCCAGGGAAACAAGTCAGCAAAGGTCGCCAGCAATCTCATTCGAACTTTGCGAGGGAAGAAGGGAAAAGATGACGAGAGAAAAAAGCCCAGCTAGATGGCGCAGGACATGCAAACTCACGACGTACCCCTTGAACACCTTGCCAAAGCTACCACCGCCTGCAAGCACCATAGCATTAGGGACCACGACCAAGACTACTAGACATCCCCCCAACCAGCAAACTGACCAATGCAGTATTCCTTCGTGTACAGAAGCTCCGGATCCAGAGCCTCGTTGGCCTCGTCCGTATAGCGGGAGTGCGATTCCGCCATGGCGTCTGTCCTGGAATGTCCTTCTCGTCACCGGTTCTGCGCTGCCGATGGGCGGGAATGTGAATGGGAGCGGCTACTTGCGCGTCCACCAAGAGGGCAGTGTCGTCGCTGCGGGATCATAAAGCCATGCGCTCAATGACGGCTCGGCTCGCCCTGTGTGTGAGAGAGCGGAAAAGGCAGCCTTTGGTTTATGTAAACGAGAGTCGCAAGCCGGGGCGCGAAGCGGGCAACGGGCGTTGGTGCTTGATGATGCACGGGATAAAGGGCATGCGCTGGAAACGGCCGAATGTCGTATCCGTTGCTTGGAGCTGGCGGTGAGCCCCACCATGGGCCGGCACAAGCGCTCCCGCTGTAGGGGCAGGGCGCTGTGGTGCCTGCGCCCAGGGGCCTGCAAGTGCCTGTAGGGTCTGGTGCCTGTCGCTGTTTTACAGGCGGCGATCCCGGCCGTCGCACCGGCAACACAGCTCGAGCTTGCTTATCGATCAGCCGTCAGCGACCAGCCATTTGCCCAGCGTGCTGCACAGCTGTACATATTAATAGACGACATCGCGCAGAGTCAAGACTCGGCAGCGCCATGTAGATAGATTCTTCGAGTAGTACATGCTATCAACAATGACGTCGCGCAAACCGACCAGAGGCCTCGCCGTTGGTCGCATCTCCTGTAAACAAATGCCACAGCCAACGCCGCATCAAAACAAATCAGCTGGTCGCCATTGTTTACGCCACCATTTCGTGGGGTTTATTGCGGGGCAACGCCAATCGCAACCAGGGGTTCACAAGCGCAGCAAATGTTCTGTTAGCCCTTCTTCAGCGTATACTGTACTACCTACTTGTACTGTAGAACCAACTACTCGACTACGCATACAAGGGCGAATAGGAGCAAAGGGCGAATAGCAAGTCAATAACAATGACTGAGACCCGTTGTTTCGCCAATTTCCCGTGTGAAAAACACTTGCATTGTCTACCTACAATATCACAACGCGGCAGAGGTTGTGTTTCCAAGGGGTAAAGGGGAGAAGAAGAAGAAAAAATAAGCAGAAAAAGAAGGCCCCCCAAAGAGCAATTCCGCGTTTGGTCAGGAGAACCAAGCGCACAACAGCTCCTCTATTCTACCAATTCCCTCGTACTTCGTAATCAGTGGTTTCCTCCCTTATAACAGCGGCAAATATGCCAAGTAAATCATCGTAGAACCGGTTCGCCCGTGACGGGTATTTATATCCCATTTTGTCTATCAAGCAGGTGCAGTCATCGTCATCCTGGCTACGCTGAATAAGCGTCGTCAAGAGATCTGATCCGTTTCCGCATCTTATATATCGTCATTCGTCATTCAATAGTAAAAAAAGGTTGCCATCAGCGCCGTTATTCGTCCGTAATTAACTCAATCATGACTGTCCCTTGCTTCAAGCCTGCCTCCTCAATGGTGGAATCCAACGACTCGATGAGATCCTGTCCCTGGGGCATCTGCTTCAGCTCAAAAGCAATCCCTTCCTTGCCCTGCAATGGCTCCGCCTTGAGCCACTCATATATCCTGCGAACAGGGTCCTGCAAGTTGAAGCGTCGAATGATGCGGCCATCAGGGTGTCGGAACTGGATGCGCGTCGTTGTAGAGGGGTTGTTGTCGGGTTCGACATGAGGGTTTACGCTAGAAATCTGGGCAAATGGGCTCTGCGACTCTTGCCCTTCGGATTGTTTGGCCTCCTCCTTGGTCAATGCATCAGGATCAAGAACGCTCGGCGTGGATCCGGAGCCCGACCCTGAAGCGCCACCCTGAGCTCCAGCCAAGCTGTTCTTGAGCGCCATCTCTAGCATCTCATCTTCTGTCATTCGATCGACGTCAACAACTTGAGGTTTCCGAGCCTGGGCTCTAGCAACTGGATTCTTGCTATTGGCTGCAAGGCTGTATCTGTCCAAAAATTCGGCCACCTCGGCGTGGAACTCGTTGGCATTGGGGAAGGGCTTCCCGCTCCATACTTTGACCTGTTCTCCAGTTCGAGGATCAACAATGGAGACGTGAGGGTAGTTGTCTGGGTTCTCATGTGACCGGTTTGGGAAGTAAAATGTTATATACTCCTCCGCATCGGGGTATTCTTTATCCAACTGCAGGAAAATGAAGTTTTCGTTGACCAGCTCCTTCACAGCCCTGTCCTTCCAGATGTCTCGGTTGAGCATCTGGCAGCCAAAGTCACTCATGTCTTGTAGGTTGACCATAATCCACTTCTTATCTTCCTTGCCCAGCGTACGGGCCTCATCCCATGATAGTCGAGCCATCAGATCGTATGGTGGTCGGAACAAATCTTCCAGGCGCCTGGCATGGGCGGATGTAGTATCGTCATCACCCGCGGGCTCGGCACGTCTCGTATCATCTCCCCATATCCGATGGCCGAATGGGCCTCTGGAGGTGGCTATATTAAAAAACGTTAGAAACGTTCATCATAGGCTTTTGGCTGGGCGTCTCCTTTGTCAAAGGAACGGTAAGACTTACTGGGCACCTGTCGCCTCCTTCTCAGTTGTTCCAAAATAGCTGAGCTCTCCTCTGCTCCCCAGGATGGATCTGGCGCCACAAGCGTCTCTGTCGTCCGAGCGATAGGAGCCCTGACATCCCCGCCAGCAGGCCCCGATTCCTGGTATAATTCCTCCTGGAGACGCTTTGCCATGGCAGCATCTTCCTCTTCCTGTGCATAGGCGGCAGCCTGCGCGGCGGCAACTCGCTCGTCGTCATCGGCGTCGAAGGCGTCATCGTCGTTGTATTGCATATAGACATCGTCCTCGTCCTCATCGTCGCTAGGGATGTGGATCACCCCGCTGGCATCTTCTCTGCCAATGTTGGTTCTCCGTGGTACGGGAGGGCGAGATGTCGAGGTAGTGGGAGGGTTGCTGCTAGATACGCCAGCTCCGACCAAATCTGGGCTCTCGAAGAAGAGCTCGATGGCCCGCTGGTAGTCTCCTCCCGTGATTTCTAGGAAGCCTCGAGCCACATCGACGCTCGCCCCAGTAATGTCAGTGAAGTGCTGAATGCTCTCCTCCATGGCTGATCAAAGTGATGCCACAACGCCCCCAACCGGCTGAGAGGTCTGTTAGATGCTAAGGCAGCTGGTGGAACCAAGGTCAAATTGTTCTCTTTGAACAGAAACGTCAGATCCGGTCGTCTGCTCGCCAATAGAAGCGGGTAGCAGGTGATGATTGAACGCCAAACGGGTCGGGACTGCAAGAAATGCCGGTCAGATACGACTAAGATGCCGCCCCACACGCGCTGGGCAAGTTGCGGTCGAGCCCAGAGACTGTTAATATGTATAGAATAGCAATGCTTCCCTAGCCAAGGGGATCTGGCTGCTACGAGGAGCGTGAATCCGCCTTGGAGCCCCTTAAGATACGGGTGGCAAGCCGGGGTTCAGAGAAGCAGATGTTGGAATCGCGCAGAACACCGAGGAAGAAGGGTTGAAAACTGCCAGATTTGCGTAGACGCGATAGAGATAACTGTCAGGCAGCTGGAGTGACAAAATACAGGCCGCATCGGCGCCACAGGCACCGCGAACATGACGCAACAGGAGCACCCCGCCATGGGACTTTGCGCAGGTACCTCCTGCAGGATCTCTGGCTGGCGGGTACCTGGAGGTACGTTGGAAGAGCCGATCGGCCGGATCATTCCTAGCGCCGTCATGCCGCAACGCGCCACATGATGCTTACCCTACGATATGAGGAAAAGGCAGATAAGCGAGCGTGATTTGCATATGTTCTAGTATGATTACTGGCGCATTCGGATCTGTATTCCATTTGGCTTTATTTTACGGATAGAGAGGACGATTAAATTCTATTGTCAGCGTGTATCTATCTATATATGCTGAGGCTATTGTAAACTTTGGTTCTACGTCTAGTACGTAAAGCAATCATTTCTCTTCCTCTTTTGCAGGTATATACCACCTGATCGCACACTACCTTCTTTCTGGTAATGATTTATTCTTCTGTAACAAGGCTTCTATTAGTTTTCTCGCCCTCATCAGTCCATCAGAGGCATAGAAAGACTCATAAGAAGAATGACCAAAGGAAATTCCTTGTAGAAAACGCCACTAGAGAGCTCCTGGGCGGACGATAGTCACTCAGAAACGAATAGCTCGTGTCTTCAGTGTACCCTTTATCGAATTGTCTTGACCTGACCTCTACACCACGGCAATCAATCCAAGTGAACGTATCGCGAATACGAAGCGCTTGGAAGCACCTTGAACGGATACCTCAAAGGCACCGTACTTCAACTCCTGTCATTCGAATATATTCAGCTAATCCCCTTGGATAAACAGATATGTGCGACGTCGTGACTATAACCCTACTCGCGAGTAGCCCATCATATTGATTCCGTGTATGTAATTTCGATTCTCCTAGTTCGGCATGACATCTCTCAACTGCTTCATACTGTTTTCGTTTATTTATTTCTTCTTCCTCTTCTCTTGGCAAGCGAGGCATCGAACTGTATGCATCTCGTCTCATTTCTCTCTTCGCACGCGAGGTATCGAAAATTTTGTGCTGTGCCATCTCTCGTTAAAATTATAACATGTCTCCCCCTTCCCTCAAAGATCTGATCATCGCGATTTTCGAATCAAGCAAGTACCTAGCTTCCGGAGAAAAAATACCATTTGCTTTTTCGTTGGATTTCCATGTTCAAAGTGTTGCCTATCATCAGAATGTTAGCCGTGATCTCAATGATGGGAGTACAGTATGTTGTTGCGATGCCCTAGCTTGATAGCAAGCTGACATTGAACCTTGGTGCTTTGCCTATGTGGGAAATGTGAGGCTAGAAGAGTGGGCAGTGGTAGAAGTTGCAAATGGCTGGAAGCTTGTAGAATTTAATCGAAGATGCAATGAAGAGAGCCTTCGCCTGTCTTTTTTTCTCTCCTTGGATATCATATCACATGCAATAGTCATATTGGTTCATTTGGTTTGATATAAGTTGTTCATTTGAATGGCTTCCTGCCATATTTGAGTCCATAACGAGTCCATAAATACCTGGGCTCCTCAATATACATGTATATGAGGCTAACAAAAAAGTAACATATCTTGTAGCAAGGTTTGTAACGTAGCAAATAATTCAACCACCCTCATTTCAACTTTGTATCCTTAGACACGAGCTTCCTCCAATTCCACCAGCACTCTTTGCCAAGCCTTTTGAATCTCTGGATTGCGTTCTTCGATTTTGGCTTTGTTCACTGCCGCCGCAAATTCATCTAGCTGTGCAGTTGATTTGCCAAACACGCCACTGGAATAAGTCAGGAGCGTCGCCGAGACCGCCTCGGCTCTCTTGAGTCGCTGAGATTCGACGCCAACTTCCGCCTTATCGACATCCAGGCTGCTGAGATATGCCTGCAAAATACCATCTCCATCGGTTGAAGCGGGATCTGTTGCAGGCTCAGACGCCGCAAGATCCTTCATCATGTCAATGACAGATTCATACCACACCTCTCGCTTGATCACATTGAACTTTGGATCCGAAAGGAAAGGCTCAAGGGCCTTGATGATTTGAATGGCAACGGCATAGGCTCGTCTGTCTGACGAGCGACTGTATCCGCGTGCTACTGCCTCCAGCCCATTCTTCGCAGTCTTGATGACAGTTTCTTCCTTGGAATCCACGTCCATCTTGTTCTCGTCCTTATAGTCCTCCAAGTGAGGCGTCACAATATCGATAATATCTTGCAACATGTCAATGTTATCCGCCAGCTTCGCAAATCGCCACAAGCAGCGGAAAGCATGGACACGGTAGTCGTCGTTGTTCCGCTTCGCCTCGCGAATAACAATCTTCTTCATTTGGGCCGCAATATCAGCATTGAATCTCCACAGAGATTGACCCTTCTCAACAAAATCAGGGAATGACTCCAGAAGCTTTTCCTTGCCGGGGAAGGTTTTGAGAGCGAGAGCCTTTTCAAAGACCGGCCATATGGCCTTCAAGTTGGCTTCTCCAATTGCACCTGTAGTGTCGCTGGCGCTGGCTACATCCGACACCATGGCAGCCACTGTAAAGGCACCAGTGTGTCTCAGTGACCACTGAGTCGTAGTCAGGCAGCGTTCAATGAGGTCGACAATCTCTGGCACATAGCGAACAACGGTTCGGTTGCTGCCAGAATGCTGCTCCCATACTTCTTTGAATACTTTGCCGGTGTATTCATCAACATCGTGAGAACCAAGATAAGAAAATGGCAGTAAGAGCGTCTCCTGAGTGCTGAAATGGTCAGGGGACACCTTTGCCAGAGAAACAATAACATCCGCAACTTTCTGGCGGCGACTCTCCTCTTCCGATTGGAGATAAAGATTCAACATGCGCTCCGAGAATCGCTGCTTGGCGCTGTCTGAGACGACTCGCATGATATATGCAGCGGCGCGCGCATAGGCTTGGCTGACTTCGTCGTTCTTGTCCAGAACCTGCTTGCCCAATAGCTCCAAAAATCGAGTAGACACAGATTTAATTTCATTCGTATGGCGAGTAAAGAGAGTTGTCAAGACTCTGCTGCAGCCAATCTTGGTAGGCATTCCTATGGCGGTCTTGATAGTTGCTTCAAGGTGTGGAGCGAGCTCTGCCATCACGTCCTCATCCACAAAGCGAAGGATGTTATCGATGGCTTCCGAGATGGGAGACGCATTGACCATTCTGGATCGCAATTTATCAATCTGCTCGCGACTGTCCTCGCCGACTCGTTGATAGTAGTAATTGATTCGCTCAGGTTCAATGGTGCTCAAAAGCCCCAGAAGCTTGGGGATCATCTCCGGGATAAACGGCTTCAGGTGCTTACCGCCGTGTCGTGCAGTCTTGATGATTGTGATAATGGCGAAAGCCTGAACCTCTTGGACGGAGCTCTCTGCAGCTTTTTCAGAAAGCAAGAAAGGCAGCGCCTTCTGCATCATAGCATTAGCGGATGACTCGTGAGTTCCCTCTTCCAACTGTCGAACAAGAGTGGTAGAAAGGCCTCTGCAAAGCCTAAAAGCTGCCTCCCTGACGCTTCCCTTCACATCGTCGAGGACCTTGACAGCCTTTGTCCAAATATCTCCATAAAACTTTTCATATTGGTGGAATGGGACACCAGTCAAAATGTCGGAAATGGCAGCACAGCTGGCTTCCCGCATTCTCCATTCTCGTCCCAATATGCTCTTGAGGAGCTCTTCAATGATGGCGTTGAAATGGGTATCCATAACCATCTTTGGATCTTTGACCAATGCTTTCCAAATCTCGTTCATGGCTCGTTGAACATTGGTATTTGGGTCAAATCGGTATCTGAAGAGCTTCGGATATATTTTGGGGTCGATTGCAGAATCTGAGAGGATATTAGTCAGTCCAAAGCGTCCGAATGCAGATCTTGTCGACCAAGTAGCCGCGTTGTTAGCCAAAGACATGAACTTGTAAACAAGACCCTGGTCACCAACTTCGTTTGCGAGGTTGACAATGTCCTTGTAGGAGGAAACTGAGCTGCCTTCGCCAGTTGGTAGCGCTCCAGGCTCGAATAGCTCGGTTTCATGTTCCACTTTGAGCTGGGTGGTCGATCCCGTAAATGCAGACACAAGGTCATTAACCAAGGCGGCCTTGAGTTCATTGTCTCCACGCTCATGCACCAGATTCAGACCACGCGAGGCGGTTTCTTGGACGAGCTCGTCCCTTGAGCTGAGTAGACGCATGAAAGCGGCCTGTGCTTGCCTTAGGCGGGAAGTCACCTCTGTGAGATCAGAGCAGTATTGGACGATGCAGAAGAGCCAGATGCCAGAAGCTTTCAGGAGAGATGGCTTGGTAGCCTTGCAATCTTCAAACAATTTGTCCAGGACACTCGTGAGCAGCTGGCTTCGGGCTTTGGCTTGGAAGTTGCGGTTTCGCCATTCCACATCCACCATCAGCTTCACATAATCCGAATCCCAGCGAGCAATTGCAATAGTTATAGCATCGCCAACGGCGAATTGAACTTCAACTCTCTTGATTTCATGAAGAGCGAACAACGCTGTCAAGATGGTTCCGACTGGACCTTCTGACCATGAAGCTGGCGATTCGGGAAGCTCTGAATCTGGGATGCTTGCAGCTAGCATTCCAAGCGCAACGATTGCTTTCTCATTTCCCTTTTTTGCTTTCTCAACAAGCCTTTTGATAACATTGTCAAGGGAACCATCTCCTTCTTTTGGAGGGATTGCAAGTTTCGCTAGCCATAGATGAGTGAAAGCCTCGATCGCTGCGTCAAACAGAGATGGCGCGACATTGTCCTCGACAAGGATATGAAGGGGATATTTCCAATCAACCACGGATGCATGATTGTAGAAGACGGATCGAGATGCCAGGTGGCCATAGGCAACTATTGCTCCTTCAGCGGCGTTGAGATCTGGCCCAACTGCCGTTGTAGCTTTCTCAAACAAAGCATTGAGAGTTAGACTCCAATTCTGAACCTCGTCAATGTCCACAATCGGATGAGCTGCCAGGATACCAACAGCTCTCGCGCTCAATTGCCTTATCTCGCTCTTATTAGATTTAATAAGAGGTAATAGGCGAGCGATATTGTTTTTGGCAAATTCTCCAACAAGCCTGAATGGAGCTAGAGAAGCGACTTCGACAAAAGACCGAAGACACTCCTCTGCTATTGGAGCATCCTCGACAGAAGAGCCAATGAGACAAGCACTCAGAAAGATCTTGAGAAAACTCGGGTCTCCGTATCTCAAATGAACTCGGACCTTTTGGCGAGAATGGACGTTTGTATTGATATGGGCGCTGAGCGCCTGCATCCAATCCGGCTGAACATTGAAATTCTCAAGGGCTGAAAGAAGCATCATTTGCTTGCAATATTGAATGACGTGAGGAAAAGCACGGATTGCATCGCCTTTGAAATTGGCAAATACGCTGTCATTAGGTCGGACTATCGCCCCGCGACCAGCCTCGGAACCGGCTTCGGGTTGAAGTTCGGGAGCAATGTGGAAGTACTTGAGAACCATCTCGCGCCAGTCGGGTAGAACGGGAGCCAGCTCGCTGTGAGCGTAGTAGGTCCATGGATCCAGACCCTTTTGCCCTTGCTCAATCACATCACTTCTCTCGTTGGGACGGCCGGCGATAGCCATAAAGTTGATCCAGCGAGCATCAATGTTTGTGAATGACAAACATTCATTGGCCCACTTGACAACTGCATGGCGAGTGCTTCGTACAGCGGGCGCTTTTTCAGTAAGAGACATGTACTTGAGAAGCATGTTCCTCAACTTTGAGTCTTCATCAGCAGTGTGCTTGGGAATATTTGATGTCAAGCTTGAGAGTGCTCCATCAATGTTGACCACGGCGTCACTGGTAGGATCTTCAGATAGTGATTGGAAGAGCCAGCCAGCCAAGTCAACTCGTGCTTCGAAAGGCATAGTAGCGGAACGCGCGAGCATTCCAATGGTTTCATAGCCTCTCGAGCGAAGCTGGGTCTCATCATGAGATATCTGCACAGGAACAGGCCATCCTTGTGACTCGATGTAGCTTTGCATGCTCTTAATGAGGTTTGGGCCGATCGAGAAGTCTTTGTTGGACGGACCTACTTGAGCGACCCATGATAGGAATTGGAACAGAGCTTTGTGCAGCTTTGTTCTTTCTAGGGAGCTCGACGGCTGGAGTGCGTCTGTGGAAGAGTCTTGTCTGAACGCTGGCAAAAAGTCCAGCTTGACCACGTTCATGATGTGCTCCGACATTGACGTAGCAATAGCCGATTTGGAGAGGAGGGTAAGAATTCGCGTGCGATAGGCAGCGGGAAGCCGGGCATGAGCTTCGAATAATCGCTCAACCAAGTCTTTGTTCTCAAACGAAATCGAGGTCCGCTTGATGATTTCTTCTGCCAAAGATGCCACCCTTGTATCTGGACTGGAAGAGGCATATAATGCAGGAAGAAACTTTTCCTCGTCCGTAAAGGCTGCGCTAGCGAGGAACGTGACCACTTTGGCTCTAAGTTGAGATATATTCTGGAATATTTTGACGGTTCCAGCGCCCTCGACGGAGAAGAAGGCGATCTCCTCTTGAGAGAAGGTGGGGTTTGACTCAGCGAGCGTCTTGCTTGGCGTCGGAGGCCGCAAACGCAAGAAGATGGAAAGCATCTTGGCGAGATACTTGGCATCTGCCTCGTCTTCTAGTCCGATGGAAGCTCTCAAGGCTTCATCGTCCTTGCTTCCGCGCGAAGGTAGACGGATATCAATAAGAAGTTGAAGGATGATGTTGAAAAAGGCAGGTGCTCTGCCTAGGCCCTCGTCCTTTGAGCATCCTCGTAGTGCAATAGGAACCAAGGCTTGCCTGTCATCTTCATCGAGACGACCAAGGCTATGCTGGATGAATGGCAGATCAAGCTGCTTGATGACATTGGAGTCATTTGACTTGTACTGCTCGAGTAGAGCTTTTACGGGTAGAACGACACTGCCAGAAGTTAGCAACATATTTCGACACGTTGTGAAACCAGCAGAGAGGAGATGGGAGGAGATGGGAGGAAATAGGATGAGACGAGGAGAAAAGGAGAAGAGGCCACTCTACCTGGGAGGCTGGATAAATGTTCTCAGCCTTGCTAAAACCTGGATGACCTGAAGAATGTTAGCATATCGAGACCAGAAAGGTGGTTGATGATCAGCGAGGAAGCCTTACCTTGACTCGCACAGAAGTATGGCTGCTGTCCGCCTTGAGAATGATGGGCGCCAAATAGCGGCCTAAAAGATCACAAAGCTTGTCTTCGACGTTTGCAACGGCGAGAATCTTGAACTCCACGTTGTCTATCAACTGCAGCTCTCGCTGCTCAGGAGTAGGTGTGGCCGTCATGACTGGAGATGTCTCAGAGATGCAGGGCCAGACGGGCTAGTAGCGTGGGGGAAATTCAAATGCTTGATAATACAGAGAAGAGTAAGAAAAAGAAAAAAAGAAATGCGGATAACGATGAATATCACGGCTTAATAGTACGTAAGAAACGGAATTCGACAAATGCGAGATGAGAAGCGGGTGTGGTGAAAGAAAGGGAATGTGGAAGGTGCAGAATGGGGAGAAAGGGTGATTTGGGTAGAGGAGCTTGAGGCTCCCGTCAGTGCATCATCACTTTAGGCCAACGTCGCTGTCGTAACGAAGTAAACAATGACTAAGCAGCCAGGTGCTGCGGAACACGTGAGTTGCAGCAGGGGCATGTTTGAAATTTTTGGACACAGGTTGGTAGGGAGACGCAGGAGATTTGCTGCAGCAATGAGATTCACAGGCCGCCCTATTTGGAGAATTGTTTGTATTTGGGCATATATTATTATACTGCAGCTACGGTGCTTTAGTAACTGCTGGATGTGTTGGCCCAAGCCACAGCATGTCCGAGGCCAGGGTTGTTGCGAGATCTACCGATCTCTTCAAGCCAAGCCCATTCTGTACCTGCTTAGTAGCGCGCGGAGTACGTACATGCGGCCATAAAGAGAGGCCGTATTACTGGTGCTTCCAGGTACATGTGTTCTGCAGTGCGGTGCACTGTTGAGATGGCATGGGGCGTTCTGCAAAGTCGCAGTGTCGAATGATGCCTCCTTACAGCATGTTTGACATTTTGCACCTTGAAGAGGCTATGCAAGCTGTTGTTTGAATTATTCAACGTCTCCCTACATCCTCCTGCAGCGGAGCTTCCGTATTGAGCGCTCCTCTGCGCTTTGGATGTGCTCCGTAGAGGTGCAGCGTCTACATGTAGTACTTGCGAGCACGCCAGTAACGCAGTTATCTCCATGAGGAACCGCCGGTAAACTCAGTAATGCAGACTGTCATTTAAAGGATAAGATTTCTCTTAAACGCGCATTGGCATAAACCTAAAGTAGGTAGGTATGGAGCGTCTATGCTATGGCTAACTTCTCTTCTTCTCCCAGCCCAGTTCGGGATTCAGCGAGTAAACGTCAGCCATTTTCCCCAGGGCCACAGTTCCAACACGGTCCAAACGAACCAAGTGAAGGAGCGGAACAATCGGACAGTAGAACCAGAAGAACAGAAGGCGAAAAGTCCTAGTGTGACGGCGGCAAACTGTCAAAACAAAGTGGGACGCTGAGTACAGTACAGTAGGATTTTTCTCAAAGCGAATACTACCGCTACTAGTCTTTGCAGGGCAGCTTGCAAAGTCACTAGCTCATACTATCTGCGGCGCAACCTTTGCTCAACGGCAAGCAAACCACTACCGCAAGTTAGACTCTATCATATGCATTGTGCATAGTGCCGGATCAGGTAAGCTGATAAAAAATCTTGCGTGCGTAGGGCAGGAGGCCGAGGTCATTGGATGCCGAGAGAGACCCACGACAGGCGCCCAATGGCAGCGGATTTTCTCTCTCTCTTTTCCCAGTTACGACCCACGGGCGACCGAGTTCACGATGTGGTGTATGAAAAGCTTTTGCTAACTAAACATTCATTAGGTCGCGAGCCCCGCAGTATAAAGACACGCCTCACCAAGGTTCTAATCCGAAAGGAAGACGAAAAAAAAAAGAAAAAGGAAAAAAAAAATTAAAGAAGCAAAAATAAGTGTACATGCTGGCCTGGCGGTGATGGCAGATGGTGGCTGCTACGCCCGTCGGCTTTTGGTTATCGCTTGTCTGGAAAGCTGAGGGCCCAGCTACATGTTTATCAATTGCGATGTCAATGCTCTCCGATACGCGGCGGCAAAAGAAAAGTCGGCGGCTTTAATTGGAATATAGTTATTTCGTACTGAGCTGACATGCTGCATTGGCCGCCTGTTGTGGCTTTTTTTTTTCAGCTGGAAGCAAGCAAAAATACTGCAGGGGTTTCTGGTGGCGATCCATGCCGCCGAGGAGCGAAAACTGCGAATCCCGCCGACAATAAGCCCTGTAATATCGTACGTCATACATGGTTTTCTCTTGACGCGGGACGGAAGATGGAAAGAAAATCAAAATAGTAGGCAGCAAGGGCTTGCTTGTATCGTCGTCGTGAACGCAATGCCGTCATGATTATCACAGGCTGGTAAGAATCATCGCGGTTCCTGGAAGAGGGGAAAGGACATCGAAAATCGATTCGAATTGTCAAACGCTGACTGGCTGAAGCTCTCGTCCTCTGGAAGGATGAACCTGGGCCCCCCCCCTTACGAGGTAGCATCTCTGCGGCCACACGGCCAAACTGCTGCAGGAGAGGAGCCAGCTCCCATGTCAAAATACACCTCCAAACCAACAGCTCTACCTACCTCGCAAGGTTAATCCACCAGCGGCGGGCATCCAGATACCTGGAAACGTTCCTCATTGGGGCCTTGAGCGGATGGTGTTGTGCAGGAGTGCCACTCCTTGATTCCGGCTCCCCCAACCAGCGTCCGCCAAAGCCCTGCAGTTCGAGAGAGGCGACAAGGGGAGGGGGCGTCTCTTTGGCGCGCTGAGCGGCCGGGGGTGAGGAGGGGTAGAAGTGGTGCCCTGTACGATCGTGACGGGTCAGAAACAAGATCCATAGGCGGGATGCACAGGCTGGATACCACATGGCAGACGGGCCTGCCTCGGGCATGGCCCAAACCACTATTCGTTGTACTTGTAGGAGCTCTGCTGCTGGAGAAGTTCGCGATGGAGGCCCCCCCAGAGCTTGTTCTTTGGCGAAAGACAAACGTTGGCTGGGCCTTTGGCTCTCGTCACAAGTGACCTGTGCCGGAGCACTGCTGCTTGTAGACCTTTTGTACGCCTGCATGCAATCTCCCTTGTCAGCTTTCCGAAGCATGTAATCATGCAGGGGTGCCGTACCGACGCAGCTGATGGCGAAAGATGCTTCCCGTGTACTTTATGTACTTGAGTCTTCAAGACAAGGCCCCGGGTCGATTAGCCAGAGACCGCATTTGTCGCGAAATGCGACGGCAGTCTCGGCGCAAACGAGAAGAATCCCATGCCTGCGCATCGACGAGGACTTGTTCGTGGCACTGGCCGATTAAAGCAAAGCCCGGGATGTAGCATCTTCTTCTTCTTCTTCTTTTTTTTTTACTCAACTCCCTTCCCTGCTAGGGGTGATCCCATGGTTCCAGTACGTTTGAGAGATGTGACGAGAGGTTGTTATACGCCCGCTGGCCCCATGCCGATGCCTCTGTGTGCAGCATCGTGCCTAAGGGCATCAGCAGAAAAAAGCAAGGAGAAAATGCCTTGCAGAATTTGGCGTAAGAGTACAGTATCGTTATGCAAGGGAGTTTTGGTGTTGAAAGACGCCCCGTGGACGTTTTTTTTTTTCCTCCCTCCCTCCCTTTCGACAGCCAGCCCTGATCTTGCGGCGATCGGTACGTACCGAAAGTACATGGAACAAGACGGCTACCAGCATCGCCATCGTCGCCGCTGCAAGGCACCAGGGGTAACGATTGAACACATGAAGACAAATTCAATAGTTTAGCGCCGAGGTATTCATTTTGGGTATTGATTAGCTACCTACCTATTCACGTGCATCTGCGGAGGAACTGATTCACTCTAATTTACACAAAGCGTCTTTGTCGCGTTACAATATTGATCTGAGACTTTGTGTGGGTGGTATTAGTGAGGAGGTATTTCGTAGCCTCAGTCGGTTCCTCGGTAAACAGACTGCGAGATTATCGTGAGACATGACAGTTGCATGTGCATTGACTAGAGTTGCGTATAGACTCTTGTTTGACTTGCAATTTGACGCCATTCTGTGCTCTGCAGAGATCATGACAATGCCGCTCAAGGTCTGAGTATATTGCCTACTCAACGCATGCTACACTAACATCTCGTATATATAATAGCAGAATTGTAAACGTGGGTTGTCTTTTGACTGTCAGATCTGACAGTTGAGCCAGATACAGTCCAACTCCCCCGCTTGTGGCCTGCATACGGATCCAGACTAGAACTTGGCTTTACCGGTTCCGGACTCTCTTCTTTATTCAAACTGTGCTGTTTGGTTTCCTCTTTCTTTCAGCTTCCAAATGTTGCTACGCGGTCCAAGGTCCACTGACAAGTGCCTCCTCTCACAGCCAGTCAGGGCCGCAAACAGGGAGATGCCGGTGCCCCAATGCGTGCACTACTCAAATCGCCACATGGGTAGATGCACTAGACAAAGACCAGCCTGTGAATGGAGTCGACTTTGGTAGCTAGTGACACGCCGTCGGACAGTCCGCTAGAAAGCTTCAGAGTGCTTCAATCTTAGGGCGAGAGATCACGGGCTAATGGGCGATGGATCGTGGCACGGTATGGGGACAGTGTCCTTTATAGCAGTTTGCTCATTTTCCTCATGTAGAGCCGGTGTAGAAGAGCAATCGTAGGGCTTTGATGCGTGGCTGTTTCCGGCTGCTTGGTGGAGATGCCTTCTTTTGGCACTGCGAGAGACAGTAGGGCTCGGTGAATGGAAACGGTGCATTGCTTGCCGCATGTTCCGCGCTGGAAGGCAAGACAATCGTGGTACTGAGCAAGTAGTTTCTTGTTTCTTCAACAGTTGATGCCCTGCAAATCCCTCTGGCAAGAGCCTGAACGAACTCATCTTTGCGGTCTTGCGGAGTGCATGGAGCCTCGCAGTGGTCAAAGCAAAAAGTGAAGACAAGACACTAGCTGCTTCATGGGCCAAGTCATCGTCCAGACAAAGCCAAACTCGGCAATCTCTTATGCTTCGTATTTGCGCGGAACAAGGCGAGTAGCAAGGAGACTATTGGTAGGACTCAATGCGTTCCACGTATACCTGGTAGGTACATCAGGCTTCCATGTTCTTTCCATGTATGTACTCAGCTTGGCGATGCGCCACCAACACTCTCTCGACACTCCGCGCTTGTGTGGCGCCCTCCATGGCCGAAAACCTCTCCGTTTCGACCCTTGGGTCCCCAATTTTACATGTCCAGAGCCATTGAGCCTGCTGTAGCGGCTGGGCCTGTTCGCCGTCCTGGGCCAGACCAAGACTGTGGGCGCCACTCGCCGTTTTTCTTCCGTACACACCCAGAAACAGCGCCCACAAGGTTTTTTTTTTGCGGATAAAGAGTGAGCCAGGGCTTCGTTAGGAACTTGCTCAGTTGCTGAGAACAGAGCAAAGTAGATGGGAATAAGTCAGAAGAGGAAATAGGAATAAGAAGAGGAATACCCAAAGGCTGTCGCTTGCTTCCTCCTTCCTTCCTTCCTTCTCCTCTTTCTGCTTCTCTCAACAGCGTTACTTACTCTTTCCGTCCCTTTTGCGATTACACAGCAATTGATTGATTGATTGTTGATTGATTGGTTGTGTACTTCGTCCCGTCGTCATCGTAATCTTTGCCTGCGATCCCTGCCGTCTCCATCTAATCGTTTCTTGGATCTGTTGTCAATATCGCCGCAAAGCACCTCTTTACTCTTCTGTTTTTGGCATATATCGCTACCGCTGCGCCCGTCTGTTGCCTCGCAAGCTTTTGTTATTCCCATCAGCCGAACGGAAGAGCCAGAGCCGCGACAGCAAAGCGTCCTTTGCCCCAGCAGCAGCGTCACTCTCGTGAGGCCGAGCCCCTCTCCCTCCAGAGCTCCAGCGCTCCAGAGCTCCAGCGCTCCAGAGCTCCAGCGCTCCAGCGCTCCAGCGTTCGTCTGCTCGCTCGTGTGGGTGGAATTTTCGCCGTGTGGGTAGTCCAGCGCCCTTTCATACCAGGCCCGGCCAACCAACGGGTCTGAGATCGAGCACACAGATCGTCTTTGGCCACAACGCCAGCGTCCCCATCGAACGTCTCACAGGCAATAGGCTCACGCCCCCCCTGTCCCTCGCCTAAGTAATCCCCGCGCAAGCCGGACCTGGCTGTGCAGAGTCAAACTGTGTGAGCAGCAAAGTGTGTGCCCACTAATAAGTCGTCCAACAAGAGGGCCAGGACAAGCTTGGACAAGGGAGAAAAAAAAAAGCTCGCCCGCTCTCTCTCGCTGCCGCACGGCGTCCCGCGACTGACTCTTTTCCTCCATCACACATTCTTCCTCTTTCATCTCTTTTCCTTTCGTCACGGCTGCTACGGTTCTTCCCTTGCGCGTGTTTCGGACATCGGCTGAGAGAGTTACGGTTGTTTTTGCCGGCGCCTAAAAGTAAGTTGAGATTCTGCACCCTGCCAGCCTTGCTTTTTTTTTTATGGTGCCTCTTGTGAAATTTTCCCCTCTTGTCCGTGCCCGGAAGGTCGAATAGCGTGTGGTTTGCGCGCCGACGACGGATCAAGACTTCGAATTGGACGCTGCCCCTCCAGTGACGGCAACAGAATCGCCAGCCTCGACCTCGACATGCTCCGAAGCAACGGCCGGGGCCTTTGCGCTCGGCGACGAGGCCGCTGCAGCGACGCAATCGACCGATACAGGCCTTTCTAGTGCGCGCCGTCCGCAGCGCACATGCGGCGAAAAAGTGCGGCGTCGTATTTCCGGTTGCGCCGTCGCCGTCGCCGTCAGGACTGGCCCCGAAGCCCTCCAAGGCCGTTGCCGCGGCCAGATGGCGAGCATCGCAGGCGCTGCTGGCCGCCGGCCTCGTCCGGCCTCGCGAGCGCCATGTCTGGCCTCAATGCCATGCAGATTTTGTCTCCGGAAGCACTTCGGGCGTCTTCGCGGGGACGATGCACGATCTCCATCCGGCCTCACCCCACTTCGCCGGGCCCATCGCAATGCGATTGCGGCAGACGCAAAATTGAGATGCTGCGAGTCGATATCTTCAAACGGGATAGAGCGACGAGATGCCTGGCCGTGGGAGAAATCAAGTTGTGCGGAGACTCAGCCGGTCGATGCTGGTGTTGCTGGCAGAATGTCGATATCGCAGTGCCTGGCGGGATGGATAGCTGGCGGCTCCTTGCACGAGCAGCTGACGATGCAACTATGCGCCTTGACGGCTGCCACACATAACCGACATTTTGGACCTCAGTTATTCCGAGTCGCCGACAAGTGGATATATGGCATGTTGGATGGCGGTGGGTTGCGATGCAACGACTCGTTTGTGGCGGCTGAGTTGTGTTGCTGGGATGTGCTCGGTGCGCATTCGCCGTTTGCTCCTCCAGATCGGACTACATCTGATGGCACCGTCATTTTACGAATCGCCATAAAAGGGCTTCAACGGCCATTGACCGTGGCCAGCCACTTGGCAGTTTCATCAACTTGAAGCAACACCCACGAAAACTATTTGATACGCCACATGCCCATAATTGGAATGGCTGCCACGTCGAAAATGCCATAAACGAGGATAATGCAACTGAAAATACACTGGAACCGCCCGGCGATGGAATTTTGAATTTTGAGGGATGATGGACTTTGAAAGAAGACGGATATCAAAGACTGGCCACATCCGAGGATACTCTCAGGGGAATGGACATGGGCTGGACCAATGGTGTCACCGAGCTGTCGCCCTCAGGACCCGAAAAGTTCCTTTGACGTAATACACAGCACACGAGACAAGAGGGCTTTGTTATCATTTTGCACTTCACGCGCCTATAAAAAGCTGCAGTCCACGGCACAGAACACTAATTCTCTCCTCCTCTAGGTTCTTCTTGATTTCGAGAGCGTTCCAACTGTTTTACCACACTCCTTCAGGATTTTCGGTAGAACAAACGTTCGGTTCCACGATTTCACGTTACGACTCCAGTTCAAAGAGAATCTTCTTTTCCGCTTCAAGCATCGCTTCTGCTTGCCATCTTGAACGCGGCGTGACGGCGTATTGACCATATCTTTACTCGTACACCCTTCTTCCTCTTCTTTGGAGTCCAGCTATTGTGACTGGATATCGCTTTATTGCTTCGTTCTCGATTCTCATTTTCGATCGGACGCTCCATCTCCATCTCTATTTCCATTTTCTTAGGTTCGTGTGCGGCCGGAAGTTGCGTGTAGCTGGTCACCAACAGCGTTGTGTTGTGATACTAACAACTCTGGTCAATAAATAGTCTCTGAGCATCTTCTTTGGCAAAGATAGCCTATTTATAATTGGACTGGAGAAACATATTACAACTTGTTTTTGAAAGCATACAGTAATTGGTACGTGTTTGACTTTTTCCTTACTTTCTGTTCGTTTGCATGCACCTCTATGCGTGGCAGTCTGGCGATTTTGGCGAGATGCGAAAGCCTATTGGTCGAGCAGTTGTCAACGGGACTCTTTCGACGCAGGCAGACGTCGCCTCCAGCCAAGTGGCACATTTCAGATTCTCGTGACATGGCCCGGCGCAACAAGCAACTCTATCCTCTTTATCTTCTACACTGGTAGAAAAAGAAGGTTGCTCCTGTGGCAGGCCCCCAATCTGAACAACAACCACAACAACATAATCAGGCATATCTATCTTGACTCAACCTCATGATGATGTCTTCTGCTTATTACCCCCCCTATTCTTTCTCGTCATGGGAGGCACTGCCGCAAATGATCAACTTCATTTGTTGTCATCTTCTCTTCTCATACATCGCCATAGCGCCTCTGATCGGCATTGTACATGTACTAATGAGCCTCAGTGCAGACAAGTATGGATCTCAACACTTCCTTTTCCGGGTCGCAATCTAACGGCATTGGTGCTGCTAGTCCAATGGCTTTCCAAAACGGAACCCCCCCTGCTACCGACATGTCGGCTGTCCCATCTCCCGCTGGCCCTACTCAGGACCAGGCCAAGACTACCCTTTGGTAAGATGAAGCGCATCGCGGGGATATGCGAGGATGATATGTGGCTGACGAATTCACTAGGATGGGAGAGCTTGAGCCTTGGATGGACGAAAACTTCATCAAGGGCGTCTTCCTGTCTTCTGCCGGAGAGACCGTCAACGTCAAGGTCATCCGCGACAAGAACTCTGGGTAAGTTTTGCCGTCCTGCTTTGAAATTGGGTCCAGCTGTGCACAACGCCACGACGGGGCCTCTACAGCATCTATAGCCGAAAAGCCACACGCACCATACGCTGCTTATCAAAACCCGTCGCAGCTAACATGATTCTCTCCTAGCAACGCTGGATACTGCTTCGTCGAGTTCCCGACTCCCGACTCCGCTACCAAGGCGCTTGGCCTCAACGGACAGGCAGTGCCCAACAGCCAGCGCCAGTTCAAGCTGAACTGGGCCTCTGGCGGCGGCTTGGTGGATCGACGGTATGTGTAACCCTTGTGAAAAAAAGCCATGCAGTGTTCAGCCTTGTCTCTTTTCCTGCCCTTTTTTTTTAGGGCTGCCTTGCGGTACCTGTGCTTGTACCTCCCCACGCAAGTTTCTCGTGTGTGCCTGAAGCCTGGCCGGTACTTGCCACAGATTTGCGGCAGTAACGCTGGCGCCTCGGATTTACTTTCTTCACCATCTCTCCAGCGCAGCTTCATCTTTCTTTCTTTCTTTCTTTCTTTCTTCTCCGCCTTGCTCTGTCTGAACAGTCCATCGCTCGCGACTTGGCCCTCTCTCTTTTTCGTTCATTCTCCCGCTGCTTCAGCATCCTTGCCTTTTCTTCACTTTCGCTCCTGCTCCCGCTTCAGATTCGGTTTCTAATGTCTTCCAACGATAGCGACGACCGCGGCCCCGAGTACAGCATCTTCGTCGGCGACCTTGGCCCCGAGGTCAACGAATATGTCTTGGTCTCGCTCTTCCAGGCTCGCTTCCCCTCGTGCAAGTCTGCCAAGATCATGACCGACGCCATGTCTGGCCAGAGCCGCGGCTACGGATTCGTGCGCTTTTCCGATGAAAACGACCAGCAGCGTGCGCTCGTCGAGATGCAGGGAGTCTACTGCGGTAACCGTCCTATGAGGATTTCGACTGCCACTCCCAAGAATCGGTACGTCCCCTCGCCTGAGTTTTGACTTTTTTTTCTTTCTTTCTACCTTTTCACTTTGCTTGTGCACGTACTCTGCTCTACCTTTAAACTTGAGAGTTACCCCCTCTCAACACGCCTGCTCTCAAACTGTTTTCTTTGCAAAGAGCAAATCTGGCTAACATGACCATCTTTCCTTACAGCGGAAACCACGGCTTCGGACACGGACACCAAGGAGGTCCTATGATGGGCGGTGGTATGCCCCAGCAGCAGCAGATGTGGGGAGGCGTGCAAAACTTCCCCTACGGCGGCGGCGGTGGCGGCGGTGGTGGTGGTAACTTCAACCCGGCCACGCAGATGAACCAGTTCACCGATCCCAACAACACCACTGTCTTCGTCGGTGGCCTCTCAGGATACGTTACCGAGGACGAGCTGCGATCTTTCTTCCAGGGCTTTGGCGAGATCACGTATGTCAAGATCCCTCCCGGCAAGGGCTGCGGCTTCGTCCAGTTCGTCCACCGCCACGCTGCCGAGATGGCCATCAACCAGATGCAGGGCTACCCCATCGGCAACTCGCGCGTGCGTCTCAGCTGGGGCAGATCTCAGAACAACTCTGGAGTGGGTACTCCCTACCGCCCTGCTCCCCCTCCGCCTCACTACATGGGTATGCCTGGCCCTGCTCACGGTGGCCCTGGTCCCAGCCCTTATGGCGGCCCTCACCACTTTGGTGGTCCTGCTCCTGGCCCCCAGGGTCCTTCAGGGCCTCCAGGCCCCGCTGTTCCCCCTCAGGTACGCAGCCCCAAAGCATAACTCGATATGCTACATGCCTTTTTTTACCCCCTTTCCTTGTCCATTTTCGATTTGAAACATGAACAGAAACGCTGACTACTGGAACCCGTTTTTTTGCAGTAAAGTTTGAAGAAGCTGCTGGACACTACTAGAGACCGGATGCGTCTTTTATCCAGACCTGTCACAGGGAATTGGACATGGTTTTGTCAACTTCCATTTGATGCTCTCTTTTCCTATTCTTCACAGCCAAATTGATGGGCTGACCTGGGGCAACATTGGGGCGTTGGACTGATTTGCGTCGTTCGGGCACGTCGTCTTTTGTCATTTTTTCTCACGTTGAAATTACCATTGCTTTGCGCTTTGACACGACACTATGCACCCCCCATTTTCTTGAGTCTCAAATCACGACCGGCGTTGGAGATTTCAGTTCTCTGGGGAACTGTCACCAGTCAAATTTGATTACGTGCTTGATTTTATGATTCCCCTTACAAAATTGATGCCGTGCTTTGTTGCGTGTGATTGCCTCTTGTTTTGTGCCTCTCGCTTTTGTGATGTGTGCAATAATTCCCCATGTTTAGGCTCCAAGTTTCTGTTTTTTTCTATTCTCCCTCTTTGCCTTGGTTGCCCTTTTCTAATTCTATTATTCTTTTCCTTTTCCCTTTCCCTATCACCTGTTACTTCTTTTACGTATTTCCTACTCTCTTTTGTATTTCCTATTATTTCTTTTTGGGTATTTCTTATTATCTCTCTTTCGTATTTTCTCTCTTATTTCTTTTGCGTATTTCTTATCATCTCTCGTATTTTCTGTTTTGTCTTCTTCGTATTTCACTTCTCTTCTCATCTTTTAACCTCTAAAAGCCAGACTTTGCGCATAGCAACAAAACCAATTCTCGGGCCTAGAACTTGCGCTGGTCATTATAATCTTCTTATCTTGCACAATACTTTTTTCTATCTTGTTCCTTTGTCCATGATTTTGTTCTTTTTCTTTTTATAATTCTGTCTTCTCCTCTTTATTACCTAAAAGTGCTTTCCTTGCTCTCTCTCATGCCTACACTCTCTCTATTGGATTTGGTAGCAGCGGTAGACGCTCTTTTCTCTGATCCTTGAGTGTTTGCTCTTCCCTTTCAACTTGATGTTTTAATATTCCACATCTATACAGCTGTAAGCCTTGCTTCCTTTCAAGCCGTCGTTGAATGGCATCCAAAGCTTTTGTCTCAAAACGTGTATGCTGTTAACATGCGTTCTTCAAGATGGCAATTAGTTTGCGGATGGCAAGGGGATATTCAGTCTTGTTTAGCACTGCGTACAGCAGATGTGCCCATATGTATCTACAGGTACCTAGAAAAGAATACAAGGGAGCATTTAGATGGGGAGTTTCGATTTCATGCTTGTGAGGTTGTTTGTCTGTCTGTAGTATGGCTGCTAACGGCATCCCCCTTTCTATGCCCTGTATTAGTCGCTCTGATAGAAATCCTTTTCGCATTGTATTACTTCCAAAGGGCGCGCCATTTACGCTTCACATGTAAAGGCCGTGCCGATTATCCTTTTGGTCAGCTAGAATCGCTGCATTGAGCGAGACTAGTTGTCATGGGACCCTAGTCGCGGGGTAATAGCACTTTTCGGCGAAGAGTCATGAGATGTTCCACTTTACTTTGCTTGATCAAAAGTGCCTGAGCAGCTGGTATATAGATGTCTATATAAACTATAGGAGCGGACGAACAGATCTACAACCAGTGGAAAAGATTCATGAGTATTGTTCATCAGCCAATTTGACTCCCAAGACATATCTCATCTCACCATGTCGTCCACGCCTTTCAATTTCCGTGTCGAAAATGCTCGGGACGAAGACTTGCCGCGATGCATGGAGCTCGTGCTCGAAGCGTTTGGGCCGTTTCCTATTATGAAAATCATGGGAGGGCCCAAGACACCAGAGAACTATGAATTTACCGCCGGGCAACACTTGACCGGCTTCAAAGAGCACGCTGCAAAGTATCCCTCTGTGTGGCCGGCCGTTAAATGCGTACACACGGACCCAGCTACGGGAGAGGAGAAGATTATTGGCTATGCGGAGTGGTTCGTCTGGGACAGGGTGAGGAGCGAGGAGGAGTACATGCAGGAGAATCACATCTTGCGCATGGAGTGGATACAGGACGAGGAGAAGAGGCAGCAGTGCCTCGAGCTGATTCAGCCAGAGGTCGATATGCGGAGGAAGGTCATGAAGGGGCGGCCGTTTGCGCTGTTGGGCTGGATGTGCGTCGATCCTGCGTATAGGCGGCGGGGGGTGGCTTCGGCGTGCGTCAAGTGGGGGATGGAGAGATGTGCCGAGCTGGGGATTCCGGCGTACTTGGAGGCGAGCGAGGAGGGCATGAAGACGTATAAGAGCTTGGGGTGGGAGGTGTATGGTGGTGAGGGGGTTGAGGAGTTGGCGTTTCCGCCGATGATTTGGTGGCCTCCTAGTGCTGTGAGGAATTAGGAGGTTGCTTTGAAGGTTGTGCGTACGATTGACTATAGAAGATGCTGTGAGCGGATGAAGATGTATAGGTATTTATGAAAATTGGATGTATGTGGCTCGTATCTTTTTTGCGTACGTGATCGGGGGTCGAGCTTGAGGATTTGTCGTGGATGTAGATTGAGTTGACTCGGGCTAGAACTATTGAAGAAAAAGTCAGTGGCAGTTTTTATAGACGGCAGCAGAGGAGTTGTGTAAACTTGCCAAGCTTGAATTCCGGAGCAGATAGATGAATGCTCATACTACAAGGAAGCGTGGAGTGACGTAGAGGGCAAAATGCGTTGTCCAATATAGAGCTAGTGATATTTTGAATACCAGGCTTCGGTCCAACTCGAATGGTAGTCCAGAGTTCAGCCTTGTATCTTTGAGGCCGCGCTGAGACTGAGACTGGGAGCTGTCTCTGCGTCGATACGCCTGTATGTATATCTAACTGTCTTTTTTCTCCAGCTTTGATTCTTCGGGGTTCGGGGTTATCAGTGGAAATGGCCTTTCGGGCGAGCTTCTTTGATGTAATAGCTGGTACAATGTCTTTGCGGTAAACTAGGACGCTGTCGGGAGGAAGTGTAAGTTCAATAAGAACTGGTAGCTCGATGTTGACTGGTTCAAGCAGTAACGCTTCCTTGAGTCCCATCTCCTCTGAATATGATTTGTTGGAGGTATGATATGCTCAGTCGTAAATTGAAGTATCTTGTACGTCGAGCTGATTATGTATTCTTTCTGTTCAAGGCAGCGGTTCGCGAGTGTCGTTGTGGACGATCGATTCTCTTGATGGTAAGTAGTAGTTCTACAAGTAGCCTCATGAAATTTGTCAGTAGGTTATATCCAAATAGTGCGCTGTAAAAGGGACGCGCCAATTCGGAAGAGGGGAGAAAATAGTCGTACCTTGGTCAATAAGATAAAGAATCCAAAGCGATCTTGTTATCCAAGTCTGAAGAAATGATACGTGTACGATATATTCAAGGTAATTATCTCTCATCGGAATTCGGAAGCGAAAATTTGACAAAGTGGAAGGATCAGTTCTATTTCTAATTAGCCATGACGTTTCTGGGGAAGAGTAAGGAATTCTGGTTGAAAGGTCACCCTGCCTCAAGATCAAGCACATCAATGCCAGATAGAATAAACAGAGGCTCGACATTCAATAACATCAGTGCGCCCACCAATTCTTAATAGCTTTCTAGGGACTTGCCTAATATCATCTTCAAGTTCAATAGTAGATCGCCGTCTTGTCCGCACTGCATCCAGCTGAATCCAAGTCGACTTTGGTTTGGAACGTGAGATAGAAAGTGTCACTCGTTCACTGGCTGGGGCGGGAGCAGTTGTTGGCTATGGCAAACACCCCAACGCAAGGAACTTGAGTGCGCCTCAAGAGTGTTCTGTACCTAAATCAAAACTTCAGAATAAAACATCCAGAAACCGAAAAATTGCATAGATGGATCCAACAGCGCAGCACCAAGTCCAAAGAGATGACGAATTGGCTGGCCCTACACGAATGTTTTTCTTCTTCACTATGAAAGCTTGTTGATTCGAAATGCTTGGAGGGGTAATGAGAAAACGTAGATGTCGACTTTCGAGGGACTTGTCTCGGTAATAGGGGTATGAGGTCAGTGTTGGGATCGTTTGTGTCGACGTTCTTCGTTTAGTTGAGGAATGGAGATGGTATCAGAATCTCACGAAACTCTTCCTGGCAATAGAGTAACAATTAGATCTTTGGACTTATCTGAGCAAGAAGATTATCAGCTTTCTGTAAAACTTACCAACGCGTCTCCCAATTTCCATTTGTTGATCCTTTGATTCACGATCAAGGCGAGAATAGGGCTAGCTCAGTGGTATTGCTTTCAAAGGTCCAAGCATCGATTTCATGCCTAGAATAGTCGAGCACCACGTCTGCGAAGAGCATGAAACCGGCCAGGCCACCATAGACCATTTCCAGACAACTTTTACAGGCGCTTTGCTGGCCGTTGTAGCAATGAGAAGGATGCTTTTGCCGGTGTATGTGCTGGCATGTCACGGGTCAGTTTATGGGGAGTGTTGGTGTAGAGGAGATGGAGAGCCGTCTGCCACCACGGACCCCGTTTGTGGTCACGATCTCTTGTGTGACATTGGTCCCATCCATAACTTTTAGTGGCTTGGAAACAAATTGTATGCGTACCCTGCACTGTCTAGCTACTAGATTAGTAAAATCGTCGATGGTTTCGGATTTGAAGGTCGTAGCATGGATTGACGTGCGCCTTATAATCCATTCAATCCCCGACAGATCCCGCGCCCTGCGAGAGTATCCAATCCTTAGAGGAGGAGAAATAGCGTTGGCACTGCCGGCTTTTCGAGGCCTCGATCTCTACCAAAATTTCGAAGTGATACCCAGATGGCGCTCATAATCAAAAAATGCGCTGTTTTCTTTTAATTTGCGTGAACCCATAGCAAGTAATTGCTACTTGGTAATTCCATCGAGACTGCTAAATCATCTCATCTAATATTTTCTATCGCTGAGGTGGAAGCTTATCATTATAGCTTGCCTGCATTTTTGCTGTTTGTTGATGCATGTTAGGCCCGCTATTTTATTACAGCTATCAGGGGGCAAATAACGATAGTTCTAGTACTACGAGAATTGTGTTTCGAGGTGGAAATATATCTTTCACCGATTGCCCATTTGAGTCTCTATTGGATAAACACTCTGTGGAACGGAGGCTAATGGCCGTAATTTTTGAGCGAAGTCGTTCTTGGTATAGCAACTTCGATAAATACAGGTTGGAATTTTATCCAAAACCATGATGGATTGGAGCTTTTCGCTTTTCGTAATCCGAATATTTTTGCCTCTTCTTCACGTCCTCTTCGAGTAATTACCCAGATGAAGCCCTCGCTATCGCTCACGATCCCTGCAATATGTGGTATGTTTTCTTCGGTGCGCAAAGGGAAATAATGAGCTATTCGACGTTTTGTTCGATCTCAGTATCTTTGTTTGTTCAACGTATATGTATGTGCAATGCGTCGATTGTTTGATGGGAGGAGGCTAAAAGTAATCTATTTCTTCTCCAATCCTATTAGCACTCTCTATCCAACGACAGGATAAACAGTGGGATGGAAATGGAACTGACAAAGTAATTCTGTACCTTTGCGACGCTTGTTTCTGAAAGACTACCTAGTCGCTAGATCATTGCGATACGCTGCCATGGCCCTCGTAATTATTGGGCAAGCATTGAAAGTAGCATAATTCTCGACTGAAAAATTTGACATTGGTGTGTCAATTTGTTGGACAAACGTTAGGAGCCCATCTTTTAGAGTACTTCGATGCCAACAAGCGGCATTTGAGCCTGAGCCAAAACCAAGGGGATAGGAAAGACAATCTAGATAAAATTGCTTCTGAGTAGAAAGGGCAGGGGTCAATAATAATAGACGTGATCTGTGGTGTTTGAAAGGGTAAATTGGTGGTGCAGTAGTCCAGGCAGAAAAGTAGAGTAATTACTAGTAGGTATCTAGTACAGCATCTGAATAATCGAGTGCGGGTACATACAACGCAACCATCCGAGAAAATACCGGCTTTCCTGTCTGCCTTAGCTACCAGCTACTGTTACACAGAATCACAGGATTTCTCGTATTATTTTTTGTCATTTTGGTGATATATTTGGCCAAGAAGCATGCCTTCAAAGCTGCGCACAAGGATTTCTACTATATGCTCTAGGGTAATGCTTCTATTACCGCCTCGATTGCACTGCCTGTTCTCAATGTGACTTCTCCAAATCTGAATATCAAAGCTTCCTAACATCTGTGCAGCACAATCTTCTAAAATATGAAATCTATGAGATATTGAGCCGCGATCTGGAGCGAAATAGCAAGTTGTCTATCTGTCGTTAGTTTTAGGTTGGATTTTAGGTTTCCCCACGAACTATGGATCTAGCTCGGCAGCGTTGGCGATCATTTTGTGGGAATCTACGCGCCAGTCCAACTACGTCTTCCAGGTTGACTGCTGTTGGACGCGGCATTTATCTTGACGATAACGCAGTCAAAATACTCGTCTCTGGAATTCGTAAATATCTATGAAGTAGCAAGACCGTTCCTGCTGCGAGGGCGCAAGAATCATGACCACAAATGCGCAGTGACAAATGAAATCAAGATCCAATGTAGTATCACTAGATAAAAGGGGCAAAGAAAGCGTGTGCCTGAAATTCAATCCAGAGTCCACGCTGTTTCTTCTATCCATGAATTAGGAAGGACTATGTGGTTTGGAGTGGCATATGGGACTGGCGATAGCTTCATCTGCATGCACCATCTCCAGCTGGATCTACGTCTACGCCCCAGGGGACAGCTACAGAGAGACTGGCACTCTACGAATACAGTGAAAGGCATTTCCTACAATATCTACGCAGCTTCCAATTCAACTTTGGCTGCACCACTTCAACACCATGCATGCCATACTACTCCACACATCTGCAGATCGACAGTAATATGATGAATCGCTACAACAATAACCCTCATCGTGGGGGGCGGTCAGAACTGCATGACTGTGCGGAGATTTTTGCATTCAGGAATTTCTTCACCGGAGCAAAAGCTCATGATACCCCCCTCCTCGACAAGGTCTGCCAATTGTAAATCGAGAAATCGATCACGACCCTCACCTCTGCATGAACTTCAGATGAATTGGACCAATATGACGTATTTGTTGTGATCATGGAGCGGTCTGGCCAGGTCAATATGCATAAACTTGCTCACCGTTGCCGAGACAGCTGTGACTCTGAATTCTTATAGGCCAGCCTCGAGAGCAGGTTGTTTTATTTTCTGTTCACTTTCCAGCTGGCAGCAGATCATGGGGGCCCACCTGGTGATCTCGGCAACTATATAGATCTCCCCCCTTCCCGCTCTCCTTCTGTTTCTCTTTTCCTCCTTTCTTCTTCCCATCCCGGATCCCAAGATGAGTCTCCTGGGCAGAACTCCCAGTTTTCGCTAATATGGAGGGGAATCTGGGGGCTTGGGAAGTGATTAGAATCAGGGTTCTTCCAAAGCGCCATAGCTTCGGCTTCTGGTTAGCACCAAGTGTAGACAACAAACCTTCTATGATCCCAGAATTTTCTTCTTCTTTTTCCCCCCCTTCTTCTTCCCCCTTCTTTTTTTATCTCCCCTCCCCTCTTCTCTTCAGCTCATGATTCCGCTAACTTCTCTTCTCTTAGTTCTCCTTCTCTCTCCTTCCCTCCCCTCCCATCCCTCCCCCTCCCCTCTTCTCCTCAGTTCATGATTCTGCTAATTTTTCTTTTTTTCTTGTAGGTATCCTGGTTCCGTTGGCTCTCAAATGATGATAAAAAGGGTTCTTGATGTAGGCTGCTAAGTGGTAGCTGATGCGCGTAACAATCTTGTGTCTGATGAGCTTTTGCCAATTCCATTTTCTCTTTCTTTTCTCTTGTTCTTTCTCCTTCTGCTTGTGATTTAATCTCCCCCTCCCCTTCTCTCCCTTTCACTCCGTTCTGTTCATGTATTTTTCCATGTGAGCTTCCTCTCTCTCGTAGAATCGTAATGGGCCTTAGCCTTTCTCCCATTTCTTTTTTCCCTTGCCATTTTTTCCCATTTTCCCATTTTCCCATTTTTTTTGGGCAAGTACGCGTTCTTCTTTCTGCTTCCTCCCTGTTCTTTGTTTTTCTCCACTCCCCCCTGATTGCCATGCAGTTGTGGATCACCATTCAGTTTGACTTCACTTCAGTTTCCTTCGTTCCAAATCGCAGTGATCCACAGGGTTCTGACCAAAGTCAGCTGGAGCACTTCTAGCAGAGCCCTTCGATTCCCATCTCTAAACACCCACCGTCTAACTCTTCCCCATCTTCGTCTCCTCCATCTCCTCCATCTCCTCCATCTTGCATCGACGTCGCTGACCACCACCGAAACATATCGTGACTGATCTTTTCTTTTCTTCTGCTACGTCTGGTAGGTTACACTCTTTCTTTCTATCCTTTTCTGCCTGCTGGCATGACGATAAAAAGCATACGACGACCTTCTGGGTCTGCTCTGGTAACGGAGGAAGCTCTGTTATCTCCATGGGTGCAATATTTGGGGTCTTCTCTTCTGACCATTTTCCTCTTTCACAAATCACCTTTTCCTTCAAATTTCAGTTGTAGATGCTGATCAATTTTTCATGCTAGGGCAGTCACAATCTTCTTCGTGGCACTCGGTGAGTCTCTTCTTCTTATTTTGTTCCCTCTCTCCATTATCTCTGGATGATGATAAAAAAGAACACAATGGCCATATGCGTGCGCGATTGAGCCAAGAAGAGACCTTCTTTCCTTGGCTCTGGTGGGTGCGAAATTAGGGTTCTTCTGACACCAGATTCCTCCACAGTTTTTCCAACTTCAAACTCTGCCCAGTTACAGATGCTAATTTCTTCTTTCTTCTAGGAATTTACAACCTCTTTCTGCGGGAATCATAGGTGAGTGACATCTCTCTTTTCTTCCTTGCGTTGGGATGATGAAAAACAAAAACACAATGGCAGTATGCGTGCGCGTTTGACGAGAGAGCGAACTTTTCACTCTTGACTCTGGTGGGTGCGGAATTAGGGTTCTTCTGACACCATCTTCCTCTTTCACAATCTCTTTGGCTTCAAATTTCTAGTCACAGATGCTGATCAATTCTATCTTCCAGGTTTCACGGCCTTTCTCTACAGTGGCTGTCGGTGAGTAACCTCCCTTTCCTTCTCTTCTTCACCTTGGGTTGATGAAAAACAAAACACAATGGCAATATGCGTGCGCGATCGATTCAAAAGCAGATTTTCTTCTTTTGCCTCTAGTGGGTGCGAAATCAGGGTTCTTCTGACCACAGTCTTTCTTCACAATCTCTTCGCTGCAAATTCCTAGTCACAGATGCTAATAATATCTCTCTCCTAGGGCCTTGTCTTCTTTTCCTATCATCGCCGCTGGTAAGTCATCTCTTTCTTCTATTCTTCACCTTAGGATGATGAAAAACAAAAACACAATGGCAACATGCGTGCGCGTCAAGTCGAAAGCGTTTCTCTCTTTTGGCTTCAGTGGGTGCGAAATCAGGGTTCTTTTGACCACATCGTTTCATCTTGATCACTTTGACTGCAATTATTATTTTGCCGATGCTAACTGCTTTCTTTTTCTTTCCTAGGACATCCATCACGTTTTGCTTTGGCAGCCTTTGGTAAGTGACTCTTTTCTTCTTCTTTTTTGCCTTGTGCCTTGGAATGATGAAAAACACAAACACGATGGCTTTATGTGTGCGCGTTTGAGAAAGCAGAGGATTCCCTTGACTATCTCTAGTGGGTGCGAAACAGGGTTCTTCTGACCTTCCTTTTCCTTCGCGATCCTTTGCCTTCATCTTCTTTACTGCGGATACTAACTACTTTCTTTTGTTACTAGGTAGCCTCCGCAAGCTTCATACAAACAACCTCCGGTAAGCCACCCCGATTTCCTCTCTCCCTCGTTTCTAGGATGATTATAAATAAGAACACGATGGCCTCGTGAGTGCGCTTTGAGACAGAAAGGATTTATTTCCCTCTCTTGTCTCCAGTGGGTGCTAAATCAGGGTTCTTCTGACTACAATTGGTTTCCTTTTGATCGTTGTGGCTTCAATTTTTCTGCGGGCGCTGACTCTTTCTTTCTGCTAGAGCCTCTGCTATCCTCCTCATCTTTCGCTGGTAAGCAATCTCAATTTTCTTCCTCCGCGATGTAGGATGATTAAAACAAAGAACGTTGATGTGCGTTTGAGGCACAAGGGTTCTTGACTCTATCCATTGGGCGCAGCATTAACGTTCTTCTGACCACATATTTATCTCTTCCCATGATGTTTTGACTTCAAGTCGACTGCGGATACTGATTGCTTTCAACCAGGGTTCTAAAAGCTTGTTCAACAGTCACTGGTAAGTTGGTCTGCATTTCTTTTCTCTCTCTCGCTTGGTGGGATGATGATCACAGAACGTTGATGCGCGTTTGAGGCAAACGGGTTCTTGTCTCTTGTAAACCGTGGCATCAAGGTTCTTCTGACCACACATATCTTTTCTCCCTCTCCCTTTCCCTTTGTAGGATGATGAAAATAAAGAATTTGAATGTCTGTTTGTTCGAGGCAAACGGGTTCTTGCTTCTAACAGACGCAGCATTGCAGTTCTTCTGATCACATTTTTTCTTTTCCTCTTCGTACTGTGGGATGATGAAAACAGAACGTTGATTCTCGTCTGCTTGAGGCAAACGGGTTCTTGTTTCAAGTGGAAGCAGAGTCAATGTTCTTCTGACCACATTTTTCTTTTTTTCCCCTTCTTTTTTCATGGGATGATGAAAGCCAAGAACGTTGATACTCGCTCGCTTGAGGCAATTCAGGGTTCTTGTCTCGAGTGATCGCAGCACTAAGGTTCTTCTGACCTATTTCCCTTTTGCTCTTCCCTTCCTCTTCCCTTCCTCTTCCCTACCTCTTCCCGTCCTCTTCTCCTCCTCCTCTTCGTCTTCCTTTTTTAGTGGGATGATGAAAATCAAGAACGTTGATGCGCGTTTGCTTAAGGCACAAGGGTTCTTGTCTAGGGTGAAAGCGACATTAAGGTTCTTCTGACCACATTTTCCTTTTGTTCTTCCCCTTTTCTTTGTGTCTTCTCCTTCTGCTGACCTTTTGTGGGATGATGAAAAGCAGAACGTTGATGCTCGTTCGCTTGAGGTACTTTAGGGTTCTTGTCTCAAGTGATCGCAGCACTAAGGTTCTTCTGACCACATCTTTGTCTCCTTTATGATCGCTTGGACTTGAAATATGTTACAAATACTAACTATATTTTTCTGCCAGGTCCGTTTCCATCTCTCTCGACAATCTTCGGTAAGCATCTTCCGTTTTTCTCTCCCCCGTGCGATAGGATGATTATAAACAAGAACACGATGGCCTCGTGTGTGCGCGTTTGAGACAAGAGGGGAAGCTTTTTTGTCTCCAGTGGGTGTGGTATTAGTGTTCTTCTGACTAGAGTCTTTCTTTACTATTGTTATGGCTTCAGACACGTTGCAGATGCTAACTGCTTATTCCATCCAGGATCTCTGTGATGCCAAAGCGCTCAACGTCTACGGTAAGTAATTTTCGCTTTCTCGCTCTCCTGCGCGCGCTGTAGGATGATTACAACAAGAACACGATGGCGCGCTCTATCGCCACGCGTTCGAGGCTAAAATGGAAACTTTTTTCCTTCTGACTACCTTTTCACTCTTTTCTCACTCTTTTCTCACTTCTGAATGACCAAGTTTGGTACTTATTACTAACACTTCACGATGGTCTCATGAGTGCGCGTTTGAGGCAAGAGAGAAAACTCTTTTATCTCCAGTGGGTGCGACATCAGGGTTACTCTGACTGCATTTTCTTCTTCTTGATATCTTTGGGGCAGCACTTTTAGTCCTGAGTACTGACGCTCTTCCAAACTAGTCTGGAGACCTTTTTACTCTGACACGCGGTATGTTTTTCCTCTTCTTCTTTTTCCTAATGCGGCGTGATTATAATCCAGAGCGATGATTGAGCGGCCTTAAACCCTAGTTAATCGCTCTTCCGACCACATCTTCCTTTCCCGTCTTCCTAGTTTCAGTTGTCGGTTTTGGATACTAACCACCTCGTCAGGCTGACCCAGCTGAGATCTCTTCATCTGTTTCTTTTGGTAAGTTTCTTGATTTCATTTTTGTTCTGTTGGATGACAATAAGCCCAGAACGTTGATGCGCGTTTGAGGCGGAAGGGGTTCCCGTCTCTAGTAAACCGCAGCATCAAGGTTCTTTTGACCACATTTTCTTTCCCTTATCTTCATGGATTCAGTGATTAGGTCTAGATACTAATCACCTTGTCGCAGCAGCTCAGACTTGAAAATCTTTGCTTTATTTCTGTCTCTTCGGTAAGTCTGTCAATTTTCCTTTTGCTTTGTGGGATGATTATGATCCACAACGATGATTGAGTGGTTTCAAGCAGGAGGTAAAGCTCTCTTGTGGCTCCCCAATTATGGTTCTTCTGACCAAACTTTCTTTCTCTCATCTTCCGAAGATCAATTTTGTTCAAGGGGCTGACCAGTTACGCAGAAGCCTTTACTCAGAATCTCATGATTCTGCCTCTGTAGGTAAGTCTCTAACTATATTGCCTTCTCCCGATGGGATGATGATGAACAAAAAACGACGACATTTGAGGTCCGCTTCAAGCAATGGAAGAAGTCTTCCACTCTTCTGGGTAAAACAGGGTTCTTCTGACCACAATTTTTCTCCATGGCATTTCTGACGGGGTTCAAATTTGGGTACGATTGCTAACCACTTTATGGGACTAGGAAACGTAAAATTCAGGTAGCCGAGTAAAATTAGAGTAGTAGTGGTAATAAATAATGGCAACAAAACTTTATGTTAATATTTTTGACTATCTTGTGATGTTTTCTTCTGGTGAATGTGGCTTAAATTTGGCTTGCTCAAGTTTCATGGGGACCAAAGAGTGCTCTTGTTTTTCTTTTGCAAATTTTGGCCAAATGCTACGTGGAAATGAAAATTTCAACTTTTATTTTCTGGCAGGGTGTTGAAATTCTTTCCTTACTTTGACCTACTTCGCTGTTTTACCACTTAGGTGCGATCGAATCCCGCATCAATCTCACGGTATGTCTCCAAAAGCGTCTCCAAAGGCGTCTCCAAAGCTGCGATGAAGTTCGCGACCGTTGGCATGATTTCGGCTTGGATAGCTGACGTATAATTGAACAGCTTGGACGCGCCTAAGAGACCTACGACAAAAGCAAAAGAAACGAATTACCCAAGAAGCCATGATGGTAAAAGGGAACAAGAATATACGACCATGATGTAGCTGAACATGGTGACCACAGCACAAGATCGCCTTCAGAGAAGAGCGGTGCTAGGTTGGAAGGCTTTCGGATACCAAGGTAAGATTTCTGGAGTGGATGGTAGCGGCACATTGGTACGCGGGAATACATATCCCTTAAGAATGTCACTTTCTCACACTGACCTCTACAGGGCCGACCAAAAATCGAAATCAAGAGCGAGAAAACTCAAGATAGAGATGCAAAAGGCGGTAGGAAGATGGAAAAGAAAACCAGTACTCTTTGGCCAACAAGCATAAGGATATAGTAGAACTGCGAAAATTCTCGACGAGAGTGTAGAGCAGATGCCTAGAGGACAGTACGCAATGAAATACATAAAGAAAGAATGGCAATAGAGGGGAAGTTCGAGGATAATAACAATACGCAGAAGAAAAAACAAGAATACAATGGGTTCGGTCCACACATTACGATTGAAGAGCAAGTTGGGCGATAGAGATGGCGACACTCTAGAATGGTAATACCAGTACTAGAATCACAAAATAAGCAGCTCTATGAACGGGAAATCGCCATGGGGAACTACAGCATGGGGAAGAGTAAGGAGATGCGCGTGGAAGAGATATGAAAGGGATGGAAGTAAGAATACAGCAGTAATGGAGATGATACTCTAGGGCTTGTAGAAGAGGTAAAATTGCATATCATTATTGTTATGTATTTATTTGAAATATGTGCTGGCTCAAAATACCAGTAATTGACGTGCTGCCGACATCGGCATGGTGATGGTCCCATGGCTTTTACGAAAACACGTCTACTACATAAAAAAGTTACATAGCAAAAGGCGGTGATCAATCACCAACAAGATTGTTGGAAAATAAAGCAGTCACATACTTGAGAAAATGAAAGCGAAATGTAATAAGGCCTGTTCAATTTGAGGAGATAACTACTACTACTCCAAATAATCCAGAAGAGATTGTAAGAGTGTTTCGATAAACCCCAATAGGCAGATGTGTTCCCATAATTCCCGAGGTGTGCAGCAGATAATAAGCAAATTGGGGGTATTTGTGTAAAAGATGATCAGGAGATCAAGATTTTATCGTAAAGTAGATGCGCAAGTGGACTAAAGGAAGTCCGTCCAGTCTCTGAAAGGCCAGAGAATTAGGATGAGGAGGACATTGACGGACATCCAGATGATGAAGACCCAGATCCAGAATTTCTGGACCCAGTGGTCGTGAGTGATGCCAGCCACGGTCTCAGTGCCGTTGACCATCATGGTTGCGAAAAGGAGCTTGGCAATTGTCTTGAGAGAGAAGATTTGTGCTTGAGAGCGACGAAGAGTCTTTGGAGCGGCTGCGTAGCAGGAGAATGCAACGTGGAGAAGACTGGATGCTTCGATGAAAGGCGAATATGCTTCAAATTCTTGAAACCGTATGGCGCTGCGATAGCGGCTTTGGCTTTGAGATTTAGAAGAATCTTGAGAAAGATTGGTAGACGATGCGATCGTAGCTGGTGGGCTCAGCAAAGTGAACGGTGCTTTCTTTCTTGCTGCAGAGTCAGATGTTAGCAAGAAGAAGAAAAGAGAAAGATGACGATGTTGAAATACCAAAAATGAAATGGAAAATGGTTGACGATGTTGAAATAGCAGAAATGAAAGGGATAGGGGGGCAGAGAGATCGAGGTGAAGAGGTGAAGAGGTGAAGGTGTAGAGGTGAAGAGCTGGGATAGTGCTTCTCACAATGGCTTCGGAACTAAAACGTGAAGAAGCAGCATCATAAAAACGCCCTCTGGGCGCACAAGGAGCGGGAGGAAAAAGGTAGATACAAGAAAGAAATGAGGAGTTTGACTGGTGATCAAGGAGGAGATGAGCCTTACCTGGTGCGATGGCTACTACCACGAAACGGTCGAAACAGTGATTTGAGGGATTCGTATGCTTTGTAGATAGTCTGGAAGAGAGTAGGAAGTCCGAACTCGATGATGAGAATGATGAAGAACATGACTACGCGCGTGGTGGGTGGCTTTGGAAAGTAAACAAGTCCGCAGCTGTCAGCCTCATGGTGCGGACGCGGCAAAAGCGAACTTGCAGGTGGCGTTGTTTTGTTTTTCCATCCTCCCCCTGTTTTTTTGTGCCTTTTTTTTTTTTTTTCACTGCAAGTAAAATACCAACTCACTTTTCAGTCACCTGCAGTCTTGCTGTGGTGGAGATGTTGCCATTTTGCTTCACGATTGTTGCGCTCTTGTTCCTCATTTTTCCTTGAACTGGAAACAACCCAACCCTGACCCTGCTGATATTTGAAAAATTCAGAAAGAGAGATATGTAGTGAGAAAGAGATGTAGATCATGGATGAATGGGTGGTAAATAGTATATGTGGATTGCGTGCTCAACTCAAAATAACAACTTGAAGTTGTACAGACTTTTTCTTGTTCAGCATGCCATGTGCCTCCCAATGCAATAAATATCAACAACGCCAAAAGCCAACATGGCAGTAGAATACATTTCAAGCTCTTTTGATCATCCTCCTCTTTCTTTCTTTGTTTTGTTTGTATATACCCAATTTTCCTACCGCTGATTATATCTTCTTCTGTAATTGTACAAGAGGCTTACCAGCCACGGCCGGCAAGCTTCTCCTCGGGCTTCATGGAGTCGCAGTTGATGCCAACCATGGCCTCGCCGAGTCCGCTGCTGCACTCAGCGAGCACCTTGGCATCGCGGAAGTGAGTGACGGCACGGACAATGGCCTTGGCTCGCTTGGCAGGGTCGCCAGACTTGAAGATGCCGCTGCCGACAAAGACGCCGTCGCAGCCGAGCTGCATCATGAGGGCGGCATCAGCAGGAGTGGCAACACCGCCAGCAGCGAAGTTAACGACGGGCAGACGGCCCAGCTCGGCAGTCTGGCGCAGCAGCTCAACGTCGACCTCGAGCTTGCGGGCGAGCTCGCGGAGGCGCACAATGCCACCCTCGGCAAGTGCAGCCTTGGCCTGGGCAATGTCGCGGTTGACAGTCTTCATGTGGCGGACAGCCTCGACGACGTCACCGGTGCCGGCCTCGCCCTTGGTTCGGATCATGGCAGCGCCCTCGGCGATGCGGCGCAGGGCCTCGCCGAGGTTTCGGCAGCCGCAGACAAAGGGGACGCTGAAGGGGCTCTTCTCGACGTGGCTCTCGTCGTCGGCAGGCGTCAGGACCTCGGACTCGTCAATGTAGTCGACGCCCAGCGACTCGAGGATCTGGCACTCGACAAAGTGGCCGATACGGGCCTTGGCCATGACGGGGATGGTGACGGCCTCCTGGATCTCCTTGATCATGGCCGGGTCGGACATGCGCGCAACGCCGCCGTCCTTGCGGATGTCGGCGGGCACTCGCTCGAGGGCCATGACGGCGCAGGCTCCAGCCTCTTCGGCGATGCGGGCCTGCTCGGCGTTGGTGACGTCCATGATGACGCCGCCCTTGAGCATCTGGGCGAGGCCGGCCTTGAGGGCGAAGCTGGAGGGAGCTGCGGCGGCAGCAGAGCCGTTGGTAGAGGCGTCGTTGGTCATTGTGGTGGTTGGAGATGGAGATGGAGGGGTATCGAGAAGATGAGACTATGGCGAGTTTGATGGTCAGTATAGGAAGGATACAGATATCGAGAGGGTACAGGTAAGTACAAACAAGAAGAGAGGTTGAAGGGTATCCAAGAGTCGAATTGAGTGGTTTGAGGGACTGGAAGGGGGTTGGTCTCGAAGAAAAGGCTGGCGATGGCTTCAATATATGATGCCGCGGGGCAGGTCGTCGGAAGGTTTGGTAGTGGGGGAGAGACCGCCCGGCTGAGTCAATTTATTGTCTGATTGAGCATCGGAGCAACTGAGTTCCATAAAACTACATGTACCTAGAACTACTGCCACAAGCAGGGTAACTACCTAGGTAGAAGCTTACGAAAGTACCTTTTCACATCTGACTTGCATCTAGCGCGAGGTACATGGCGCCTTGTACGGAGTACTTTGGCTCGCGATGCTCTCATGGCCACCAGCTAGCGACTCGAGCTACTGCATGGCGGCAGCGGGCGCCGCGCACTCCTGTGCGGAGCAAGCGAAAACGGAGCCGTGGTTCTTCGTCCTTCTAGCCTTTGACAGGTGGAGAAGGAAAGGCGCCTGTGACTTGGATGGATGGGCGTTGGTGGCACGGCAACCATCGGAAAGCAAAGGCTGTCCTGAATGCAGTGAGCATGGGAGCACTCTGTATGCAGTCAGTAGTATCGTCCATGCTGGTCACTTGAGTTGCTTGGTGCAACAGGGAATACGAGGCTTGTCTGTGCCTGCAGTCTTCATGCACAAAGCCAGATGGCGATAACAAGGGCCGGAGAGTCGAATCAAGCAACTGGCGGCCCATCTATTAGCCACAGCGTCTAGAAGCCGCATGGATGCCGTCAAACACCTTGGCGGCGCCATTGCCACCTCGTGCTGCCCCGAGATCTGAGTTGCGAGGCACAAATCCAAGATGGCCGGGGAGAGAGTTTTCCAGTGTGTATTCCCGGTCTTTGATGGCAATGTCTGTCTGTGTACACTGTTTGCCAGTTACTGCTACTTACGGCCGTATCTCTATACAGGTACTACTAAGTGCAGTGCTTTCCCTACTACGGAGTTACATATCTCAGCATGATACAGCCTACAGGGCTCTTCATTCTAGCGACATCCGGACCGGCGGGCCCTGTATTTCTGACCTGCAGCGCGCCTTGACCTCTTTGGGCGACTCCGGGGGCGCCTCATGCAGGTCGCTGCGCCAGTCTCCGTAGCGCCACTTTTGCGAATCTGCATCGATTTGACACTTGCATGGCATTTTGCATCTGCAGACGCAAGGCGGAAGCACGGCCGGAGGTTTTGCTCAAGTTCCATCAGGCTGCTGTTATCAGATTGAGGCAGTCCCGCAGGATGGAATCAGGGATTTGAAATTGAAAATCTATCCGAAAGTTTCCGATGGCGGAGAACCAGGAGGAGGATCCTATATTGGACATGTTGAATGAGGCCGGGGTAGTTTATAGAGAATTGCCAGGAGTTGCCATCTCTGGAATATGGGAGCGAGAGTCTGGATGATGGGCAGGGCATGTACACTTACACTGTCTCTCGTTTGTATACCTGCCTCTACATCCATGTACTCCAAATCAGCAATAGTAAAATGCACCTACCACGCTGTATATTGTTGGACATTGGTATTCCAAGTGCCGACTGACTGTGCTGTACACGGAGTACTTGCAGCCCTTCGCCTCGACAAGCGGCTGCATTAGTGCCTGGCACATGTACTTTGCAACGTGGGGTTGTTCGCGCCATCACCTAGGTCACCCCGCCACCACTATCAAAAAAATCAGTCGCCGGCTCAGCCAATTCAAATCATTAGTCGGCCGGCTACCGGCGCTTCTGGATGAATCCACGACAGAAGCGAGCGATACTGATAAAGGGCTCCACGGCTGATAATAGCTACTACCCGCTCCATATTTACATCTTGGATACAAACAACACCGACTGTAATTGTCTATAATCAAGAAAGACAGATATTACAGTGCTTCTTTCTGCCTGCTTATGCATGACGAACGCCCTCTTTTCCCATCTCCCTCTTCGTCCTCACTGCCCGAAAATGATGGCCCTCACCGTCGGCGTCTTGGCTCTCCAGGGCGGCTTCATCGAGCACCTCAACCTCCTCCGCAAGGCCGCCACCGCCGTCTTCTCACAGACCAGATCCGACACTTCCTTTGAGGCTATCGAGGTGCGCACCGCCGAAGAGCTCGCGCGGTGCGATGCCTTGATCATCCCCGGTGGGGAGAGCACGACGATATCTTTTGTTGCGCAGCAGTCTGGGCTGCTGGAGCCGCTGCGAGACTTTGTCAAGTAAGGCCTTTCCTGTGATCCGAGTTTCATGTATATACAGGCTACATGTAGACTAACCATTCTTCTCAATAGGGTCCAAAAGAAGCCCGTCTGGGGAACCTGCGCCGGCCTCATCCTCCTCTCAAACCAAGCCAACGCAACCAAAAAGGGTGGCCAGGAACTCATTGGCGGCCTCAACGTCCGCGTGCACCGCAACCACTTTGGCCGCCAGATTGAGAGCTTCCAGGCGCCCCTTCAGCTGCCTTTCCTCGCGGGAGAAACCGACGCTTCACCGTTCCTGGGTGTTTTCATTCGTGCCCCTGTCGTGGAGGAGATTCTCTCCACGGGCGAGAGCGAGCAAGGGCCCGAGGTGGAAGTCATGGCCAAGCTACCTGGGCGAATCGACAGGATGAAGACTGGGGTTTCGCAGGCTGTGACGAAGGATGACTCGGGCGACATTATTGCGGTTCGGCAAGGGTCGATTCTGGGGACGAGCTTTCACCCGGAATTGACGGATGATGCTCGAATTCATGAATGGTGGTTGAAGCAAGTTTTGCGTGTTTAAGTGGGATAAATTATTCATGGCGCTGCATTTTCATACTGGTTTTGTTCTCAATTTATTGTCTTTCTAGAAGCAGATACAACCATGTTTTGTATATAGACGCATGAAGTGCCTTTGATAGACTACAGTTTCAGGGATATAAAGAATAAAGAAATCCAACGACACGCTACATGATTCGGGATGCAAGGGTTCCTTCACCCGGGCACCAAGTTTGTTTGCAATCAATTTTTCGTTGCCATGTTATAAGTTGGGGGACTTCCATCTGCTGGAGGCGGCATGTGACGAATACCAAGAGCTTCATAGACCTCAGTCTTGCCCAATGCCTTTGCCACGTCCCTCACCTCTGCCACACTCGTGTCTGCACCAGCCTCTTTAAGCAGGCGTATCATCTCCAAGTCCTGCTTCACGAGCGCTTGAACAAGCGGCTTGACAGGCTTGATCCCATTCTTCGCGGGAGTGTAGTCTGGATCGGCCCCGTAGAGGAGTAGCGTCTCGACAAGATCTCTTCTGCCTTGGTCGATGGCGTATTTTAGGAGCGAGTCGCCGTTTGACATTTGGTCCGTCGTCTTGGCTCCGTGTCGCAATAGGAGGGAGACGAGCTCGGGGAGGCCCGATTCCATGGCGAAGCGGATCGCGGGTGCTTCGGTGGAAGAGTCGTAAACGTTTGCTTTTGCGCCCTTTGCAAGGAGGTGGCGCACAATATCGAGCTTGTCTTCTTGAGATATTTTGGAGTCTTTGATGGCTATGAGGAGGACCGGCTGCGAGTACCAGTTTGTCGTGTTGGGATCTGCGCCCCAGTCGAGCAGCATCTTGGCCGTCTTGATTCTTCGGTTGCTTATCTCGTCGGCCAGCAAAGGGTTGCCGTATACGGTTGAGTCGTTGGGCTTGGCATCCATTTTCAGGAGCAGCTCTGCCATTTCGTGATTCTTCTTGTCGAGGGCCACGGCTAATAAGCTGCGGCCGGAAAGGTCGGTAGAGGTGAGGCTGGCGCCGAATTCCAGAAGCAGCTCCACGAGTTTCATATTCCCGCCTTGCACTGCCTTAACAATAATCGCTTCACCACTAATGTTTTCTGTTTTTGCGCTGCAGCCTTGCTTGAGGAGGAAGCGGAGGCCTTCCATGTTGCCAGAAGAAACTACACCGACAAAATACGACTCTCCCCATTCAGACTTTTCGTCAATGCTTGCTCCTTTCTCGATGAGCATCTTGGCAGTGTTGAGGCTGCCTACAGACGCTGCGAGGAAGAGCGGCGGGATATCGGACCACCCAGAGCCAGAAATGCTCGCTCCAGATGCAAGAAGCAAGCGAGAAGCGTCTTCTTGGTCGTTCAAGATGGCACATTGTAGAGCAGTCTTGTTGTTTTCATTGCGCCCATTGATGTTTGCTCCCTGGGTGAGGAACCCTGCTATCTGCTGAATGTCGCCAATGGTCGCGGCTTGACATAATGCGGACACAAAGGGCTCTGGCTTTGGCTTGAATGCCACGGCTAGAGCTTTGAATGAGTTTTTCAAGGATTGTCCCCACGATACCTTTGCGGGCTCAGGACTTGAGGAAGAAGACGATGGGGGCTCGATCTCGGCTGTATAAGGCGGAGGCTGGGCGATTGCGCTTGCTGGTGGCGGATTGGAGGCGCTGCCGCTTCCTGATGCGGATGGTGATTCGATTGGATCGAGAAGGATGCTTCTTTGCGCTTTTGATGCTTCTGAGGCGCGCTCGACTTGTGTGATGGTGCCGCTGGAGCGCAACAGGCCAAGGCTGGCTTCTTGCTGCTGTGCATTTCCTCTGCAAAGCAAAAGGCAACAAAATCAGCGTAAGTCGCAAATGCTTTGCCGCGACTTGAGAATGTTCATGTACTTACGCTGCAACAACCTGAAAAAAGGCTTTCAAAAGCTGACTATTTGCCTTGACAGTCTGGTCGTACACTGCCAAAAACTCACCGTTGATGATCTCGATATTGTCTGCCTGCAGGCGCAGTACCTGCTTGTACAAGACTGCCATGATTCTATCGCAGTTTGTGAGATGTTGCTTAAAGGCATCGTGTGCTGCCATGGACACAGTGGAGGCGGCGAGAGAAGCATCCAGCTGAGATGCCTGGAGCTTGAGCTCCTCCAGCGAATTCTTCAATCCCAATAGCGCTTCGAGCTTGTCCAGGCCTGAGCCCAGCGGCTCGATCAGGAGCTGCACCTCATGGAGGATGGCAATTGCCCGCTGCGCTACCGTGGAGCATAGAGTTGTCAGAGCATTGGTAGAGCGGCCATCCATTATACTGTCGATGAGGTTTGTGTACAAGCAAATGCACAGCGGAGGCCTCTAGTGGGGTTCTTTTGGAGAAGGTTGAGGCTGTTGTACCCGTAGTTTGTATCCTCAATTCGAGATAAGATGACCACGTGCTTTTTCAGAACTCGGGGGGGGGGGGGGGGGGAAACAAATTCTGCTCCTGTAGAGAATGAATTGTCACAGTATTTTCTTGCAAGATAAAGAGAATCCCTTTTTCTGCAGTCCATCATAACCTTTTATTGCTCTTCCAACGCTCCAGCTGAAAAAAAAAAAAAAAAGGCTGTCGTAGGCGATGACGCAGCCTTGCGGACCACCCGTAGCTAGCTTGTGACACCACCACGAAGGATCTCTGCAGGCGCATCACCAGCCATTTTCGCGATGCGACTCTAGATGCTCGGCCAAGACTACTTGTTGCTTCTCTGTTTTTTTTCCTTTTACGAAATTCAGGAATTCAGCAAGGGTTAGGGTTGCAATAGCGTGTACAAAGTACAATAGTCGAGCAAACAAAAGAGCTTCATCAAATGAATATTTCGAAGACTGCAAACGCGACCCACCAATTCTTTTGCTGTGCCCGATATGTGCGGAACACTCCGTAGTAATCGTCTTGGCGCGGCTAAATTCCAACCCCTGTCCATTGCTCAGCCATTCACTCAGCCACAACCTGGAGCCCGTAACTCTGTTTCAAGGGAAATATCGTATCAATTAATAAATACCATCTTTATATGATGGGGATATTGGCTTTTGAATTAATAATCGCAAACAGATTAACTCTTGCATCCCCAAGTACCCCAAAATACCACCCATTACCACGTATCCAGCCATAAGCCAAGTATGCAAAGTAAACCACTATCCTCATTCCTCTACGTCCTTCCAGATATCTTCCAAGGTCTTCTTGGCATCGAATAAATCACAGCCTCCTCCGCCCCATTTGTGCTCAAAGAGCCTCCTCCCACTATCTGCCGTCTCCCACCAAGCAGCCTGGAAGCCCGCGGGGTCATATGTCCACGGCTCTCCCTTGCCTCCCTTTTGCATATTCTGCCATGTGTTTCGGCCTTCCGAGTTGGCCATTTTGTCGTCTTGAATCTTCTGCAGCTCCTGCCTCAGGGCTTTAAATCGTTCCGAGTTCGGCGCGTTGTCGTCTTCAGAAGTGGCATTGTTGGGTGACTCGCCGTCCTTGTCTGATCTCGGCTGGGAGCTGGGAGGGAAGAACTTGACTTCGGGATCTTCGACGATGTTGGCGACATCCCATATGTGTCCTGCGCCCACGCGGTCAATGTCGTATCCTAGCATTCTCAGCCGTCCGTACGCGTCGCAGTCGGTGGTGTAGTAGGGGATGAACACGTCCCAGCCTCCAATGTGGCGCCATGCATCCACATTGACCAGCGTGAGGTAGTCAAAGTTGAAGAACTTGACGGCCCACTTGCTCTTGCCGGATAATCTGGATGACTCTGCGTCGTTGAGGATGTTTAGAACGCGCTCGTAGAATGATGTGTAGGGCGTTTCTTCTTCGTGGCTCAGGATACCAACGTCCATGTGGCTCCAGAAATAGTACGGCCAGTGACGAGCCATTGCCACTCTCAACATGAAGTTTTGCAGCTGAGCAAAGTTGAGAAGGACAGACGTCTGCAGAATCGACACACCGTATCGGTAACGAAACAAGTCATAGTCGAGGAAAAAGGGGTTCGAGTCCGACAAGAGTTTCAGGTTATTGGCATCGGCAGTGCCACTGTTGTCAATGATGACAATGTCTTCCCTCGGCCACCCGCTGGCAATGTACCCAAGAATCGTCTGCCGCATCATGGCATTGTTCCTTGTAAAGGAGATGAAGAGCGGTGTTTTCGGTCGATGGCGAGGAGGCTCGTTGTAGAGAGCCACAAGGGGGAAGTAGTTGTTGCCTTGCGGTGGGAAATACATTCCATAATCAAATGATGATTCTCCCAGCACGGGAACAGCTGCTGCTTCTCTGTCCGACGACCACATCGGGAGGACAGAGTATGGGTATGATATGCTCGGACGGGAGAAGTTGGGGAGGCGAGAGACTTCGAAGAATCTCACAAACAGAGCAGCGGCACCAGCCAAAGCCAAAATAAAGAGCAATATCTTGAAAATTGGATGGCATCGCCGCCTTCGCGGTTTGCCGTTGCTTTCTTCGTCGCCATCCTCTTCATCGGTTGGGAATTGATGGAGTCGTAGAGAGACGGCGCGAGCAGCAATCCATCCAGGCCTGCGAGCAAAAGTCGGAATCCTCGAGAAGAAGGAGCTGAGAGCTGATAGTAGACCCATTGGTTCTATACCGGATAGGTAAGGATCAAAAGAGCATAGAGTTGATTATGAATGATGATATAGTATGTTGAATAGAACAGATGGAAAAATAGCGAATGTAGAAGCCAAAAGGAGTGGCGCTCAATCTTACTCGAAAATGATTAATAAGAGGGAAAAAAACAAGGCAAAGGCGCAAACAAATATACCATCAGCAAACAAACAGGGCGAGGGCAGAATGTTAATGGGGCCAGAAAATTTTCTCTCGGTACAATGTACATCCCCTGATACCAAACCATTGTCTCCCACACTATTGGCTCTTATGGATGGGAAACTGTCATGACTCTCATCCAACAAATCATAGAACCCCTGACTGGTGTAGTTTCCACGAATGAGCAGTGTCCTAAGGATACTCGTATCGATGAGCCCCAACGTGGGGAAAAGCACATATCAATGGGCCTAATTCAGCAGCCAGAAGGCTTGGCATCTGCGGCTGGTGTTCGTGTTTCGGCGGCTAAATTCGTTTCAAGTCTAATTTTATTTCTATTTTTCCTGATTCTCGATAACCTCATGTCTGTTTGAAGCTGGGTATGGATCTCGGCGGTGTAAGAATACAAAGCCCATTGATGCAGGCTTTCTCGTATGCTTGGTTTGAACTAATTCCTAACTCCGATTGCTTTGAGCACTTTTCTTTATCCCCTGAACTTGTATATGGCAATGTTCTTGCATCTTCTTCATCAGTCAGCTGTGGTGGCTAAGGAAATGGATTCGATTAAATCATCCGGCGTTGCGAATTACAATAACTCCACAACAATTTTCGAATACTATCCCTTATAAAGTACTATGCTTCTTTGAACATTTCTAAGCTATAGAAAACTATCCCCGCTGCACTTTCAAACCCTGGACATGCATACTAGTACTATCCAGTAGGTACCTTTGTGGGTTCCGGAAGAGAGGTGTCTACCTCCTATAATTTACCAACCAACCAAGGAATTTGATAATATCCATACCGGTCAACCTCTAATGTTTGTACAATTATTATCTTTAGTGGAGAGGCAAGGTTTGGCATATACACTTTACAGAGCCCAAAATGCGGTTATGGATCCCAGTAAACAAACACCACCAGCCACTCTCGCGTTTTTTTCCTCCAATGATATGAGCTCCAAGAAAATTTTCAGGATGCGCTGTAATGCTTATTCTGTTTTACCTTCTCTTATTAAGCTTCTTCAGTTCACTTCAAGGATGGAATATGATACGGCTGGCAGGACTAAGCGATCGCTTGCTGTAATATGACAAGGTCGGCAACACTAAGCGGCCGTCTGCCACCCCCATATCGGCTCAAATTATAGCAAATCACTGCTGCTAGAATCGCAACAATGGACAGGGAGCTGGTATGCGGAGTGTATCCGACAGGGCAAGTTACGAGAATGCGCGGAAATGCGGCTCTTGCTTAGAGCAACTTCCAGTTTGGTATGGAATTCCTTGTTTAGGCCCGTTGTTGTTTGTTGTGGCGTGAGGATTTCTTTGGCCCGTTATCGTCTCCATTGCATCTGGAGCCCATCTGCCGATGTGGCTTGGCAGAGGGCGACGTAATCGCATCTGCATATAGGCGCTGCGGGCTGCAGAATACGAGACCGGCATCCCGGCATCACTCTATTTTAAGCGAAAAAAGAAGAACAAAGGGCGGTTTCATCGACAAATACGCGTAAAGTGGAAAAGAATCCGGAGCTTCATTGGAGACAAGCGTGGACTTGCGGACTCGAAGCCGGCAGGTCTGATGATTCATCGGGAGATCAAACCAACACCGCTTCTTCAAGGCAGCTGAGCCGTCGATTATACGAGGTTGCTTTGCTCAGCGCTCACTGGCGTCACTGATCCAATGCCTATTGTGAACTGCAGCGGTGCAAAGTAAGCCCGGAGCACCCCTGCGGCACTCCGCATCTCGCCTTCGCACCCATTTTCTTCCTCTTCAGCCCCGGCTTCAATGCCCCGTTTGCTTCACTCTCCACCCACTTGAAACATGAAACACGTACACCTTGTCATCTCCACACATTTTTTCCTTTCTCTTTGTTCCGCTTTTCAGACACAGCGAAGTGCGAGTGGTGATGCCAGATGCAAGGCTGAAGACGGCCATGCCATTCGATTCAAAGGTTAACGAAGCCCTATGCTGATTAGAGCAACTCTACCGAGGTGATTATTGAACCATTTCTAATATTCTTGCCCTCGGTTCACATGTTTTATCTAACGCATGCAACAAACATTTAGACGCTTTCCTGTCCTCCTTTGCGAATCATATTGTCCCCTTGTCGTCGATGACCAACCTAGCGTGGGCGAGAAGAAACAAGAACCCCAGTTTCGGCTTGGCACAGCCCTCTCAGTCCCGTATCGCGAGGAGCCATACCAGAGTCGTCTTTTCAAGCTTAGTCCATACAAGCAATCTATAAGCTAAGCTTCAAACTAAGTCTGGCAGTGTCCTCGGCCCGACTAACCGATGTTTCTACAGCTCCAGTTGACACGTCAAGGCCAAGGCGCTAGGTCCGGGTGTTTTCTTCTTCTGGATTGACTCCCACATAACTTTTGCTCTAAGAGAAAACAGAAATAGGTATCTGGATTTTGTGGACACAATTACCAATCGATGTTTTACTTGGGATAAATCTTGCGATCAGTGCAATCGGCCACTCACGGTCAAGCTTCTACGATCGAGCCTCTGGGTTTGAGCGAGGTGCCGAAAGGTCCGTTGTTTTCCGAAGATTCAAAGCCAGCGCTGCCCGATGATGTGGCATTGTCCGTACACGAGCATGCTTCGGGTATAGATTTTGGTGATTCTCATCACGATCAGCACTTGTGTATATACTGCAGATACTTTTAACGAATACTTCATCTTTCTTTGCATAGATTGCCCTACCATTTTCAGGCCTGTTCATTGCCTTTTCAAGCATTGCTACTAAACGACTAGACAAGACTTGACAAGTATGATATCAACAAAGTTTTTTGGCGCGACGCAAAGCCAGTAAGTCCAATGATCTGTTGGTTGTCGCTAGAATGGCTTTTGGTAAGCTAAAACAGCCGAAGCAAAAGAGTTTGGAAGCTCTTACAATCTTTTATACATATTACTAACTGTGATAGTACCGCACCGGTCGATATACACTCAACAAATCCATTCCCTTGATACCAATCCGAATATCATACCGTTACAATTACGCGCGAGTTGAGAGGCAAAAAGTTCTGTATCGATAGTCTAGCACAAACAACCAAACCTTGACTCAATAGTAATGGATATCAGCAACAAGTGCTTCTACAACATTACCGTTAGCACATCCATAACAGACAACAAAGCTGAATCCTTGTACAAGGCCATCGACTAGTCATTGCCCTATAGCAAACGAAGATACCGAAGAACAAGATAATAACAATCGTACAAGACTGTTTATACAAGTGAGTCGACTATAATATTCCCAAAGCTCTAGCAACCATGATACAAACAAGGGATATTATTCCACAAGCTTACTACCCGTCTCTATTCTCAAGTTCCTCAGCTTCCTCGACACAACCATATTTGACCGAGAATCAAATCACGATAGCGTTCTAGACCCGATGCTCTATATGCCTCATGTCCGTTTAAGTGCAAATAAAGATGAAATATCGAAATCCGAAATATTTTTGCACGTACGCGTCTACAAGAAGCTCGAAGAATAATTCAGGGCTGTTCAAACTAGCAGATACAAGAAGAGGCTTTGAAGCTGAAACAAATGATATATATGGTACATACACCAAAAGAAAGGCTCAAAGAGCCACTTCCAATTTCTTTGCCTCTCGAATCATGCACGTATGTGTATAAGTCTCTCCATCAACATTGTCCCCAGGCAGCGGCACCGTAATCTCCTCCGCCACAACAAAGCCAAATTTCTTATACAAAGGCACAGCCATCTCGGAACTAGTCACCCAGCAGGCGAGGCCTTGTCGATCCGCCAGCTCGGTTACCCAGGCCATCAGCAAGCTCCCGGCACCGCGTCGCTGCGCCTTGGGATGTGTTCCACACAGATATACAACTAGAGTAAAGTCAGCTCCCATCCTTGGTAAATACTCATCAAGCGTAAGTGAAAGGGAACTTGTGACATACCGATGGCAGGTCGACTGCCCAAATCTCGCGACCGCGCCGCCTCGGCTCTTCTTATAAAGTCAGACCTGGAAGTGGTGGTATTTTGATCTTTCGGAACTGAGGTTGGTTGGGTGACAACTTCGGCCTCAATATCCTCCGGTATATCTATCGCCATTAGTGATGCAAAACTCAGAGGCAAAAGCACAGTACGTACCTGTAGGAGCAAATAGCTTCGGGTCAATGTCAGTGTTCTCGAATCCTATCTTAACCCAGCCAACCAACTCTCCCGTGTCCGCGTCGACAACCTTTTTATAAGCAACAAGCGTCTGCCCATAGTTTTTCGGCCAACGACGGATAACACCCGCTACTCGCTGATCGAAAGTCTGGTCTGCAAAGGACGCTCTGGAGTAGGCGTTGCTCTGGAAGGAGGTGATGTACGTGTGGGCGTAGGCTGCACCATCTTTAAATGTCATGTCCTCAAGTTGAAGAGTCATTGTATCACTGGTAGTAGAGATTTGGCGGACTTGCTATCAAGATTTAGCTTCAACTTGAGCGCGTAAAACAACAACTTGGGAAGATGCGAGTTTAGGAAATGGCAGTGATATTGCGTGATGGACCGTCTAGTAGATAAAAAGCTAGCTTCAATCGAAACCCCACCCACGGTCCAATGCGTGATGTTACGCGTAGATTACCGCGATAACATGGCCTTGCTACCTATCAACTGATAATCAGAGCTTTCTTCAAAATCTCCTGCAAGAAATCAACATATAGAATCTTATAATCCATGAGAAATGGAGGTTCCTATTCTCGCATTTCTCTCTTTGAATGTCCGTCCTCGCCGCAGCCATCTAGCGTCAAAGGGCAAGTCTTCTCTTCGCCTTCCTCTTCATTGTCAAGCATGTAGCCAAGCCACGACCACCATGATCCTGCGATTTGACCAGCCGCTTTGTTCAAGTGCTTTGGCTGCATCTCATGCCACAACCAAGATCTGACATGATTTTGATGTCCATAAAGTGGGTATAATGATGATCCGGGGTGAAACAGCCTTCTGTGATTGAAGAAACTGTGGCTGTGGACTATATCTGTCGATAGGTCATGTAGTTCGCAAGAAGTCCGCTGCACGTCAGCCACCAGCATCTCGTATCCATTAAGAGCTATCAAACCGAGTCCATCTCGAGTTAGTTTTGGCTTAAATGGGCTGAAGATACAGGGACCCATTGATAGAATCGTGAACACCTCCAAATTCGGCAGCGTATTGATCGAGATGGCACTGGACACACGCTCAATCAATCTTGGGAATTCACAGACCGCAATGTTGCGTATACGCGAGCGGTCGAAACCAATAAAGCCGTCGACGACACCGCTACCTGTTGCGATGCCGTTCTGGAGCCCGCCCAGCGGCCACCCATCAAAGACGGTGAAAATGTCCGTATCGTAGCTGATAAACGGGGTTCCAAAGTGAATATTGAGATTTAAAATACGCTCATGACGAGGTGGCTGAAAGAACTGTGGAAGCCAAACCGCTCGTGCCTCTCGGTTTACATGGAGAGGCGAGAATATCGCGTATCTTTTGGGTTGAACGACATAACGGTAATCGTAGAGGTGGCTATCAGGAGGAACTTCTTGGCCATCGCTGCGAGGGGTCATTTCTTGGAAATATTGTTCATACCAAGTATGCACGGGAGGCAACAGTCCGACCACACGAGCAGGCTGTGGCACAAATTTCCATATCTTGATCCGTATCTCCGGAGGGAGATGACGGAATAGCGGGAACTCTGTGATGGGTTCCATGGGAGAAGCTTGGAAATGATGTATGAATGCTTGGGTAGACAAATATGGAGGATCTGTGCGTGGTTTGATTGTTTTCGGTTGAACCGAAGGAGTCACCGATCTTGAGTGCTGCTGGATTTCCAGCTATTGAAACAGACTGCTTCTCTTTCGATGGGATTTGACAATCCCCGTTGCGTAAATGCTGCTAGTCTGCTCTCTTGATGATCAGGTATGCAAATGTGCTGCCTTTTCCGTGTCGTGACTCTGTCCGGTAACCTCGAGACAGTGCTGGTTGCTAGTAGAATAACTTGAAAGACGCCAAAATATGCCAAAGCAGAGTAGACTACTACTAAGTCAGTATATGATTTATCTTTGGAGAGTGATTTAGCAAAAAGAATGATGACTTACGAGTATTTGATAAAGAAAATGAATGTGGTTGAATGAACAAATCGACAGTCGGATGCTACCTTGTCACTCGTAGCGGGAAGGTGCTTGCCCGAGCGATGAAGGTGAAGTGCAGCTGACTTGAAAATGAAAGTCAGAAAAGAAATCAAAACAAAGACCATGTGCCCAGGCAACATCCTACCTCGCCAATGATTGGAGAGATTAGATAAGAAGCCCCTGAGGCGACATGCACTATCAACACCTATAGCGGCTTCCTCATACGACCTACTACTTTCTAAATCACCCAAAGACCTACCTTCTTAGCGAATGTGGCTAGAGTAAACAAGAAAAACAATATGTAGAATGGCTTCTAGTCTATCTCTTTCATCTTTTCCACGCGAATTTACTGTCGATCTTGATGCCGCTTCGCTGGCTTACAGTCTTTGTTGACAGCGCCAACTGACATTCTTACAACTCGTTCCATCTACCGGGCCTGCTCTCCCATCTTCCACGGGCATCGATCGCTTTTTGGCTGAGATACAATATTCAGTGCATTAGATCTTCTTCTTGTCTTCTACTTCTTTTCAATAATCTTGCTGTTTGTCACACTTTAGCCGGCTCATTATTGCACGTTTGACGCCATGTTCGGCCACAGGTATGCAGCCCCTGAGGACCTTGGATCCTTTGCTGATGCGGCCGTGTTTACATTTCGCTGTTCTTTTCATGCTGATTACATATTTGTTCTTTCATCAGGTCCATCAACATTAAAGGCGCTACCTGCGGCTTCGATGCCCTGCTCCTTGTTGTCATCACGTCCATTGCCGGCTTCCTCTTCGGCTACGATATCGGGCAAATCTCTGGCATCTTGCTCTTTGAAAACTTCAACTACAACTTTCTGATAAATGGATCCCTGGCAATGTCTCTGATTGTTTCTTTGATGAGTGTCGGTTGTCTTGTGGGCTCTCTACTGGGTGCATAGTGAGTTAGCCCGTGCCATGGTGTCTGGAGTTTTTTTTTTTTTTTTTTTTCCTTGACCAACGCCTGTCTAGTTCCGCGGATTGGCTCGGCCGACGAAAGAGCATTGCTCTCGGTGTACTCTTCTTCATCGCAGGAGATGTTGTTCAGATCACTGCAGTGGACAGCTGGATCCATGTCAGTTCAGGCAGGTTTCTCGCGGGCCTTGGTATCGGCAATCTTTCTGTTGGAGTTCCCATGTTCCAATCAGAGTGCGTTCCTCGCGAGATTCGCGGAGCAGTTGTCACCTCCTATCAACTACTCATTACCATTGGCATACTGGTCGGCAACTTAGTTTGCTTCTTGATGAGGACCCATGAGACTCAAGGGTTTGCATGGCGTCTCGTCATTGGTATGGGTGCCATCTTTTCGCTGCCCCTTGGACTCGGCATTCTCATTGTCCCAGAGTCACCGAGATGGCTTGCCGGCAGGGAGGACTAGGAACGTGCTCGCCGATCGCTGTCGCGGCTGAGAGGCAAGGCCCGTGATCCTGCCAACGTCATTGTTGAGAACGACATGCATGAAATGCGGGAGGTTTTGGCGTTGGAACGCCAGAGCGGTACTGCGTCGTGGAGCGAGTGCTTTGCATGGAGAGCCAAAGTCCCAAAGACTCTCTATCGTACCTTGTTAGGCATGGGCATTCATTTTTTGCAGCAATGGACGGGCATTAATTACTTCTTCTACTATGGCCCATCGATCTTCAAGTCTGCCGGAATCAACGACCCTTTCATGACCCAGCTGGTTCTTGGCGCCGTCAACGTTTGTACGACATTCCTTGCCGTCTTGATGGTCGATTGGTGGGGTCGTCGGCGTCCCCTTGTTTTGGGTGCATTGTGGCAGGCCGCTTGTCTGTTGGTCTTTGCCTCCTGGGGTACCGTTTTGAAAGCCAACGAAGATTTACCCGGACCGGGCATCTTCATGATGATATCTGCTTGCATGTTCATTGGGTCTTTTGCAGCAACTTGGGGTCCCATTGCTTGGCTAGTCATGGGTGAAACGTTTGCCCTTCGGACACGCGCAAAACAAGCTGCGCTTACCACGGCCTCCAACTGGCTCGGTAACTGTAAGGCTACCGCCAAGTTATTGGCGTCTGCATTGCCTTCCAAATGAAGAATCAATATGGCTAACGATTATTGGTAGTCATGATTGGGCTGCTCACGCCACCCGCTTCCGTGGGCCTAGAGTACAGGTTTGGATTTGTTCTAGCCAGCGCCAACCTCATCGCCGGAGGTCTGGTCTACTTCTTCCTGTACGAGTCGACGCTACTAAGTTTAGAAAGCGTGGACATCATGTACAGCATCCACGGCCTCTATCCATGGGAGAGCCGCAGCTGGGTTCCACCTGGATACGTCACGCGCCGGGAACGAGACGAGGAGCATTTCCGAAGAATGAGCATTTCTACGGCAGCAGACATTTCCAACGTCACTCAGGAAATGGTGGACATGGTGAATAACGACGTCGTGGCGAAGCCCAAAGCAGTCGCCGTTTAAAGGCTAAGGATGGCGTTTGGTGCTTGGGAGCATTGCATAATTGCACCTAAACTTTATGGCTGAGTGTTGGTGTTAGGATTACAAATAGTGATTATGGAATAGTAATTAATAACTAGATTTTGATACCGCCCATGAATCTTGGTCATGATAAGTAAATGATGATATGTAGCAAGAGGCTGTCTTCATGCTTTCCCTAAGACGCAGAACCAAATCAATTCAGCCCATGCTGATGCAATGATCCATAAATTCCAAATAAGTAGACATCATTAACCGCTATATGCTCCCCGTATATGTCCAAGAATGGAGATGCCCGCTGTCTATTACAATATTTCCTAAGTGACGCTCATAAAGCCAATATGCCATACTTTTACTTCCGTTTCCTCTTTTTTTTTTTTTTTTTTTTTTTTTTTTTTTTTTTTTGCTCCTCTTTATCGTGTCATTATTCTCATGCCTCTTCTGACTTCACCTTCTCGGTAGAAGCAGACGCTTCTGTCTGTGTATGAGCTGCCTCTGGCTTGAGACCAGTGTGGTCTTTCTCGGAAGGCTTCTCTCCGGTCTCGTCAGCACCGATGGTGCTCGAGCCAGAGGACTCTGACGAAGTATCCCCCGACTCGCCCTCGTTGGGGTCTTCCAGAACAACAGCGTTTGCCTCCACATCCGTCTTGACGGGAGGCTTGAAGGCCTTTTTGGGGTTGAAGCGACTGCGAGCTCGGATGGCGGCGCCGTACTTGTAGAAGAGGAAGGGGATGACGGATAGGAGGACGGCAACACCGCCGACGAGGGAGCCGCCGCCGCCGACGCCGAGGGCGTGGAACATTTGCACAGTGAAGAGAGGGGCGGCGGCACCGCAAGCAGATCGCATGATTGTGTTTGCGGCAATGGCGGAGGCGGCGTACATGAGGTAGGTGTCGACGAGGTAGTTGAAGAAACCGACGAAGAGGAGCAGGAGGGCGGTGGTGAGGAAGCCTCCGGCGATGGTGGGGACGATCCAGTGAACGGAGCTAGAGAAGAAAGAAGGATTATTAGTTTTATTTTGTTCGTTTGATATAGTGGTGTAGAAGTAGTAGGGGGAGGGAGGCACATACTTGAATTCAGCAGTCCAAGCAAACCAGAACATGGCGCCTGCGAAAGTGATGGCGCCAACAATGGCCAGAGGGAGACGATCTTCGGGTGTGAACTCGTGCATTTGCTTTTTGCCAGTGTCGATTTTCTTCTGTTGACGACGAGTGTCGAAGAGGACAATAACACCGCCGAGAACGGCTCCCAGAACAGTGCCGAGCAAGGGGAGCTCGCCAACGCCGGCATTCCAACCGCGCTTCTCCTGGAAGACAATGGGATAAATGGTAAAGAGCATGTAGAGCAAGGTGTAGACCACGGAGAGATAGATAGCGATGAGGAAGGAGACTGGGTCGAAGAGGATGATCCATGGACGAGTTAGGGCGACTTTGTAAACGCCGACGACGCCGAGGTTGTTGTCCTCGATCTGAGCCTTGACGTTCTCATAGCCGGGAATCTGAGCCTTGCGGATTCGTCGAGCCTTGTGGCGCAGGACAGTCGGGCCGTGGGTTTCGGGGATGGTCAGCATGAGGAAGAACGAGGCACCACCAAGCATGAGAAGGACGTAGAAGCTCCATCGCCAGTCCTTCTTGAGCTGGAGAAAGCCTGCAATGACTGGACCGAGTGAGGGTCCGATCCAGAGCGTTGCTGAGAAGCCTCCCATGGCGTTGGCACGCTGTACCGGGTTCCATAGATCGGCCAAGACACCAGGGCCGTTACTAAGGGCGGCGGAGACGAAAGTGCCCGAAAGAAATCGACCGACAAGGAGACTGCCGAAGTTGGGAGCAAAGGCGCAGAGGAAGTTGAACGCCAAGTATATGCTAAAGGTGATGTAGAAGATCCAGCGGCGACCATACAGTTCGCTCATGGGAGCGAAGATAAGAGGACCGGCACAATAACCGAGCAGGAAGAGAGTGATGGTCAAGCCGGCAGCCTCCTCGGAGACGTGAAACCATTCTGCGATGGAGGGAAAACAACCACTGGGAGAACTGGAGGCGAAAGTGGCGTTCATGACCAGTAACACGGTCGACATTGTGATGAAGAAACGGCGCTTCATGGACCAGTTTCGAGGATTCTCGATATCGCCGGGGGCAAAGTCGACGTAGCCATCTTCGTTCAGGAACGGAGGCTCATTGTACTGGAGTTCGTGTGTTCGATACGGCTTGTTGACCGGTACCGACAAGATTCGGTGGAGGGCACCCATGGTGGGCGGAGGGTGATTGCAAAGATCGAAGCACCTCTCTGTGTCTTTTCACAAAATGTGAGCTCGTAGTGGATGAATAACGGCTGTCTCTGGGACAGGTTTCGACTTTTGTTAGTGAGTTGTCAAGGATAGTCCGATGCTTTCGTCATTTCAGGGCTGGAGTTGTATTATTGGAGGTTAGATACAGTTCAAACCGCCTCCGTTGTTGCTGTGACTCGGCTCCCTATAGAAGCTGGAAAACTCGACGTCTCTGCTGCTGCTCTCGTTCTCGAAGCTCCCTCGAGGCTGAGAGGGCGGCTATTTTGTCCTGGTACCACGAGGCGAAAAGGAGCCAGACGAGACTGGGGGACCAAGAGCGCCACCGCCGTATTTACATTCTTTTTTTTTTCCTCCCACGTTGCTGGCGTTGCATGGTCCTTTGCCTAGTTGCCCCCATCCTCGCGCGTCGGGTTTAATGGGCCCCGGCCGCGGACTCGAAGCTACTGCCAGTATTTGCACCGTTCGGATATAACAAACCGGAGTCGGCACATGGTCACCGGCGGCTCCGTTTTTCTTGAAGTCGTTGAAATAGCGACATACGAATAGGCCTATGAATCGCCTTTCCGCTGCGGGTACTGCTCTAAAAAGAGAAAACTTTGGGCTGGATCGGTGAATACGCTCCAGCCCAGCGGTCTGCCCCCCTTGCGAGTGGCCCCAGCTGAAGACGCACGTTGCCAATGGGGAACCTGCCAGAGTTGCAGTGCATCTTGGGTGTATGTTGTTGTCACAAGTGACAGCGTCTGGAGGCCTCGCACTGTGGAAATGAGCGGCCGGAGAGATAGCAGTCAAGCGTTTCATTTGCCGAAGACTGATGTGTTGCGATCCATCCAAGGGCAGGCTAGCAGTCGTGTTTGCCTCCATGCGTATAGTGGTGGGACCAGCCGTCCGTGCCCGAGTCGAAGCACATGCCGAGCTTTGAAATCGGAGATAGAAATCTGCGATTTGACATACCCGGCTCTAAGGCTGTGTGGCATACGCAACGCTTGTCTTGCGGTCTCTGAGGCGGCTGAGATCCACCCCGGAGGAGTGCTCGAACCCGGTGTGTCTTCCAAGACAGCCTGGGTCGGCTCAGCTCAGCTAGCCTCAGCCATTTTGCCTGGGACCCCAGCCTCGAGTGGCATCTGGGTGTCATTGCGAGATCTTGGAGACGGCGGGCAGTTTTCCCTTCTTCTTTCTGCTACTAGTGATACGACTAGTGACTGTATCTTCGGCCTGGCTGTTCTCGTTCTCGGTTTGTTGTTTCTGCCGCCCTCAGGGGCGAAGTCATCTGAAAATGCTGCGACTCTGTGTAAATCCGGCTGCCCACCATCTTAATTCCGTGGCTGCCTAAGGCGCCTGGCTGAGGAATCCAACTGGTCACTCACTTGTGCTTCCCACATTGTCCGATTATTCAGCGCCTGCTCGCTGAATTCATCAGCGCAGCTCGCACTCCGACGAGCAGCGACTTTCCATGGAACGTGTGGAGAAGGCCAGGCTGCGAAAAGCGGCTCGGTTCATGATTTGGGGCCGCGCCGGTCAGGGAGAGGCTCCTGGCCGTAAGATCCTTATCCTTACTTGGCACGCCGTATCCGTTTCAACTCAGATTGAGATGCCCGGCGTGCGTGTGTGGCGCTTGTAGGAGCCTGCTAAGCCTGCTTGCGGAAAAGCTCACCGGTGATTATGTCGACCCTGTGGGTTCTGTGTCTTCGGATAGACATTTATTCCGGCACGAGCCGTGAATCTACAGGCGTCGTCCCACGTGCTGGTTCCGAGAGACACGCTTCAGACGCTGCTAAGCCTTCTCCAATTTCTCCAACCTTGGTCAGTACGAAGCTGCAGACAATGGCACTGGCCTGTTCTTACTAATACTCCGTGATAGAACATGGTCCACGGAAGATCCAACACAGGACAAGAGTTTACGGCACTGTGGATCGATACTCGCCCTTTGTTGCGGCTGCTGACAAACGCGCTTGGTCACGCATTACTGCTCAGTAATGGGCAAGAGAAATGACCTTTCGGATGGCGAGATCGTGAAACCATGTCTCTACGCGCTGCAGTATAGCCTATAGGCAGTTTGCCGACCCTGCTTCGGCGTTACTCCGCAATGCTAGCGCTCTCTGGGCAGTATTTACTTACTCCGGTAATTGTTCCGCAGTCATGGAGTCATCGAGTTGTTTGACCCATTGCTGGCAATCATATTGAAGTCATCAGCTTGGCTCTTGTAACAGCATTATGTCATGCTAAGGAACAAATACGAACGCTCCGCATTTTGTCGCTTGCCACTGCTGTGCTGTAGCTGGCAATCCGATAATGGTGTTAGATACCAACAGTACCTCCTGTCGGTAGCTCTAAAGCATGTGCTGCGGGCAAACAGACAGAAGCATGTGACTGATCTCTATCAATCTTTTCCGAATATAGCAATTCACTACACCCATACTCGCGCATGCCTTTCAGACTAGATACAACGAAGACTGAAGACAAACACAAAACGCTGTGCCAACCCTACCCTACATCTTCGCAAGATCAAGCCAAAGCTCCAAGCCAATCAACTTGAACCCATACAAATGGTCTACACCGGACTGGAGAAGGCATCAGCACACTAAATCATGCCACATACCGGTAGCCCAAGCACTAATGATAATAGTGCCCTTATTCCCCTCGTTTACACGTATTTTCATTCTGCGGTCCTTGTTGTTTTGCAGACCTCGTGCCACAGAAATGCTTCCATGTTTCCATGTCTTCTGCACTAAAAACATCTCCCGCAATAGCGGAGCGGGTCCCGGAGTTAGTGTCGGGTCAGAGCCGCAACCACGCTGACCACATCACTGACCTAAGCAGATAAGTTCGAGCAACCAGGCGATACAACTAGGTCTGACTGATGAAAGTCTGAATAGATGGCAAAAAAAGCCGGTCGAGTGATAGGCAGAGAATGAGATTCTGTTTACGAATAAACGACTGTCTATTGGATAATCGTGGTACCAATATCAGAAATCTGTGACTGCCTAATGTATGCACTTGATAGTATAGCATCACTAGACCAGCTATCAAATGGGGCCTGACTATATTTCCCACAAAAGCTCTCGCTTAAGTTGCTCCGTAGCCAGGATTGACACACATTATACTCCTCGGAGAAGCTTAAATTGACCTCCATCAGAATCGTACAACGCTACTATAAAGCGACTCACCCCATAGTGTTCAGCCACTCAGCCCATGCTTGCCCGTCAGCTCGGCTTAAACTTTTCCAAGTAGAAATAGCTATTTAAACCACGATGTTTCCCACTTGGTATCTTCCATTCACTTTCAATCCTTGTCTACCGATACTGAAAACACGACCGTCATCATGCTTCACCTCGACTTGATCAACACTCTCAAAGACCTCTTTGGGCGGTTCGACCATGTCAGACCATGTAAGTGACTCTTGATACAAGCAGATAGTGTACGTCTAATGACTCAACTTCTTCAAATAGCCCATGCCAAAGGCATCTTTGTGTCTGGTTCTTTTACCCCGACAAACGAAGCCAAACAACTGTCCACCGCCCCTCACTTCGACGCTCCCTCGACGCCAGTCATAGCTAGATTCTCCCTCTTTACCGGAATCCCAGACTTGCCATCAAATACCCCCCAGGCAACTCCCCATGGCCTTGCTGTCCGATTTTTGATAGGAGAGGACACTAAGACAGACATCGTCTGTCAATCTTCAATCTTCTTCCCCGGAGGTACAGGGGAAGAAGTCCTCACGGTCTTCCGAGGCTTCAAGGATAATACTGCAGAGGAATATGCCAAAGATCATCCAGCTGCCGCTAGTTTCATACACGAAGACCGAAAGGTTCCGAAAAACTTTGGCACACAGTCCTTCTACTCTATCAACGCGTTCAAGTTTGTGAATGCTTCTGGCGAGAGTGCTTTTATCCGATATCGCTGGATCCCGCTGTCCGGGAAGCATTACTTGACGCAGAGCGAGTGGGAGGCAAAGGGGCCGAATTTCCTCTTTGACGAGCTACCTGGCGTTTTTGCCCAGGGCCCGATTTGCTTCAAGCTGGTGGCTCAGGTGGCTGGAGATGGCGACGTTATAAATGACTGCACAAAGATCTGGCCAGAAGATCGTAAGCTTGTTGAACTTGGCACCCTCACCTTGAACAAGGTTACCGGCGAGGAGGAATTGCCCCCTCAGAAGGAGACTATTGTTTACGATGTCTTTCCTGGAGTTCAAGGTGTCGAGCCTTCGGATGATCCGTTAATAGCCATTCGTTCTAAGGTGTATCAAACCAGTGGCCAGACTCGCCGAGATGCCAAAGTTTGACAAGTTGGTTTTAATTACATGCTTAGCTAGTTCTAATGCGTAGTAAGCCGCTGAAAAATTGATTTTCAGATTCAAAGTGTATGAGATGCCTCAATTTTGGCATGTGTATGTTTTTGGCCACCCTTGACAGCTTAACAAACTGATGGTCCCTTACCTCTTGTACTTTATTCTACCATATTTCATACATCCCTTATCTAACATTTTTTTCTACAAGGGATGGTTTAACAAGACACTAGCGTAGAGTAGCAAGATACACCGGTCTATCTAGTGTATGGTTATTTCACGTTGGTGTCTTATGAAACCGTCCCATGACAAAGACATTCCCAGCCGCATTGTTAAAAAGCAGTTACCTAAATCCTAGCCTGCCGGGGGACTACCGTTCCTACGACTCAGCCTAGAGAGCCGTCACTCAAATCGACGATATATCTATTGACTACGAGAAATTCGCGTGGAATTAACATGGAAGAAGCTCTCAGGAACCAGAACGCACTCCTCAAAAGGCGATGCCAAGCGCCCGAATCTTCCGTGGCAGATCTTCAGCGAAAGATTGGCACGTCATCTCGATGTGATTGTGCTGCTTACGAGCATCTTGGTCGGATAGAGCCTGGCTAGACAGACATTCCAACTTGATAATTAACGCGCAAGGACTGTGTTGTTCCCAAAGCTTGTAGGAGGCATCCAGGCAAAGGACAAGTGGTTGTTGCGGGCCTACATGAAATGCTTCACGAAATATGGTTGAACATTACAAAATTTGAAAGCCAGAATAAGTATATGAAGAAAGAAAAAATACATATATCTACATAAAATAACCCCCCCTCCCCCCGAAAAAACCGCCAAAGTCTACATCTTCGCCGCCGCGGATCGCGAGGCCTCCTCCTCCATCACCATCTTCTGCAGCATCAGCTGCCCGTTTGTTCTGGCCGGGCCTGTTCCCAAAACAGACTCGGCGAACATCCGGAGCTGCATCAGCATGATGGCGCTTTCGTAGATGACCAGAACCTCAATGTCTCTGGTCATGGCGCGGAGGTCGTGGAAGTTGTCGGAGCTCGAGTCGAGGCCCATGTCTAGGCACTCGACGCGCTTCTTTTGCGACCACCAAGGGGGCATCAGTCCCTTGGTCTCAGCCAAGTTCAAGTACACCCGGAAAGGAGAGACTGAGCTCTCCTTTCCGCTGAAGGCACTCTCCTTCTTCTTCAGGCCGGCGTACCAGTAGTCATCGGCTTCTCGGAGCCGGAACGAGTCGATAAGGAGGGCGTACACGTCGATCTTGTGGCGATCGTGCAGCCAGAGGCCCTTGCTCAAGCGAGCAAAAGGGTTTGGGAGAGAGGTCCGCAGGAAGGAGGGGATGTGAGGCTCTAACAACTGATCGATGGGGATGCTGGATGGTTTCACGCAGTACATGACCTGGTGAACGCCCCAGTCGGCATCTTGACATCCGATGCTACAGTATTGGACCGAGAGGCAGTTTTCGCAAGTCAGGAGAGTCAGCCCTTGGCTATTATTGACTGGATTATGCTGGCATCGGGCGCATGCGGTGTGTGGAGCGATTGTTTCGATTGGATCGTCTTCAAAGAGAGGGTAAGATAGCTTCTTGGGTTCCAGTGATCTTCTATATGCCTGGATGTCGACCTCATGAGTGAGGACGGTCAGAAGAGGAGAGGGAAGATCTGGCTGAAGAGAATCGATCAAATAGGCGATGTTATCATAACTCGTGAGAGCATCGTTGGATGTATACTCTAGCCCTGATGTAAAGAAAGCTTCCGTAACTGTAGTATTTGATGGCACAAGATATTGTTGCCGTTGGAGAATATTCATAGCTTCATCGAGATCAATGAGCTTTTCTTGGGATGGAGTGGTACTCGTAGTTTCATCGCGATCAATGAGCTCTTCTTCAGATGAAGTGATATTTATAGCTTCATCGAGATCGATGAGCTCTTCTTGGGATGTAGTGGAATTCGTATCTTCATCGAGATCGATGGGCTTTTCTTGAGATGCGTCCTTCTGCTGCGAGCTTTCTGGGTCTTTGAGATTCTTGAAATAATTCTCCATGGGTAGATATGGGTTGTTCGTTTCGATAGAATCTCGAGTCCATCGATATAGTGCGCGATTTCTCTCATCCAAGGACAAATAATACGGATCAGATTGATATTGAGAGCTCGAATCATCGTCAATAGCCAGAGAAGCAAGACTGGGATCGTTTGAAACGGGGGTTGGAGGCTGCTCTTCTTTGCGGTCTGACATGTTGGTGACTATCTCTTGTCGAATACTTGATTGAGGAAATGTATGAATTCAAACGTCTGGGGGAAACGAGAAGTGATTTGAGATAACGTCTGCGTGAGATTTCAGACCACAGAGTGTTTCGAGAAAGATAACTGATGACTTGAATTGACAATGATATGGTGGAATCAAGATGCTGGATGAAGAAACAACGAGGAAGAATGTGGTGGGTGAGCGGGCTGCGAAAGCAAAACAAAACAAAATCAAATAAATTGCCAGTGTTTTGAAAACAAAGAGGCTCAGGCCAAAGTGAAAGCGTTGTGACTGGGCAAGTATATGCAGCTGCATGTGCGTTTGCCAGTGGCAAGCAATAAGGGGCGGGTAGAGGAATAACTGCTGCCGCACAGAAGATTTTGTTTTCTCAGAATTATTACTCCATGGCAACATGCAGGTCTGTGTGTCTGTTTTGTCTGATCTGCTTTGCATTGATTCACGCTTGGCTGTTTACCATTGATTTCTCGAATCTCCTACTTCAAGTTTTTGTGCAATTGCCTTTGCCTATTTTTGCATGTTTGGGAGGAGGCGTCTTTCAGATTTCAACAGATTCCTTTTGCAATGCTTTACTGGCTTGGTTTCTATGCCTCTCCCTAAATTCTCCAGTATCTCAATGATGATATCCGGCTTTTCAGCATTCAGCATTCCTCAACTTTCTCTATGTTCATCTTTGTTATTCTGCTACATATTCTGTTTTCGTTCTACAATTACTCCTTCAAGATAGTATCCATGATATTGCATACCAGTTGACATCTTTACAACTTTGAGCACGTTCATGCAACGCTACTGCGACTTGCCTATACAAAGATATCGCTATTCTATCCAAGAAGCAATTTAATATCGATAAGTACCTATTCTAGTGTAAAGACATATCACCTCTTATCAACAAGCTAATAGTTGTATTTGGCAGAGCTGCTCTAGTCGCCTGCTTGAATAGCCTAGTATCATCATCGATATCCATCGATATCAGGTCAAAGCAAAGAATGTACTCGTCGATTGTACAACCCAAACACGTCCAAAATTGAGATTGACCTACTAGCTAGAAATTATACTAGTGCAGAATTGTTACACGAGGAAAAGGCATTCACCACAAGACGTTTGAATATATCCATTCTTCAGTTTGCAACTATACAATGCCGGGGCCAATCTGATCTGCCACTTAAAAACTGCGTAATACCAAGGCCATGAAATATTGAGCGATGTACACACAATTATAGCGACAAGTCTGAGTGGTGAGTTTGATAGCTTTTCCAGCCGCGTTTGCCTTGTGTTCAAAGCCAATCTTCTCCACCATGCGATCTGTTACAAGCTATGTTCAATCGCCATAGAACAGGCTAGTTTGCCTAAGATCTACGTATGTAGTCCGTCGGGAAGTTATTAAAACAGTCCCAAGATGTCTATCTGGATATTTATTTCGACGGCGACTGTGCGGCCGTTGGATACTATGTAAAATGTATCGAAGCGATTGAAGCGAAAACTCGGGGCATTTGCTCAGCTAACACCGTCGTCAAAGTCTCATGTCTGAAGGAAAATGCTCCAAGTCATGTTCTGCAGCTTTATTAGCTGCCATCGTAAGGTGAATATCATTAGCTATGACTTCCATGCACGTCGGCTCACGCATTCTTCTCTCGCGGTACCCGCTGACTCAAGCGAAACACTTGCCCCAGCGTATATACCTAGCTAACTGTGATTCACAGGTACGAATTGCGTCTCCACAAACCCTATGATACTAACGAAGCTTCCTATATTCGACCATGATCGCATGTCAGCCTTTGCTAAATCTAAAGAAAAAGTAACTCGCTCGTGTCTAGAAACCAACAGTCCTTCGCTTCTACTCAAATAGCTCACTAGGTGCGCTATTTCATCAAGGGCACACGGCACAAAGCCAAGCAAGGTTGGTGGCAATTGTTCGCCAATAATGGAATGGATCAAGTAAAAGCTACAACTTTCAGCCTCACTCCACCTAGACGGCCAGGCACATTTCGCAATCTCAAGGACTTTCTCTTCCGCCGTTTTACGGGATAGAGAGCGGCGATCGCAATGTTACCTTGGCTGTCATCAATCCTGAAAACAACGTGGCCAGTGTCACACCCGGTCGTTCAGCAGCTCGTAAGGCATCCAGAGCGGAGTAACGGCGCCGGGACTAAGTAAGTATAGCCAACTTGGCATGCACCTTGTGATTGGCGCCAAGTCGTTTGTCGTATCAAGAGAGAATGCGGAGGATCAGGAGAATCCTTCGGATGTGATAGCGTGTGAGACTGCCGCCACATCCATCTCGATCACAGCAAGTAGCTACACGGATAAGCACGCAAGGCAGAGTCGCGGATCTAGAACAAGGCCAAGTGTACAGGCTGATCCACGCACACAAGAGTGTTTCGGGCAGTTACACGACCTTGCCCATCCCATCTGAAGGCTAAAGTAGAAGACCCATATTGGGTGGTGTGGCAAAGTACAACGACCAGCTGAAAGTCCGGGACAACCCACACCAAAAGTCTTGTGAAGGAGAAACACGGAAAGTAGTGACTCTTATGAATAAGCCGAGCGCGCTCCCCACAGTCAATTCATCGGGCAAATCTTGTAGATGACCGAAGAGCGGAAATGAATCCGTGTATATGTCCGAGCATGCTAGGACTTTTAGGCCTGCTCGGGCCGTGCCGTACGTCTAAAAAAGTTGGCGCGATTTTGGCGCAGCAGAACCACAAGATTTAGCAATATACAATTACCTAGTCTTTAGAACTTTCATGTATTGTTCGTGATAGTGCATGGTTAGTGCATTTACTTTGCGAAATAGAGGGGCCGCGCGAAGGATCAAGCAGACTAGTTATTTATCTTGGCTTTACCAGGTTTTCCGTGAAAATGGAGACACAGTAATTGCAGCTGAAACAAACTGCGCTGAATGGACCCTAGTTAAGATTGGCAAGTGTACCATTGCTGATGGATATGCATAGCTGACGGCTGCAATGCAACTCCTGTGGTCAGCACAAAGTCGTATTTGGCCTGACTGGCGCACTCTGTTGACAAAGTCGTGCTTTTTTCAGGTAAAGGTGGCGGGCCTACTGTTTGGGAGATCCGTATATAGATTATTAGGTACTGTACATCCTCCTTGCATCTTGGCAATGGAGTTTTCCTGGCTTGGGTAGTACCAAGTCTTTTCGGTTGTCGGATAAGCAAGCCATAAGCCCCAAGCAAGCGGCCCAGATTCCGCGGTGCCGGGCTTCTCTTTGTTATCCTTGGAATCCGCCGGTATTTGCCGAGCTTATCCTTGCAGAATTTTGCAGGTAGGTACATATATGCATTATACATTTCCGGGCTATGTAGCATGTATTAGCCGATGGCTTCTCTCTTGTTAACCTCCTGAACTAACCCTTGACAACTGCTGATTTACTTGATTTAATGATAAATAAAAATAAGCAATGTTGGTATATTGCAAGATTTAGCTTTATTGTTCTTCAGTTGGTATATATACCAGTTTGAGATTGCTTTAAACACTCAAGTAACATATTTTACATTAATACAAACATAAGCTGAACACATTAATTAGCGAGTTATCTAGTTCATGAACAAATATTGAAAATATGATTATTAATTTGCAATATAAAAAAAAAAAAAAAAAAAAAAACAATAACACCTAACCCCTGTTCCTTGTACACATACATACGATTAGGCCTTGACATGAGCCATTAAACACTCAATATATTTAAACAATGCTTACTTGCGCCATGTTTGGTGTGGCGAAACTGTGGAGGTTGCTGGAATACTGTATGTAAGTGGCCTGCCTATATCAGACGATTACGGTTACCTAATCGGCACAGAAACGCATACAAACACCAAAGCTATCATATCCCGATATGCTACAGCATATCATTGGTTCATACGCGACTCTACAGTACAGTAGCTCGCGAGTATGGATGGGTGGATCTTACGTCAGATCATTGTGCAGAATCGGTTTGTACAGCGTCAGCTATTCTAGCTTGGCGCATACAGCTGAGCTATCAGCTCCTCTGCTTGTTCGTTCTAGATTCAGATTCATTTACCCGTCGACAGATTCCAAAGACATCCTGGTTTTCTGACGTATCATAAGGCTGGATGTTCGCAAGCAAGTTTGATCCACAACGAACCACCAGCCATGTAGCTAACCTACCTTGGCAAATAAACCGGTGGCATATGCTTGATCTTCCTCCCGCTGGATTTGTGGTGTGATCGGACACGTTAATGACCCGTAGCAGCACTGCGGAGTCAGAATTAAGTGCGCGGTACAAGTCTACTGGTGAATCTCCCGGGATGCAATTTACGCGTCCAATCATTACCTGTGTGAACTAATCCAGACAATATCTAAATGCTACACACCGCACTGCCCCCCAACGTCACTTTATCTTTGCTTGCTGCCTTTCCTTATTTCGTTAGATACGGGTAACCGCAGAACTCCGTGTCCAGGATAATGAACTATGGATCCATGGGGTTTCCAATTGAGAATGAACGAATGTCAATAAGATCTACTCTCCCCCACTCCAGCCAGATACCGGTTTAAGTGCCATTGCTACTGTTTGACTAGACAGTGGTGACTATATAAAACCATTACCCAACACCGCTCTAGTTCAAGTAACTGGCGAGAAAATAACACAATACAGTTCTTACCACAGCCTTTGGCGTTTCATTCGTTTTCATTAAAAAAAAATGATCAATCAAGAATGGCCGGTTGTGGCAGACCGTAGTCAAAAGAAGAGGATCCAGAACCGTGTAGCACAGAGAACATATCGTAAGTCAGCTCATCCCGCACGTGGCAAACTCTAGGTACCTTTTATTTGCCTTGATACATAGCAAATAGGAAACAGAGCTATGTATCTGACTCAATCGAATTACACTAGGCAATCGCATAAAAGAGCGCATGGAAGAGCTACAAAAAGAGGTCAACGAGTATCGCCGCCGAGAGCAACAGCAAGCCTCGTCAGAGCATCAAGACAGAAGTGTCGGCGAATCGGAAAGAGACGCCATCAGTATTAACGCAAATGGCGAAAAGTCTGTCTTCCTAGCGGAGTGTGTTATGGATACAAGGGCCGATATCAAATCATTGCCCAGCGTTGGCTCCAACACACCGCCACCGAATAACGCCTCTCCAGGCAATATAAGCAGTAATAACAGCATCAAAAGCAGAAATAGCCCTGGAGTTGTCGAGAAAGAGGACGGTAGGAACAGTGAAAGCTACGTTATGGACATGGACAGACGTGAGGATGCCGCTTCATTGATAGGCAGTGTCACCCCCGAACAATCCACGAGGAATGTTGCGATTCAGCAGACGCATGCTGCTGTTCCACCTCAACGTCTCACTCAGCCACAGCATCAACGAACTCACATGCCTCAGCAGTTCCCGTTGACATCATTTAGCTTGGCAGCGCCAGCTTTACCTCCTACGTACAATTTGGCGACTGACTGGGGGTGGACGAATGCGCCAAACTTGTATAGAGACCCGATGAATCACCAAGCAATCTCAGGTACGGAGAGCCAAAATTTCGTTTGCTTGTTGATGTATACAACGTTAGCCAACAATGAATACTCTTGCCGTGCGGATATCAACTAACATGTTTCTCCTTTATTAGGATTTCCGAATCTCAGACAAATACGAGGCGATCATGATTCGAACTCGGACGCACCCTATGCAATTCCCGATGTCACGGCATTCATGGCACACCCTCCCGAGGCAAAATATTCCCACATTCAAGCGATGGATCACGAAACAGATGTCCGAACGATAGCGGGTAGATCATCGGATGAATCAAGCGATCCAGGGAGTATAAGTTCTAGGAGTTCAGTTACTGGTGGCGCGCTATACGAATGCCCGCATAAGCTTCTAGCACAAATGCTGCAAAGTTATGAGAACGGTGAGCAGCGATTAAAAGATAGGAGCCTGGAAGATCGGTTCGAGTTTATGCGGGTGTGCGCCTCTGTAGCTGGCTTCCACAGCATTGACGATATGGCAAAGAAGTATTACACTGCGGACTTTAGCCATGATTCTGTCATCTCGCGGGAGCAGCGCAGCAGTCGGCACAGTCAGCTTCCACAGTTGCTTTCGAAACTTCGAAAGAGCGTCAAAACATGGACTCAGTGGGAAGCTCATCGTTATCAGTACGAAATCATCAAGTCAGCACAGAGCCTTATTCGCGCAGAGCGGAGCGACTATCACACAGCAGAGAATATCTATGCCGAAGCACTTATGGATCTGGAGAAGGCGCTGGCTGTAGGGCTGGCTCATAACTCGGGGGATACCAATTTGATACCAAGAGCATTTCGAAGATTATCCAAGGTGTTTCAAGATACAGTAAGCCATTCGAGTCCTACTACCTTGATTGCGAGTGTTTTTAGCACATAATGCGAGTTGCTAAGTGTACTGACTTCCCTTGTAGTCACCAAAGATGTGGAATTTGATTGAGACGCTTGTTGGTATGGATGAGACAATGACTCAAAAGCAACGAACCTATACGTCACTTTCGATTATGCTGCTCTTGTGCTGTTCGGATCAAATGCACAAATGCGACATCTCGGCGTTGGTATCGAGCTGTCTACATACTGCACAATATCATTCAAGGTGATACAGAGGTTCTATTGATATTCACCATCGTGTTTTCTTTTAGCTTATGGCAATAGATGAGGCGAAACAATGTTTCAACCTGGCCCTGAAAAGCTTTTATCTAGATGATCTGAGAAGCCATCGTCCGACAATGATGCTCTTTAACATCTAAAGATACTCTATGCAAATAAATAGCAAAAATTATCCGAATGAGTCATATATGTATGGGGTCGTGATGCTATGGCCTAGTAAGAAGTATGACTCCGGAGATCAAATTGTGCATTTATATAAAAAGGTGAAGCTTCGCCAATCGAGCAATAGGTGGGCCGGGGTATCGGACTGTTCCTTATCTTCACTAAACCCCCCCTCTCTACTTGTCATCTTAATTACTTGTCGTATTCAGACATCATACTCAACATTTCTATTGGGAAGATGAGTAATAGAACCCAATAAAGAGCTTTAGAAAGTTTTTTAGTAGCTCGACCACGAAATGTAGTAGATGCGGGCTGTAGTATCCCGATGCTTTGCATATTGATTCCATATACACTGACTGGAGACAGCGTTACCTTGATGCTTAGGGCCGGCTGACGGGTTTGCAGCCTTATCTTTGTCTGTATAAAGTCTTCTACTGTCGAGAGATTCTGATGCCACTCTCTCGCGTCATCGGTAGTTAGGGAAACAGCATCAACGTCATACTCGTAGTTCCCGTTGGTAATTCTGGATGCCAAGAAGAGAAGAAATGATGTCTCGTGCCCGGGGGACTCAAACACCAACACTGCTTTGAAGTTTGGATACGTCTTTATGACGAGATCACCATCGTGGCTTTTGACGTCGAATCGAAAAGAGCGCCAGATTTCGTGTGTATCCATAATCAGCATCTGCCGAAGCTGGGATCCATGGAATAGGCTATTGCCTTGGAGGAGGTTTGGCTTCAAATAAAAGGCATTTTGATAGCGTTTTCTGACTGATCCAGATTCCATTTGGGATATTTCTTCCTCGAGGTACTCCTCGCGCACTCTTGCCATTGTCGTCCATGGCTCCTCAAAATATAGCCCGATGATGTCCGAGGTGCTCTTGATTCCACATATGGAAGCTAGCGTAGTATTATCGTCGCAATGGATCCTAGCCAACTCATTTCCTCGAACTCGAGCATATCGGTCTGCGCCGAGGCGCTTGAGATATATGCCTGCAGTAGCTGAGGGATTTGCGTCAAAGCAACAGTTGAGTAGTAAAATCACAAGGTCTCCAGAAGCCCAAGGTTGACGAAGACTCTTGATGAGGGAAGTGATGTGGATGCCTTTGTTGGACATGGTGATCGGATCTTGCGGGACTTTGGATCCCCAAACACGCACTAGCCTATCAAATCCAGAGTGTATTTTGTATTCTGGCAGTCCCTTGCGGTATGATTTGTCCACGAAATTATGGAAATCTCTTGGAGACTTTGCAAACAGCCCATATGCCATATCTGGATCCGACGACGGAATTGCGGCTCGCCAGGCGAAGATGGTGTGATCATCAGATTGTTGAAGAATATGTTCCTGTAGCCGAAGAAAAGCCCTCCTCCCTTCCCCGTAGATTAGAGGCATATGGACATCGAAGAGTCCGAATAAAGAATATGCAACGTCTTCCTCGCGAGTTGTTTCCCTATTAGCAGCCCAACTCAGGCGCCTTCCTACACTGACCTGCTGAAGGGGGCCCGAGCCGTCGAGAACAAATGCATCAATCCCCGTGATCACTGCAAGTTGCTTTGCAACAGCCGTCTTTTCTGCAATCTTCTCCCATGATTTGTTGTAGAATTCGAGTCGAGATGGTGCAATGAGCTCTTGCAAAGTCCAGCCTCGAGTGAACCACCGGCTATGGCCAAAGCCAATAGCTGCCGTAGTTAGGGCGGTCTTCTCGATGTTCGGAGACGGGTAATCCTCCAGGAATGCATAAGCGACTGCTGAATTCTTGTACCACTTGAACATGGAATTGATTGCTTCGCCAAGTTCTGAAGAACTAGTCTTATCGATGCAACACGAATCTACCCAAGCGTAATCCAAGCCGTGGCTATATGCCTTCTTGCAAGTATCCCTAATCTTAGGGAATCCAGCTAGCTTTTCTCGCAGATCTAGCGAGTGAAAGTCTTGAAAAGACACCTCCTCCTTGCCCCAAGTATGGGATAAAATGGCATAGGGCGGTGGCTTGCCGTGGAACTGGTGAAGCTTTAGTGTCCGCGTGTTGATTAGCCTCATATTTAAAACCAACAAAGATTCGTCTCGAGGCTCGATAAGTCCTTAAACTTAATATTGCACCCCCCGAATTAACAATGAAATTAAATGTTACTTGAAATGCTGGTATTAATCCTTCTGTGGTAGGCAGCAAAGCCAGTGAATCTATTCATCATGTGACACGACATGCAGTGGCTATGTCTCTATTGACGTATCAGCGCGGCTTAGCACAGCTTGACAGCTTCGCCTCGCAGTGGATGCAAGAAGTGGAACTGGTGGTTACTCATCTGGACTTTTTGCATCAAGAAAGTCCGGCAACATAGATTCTGTATGCGATTATTGTTTTGCAATTAGACAGGGATCAATCGTGTAAAAAGCGCGAGCTCTAGACTTGTCTGTTGCTGACTTGCAGCCGACACACTCTCGGTGCATTCTCTCAGTTTGTGGAAATCGCCGATAAAGTGATTGTGTACTGAGATATAAATAAGGCTCTCGCCACCATTTCTTCCGCACTATGAAAACCGCTTTTAATATTATTATTTGGGACTTTTATCACTTATTTATTTACTTGGCCTTTCCGTGCTTGGCAGATAAAAATCTTGATGCACCTCAATTGAAGCATTGGAGCGTATTCTGCTCCGCTATCCTGCTCATGGATGCTAAATCTTGGGCGCTTGATGCGCCCACGATCCTTTCAACGCTGAAAGCAAACGTTGTGCCTTTCTTCTACACTTGGTATGGCGCTGCGCTATCGGTATTTGTCGTGTTCAACTTCAAGGCGCTGCCCTTTGTATGGACGGCGCGAACATATTACCATCTGAACACCGCCTTGAAAAACCAGCAAAAGCGACTGGTTACATCCACCGATGGAGGCAGAAGGAAGGTTGCGCTGGTTAAAAAGGAAAACGCAGGAGATTCCATCGAAAAGCACCCCTTGTTCAAGCCGGACATTATTAGCACCTATGTACCGCTGTTGGAGATCGACATGAACTTGCATAAGTCGAATTCGACCTTCTTCACAGACCTTGACATATCTCGGATCAAGTTGATGGGGAGGATCATTGCGCCAGCGTGGCCAATGGACAGCATGGAAATCGAATACAAAGGGCGAGATGGGACCAACAAGAAAGAAAAGGTAAAAGGCCGGCCTGCTCTCATCTTGGGAGCTACACATACGTCTTTCAAACGTGAGCTTCGACCTTATGCTTCTTACGACGTGGAATCGCGCATCCTAGGTTGGGATTCTCGCTGGATATATGTCGGATCATGGTTCCTCAGCAAATCTACGTCAAAAAAGAAGGTTTATGCGACTAGTCTGTCAAAGTATATCATCAAGAAGGGGCGTATCACGGTGCGGCCAGAGCAATTCTTCGTTGAATGTGGGTGGATTCCTGCACAAGAGGCAGGCCATGGCGAGAATGAGAAAGCAGTGGACAGCGAGGCAGGATGGTCAAGGTCAGAAGTTGAAGCCCACCAAGAGAAGGGGATGCAGATTGTCAAGACATGGGGAGAGGCAAATGTGTTGATGGAGCAGGAATATGAAGATTAATGAGAGACATAGATGATTGCAAAACGGTAGAAGCCGCTGCCCAGAATCCATGTCAAATGGAGCTTTTCCTCCATCATTTGCTGCCCGTTTGCAAGTACAGACTCTTTTCTCAGGCGAAACTCATACTCTTTACGCCTTTGGCCAAGTATACCTTGTTGCTGATTCACTTCATCGTAATAATGTGATTCACGCCACCCTGCTAGTCCTCAATTGAGAGCTCTGGAGTGCAGGTACTGGTGGCACCAATATGAAGATTCCAGAGGCACTGGGTCATTCTACGGCAGAGCGCATAAGCGGCGGCTACGCATAATTCACACTTTAACTGCTCATGAACGTTGCGAAGGAGTTATTTGCTGATTATACGGGAATTGAATACCGCGCACGCTATAGAACCCAAGATCCTGTCTTCGTGAATCTACGCGAAGAGGTTGCGATCCCATTATTGGTTCAGACATTTTGTGGTCCCCTGCCTGGCTTGGTCAACTACATGCTGGGTAGCAAATCTTCAGTCAAGGCAATTGTCACAGAGCGACAGATAACAAAAGTGCTTCACTAGCCATTAATATAGAATTCTTATTGCACCTCAGTATATAGATCACGACCTTCTACAAGATTCTAAGAGAAAACTACTCCCCCCTGCCTCATACAGCTTAGCGTTCTCCAATACTAAACAGCACTGCCCCTCATACGCATAGCGATTAAGCCTAGTCATTTCCCTCAGATCATCGCTAAGAACAATAGATAGATACCTCAGGATGTAAAAGGATACCTGAGGATGCATGGGAAGCCCTGTAGTCATAAATTGGACGCGGGCTAATTGACAGGCCGAGAGACTCGAAGAAGCTTCTCCAAACTGTCAATTCCACTGCCTCGGTGTCCCGTAACACAAATTATCGCCAGACGTCTTTTCTTGCAGTATTCCATGCGCCTGTGTATAAAGCACTAAAAGATTGCCATAGGACCAGCCCTATAGCGTCTCAATGATGTCGACGGCATCATGTCCTGATGACACTTTCGGGCCTTGGGCAGGTCCTCAGTGTCGCGGCGGCTTCGACTTTACTTTACTATTCGAGGAAACGATCCTCTCTATTCTGCTTTCTAGCATCTTCATTCTCCTCTCTCCATTGCGGATTCTCGCACTTTTCGCAGCGCCAATAAGAGTCAAGTCAAGTCCGTTGGACTGGGCCAAAAAGGTATGACACACCGCGTCCTATTCTGAGTTGTACGACGTGAATTGTACGACGTGATAGTACATAACTCACCAGTTGGCAAGATTACTTCAACATGCTTCATCGCCCTAAGCGCCGCCCTCGTTGGCCTCTGGGTGGTGAGTTCCAGCAAGTCGCCTTCTTCTGCCATCACTTACACGCGCGCCACGATCGCAAGCTCTGCGCTTAACTTCGTTCTATCCCTGCTATACGTTCCTTTGTCCCATCTCGAGCATCGATCTTCTTTCCGACCGTCATTTCTCATATCCGTCTACTTGGCCCTGTCAATTCTGTTTGACGCGGCCCGCTCTCGCACGCTATGGATGCTCGAAAATGCTGGCGGCAGCTCCATCCCCGCCGTCTTTACAGCGAATTTGGCGTTGAGGGCCGTGATGCTCCTGTTCGAGTCCACAGAGAAACGATCCGTCTTAACAGATGAATACAAAAATGTCTCAAAAGAGGGCGCAAGCGGACCCTACAATTTGGGCGTGTTCTACTGGCTCTGCTCCTTATTCTTTACTGGTTATAAAAAGATTCTTGCGCACGATGATCTGTATCAGCTTGACGACACGTTGCGATCTGAGCCTCTAGCGAAGAAAATGTCAGAGGCTTGGGGAAAAGGTTAGTAGCACTGCCGCTCCAATAGTCACCTATACACCGTTCAAGAGTTCTCGATTATTTGACTTAAAATACTAATTCGTGGACTGTTTAGTATCCGACAAGAGCAAATCCGGCGCACTACTCGGTGCTTGGATAAAGGCATTCATAGGCCCATTAACGATACCAATAATCCCTCGACTATTTCAGATTGGCTTCACTTACACTCAGCCGTTCTTAATCACGGCAGCAATAAACCTTGCCGCCACGCCGCAGACTCAGCAATTTAATAACAATGGGTACGGATTAATCGGGGCCTATATCCTTGTGTATACCGGCATAGCTGCAAGTGGTTCTCTCATCTGCTTAAGGGTTGAAGTGGTATACTAATCTGCCTTTTATTATGTATCTAGGTATCGATAACCCAATACGAATGGCATAATTGTCGCGCTGTTACCATGATGCGTGGCAGCCTCATACCTCTCGTCTACGAAAAAACACTCCATGTTGATTCAACAAGCCTGTCTAGGTCTACTCCTAGCGGCACATTGACGCTTGTGAGCACGGATATCGAAACAATATCTGGTGGAATTCTGTTATTTCATGAAACATGGAGCAACATTCTCGAAATTGGCATCGCCATCTATCTCCTGGAAAGGCAACTGGGCGCCGCATGTGTAATGGGCGTAGGCTTTGCAATTGGTACACTCTCTCTTCCTTGGCAGTATGCAGATGTAAACAGCATTGTTAACTAAATGGTACCATTAGTCGTCATGATTGGCTCCGGCTTCTTAGCTGGGCCCATTGGAAAGCATCAAGCAGCCTGGATCGCGGCATCACAACGCCGAGTAACTGCAACCTCGAAAGCCCTAGGAAGTGTCAAATGGTTGAAGATATCAGGCCTTACTGATGTAGCTTTCAACGGGATCAGAAGGCTTCGGACCCAAGAGCTAGCTGCATCAACAAAGTTTCGTTTGTTCCTTGGAATCACCATTGTACTTTGTATGCGTGCCTCACTTCCCAACATCAGCTCCGAAATACATCTGCTGACATTTCACTAGCTATTTGCACGCCTGTTTTTGGTCCGCTCCTCACTTTTGCAACCGCTGCGGGTATAGCTTCGCGTGGCAATGGTGACTTGACTATTGCAAAGATTTTTACATCGTATTCCCTCATTGTTTTACTTAATACTCCTTTATCTCTATTTACCGCCTCTATGCCGGCAATTGCAGGAGCCGTGACATCTTTCCAAAGAATTCAAGACTATCTCAACGTAACTCAAAGGAGGGATAATCGCATTTCGTCTAGTCATGGTAACAGGGATGATCGGACTACCAAGACGGAGGCTTCGCAGATTGTTTCTGATGCCACCAACAAAGAGAACCCCCCCGGCCGTGTGACCGTCTTGGAACCAGATGTTATTGCTTCCCTCGGCGGCAGATTTTCTTGGCCTGAAGAGGCAATATCTGCTCAAAGCAGGGATATCACGCCTCAAGACACATCCGGTGGCGAGAATCAGGAGAATCGGGTCCATCACGAAAAACCGCCAGTTATTGATATCAGTCCTCGCATTGACATCCGCCGCCAAACATTAACACTTATTCTTGGGCCCGTCGGTTGTGGGAAATCAACTCTTCTCAAGGCCCTGTTGGGGGAGTTGTCAGATTTTGACGGCTCAGTCCAGACTCGATTCTCTGGCGCTGTGACCTTCTGTGACCAAACTCCTTGGTTGCCGAACGAGAAGATCCGAGACATTGTTTGCGGAAGATCGGCCCAAGATACAAATATGCTTGAAGAAAAAGAAATGGGCCAAGATCTGGATTGGTACCGTCGCATAATAACCTCATGCGCTTTGGAAAGAGACATCGCTATGTGGCCGCAAGGAGACCAAACATCTGTAGGATCCAAGGGGATCTCAATAAGCGGAGGTCAGAAACAACGCTTGGTAAGCTCTCCATGTCAAATACGTTTCGCATCTCTCTTTCTTTCCACTTTTGAATGTTTACCTATAATGACGCTCGACAGTCCATGGCGCGAGCGGCCTTTGCTCGCAGTGAATTACTGGTAATGGACGACTGCTTCAGCGGACTTGATGCGAACACTGAAGATACAGTCTTTGACAATCTTCTAAGCCGAGAAGGAATTCTTCGCAAAGCAAACATGACCGTTGTCCTTGCGTCTTCAGACTGTGAGTACATTGCGTTCCATTTAACGGCTTCATACGCCTGCTGACACCGTTCTGCAGATCGTCGCGTCCCATACGCGGATCAAATTATCATACTAAATGAGAAAGGCCAACTTCAGTATGCGGGTAGTGTCGATGGTCTCAAGGAAAATCCAGACTTCAAGTGGCTTTTGGGAGATTCTGCCGCGAAAGCTAGCAAAAGATCAAACGAGGGCATCGCAAAGAACGGACACAAGCCAGAGCCTTCAGCAAACCAAGCTCCAGATGCAGTCGCTGCTGAGCTTACAGGAGCACTTCAAACTGATGCTGCCCGTCAAATGGGTGATTCTGCTGTCTATAAGTTCTATCTTGAGTCAGCTGGCTGGCCGACAATAATTGCTTTTACTATTGGGATTATTGTCTTTGCATTTTGCGACTCTTTCCCCAGTAGGTCCCAATCATTGGGATTTGAGACTTTGACGTGCTTACTGATAATTCTTTACTCAGGCGTCTGGCTTAAATGGTGGGCTGAATCGAATGAAGAGAATCCCAACTCCGATCTTGGGAAATGGCTTGGTGTCTATACTGTTTTTTCCATTGGGGCTTTTTCCTCATGTCTATTCGCCTGTTGGTAAGATGACTCAGAGGCTTCATTTAGTGCTTTTATATCTAGATTACTAACTCTATTTTTGAAGGCAGCTGTTCATCGTTGTCATTAACCGATCTGGACTCTACTTCCACGATATCTTAGTCAACACGGTCTCACGGTAAGGGATGTTACATATATGGCATGTGAATCGACTAACGCTCAACATCTAGAGCTCCTATGTCCTATCACACGACTACTGATAGTGGGATTACTGTAAATCGATTCAGCCAAGATCTCCAATTGATTGATATGGAGCTACCGGCCTCGGCCCTAGGCGTTGTAATAAGTAAGTTTGCCATAGTGAAAGAGGCAATCTATCGGGCACCAGCCGCAAGATTTTCTGTTTCAAAAAACGCTTACGATTTTGTAGCAATCTCTTTCGGCGTTGCGCAGTTTGTCTTGGTTTGTGCTTCCTCAAAGTACATGGCTGCCGTCATACCATTTCTCTTGGCTCTGCTCTACGCAGTTCAGCACTTCTACTTGCGCACTGCGCGGCAGCTACGTCTTCTTGACATCGAATTCAAAGCTCCTCTCTATTCACAGCTCATGGAAACTGTAGCTGGTCTCGTAACCATTCGAGCGTTTCACTGGGAATCGCGTTCTGCAGCCAAGTATATGAGGGCTCTGGATAAATCGCAACAGCCAAATTATCTGCTCCTCTGTGTGCAGCGATGGCTAGTGTTTGCGGTCAACATCATAGTCATGCTGCTTGCAGTAATTCTTATTGTCCTAACGACCACTCTGCGGGAGAAGATTGGGCCCGGGTTCGCAGGTGTCGCATTGAGCAATATACTTGCATTTAGTGCTACGATGGAAGCCACCATCAACAGCTGGGTCCAACTCGAGATTTCTCTTGGGGCGATTGCTCGCATCAGAAGCTTTTCGATGCAGACAAAAAGTGAAGATGACGAGGCTATTGATGTTTTGGCCGCAGAAGGGCGGAATGAGCAGCTTATGGAGCCAAATCTCAACGCACTGGACAGCACATTTTGGCCGAGCAAGGGTCGTATTGAGATTGAGACACTCTGTGCTTCGTACCCGTATGTGATACTCGACGATAGCTCAGCAAAGACGAATACTAACTTGCATTCCAATAATACAGATCATCTGGGCGCGTCTTGAATGACATCACTTTATCCATCCAAGCTGGAGAGAAAGTCGGTATTTGCGGTCGAACTGGAAGGTGAGGCGAAATAGCCGTGTACACATATGGCAACAAAGCACTAATCCTACAAAGCGGAAAATCTTCCTTATTTCTGAGCCTGCTTGGACTTATTGCTCAAGACTCGGGCAAAATTAGTATTGATGGCGTTGATCTGGCGACCTTGCCCCGGGAATATCTACGCACTCGTATTGTTGCCGTGCCTCAAGAGGCATACATCTTGGAGGGAACAGTGCGGCTGAATGCAGATCCTTATCGGAGCCAAGATGAAGATGTCCAGTCTACTGCAGTTGACCCCGAGAGACGCGACAAGGAAATCATCGTCGTCCTTGAACGAGTCGGCCTGTGGAAGAAGATTGAGGCTCGAGGCGGCCTTTCCGCGGCTATTGACGAGAAATTCTTTTCACAGGGAGAGTCTCAATTGATGATCCTCGCTCGCGCAATGCTGCGAGATGGGGGGAGCAGAGTGTTGCTCTTGGATGAGGCCACGAGCAGGCAAGTATCCCAATACATCAACAATGGCGCGGAAATGATGCTGACTTGTTATACTCCAGCCTGGATGAAGCAACCAGCAATGTTATTAATACCATCATTCGGACCTGGTTTAAAGACTGGACTATCCTTGCGATTGCGCACAAATTAGATGCCATTCTCGACTACGACAAAGTCGCTGTCTTGGATGATGGAAAGTTGATGGAATTTGACGCCCCACGAAAGCTGTTGTCTCGGCAAAATTCCATCTTCAAAGACTTGTATCTTGTTTCAACTAACCAATAATTTGTCACTATAAAGCCGGCATGAGACTCACCGGAAACCTCGATATTAGCTACTGGGTGGCCACGAGCCGATCATGACTGAGCATAATTGGGCCACGTAGGAAATTACTTGTACAATTATTCGCCAGAGTCAACTGTCTTCATATGTATCCTCACTCATTTTTAGCGCGTTATCATCTCTACTATTTGTCATTCTCGCAATAAAATAGAATTTCGTGTATAATAGTCAAACCTTTGCAGATATCAAGACTCCTGTCCTCCGTTTGCTTCGCTAAAATGCGCCCGAAATATACGTCCGGAAATCATTCCACAAGAATTATCGAGCGGGGGAGTTACTAAGATTCATGGTGGCAAGGATTTATCAGGTAATACCACGGCCATAGCAATCCCCAGTATGGTTTAGAATGAAAGCACGTTAAAGGGACCCGTCATTGCGAGATAATGGCTGTGACTAATCGTGACCCCATCAAATAAATGCCTAGTAGCTATATCCGTACCTATCTCCAAAGTGATGTGCAACTGACAAAGTTCCCAATGAGAGGTCACTGCAGTGAACAGATTGGGCGCTGTGTCACCACGCCGAGCCCAAGATAGTGCTCTCAAAACAAATCTTCGTCTCACTAGATAATCTCCCGTATCTCCAAGCTTCACCTCTGAAGCAATCGCATGGCCTTCCTCTTCGAGCAGCCAGGCTCCACTGCGCTGCGTGGAGGCGGGAACTGATTGCACCACCGCCAATCTGCGATCCGATTTTCGTCCAATATTGCACTAAAGACGTAATTCTGCAAGGGGCTTGCCTGTGGCGGGGACTTGCAGCTCGGCTTGAAGCTCTCTCTGGAGCATTGATAACCCGAGCTGTTTCCGTCTGCTCATGTACTTTTGTCTTCTTTCCTGACCTGCGATTAATCAATCTGCCGAAGAACTGGCTGTCGCCTTTTGCATCTTCACAATGGCCATTTCCAAGCTCGCCCTGTTCCTGGCGGGAGTCGCAGGCGTCGTCGCAGCTCCCAGCTACGGCCAAGAGCCTCTGAGTTCCATCGCGCCGTCGTCTAAATCCCAGTGCAATCTTCCTCCGATTTTAGATCCGACGGGCGATGGACTCCCCTCTGCCGACGACCTCTTTGCGTCCAAATCTGCACGAGACCAGCAAATTAAGCGTCTTCAAGCGATAGTCCAGGTGCCCTCTATTTCCTACGATGACAACGGACCGGTTGGCGAAGATAAGCGCTGGGAGCCCTTCTTCGATCTGCACAAAGTCTTGGAAAAGACATTTCCCAACGTGTGAGCCTAGCCTTTCTTACATGTGTGTGGATTGACGTCTTGGCTGGATTTGTTAACACATAATAGGCACAAGAGGGCCAAGCTCGAGAAGATCAACACCCTCGGCCTTCTCTACACAATCCAAGGCTCCGATGACAGCCTCAAGCCAGTGCTATTGATGGCCCACCAAGATGTCGTCCCAGTGGCTGACGAGTCGACTTGGACATATCCTCCCTTTGAAGCCGTGTACGACGGCGAGTTTATCTGGGGCCGAGGAACCTCGGACGACAAGAACAGCCTTACCGCTATTCTGTCGGCGTTTGAAGCCCTCTTGTCTGACAAAGACTGGGCGCCAAAGCGTACTTTCTTGCTTGCTTTTGGATACGACGAGGAGTGCTCCGGCTTCCGTGGCGCTGGCGAAATTTCCGCGCATCTCAAGAAGCAGTATGGCGAAGACAGCTTTGCCGCCATCCTGGATGAAGGTGGCCTTGGATTGACGCAAGTCGACGATGTCCTGTATGTCCTCCCGGCCGTCACCGAAAAGGGCCATGTCGACATCTTCTTTGAGCTGGACGTCGTTGGTGGCCACAGCTCTGTTCCTTTTCCTCACACCGGTATTGGTATCATTGCGGAAATCGTCAGCGAGCTGGAAGCCCATCCTTTCCAGCCTGAGCTGATCGAGGACGGCCCAGTCCACGGCCATCTGAAGTGCCAGGCGCGCTACTCGCCTGAAGCATATCCAGATCTCACGCGCTTGGTCCAACGAGGCGACTTGGATGGCATTGCGCAGTGGCTGGTCGAGGCTGGCCGGAACACGCAGTACATCGTTCAGACTTCGCAGGCCGTGGACATAATCAACGGCGGGCAAAAGATTAATGCGATGCCTGAAAAGACTATCCTGGGCGTAAATTACCGTGTTGCCCACCAGAATAGTATTGCCGAAGTGCAGCACAATGCCGTTCAACGCGTCGACAGCATCATCAACAAGTACGGCCTGAAGCTTAAGCCATTTGAGGACGACGAAGAATATGAGGCATACGTCGCCAGTCTTTCGCCTGAAGCTCGCGAAAAGGCCGGTTCGAGCGATGTCGACTACAAGGGCACCTTGGTTCTATCAACCAAGGGCAATTTCCATCCCAGCCCCATTTCTCCAACCAGTGGCCATGCCTGGGATGTCTTTGCCGGTACTCTTCGACACAGCTTTGCGTTCGATAACGGAACCGTGGTTCCCACCGGAGAGATTATGACGGGCAACACTGACACTCGCCACTATATTGGTAAGTTGTATATATCTTATGTCTGGGGGATTTTTCGCTAAAATACCAAATAGGACTTTCAAAAAACATCTGGCGCTTCACCCCTGATCGATTTCACGCTGAAAACAACATCCATACCATTGACGAGCACGCTCGAGTAGATGGTCACATTGAGATGCTCAAATTTTACTACGACTTTGTGCGCAACTTTGACGCCGCGAAATTCTAAACAGTCTCTTGGAAGAAAAAGCGTTGATAGTCATAAATTGAATAATACATGATGATTTGTTGTACTAAGCTTCACTTTTCTCAATTGCAATCTTCTTCATACCCATGGGTCGCGTGATCAATGCGGAAGAGCCTAAAGAAGCAATGCATACACTTGCAACTTGGCAATCAAGTCGATTCTCCTCATAGTTGGCATAAGTGGATAAAGGTCCTAGATGTTCAACATTTCTTACTTATATACTCAAGCTGGCATATATAATTGTCCTCGTCGGCAATGAGACACAGCGGTACTTCCTGAACCGGCTTATCGAAATTGGCCGAGGGTAAATCGCGCTGCTCCGATTCGCCAGGAATGTCGGGGAACTCCCCCACAAAGACCGAAAACGCTCTCCACGATCCCCAGAGCCGAAGCCGGGGAAGTGCTTAGCAAATCGGGACTCACGCAGTTCAAGGAGAAGCTCAGTCTCGAGGAACCTTTGCAAAAAGCATTTCCATCCATCATTGGCATTCCCACGTCCGCAAATTTCGCATCTCGGCTCCCCACATAACTTTAATTGAACCGAGTCAACAGCTGCCGGACAGATTTGACAGATAAGCCGTGCTGGCATATCCTAAGTCATCTACAATCTACAATCTCATCCACACATCGCGGAACAGAAGCCGAGTGGAGCGATGGGCTCTTCCAATTCAGACGGCGAGACTTCATCAAGTCCCCCGCTACTACGCGCGCGACTGCGTGCCAGCCATGCTTGCACTGTCTGTAGAATCCGCAAAGTCAGATGCGATGTTGCAGTGACTGGCTTTCCGTGCACGAATTGCCGGCTGGATTCTGCCAATTGCAAGGTGTTGCCGCGAAAGCGAAAGTGGTGAGTTACCATCATTTTGGGAGCGTGCTTATTGAATGCCCGTTACTAAAGTTACTTTGCATAGGGAACAAAGAGTAAAGCGCGTGTTTGATCAAGAGGCAAAAGAGAAACTATCGCAATCCCGACATATAGATGTAGAAAAGGCAAAACCTTCACAGCCGGTGTACCCAAACCTCCAGCCCCAAGCAGCAACTAAAAACGACCAAGAAAGGGACAGCTCGAGCTCGTCCAGCCCATCTGTCAAGATCGATCCATCCTTAGCCCCGGCGTTCCAACAAGAGGCGTCGGATTTTAGTAAAGAAGCTTTAAACGCAAACTTTAGCTTCCCAGATGGTACCATTGACCCAAGCAAAATAGGACAGCAAGATGGCTTCGGTATTAGCAATTCCTGGGGAACGGGATATGACAAAACTACCATCTTTGGACTGCAGCCGCCAGCACGTCTCGTGCCTTATTCCAACTACAACTTTGTTGATGCTGGATCCCTCTATCAGCTTAGCCATATCGACGTAGCGTACTTGACAGAAAAGGGCTGTCTCACCTTGCCTGCGGAAACAGCACTAGAAGAGTTCTTCCACCAGTATTTCTCACATATTCATCCCATCATACCTCTGGTCAGCGAAGCGGAATTCTGGGCCGCAGATGCTCGCATTCCTCTTCTCCTGATCCGGGCAATGCTGTTCATATCATCTCCTGTAAGTCCACCAAGGGCATCATGATGCATTGAACTTTTCTAGTCATGTAGCTGACCTCTAATAGTACGTGTCAGCATCAACGCTTCTCAGTCTTGGGTATAACAGCGTACAGGCAGCTCATCTTGAACTATATACGGCTGCAAAGGTCAGTGTGCCAATACTCCATCCATCATTAGCAGAGTCTAACCGTCTCCGATTTGCTTCAGACCTTGACCCAATTCGACATCCACAGAGACAATGTCGTCAGTGCCCAAGTAGCGCTCCTGCTGACTTATTACACTCCCGCACCGAGCGATACCACAAACACATACTGGATGGTAAACGCAGTCCACTTTGCCCGTTGCGCGCACGCAGACCAGTATCACACACTAAATGACGGCAATCCCGCGAAATTACGGCTGAAACGACTGTGGTGGACCTGCATATTGCGAGACAGAGTCATTTCCTTGAGCTTGCGAAGACCATTGGTCATTGGATGCGATGATTTCGACTTTAGCCAACCGGGGCTTCTTCTTGCCGACTTTTCGGACGAGTTGGGAGTCTCTACGGTGTATGACCGGCCGACAAGACAGATTATAGCACATTTCATATCGGCGTTTTGCGAGATTGTCAATCCCTTGAGCATGGCCCTCGCGATACTCTACCCAGCGGCTGGCCCCAAGGTCATCACCTCAGAGACAGACACTGGAAGGGAATCCGATGCCTGTGCTGAAGTTGTCGGGCTCTTGGACGTTTGGTATCAGAAAACAAGAGAGCGATTCGAGATTTCTACTCCATCGATTGGCGTCCACAAATCTGTGACAATGTTCATCAAGATGACTTTTATCTACTACTTGTAAGACTGCTTCCGCCCCAAAACAGGACGTACACTGACATCCTCAAGTGCTGCGAGAGCCAGTCTGTGTTATCACATGATGCTACTATCCGTATCCAATCCTAGCCACGCATCAGATACCAAGAAGAACGATCTCCAAGTCCAGGCAGAGATGGATTCAGCATTAAAGAGTATCACTGGCATGTTTATGCAGTTAGCCCGTCTAGGCCTTGTCCAGTATCTGCCAAACACATTGTAGGCAAACTATAATCTCTTGCTTCGAAATCCAAGGCTAACTCAAATCTCCAGCGTTACCTTTACAGCTATTCCGCTCATCTGGCAAGTCCTAGATGCAAAGATACTAAACACTGGCGCACCCGCCGCAGACAACATGCGCGATCTCATGGTCTACACCAACGTCATGAACAAATTCCGAGGCCTCCACGAAAACGCAAACAACGTTTTAAAATTCATAAAACAGCTCATTACTCACATCCAAACAACAGAATCGGCCGAGATCATGCAGCACGAGCTGCTGTTGGCAGATTCTTCTTTCCCGCCAGAACTGCTGTCAAGCTTCCTGCCTGATGGGAAGACGCAGGACAGCATCATCACCCACGAGCCGAAAAATAAATGGGCAAAGCTATTCGCCGGAAAACCACGGACCTACTTGCGAATCGCATTGACGATTCAGCATTCTCTTTCCAGTGGCAATTTCCCATCGGAGGAGGACTTTCCCAAGGCACTGCAGATGGTGAGATTCGCAGAAGACACAATGGATAGTGGCGTTGATGTCGGGCTGTACAAGTATTTGCAACACATGGAGGATTTCTTACTATCTGCTTAGTTATCATTAGCGTGGTGTCTGGGAAATGGGGGTTTTTTATTCTTACTATTATGCTTGAAATAAAAGCCATTTGTAAATTGACCTATACGTAACGTGAACATTTCTTCATCTGAGTCAAAAAGAGGTTGTTGCAATCTTTATGTACCCGGATATGTGCGGAAACGTGTGCTGTACAAGATTTGCCGCCTATAGTCTTTCAAAGCTAGACTCGGCATCGCTCTAGACATCCATCAAAGTATCCTCCTCAGCATGATTGTATAGTAACACTAGTCCAAAGCAAGTTGCGGAGGTGTGGAGCAAGAGCTGGATTATAATGCCAAGTACGCGCAGGAGACACTTTAGCGGGTAGAGATAAGCAGCGCGCCCATCTTAAATCATGGCATTTCGCAAATCTATGCAAGCATGTGCAATGGGCCTTTCTTTGTTCCCATCTCATATCCAACAGATGAAATCCTCAAGATTGGCTTGGTAGAAACGCTATAACCAAATATCTAGTGTGATGCGCCTCCACTTTCGACTTCTTCCTTGGTGTAGCCATAAGCCGTCAATGACTTTCCATCAATTTTGACAGGCGTAGCAGCTATTTTCATTGTGAGACAGTCTTCTCAAGTAACGATAGATATCATGGTTGCTTTTTTACCTGACAGGACAAAGTAGAGGCGAGCGGGTTCCTCTGAGTAGTTTGTCCATCCGTGAATCGTGCCGCGCTGGACGCACACATCGCCAGGCTTCATATCGATGCGGACACCATCATCGAGATGGCTGCATAGAGATGGCATTAGCAACTAAATCGTAATTTACAAATTGAAAGAGAGGAAGACAGAGGCAACGTACCAGGAAACTTCGCCATTGAGAAGGATGCCGAAATCTAGCGACTCCGTCCGGTGGAACAACTGCCGCTATTCTTAGTATCTGCGCCTGAACTGAATACCCCGCCCCGGGCTCTTGGATCTTGAAATAAAAGTTACTGTTACCGTTTCCACTTTTGGTGGGATGTCGACAACTCGGAGAATAATCCCCTTGTTGTTCGACAGGTCAGTGGTTCGCGTCTTGGTCGGATCAACCCATTCGTCGTTGGAGGCTGGGAATTGGTGCGTCTCATAGAGCACCGCAAAATTGGCCCCCGTCGGCGTTGGGACGCAGGGAATTGGGCTGTCGGCAACAACAACTGCTCTGCCTTCTGAATTGTGGCCGGTGACAATCCGCCGGGGGTCTGGGAACCAAGAAGTCATATTGAAGGTGTGAATATTGTCGCGGCTGCGTGTGTTAATGATACGGTATGGTGAATGAGTAGAACGCAAGGTGCCGTGAGTAGGTATATACAGGAATTGGACTCATTAACATTAGACTGCAAATCACATGACGCAGCTTCCAAGACATGCAGCGCAACAACGATGTGCGGTGTAGCCGCAGATTACTTGACAAGTGTGTGCTATTCTACTACGCATTGTCGAACGCTGTTGCTCTGTTTGCCGATCGTTATCCGACAAACCAGGTAACTTGCAGTATCCTACGGTTGTGATAACTCAACAACTGACGACAGGGTAAGCTCTAATTTGCAAGTTTCACGTCGAAAAGTGAATTTTGTTGGGGACCATAAGCAAACTGGAGAACATGAGGGGCACAAGTGCAAGACCAATGGGCTGCCTAACAGGCCCTGCCAAGATTAGCGAGAGGCAGAATAAGCTAATGTTGGATCTGCTAATTGGCCATAAAAGCGCATTTCACTACCCGTAGGATCACAATAAGAGCGAATCGCTGGCTGAGTAGCAATCACGCAGATATGCGCTTGATGTTCTTGATAGGTATTGTGCCTGCAATCACGCATGTTTAGCGATGTCGGCGCTTTCTCCGGCTTCTCACCCAACACCAAGTGGCGTGCAAGACAACACGAGGCGAATTGCATGTATGGGGAATTAGCAGCTGGAGACAAAAGAGCCAAGACGGTGGAAAATGCCACTTTTCGACGCCACACCCTAGTACCTCTAGCAAGTCTGGTAAGCATAAATTGTCATCAGGTACACAACGGCGCTAGCGAATGACAATCGAAGCCGTTCATATAAAGATGCTAGAAAAAAGATCGCCCTTTGATGATAGTTATAAAATTCAACTGTGACGAGCAACACGCCTGTACCGCTCGATTTTCTTCGAGGACTAGCCCAAGAGGTAAATGACCTACTTCACATAGGCTCATGCTCTATAAGGATCGCAACAATATCGATTGTAGCATGTGATTGTCATTCCTATCCGTGATCTTAGACGCATGTATATGGAATTAGCATATTGCCCATACAGACAAATTAAGTTGGCGTCGCCATCGCTATCCGAAAGCTGCACTTAGTAAAGCTGGCGCCATCGTGGATTCTGCTTTGGGAAGCTGGTGCTATCTTGGGCAACTACCATCTGCGGCTAGTCTGCGGATCAAGATCGCTCCATGTATCGTAAAATAAGTCTCTCGTGTGTGTGTGCGATTTTGGCTAATTTTTCGGCCTCTTGATGCCGGAAATCATGTGGAGCTTCTTCGGGCGATGCATCGAGTCCGCGTGAAGAGCCTGAACCGGGACGGTACATATATTGAGCCGGACATTGGACGCCTACCAGATCCGTTTCCGCTGCGTCCCCAGAGTAAACTGCGGAGAAGGTGAGTATTCAGAAGATAGTATGTATCTAGGATAAGACAGAATCAGTACGATCCGTTTAACAACAGAGGGAGAGAGATACACGCTAACAAATACACCGGAATCTCCAAGCTGCAGTTGCTGTGTTTGGCATGGATGCGGGCGTAAATCCCACTAGCGCATCTGGCCAGCGAATAGTCAAATAAATAGTATCCGAGAAATGGCCCAGGGACGAAGAGGCATAGTAGATATATCGAGAACATGGACAGCAAGGGGTGTATTCATTGGCGTCAACGCGGTGCGCATAGTTGAGGAACTGTATGCTGATTGTTTGATAGATCCCTGCCTCTAGATATCCGCTTGCCTAGGGTAACTCATATAAAAGAGTTGCCGAGGCTGAGTTTCATGAAACTCCTCAATTCTTCTCCATAATTTTGTCATTCTGCGCAAACGTACAACAATCAGTCTGGACCTCTCATCATAGCGCTTCGCTCTGAACCTCTCATACGCGATACAAAGCAAGGACTCTGAGCTCAGTCTCGATTTTGTTCGCCATGTTCAAGCGAATCAGCAATATTTTGACGCAGGGTTTCCCACCGAAGCCTACCTTCACAGAGAATCACTTGGGCGACCTATCTGACAAGGTCAGTTACATCTTGCGTGTACCCTTTGATTCGTCCTGCTAATGACGCTTATGCCCACTCGAGTAGGTCTTCATTGTAACTGGCGGATACTCAGGCGTAGGATACCAGCTCTCAAAACTGCTTTATGCCAAAAACGCCATTGTCTATATTGCAGGGCGCCGCGAAGACGCCGGCCAAGATGCTATCAAATCCATCAAAGGAGCCCATCCCAACTCCAAGGGCAGGCTGGAATTCTTGCTACTCGATCTAGCCGATCTGTCCACTATCAAGGCCGGCGCAAACGCTTTCTTGGAGAAGGAGACGAGACTCGACGTCCTTTTCAACAATGCGGGAATCATGCGCTTGCCTAAAAAGGCTCCAACCAGGTCGAAACAGGTGGGTCGCATTCTCTCTCTGGTAACAGAGGCTGTCACGGTATGGGATACTTACCTATTTTTCGTCTAGGATCATGAAATCATGATGGCTGTCAACTGCTTCGGGCCCTACCTCTTCACAAAGCTCCTGCACCCAGTCATCGAATCAACCGCCAAATCGTCACCGGCAGGCAGCGTCCGTGTTATCTGGCTGGGGTCCCTTATGATCCAATTAATGGCGCCAAAAGGTGGTATGGATCTCGACAACCTGGATTACAAGAAGAAATGGCTAGATGAGTATACCAGATACTCAGCTAGCAAGGCCGGAAATCTTTTCATCGGTAGTGAATGGGCTAGACGGGATGCCGACAATGGGATTTTGCATTTGGTAAGCAGACGTGTGCCAAGATGTCATGTCTGATGGTCTCAAGCATTCTAACAATGTGCCGTGTGATAGACTGTCAATCCTGGTAATCTCAAAACACCACTGCAGCGCGACGTGTCTGCGCTCGAATACTATTCAATGGTAAGCTATTGCCTTTGCAAAACCTTAGGAAATACATATCACGCTAATCCTTGGAGTAGGCACCAGCCCTGCATGATCCCATCTACGGCGCATACTCGGAGTTATTTGCTGGCCTATCTCCAGATGTCAAGCCAGAGCACAGTGGACAATATGTCATGCCTTGGGGTCGATTTGGCCCAACCCGTCCAGACGTTGACAAGTCCTTGTCTCCACAAGATGGAGAAGACATGTCCAAGGCTGGGAAATTCTTCGAATATTGCGATAATCAGACAAAATCCTTTGCATAGGAATTTATGCGATTGAAGTATGGCCGGCATCTGCGCAGGATAAGAGAGATACCAATGATGGAGGAATGTTGCTCGGAAATGATACCTTTTGAAGTTTTGTTTAAAGTTAGGAAATTTAAAATTGATTAGAAAAAAAAATGAAAGCATTCCCTCACATATGTCCTGACCAGTGGGCGATTTTCTATAATCACACTCGAGGGTGCTCATACAAAGTGTCAAAATTCAAGAGGGGTAGATCTTGATCTCGTTTGACGAATTGAACCACCGTTTCAAATCTTTCACGCTCGTCAAGCGATCGATCGTCTTTCAAGGGAGAGAGAAGCAAAAAGGAGAAGACTCAGGCCCTGACGATCATCGGAAGCGGAATTGATTCAGTGTGTCATTGGAATCGGCAGATCCTGATTTCGCTACGTTCTCTCAATGTTACGGCAAATGCAATAACAAGTTGATACACTCATATACACAATAGTGTTGAAAAAAAAAAATGAGAGGTTCGCATATTCCATTATGGACTGCAAGGGGAAACACAGAGAAGCAGTGTTACTGTATGCGGGTCATACTTAACTAGATCGCCGGTTGGACCTTTGTATACCTTCAAGATGTGTGATCTGATACACCGAAAAAAAAAAAAAATTGTGCCAAGCAGATTGAGATGACGTTTGAGGTTCAGATAGGCTAAGACAAGTTGTATCAAGGTGTTTGAGGCACTCGATTTGCCGTGCATAAGAATGGACAGACGAGATGGTACCAATCTGAAACTTTGACCCATAGGGCAAGTCATAGTCGTACTCACAGATGCAAAGTGATGGCAGTTGTATTCCTGACACCCATGATAAATCAGTCTACATGAAACGTCTTTTTCATTGGCAATGAATCGTGCCGTTCACGTCCGTTCAGGAGTAGTCTCGGTAGATCGTTAACCACGAGCTTCAAGAAGTGCGGCCATGTGGATAGAGATATTAATAGCATGGCACCAAAACATGCACGCGCAAGCTTGCAGGCTTAGCAGCATGGCTGTCTAGGCGAGAACAAGATTTCTTGATCTGCTTTCCAGTCCCAACGTGGGCCGGGTGGGTTTCATCCCGCTGCGAGTACGGGTCTTCATGCTAAGCTTTCTGGCCATGAGCAGTGGAGGACCCCTGGAGAGCTTGGATGGGACCCGCCGGCAATGGCCTTGGAACCGGTGTTATTTTCCCCTTGGGCGCAAAAGAACCGATCGTTGGGTAGCAATCTCAAGACTGCGAGTCGTACTGGTCGTCTGACTATCGCATGTTGGCGGCCAAAATCAAGGATCGGTGAAGGCGATGAAGATTTTGCATAAGCCTGGCTCCTGATATCTACGCGCTAGTCGGCGTAGATAGGCGCCGGGGGTTCATCCGATAGGCGGATTCCCACTGCAAGTGAGATGGAAAGATTCGAGAACAAAGCTCAGCTGCTTGGCGTCCTCTGGCGTTGGTCCTTGTTGAGAAGACCCCAGCAGGACTCTTATCGAAGAAGCTAAGGGCCAGACTAGATGGAAGAGGTTAATTGACACGGAATTCTCCAGCCAGGGGGATTGAAGGAAAACCTGGAAAGAAAAAAAAATTAAAAGTGGTGCGTATTGTTTAAACGAACCCCCAGTCAGGTTCGCCACCACCCATGCAGAAGGCTTTTGCCATGAGGCGCCACGGGCGCATATGACTCTGTGGCCGCAAGATGGCACTGTGGTTTTGCCTGCCATCGACATCAGCGGCAGTTGAACACGAGTTTGCTATGCGAGTGTGCCATCAATACGCAAGCCAAGCGTAACAACGACGTGCTTGGCCACGGCTTGCGGAGAGTCATTGGAGCGCCAATGGAGAATCAATGGAGAATTGATGGAGAAACTAGGTATCTCGCTCGCAGCTGATAACCTGATATTGAGGCTGCACGTGCGCTATCTAGCGATAAGCTCATCACCGGCGTAGCCCGAAGAGGCAACCCGGGCGGCTACACGGTCCCCTGCACCTCCATATCGCTGCCAAAACTTGGCCAGCAGAACCGCTTTTCAGGTCCACCTGCAAAACTTCTCTCTATCACGCACTCATTCTTCGCATCTTGTCCGACCCGCTGCCTTGGCTAGCTCGCCTGTTCCTTGCTGCGGATTCCGTATTATCGATGACTATGCGCCCGACGTTCGGCGGCCGCGTCCAAACTACCGATTGACTAAACTCGGCAGGTCGCAGCCAGGAATGACGAGAAATATGCTGGTGATACTGGCAGCATGGCACATACGGCGGCAGGGCCAGGCGGGACGGCCGTCATGCGATGGAGACGGACAAAGAGCCACCGGTGATCACGGAAGCCAATGGATGCTGCCGCAGACCAGCCGATCGTGACAAGCAGACACCGATTAGCCACCCACTGTGTTGGGGATGGAATCATGGCATGGCAGACAACGGGATATGGAGCATGGTGGACAGATGGAAAAGCAAAAAAACCGGGGATGCAGAGCTGGCGTCCGCCATGTTCCTGGGCCTGCCAAGCGCACGCCTCGCCTGCAGAAGCCTCTGGCATGCTCGCGGACGTTGGATTCCTCTCTGGAGACCCCCCACTCTTCGTCTCGCCATCGTGGCTGTAATTGCAAATCTAACAGGCCCGGGACCCAGACAAGCTTTTGCTCGCTGACACGGCACCCAGCCGCTATCAGGGATCACCACGCCCAAGGGGGGAGGGGCATTCCAGACAAGCCGGAGAGCCAGCCATTACTCATGGCAATTTTTTCTCTCTTATTTACATGTGCTACGCAGCTGCGATGGCTCGTCTCTCCCAAATCATGCTGCATCATCTCCCTTTCTCTGGCTTGAAGCCCCTCCCTAAACCCTGAGACAGGTCTCAGAACCGACTCTACTGATAGCCGGCACGCCACAGCAATGTCAACAGACCCTAGAGAGTATGGAGACGTTAGCGAGATCACTACGCCTGGCCGCAAGGGCAAGAAGCGTGTAGTCTGGAGCGAGGATGAATCGAAGCCGTCGTCGTTGAGGTCGTCTGCGAACCTCTCGGTTGGTCCATTCGGGAGGGAGATTGCCTCTCCTAGCAGTGGTGACTGGCTCTTGGACCACAGCCCGCCTGTTGGATATTTCGAACACTCGCCCCAGGCGTCGCCAAACCTACAGCCCTCTGACTCGGGGCCACCAGATGCTCAGGAATTGAGACTTGCCTTAAACATGGTGCTGCTGACGGAGGAGCACAACTCACCCGAATTACGAGCGTCACCGGCACAAGCATCGACTCCTGTCCCGAAAGCTGGAGAATCTACTACTCCAAAAGTGCCAAGACCAGTCTTGAAGCGCAATACCAGCTACAATGTCCGTCAAGAACAAGAAGAGGCAGACAAGGCGGAGGAGCATGTTACAGAACGGCAGCTTCGGTCCATGACGGATGCACGACAACGAGCAGATCGCCTGGCTGTAACGCTGGGCTCGTCTTACTCTCGGTCTGCCCCAGGTTCGAGACGAAACTCGATTGAACTTCAAAGATCATTCCAGCCCGTCCTCAAAGTCTCAGACCATACTGATCGAGACTTGGATGATGACGCTGCTACCGCAACTAGCCCTACGTCTACTCTCCGGGATTACACGCCTCACAGCACGCACTCTACCACACATCGTACCCCCCATAGCTCCCGCCTGTACCAGCCACATGAACATGACGGGGCAGAGTCGATCGTGAGCACTCATGATAAAGACTACCTTTTCCATTTACAACCTTCTTCATCCGGCAGATCAACTCCGGTCATCATGCAAGCCTACACGCAAGACTACGTCCCGAGGCCGTCAAGATATCGTGGAGGCATCCTTTCCTCTCTGCTCAAGCTTCATCGCGATGAAAATAGCGCCAATCGAGGCCAAAGTAGCAGTGGGTTCAGCACTCCTGTTACGACGCCGTCAACTCCCGTCATGTCTCCACAACATTCGCCCTCGTCTTCCAGACGGCCTTCTACCGTCAGTACCGTTCGATCACGATCATCTAGTCGTCTGAGAGGCTACCACAAATCCAAAGGTTCGACTTCTTCACTGGCATTGGGTGAGCTACTGAAGTCATCCACCATGTTTGCCGCTCCTGGTTCCAGCGAAATATCCGATCATTTTGGCGAAAAGAGGAAGAAGGAAAAGAAGTCAAAGAAGGAGCAAATTCGAATTACCGTTCACATCGCTGGCACAATTGCACGCCACAGGTATCTCTTGAAGCTATGTCGCGCCCTCATGATGTACGGTGCTCCAACGCACCGTCTTGAGGAGTACATGAGCATGTCCTCCCGCGTTCTCGAAATCGAAGGCCAGTTTCTTTACATGCCATCTTGCATGATTATCAGCTTCGACGACAGCTCTACTCACACGGCGGAAGTTAAAGTGGTCCGAGTTCCCCAGGGAGTTGATCTTGGCCGCTTACGAGATGTTCATAATATCTACAAGGACGTCGTTCATGATAAGCTTGGCGTAGAGGAGGCTACTAGACGCCTTGACAAGGTCATGGAACGGAAGCCCAAGTTCAATACCTGGTTTCGTGTGTTCATGTATGGTCTCGCCTCAGTTTGCGTGGCTCCATTCGCCTTCCAGGGCCGCTTCATCGATCTGCCAGTTGCCTTCCTCCTGGGTTGCCTAGTTGGACTTCTTCAGCTCGTGTTTGCCCCCAGCAATGAGCTTTATGCTCACGTTTTCGAGGTCTCTGCTGCTGTTATTACCACATTTTTGGCCCGCGGCTTTGGCTCTATCAAGGGTGGGAAACTATTCTGCTTTAGCGCATTGGCACAGAGCAGCATTGCCCTTATTCTCCCCGGCTACATGGTGCTCTGTGGTTCTCTAGAGCTTCAAAGCCATAACATTGTCGCCGGTAGTGTCCGTATGGTGCACGCGGTCATCTACACACTGTTTCTCGGCTACGGCATCACCATTGGAGCCTCCTTGTACGGCATGCTTGACAGCCAAGCGGCCAGTGCCACAACTTGCGACAATCCTCTCAGCGCCAACCGCGCATGGTCCATCCTGTTTGTTCCGGGCTTCACGCTCTGTCTGTGTATCATTAACCAGGCTAAGTGGAAACAGACACCTGTCATGACCATCATGTCTCTGGCTGGTTTCTGCGTGAATAGCTACTCGAGCCAGTACTTCCAAAGCAACAGTCAAATATCCAACATGCTTGGCGCGCTAACCATTGGCATCTTGGCCAACTTATACTCACGACTTGGGCGGCACGTGCAAAACGCTTGGCTGGATCTTGTAGAGTGGTGGCAAGCACGAGTCCAGCCGCGATTTTCCAAGAGGAAGCCGACGATGCCCCCTCTACCTGACGTGGAATCCAGCGCGGGGCCACCACCAGAAGAAAAGCAACGATTACCCAGGAAAGTGGGATATAGTCTTGCTGCTGCTGCGATGCTCCCAGCCATCTTTGTCCAGGTGCCTTCTGGTCTGGCTGCAAGTGGTTCCCTGTTAGCTGGCATCAACTCGGCAAATCTTTTGAACAAAAACACTACAGAAGCTTCCAACAGTTCCCAGATCGACGGTACTGCATTCACAGTTTTATTGAGCGTCATTCAAGTCGCAATTGGCATCAGCGTGGGCCTCTTTTTGAGTGCCTTGATTGTATATCCACTTGGCAAGAGGAGAAGCGGTTTATTTAGCTTCTAATTGTTTATTTTCGCCATTTTGTTTTTGCTTTTGAACCTTTTCATTTTGTTTGTTGTTTTTTTCATTCACTCCTTTTTAGCAAGCAAGCAACACCACAAGAGCGAACAGCGAAGTAACGAAATTCCTTTTTTCAGTATAGCAGACTTTTGTTTAAGCGACCTGCATTTTTTTATTCGACACAGCAAACTTGAAATCTACTATTATTTGACATATTCCATAAGGTGTACAGGGGCAAGAAGGGTGGGGGGAGGATGGAGTTTCACATCTTACAAACACGATTTAATACCCAGTATCTCGGCGCAATTGAAACATATACAAGAACTTCTTTTTGTTTGGGCTTAAGGCGTCAGCGAGTTGTATCACTGCTTTTTTTTATGTATCATCTTTGCTCTCAATTTTTGTGTAGGGGTAGAGACTCGGATCACATACTCGATGTATAGCATCTTAATTGTGTAGAGTCTCAGAATGAAACGGATAGATATTAGACATCTACAAGCTAGATACCATGTTACATTATACAATTTGGATAGATGGGAACCAACACCTGCTCTGATGTTTCCAGCTACAGAGATTCTCCCTAGAGTGAGTATTCTGGACACGAGATTATAGTACGAAATGTGACTGCCCTTCTATGTGAATTAAGCAGCACGGCACCTTATACTAGCCACATGCCCATACTTTTTATCGCCTACTCATTGGCTCTCTCCCACCATTGTGGCTACTTTGCTTCTCAACTCACTCCTTTCATATACTTTACGCAAGGGAAACTCGAATGGAATGGACCAAATAGGCTAGTTCCAGATCCACGTGCATCAAACGACACCCCCAGGAATCAGCTGGATTTGAAGCAGAGCCGTCTGGAGGTTGGGATGGGATATGTAATACTTGGGACGAATATGCGGGGGAAGAGACATACCATGTTCAAAGCGAAGGGGCGTATGCGGCCCAGTGGAAGTGAAGCTTCTGATTATCCAATCTATCGAGAATACGATGGCATGTCTAGCATATTCAAGATTTTTACGTATAAGATAAGACATGAATATACAGCTAGGAGAGGAGCACCACACACACAAGAAGGTATAATAGCATAAAGGATATACTTGGAGGCCTCAAAAGGCCTTCATCTCATGATACCGCGGCTAGAAGAGTTTTAGCTAATCTGGGACACAAACTCCCCATCTGGAACTTTTGGAAACTGACGGTTGGCATGTGTTCACTCCGGCATTCATGTCTCATCGCATACGAGCAAGGGTGTTGAATCTCGTATAACGCGGGGGGGGGGGGGGGGGGGGGGGGGGCGTCTGGCTACAAATTACGTGATGGTGTAGGGTTGTCCATTCTTCCGCTTTTGGGTTGTCGGTGGTCTTGTGATGTCTTGGTATGCTCTACGCTTTGTGAAGTATTCTCTTATTCCTATTCTCCTTTTATCAATAGGTCTGTAAGCTTGTCGTAATAGTAGTGTAGTAGTAGGTGATCCTGCAATGGAAGCTAGCTGAAGAAATCTTTATACCTCTATAATGGCGAGGAATGGACAAAGGGATGCTATTAGATGCTGTGATAGTATGGGTTGTATTACCTCAATGAGTTTATATCGCATGCTTGACATCCAACTTGGCACCCAAGCATATCAATACAACAAGGTACAAAAAAATAAGCAAAATTGTGGGCACTAGATAAAATATCATAAAGTAGAAAGTGAATTCACCAAACTTGTGATGTCTTTAATCCAGAAGACTTAATGCTAGCTGATTTATTGCTTGTATATCTAGATCTTGATGTTCCTGATGTTAGTTCGATATTACCCTAGAAGACAACGAAACATTAGCAATCCATATATCATTAACGTACCCACAAGATCAAAGCGGCTATGAACTTGAAGAAAGAAATAGCAAAAAAATTCAATTACAAACTTTTCTAAGAATTTCTCTTATTGAAGGACAGGGTAATATGGCATTAGTAAAGGCAAATAATGTGTGCATAGTTCGTGCTGGTGCTCGAAGTAGATCATTAGCTTATACGCTAATTCTGTTATCACAGTAGTCTTTTATAAGCCTTCTTCTACAGGGCTTATCATATCTAATGATCGGCCAAATGGTCTAGTGGTATGATTCTTGCTTTGGGCTACCAACTCAACTGCAAGAGGTCCCGTGTTCAATCCACGGTTTGGCCCCAAATCTTTCTTTTTGCATTTTTCAGGAATATTTATTTTGAGTTTTCTTCCAAATGAATATATTGTAACATTCATTTGGTCTATTTTTCTATGAAAATCTCTTTTCCTATGGGCATATAGGCTTGGAAATGTTAGCTGTTTTCTCTACTCTTTGTTGTTTGTCTATCTAGATTGTAGGCACCTTACATAAGTTGTCTTTTCAAGGATACACAATCTTATACTGTTCTCGCATCTACATGCACTCAATCTAATACCTCCAGCATGGCATATCCCTTGTGCGAAACTGCCTTACTCACCAGCATCAACGGATTAATCTCCTTCTTCTTCGCCACCTTTTCGGGCTTCTCTTCATTACCCTCCACGTCCATCTTCTCAAAATCATCATCTTCCTCCTCCTCCTCCTCCTCCTCCTCGTCAAACATTCCATTGTCCATAAACACCTTCAGCATGCCCTGCGAATAGCCACTCACCAACGCCGTGCCCATCTCTTCTGCAAGCACAGGCTTCGGCGCAGTTTCATCGCCTCCACCACCAGCACTATAGCCCGCCCTTCCACCCGCCAGATTCCAAAACACCAGCTCGGGCATCTCATAGCCGTGTTCCTCGTACTTCTTCTTGATCCTCTCGTACGAAGACGCAGACCACGGGCCTTGCGTCGGACCATTATCGTAATATAATTCCGCCTGGTCAAACTGCATGTCGCTAAAGACAAAAACACGCTTCACCATGTCCTCTTGCTTCAGATTCTTCTCAATGGCCGTTGGGAGAATCAGCTTTTCAAAGACGGCGACGAAATCTGTGTTGAATCCCCAGTCTGATTGCTTAATCGCGGCGACTTTCTCACTCAGCGTCTGGGTCGAATCGATGGATATCATTTTGGGATGAGAATGGAACGAGATGAAGTTGCCGCCGAATGGAGGCTCAGTCACCTCGGCGACCAGGAGCGACAGGCCAATCGCAGAATCCATGGGTGTCGTCTTGTCACTGAACGTGGGACTGCTCATACTCCCGGAGACGTCGCACACTGCGATGCAAGACGACAGAGTGCCGGAGTCCTTGATCCGCTGGACAAGAGCCTTCCACTGGCCGTTGAGGGCCTTTGCCTCAATCTCCTTGACAGTGCGGTCGACCAGCTCGTCCGCAGTCAGCCCCTCCAGGTCTCTGTTGGCATAAGCCACAAGACCAGATACGGCCTTTACCAACGTAGAAGGCATCAAGACAGCGCCGGAAATCCTGGCCTTCCCCTCAGCCACCTTGTTGATATAGCCGCGGAAGTGGTCTAGATCCTTCTTGACAAAGAGACTTGTGTAGTTCTTCATGGCAATCGACGGCACGCGGTCATACTTGATCTTGCCAAATGTGTTTGCGTTGATATCCCGCTCCACAACCTCGAGGTGCTTTCTCAGGGCGGACACGTCTTTGCGGTATTGCTCGCGGGCATGGCGGAGATAGACTTCTCGGCTGGTCGAGGCAGAGACGGCGCTGCCAAGGGACTCTCGCGGATACAGGATTTCGGCAATGGAGCTGATGACGCAGGTATGCCGGTCGTGGAAGTTGCCATGCGAGGGAGCCCATTTCGCACATAGCGAGATGCCCCTCTTGGCCTTGGGATCAGAGCTTCGAAGAGCCTCCAAGTCGGAATGGAGCTGCTCGGCAAACAGTCGAGCCACTGTGATATGCAGCGTCCGGTAAAAGGCGTTTGCGTCGAAGAGGTCTTTGAGAGCCTCGTGTCGAGAATCTCTCGCCGCATGTTTGGCAACGCTCGGGTCTCCAATGTGTACCGTCTTTTCCTCCAGGGCGTGCTCAATCTCCGCAAGTCCCTGTTCCTTCTTTTCGACTGTTCCCTTCTTTGCCTTGACAATTCGCTTTGGCGTCCTTCCACTGCTCGTGACGCCCGTTGCATTCTGCTTCTGCCGTCGCCGGCTAATAGCCTTTGACTTGATAGCCGCATCTTCCACATTCAGTACGACTTTCGGATTCTCAAGCACCTTCAACTTCTTCTCTGCCGCCAAGGCCAGAATATTCAGCAGATCCTTCCAATAGCCGTGCGAAACTCCATATCGAACATCATATCGATCCACAGCATTCTCCATCCCATCCCGCTTCTCCACCTTGACGAACTCCTCGTCAGCATTCTTCTCGCCCTCCTTTCTCACCTTCTTTTCAATAACCGGCCGGCTCAGCCACTGTAGATTGCCGACCAGCGTAAGGGGGTGATGTTCCGCCAACCACCCAGCAGCGCGGTAGAAGACGTGCTTGGAGCTCTTGCCCAAGTGTATCGATCGTGCATTAAAGATGATCTTCAGTGTGGCCAGCGGCTGTTCAGCCCATGCGGCGTCGAGAAGCTCCTTCAAGCGCGGGCCGGAAACGACGTCCTCCAGCTCGTAAAAGAGGTCGACCACGGGGCTTTTGGAAGACCGAAAGGCAACGTCCGAGTTCTCCGTCAGCATGAGGTTGAAGTACTTTTCGTCGCCATTCTTCCAGTCCCTTCGTATTGATTGCTTCTCCTCAGCTGTGAGCGTGATGCCGTCCATGGAGTCTTCTATGGACTCTAGCGACACGACTCTGTGAAGGCCCCGCAGCTCGTTGACGAGGAAGCTGTCATATTCGGCATAAGGCGTGAACAGGGCTTCGTGCGAAGGGAAGAGGACGGGATACGAGGTCTTGAGGAACCACGGCAGCTCCTCAGCCTGAGCTTGTGTTGCGGCCATGATGTGCAGCTGTGATATTCGTCAAGCTACAGTATGCGCTGAGACAAGAAAGACAGCAAACTGCGTGTAGAAGAAAGGAAAGAAACAATGATTGAGGGGCAGATGAATGCAGCAACCCCTCTCTATATACATACAGCCATATATGCTTCGAGTTAGTCATGCACATGCATCTGCCGGCTGAGGCTGAGGCTGCCGGAGTGACTCAGACGGCCTGCATCAGGCAGCGAACTGTAGCTTTGGAGGCGCCATAATTAGGCGCGACAAGCTCGTTTGAGGCATCGATTGCATCCTTTAGCGACCATTCTTGGTGATGCCCAAAGTCAAATCGCTTGATTCGTACGCATTCCCACGATAAAGGATTGCGTTGGCAAGGTAATGTATGTCCAACCGGATTTCAATGTGGTGGCTGGGTTCAATTTAGCTTTCCATAGCTGTAGATCTTGGTGGGGAATTATGGCGATGAGCTGTGACGCATCAACCGCTTTAGCAAAGGAACGCAAAAACAGCAGCAAAGATCAAAGACGATATGATGAGTAAAGTTTGTTCATTATACTTTTGTAGAAATGGTATCTCAAAATTCTATCCACTATGGATTATGATTATGCAACCCAAATATATGCTGCGTGTTAAATAAAGTAAGCCCTGTCGAATGCTCCATGTATGCTGTCCGCTGGTCAAAAATGCACCTAATTTCTCCCACATAACGCCGATATAATAGATAGATTGTGATGTACAATATGGACATGATATTCGTTTAGAGCCGTTTGCACAGTGTTTCCAGGTATTGCTGCTCTTCCTGCGTAAGGTAGACGTGCTCGGGCACGATGACCTGTCCCGGCTTGATAATGATATCGGCAGCGTGTTGAGCGTCTTCTTTCTCGGCTTCCTTCTCAGTAGCGGCCTCAAGATCTGAGACATATCTCTCACTCGCCTCCTCCGGCTTTGTCTCGTCTGCAGCAGCTTCAGGAGCCTTCTTTTTAGCGTGTCGACGACGGAAGAGAGAGTTGGGCTGGCGCAGGTCTTCGGGAGACCACCAGTAAATGGGAAAGCGGCGTTCAAGGTTGTTGATGAGCAGCGCCGCGCCGAGCATCAGAGCGCAGCCCAGCAGCATGACGGGAATCAAGAACCATCCGACCTGGATCAGAGTAGGATCAACAACAGCCAGCAGTGCCGTCGCACCGGCAGGGGGGTGCACAGTCTTGGTGAGTGCCATGACGGCCGTCGCTGAGGCACAGGCGAGAGCACCGCCAAGCCATTTGATTTCTTCAAAGTTGTCGCTGAGCAGGAAGAGCTTGCCCACGCCGCATCCGATGACGGCGGCGAGGACCTGGCCCATGATGGCGTTTCGCGGCTGGGCCAGGGGCGACTCGATGGCGTAGAACTCGAGCACAGCGGCAGCGCCCTGGAAGCACAGTTAGCTGGATATCCGTCTGAGAACACATAGCAAGAATGAAACTCACAAAACTGCCCACAATGTTGGGCACGTGGTGAGGCGCAAAAGAGGCCACATGCTTGCTGACGGCCTCAATCATGGCAATGGCACCAAAGACGCCCAGGAAGGCCCAGAAGATGGGCATCAAGTTGCCCGTCTCCTGGGGCTTCGTCTTGCGGTATCCAAACCAGTACGACACGGGGTAGGGGATGTATTTCCATGGCGGCGGCGGGACGAATGGGTTGAGGAACCGGTCAATGTTGAAGTTCCAGCGGTGGTGAATAGGCATGATGGCGGTTGTGACTGAGCACTGCTGCGGCGAGATTCGACCCGATTTGATTTTGGCGTTGCCGGCCGTGGCCAATGAGGGAAAATCGCCGATACAATGGACGTGTTATTGCGGTGGCGAGCTCGTGGAGTGTATAAGAAGCTCAGCTCAGCTCAGCTCAGCTCAGCCAGCTATACAGAGTCTGTCTGGATCCAGGGAGGGCGTGAATGATGCTGGCCATGGCAGAGCTTGGCGAGGCCCACGGCATAATATACGAAGCCGGGTCTCGGTCAACACACGATCCAGGGTCCCGAAAGGAGCACAGAGAAAAAATCTCCATCAGAGCAAGACAGAAGCCGAGCAGATGACGAAACAAGAGAGCCGCGGAGATCCGCATCTGCGCTGCGTCGAAACTGAATTTGGAGAACCAGGGCCGGGCGGCGACTAGCAGGGCGGGTTGTACCCTGCGCGTACCTGCGTGTACCCCGAGCCTGGAGGATGCCGCTGACTCCGTGGACTCACGCACTGCTGTACGTGAATTGGGCGCTGTGTTGCCTGTGTTTGCGACTAAACAAGAGTATACGGTACCTCGAGTGGACTCTGCTCCCGCCAACTGGCGCCCAGGAGGCTCTAGCTGGTAAACGAGCCGCTAGCCGGTGGCCGCAGCGCCCTTGAGACCGCTGTCATGGCCCAAGCTTTAGGGGAGTTGAGGAATGTAGTTGGCTGTATCCTGTTGTTGTTACTCAATGCCTCCATTCACATATTCGCGTGGCAATTGTCGACAACACGGAATCTCATCACCAGTCAAGTCCTGCCAATTGCAATCCCTCAACGAGTTGCAAAAAGACTCAATGCCCTGTTGCATCCCGCCTTGCGTGCTCCAACCCCTCATGCACAGCAAAAATCCTTTCCTGAATCAGCATCTCACCCTCGCATCGTGACCCCCGGGCTTAACTCGACTTTGATTTCTGTTACGTACAAGCTGCATGCGCCAACTGCCGTCAACCAACAGCTCCCTTTTGCGTCCGTAACAGTGATTAGTACAAGACAACTAAGCAAATTGACATCTCCGAGCCGCTGCTAGTAAGAGTAGTACTTGACAATACTTTTCTTTCGGATTTGACTCGGCAAGGCACTCGCCGGGCTACTCCCGCAAGCTCCATCACGGTCTGGATCTCTTCCAAAAAAAAAAAAAACCAAACCCCTGCCTCATCGCTGGCAGATCTGATAGGCTGAGCGCGCCGGCAGCAGCCAAGTCCGGCAATCCATCGCGGGACAGCATTTTTTTTGAATTATTTTGTATGTCTTGTGGATGCGCTTATTCTCCGGATCTACGCGATCGATCCCTTGATCCGGATGCTTCGCTCTCAATTGATCCAGCAAATGTTTTAGCGCTCGGATCTATTTCTGGGCGAGAATACATGGACCAAGCACGATGACGTTGTTTGGCATCTGACAGATTCGCCCAGGGTTGCAGCAGCCTTACCGCCGCGCTTTCTCAGCTTTTGCTTACTGTACAGCGAGACGTCGCAGAAAACTTCTCAAAAGGGAAGTGGTTGATTATTCTATGCCAGTCCTCAGCCTCGCCGACAGCCGACGCCGTGTTGACTCACGACGGTAGATGATGCCGAAATATGATGCACGGGCGGGGGGATTTTTGTTCAATCAAAGATTTATCGGCATTGCCATCCGGTAGATGCAGATATTGAAATTGACGTTTTTTGTCTTGGTAATGCGAACGAATTGGGTGGATATCAACTCCAAGCGTGGTATTACATAACATTCATCTGTTCAATAAACACCGCTTTCTGCAAATAGAGGCATTCATGATTATTTTCTCTCTTCACATATTCTCCCTTCACATAATTCCATCAAATGCCATATATTGTCCTGGCGCTATATCATCAGAGGTATAGTGAATCTCTAGGTACCACTGTGTTATACTGCTCAGCACTTCTTGCTGGCTTCCCAAGATAAAGAGCGAATATTATCTGTGATATACTGTTATTCCATAATTATTTCTCTATTTGCATATGGCTTGATTAATTGCTCTAACTCGTCTTAGTACTATAAATTCTGCAGCAGATTAAACCCCTACCTAGTAGCCAATGTGTTCAGCGCCACTTCGCTTCCTCAAATAGAGAGCGAATGCTATCGATGACATACTGTTTTTCCAGAATTGTTTCTCTCTTCGCATATAGCTCGATCAACTGCTCTATATTACCTTGTACTATATCTTCTGCAGCAGATCAAGCCCCTAGTATCATATATGTTATGCTACTGTTCAGCGCCCCTTGGCTTCCCAAAATAAAAAGCCAATGGTATCTGTGATGCACTGTATTCCATAATCACTTCTCTCTTCGCATATGTCCCAGTTAATGCTCTATAATATCCCAGCACTCTATCCTCAAGCAAATCAAACCCCTAGCCATCATTTGTGTTCAGCACCCTTGCCCAGCTGCCCATAATGGAGAGCACATCTTCATCAGTGACGCACTGTTATTCTGGTCTGACATTTGCTTTACAGCTGAGCGCTGCAGAAGAAACATGTAGCCGGCCTGCCCTTACCATGTTCGCAGTGCCTGCACCAGGTCAACTCCTCGTCAACTCCAAGGCAACTCACCGCCTTGGGCCTCTGCACCTGCTCAACTCCAGTCTCCAGCTATAAATACAGCTCAAACTCGGACTGAGCTCTTCTTCTTCTTCTTCTTCTTCCTCCTTCACCCTCAGCATCCGAGCATAATCTCTTCTTCGTTCAATGCTGCAACAAGGGATTATTTGAATTATCTGCCGCAATAGATGCTTCAACTCCACACCAGTTCCTCACCATGACTCCTTCTCCATCTCCGTCAGAGGGTGCCTGCGCCGAGAACCCTGGTGCAGATCTTGTGCAACCTGGAGAGCATGGCAGTCACACCGAGCTCATGGCGCCGAACACCCAAGGTGTAACCATGAAAGGGCCCGGCCCGACAGATGTTGCCGACGGTGATCCTTTCATCACTGCTTCGGGGAGCTGCCCAGAACTTCCAACAGCAAACAACGCCATCGACGGCAAACGCAGCACCCCCGTTCAAAACAATGGCCGTGGGAATTATAAGAGCCAGGCCGAGTGCCTCGCAGCCTTCAAAGACATCGAAGATGCTTTGTGCAAGCAGCTTCATCAGCTCCAGCTTACGCAATCCAAAGCCGTAAGCTACCCTCATGCTACGATTCCTCACTTACACATGTCCGCCTCCATATATGCCCGAGACTAATTTTATTTCTTTTGTAGAAGAAGCTCGAATCTGCTCTCCAAGAGTTACCCAAAGACAAGAAAGAGACCAGTTTGCTGCTCGCTGCCTTCACCCTTGGCAACTCTCTCGCCAGCGTCAGCCATATTTTCTCGGTCACTATTGCCTTGATGGAGGGAGCAAAGGATCCTTCAAGCCTCTCCAAGATGAGAACACAAGACGTCAGCAAGGTTTGTCCACCAAATTTTCAATCCATCATACAGGTGCTAACTAGACCACATAGCAGCCCTCTGGCAGCTCGCCCTATCCGACTCCGACATCGCCTGCGTTGAGCATCTCCACAATCTCTGAAGGAGCACAGATAGAGGACGATTCATCCGATCTCCTGCTAGACTGCACCCCCTCCGATAACGATACGACGGATCTCATGAATTTCAATACTCCAGACCGCCAGTGCTCCGCGACTCGCAACACAGAATCTGTGGAAATCGACCCCTTCGTCGACGCTCCACAAGGGGCAGTCGCAAGACTTGAGGCACCTGATGCTGAAATTCGTCTCGAATTCCACTCTGATTTTACCACCCTCCCTGGTAGACGACTATACGTCCCTTCCCTGGCAAGCACTCGCGCGGCGGAGCGAAGCCGCCGCGTTATTCTTGGGAATTTGCCGCCCAACGCAAGACTGCCTCAAATTGCAAGAGGCATCCAGACCCACGGCCAGATCCTGAGCATCACACCTCTTAACACCCTGCCATTTACCAATGGCGCCACGAAGACGGTGATGGTAGAGTTTTTGCACCCAAAACCAGCTGCTGAATTAATTCGCACAATTCAGACGTCGCCTCTTATTTATGAGGATGATGACTCTACCCAATATCAAGCAGACGCACGACTTATCCCGACTGCTTCCTTTGGCTTGTCCTGGGCAGACCAACAAGCTGTATCCCAAAAATACAGTCGATCGCTCATGCTGAATGGGTTCCCCAGCGACTACATCTGGTACTTTATTGGCAAAGTTGGGCTTCAGCATATCGTCCGCGTCGAGTTCGACGTGAGATACAACTCGCTATACATCGAACTAACGTCCATGTGGCAGGCAAGAAGAGTCGACGGGCTCATTTGGAGAGGCAAATTTTCCGACATTTACAAATACCGTGCTGAAGAGGGCATGTTCAGGCTCATCGTCCCCGACGTGACGCAGATATGCAACTACACCGCCAGGCCGCCTTGTGGCATAATCAAACCCCTCCCCGAAGACAATCTCGAGACATACTGGGACACGCACCCGTATAACCATCTGCCCCCTGATCCCGAAAAGGCAGCCGCCCAACAGGGTCCAACGCAACTTTCCTTAAAGCAACGCATTGCGCTACAGCACGACTTTGAAGAAGATGAAGTCGATGACCTTCTGTATGATCTCGAAAACCATAAGGACACGGAATATAAAATCATTGGAAGCAACAACATCACCATCACGCGTCGGAGATACAGCTGGAGTATGACAGACATGGACCATACCAAGCTCCTCCTGGCCAACACCCTCCACGAGCCCGACTGGGCAGGCCGTTGGGACGAGTACTTTCGCAGCCGCGGAGAGATCAACCTTCGCACGTGGGAGGCATACGGCATGCTGGCGAAGCATCGTGAAGAGAAGGTCGCTAAGCAGGGCCTCGACCTCGGTGCGGTGCCCAACTGCGAGTCGGGATGCGAGATGGAATGCCGAGACCTTAAGGAGACACCTGTGGCTGCTGAGATAAAGCAGTGGCTCAAGGGATGAAGCTGGGAATCCTCCTTTCTTCTCTTTTCGAGGCTTTGGGGTAGGGTTGGAGTTTGAGACAGACGGGGATAAACATTTGCTTTCAATTGCTTTTGAGATCATTATGGCCGGCGTGAACAGCCGCAAATGGGTTCTTTCACTTTTCCCTTCTATTTCTTCTATTTCTTGCTTTGATTTCTTCTTTTAACATACGTGGGTATCAGGATGGACGGACATGGTATCGAAAGTAACTGCTAGGTTTTGCAGTTTTATTTATTCAGGGCGCTCTCAGAATAGCTATTTGCGGACAGATGGAATAGCGGCTTTTCTCTTTTTGTTTTATTATTTTAGTATCTCAAAAGTTATACCAGCACGAAGTGCATTAGCAATTGAATCGAATCATACCTAAGCAAATTTCCATATCCCATGTGTCTCGGTTACTACACTATGCATAAATACTTTGCCTAAATGTCTACACTATCTAGGACAAGGAGCACAAGGAACTCTACAAGGGGCAAATATCTAGGAATAATTACATTTATTTATTTCATCGAGCAGTAAAATTCTGTTTCGCATCCTAAACGCCCTTGATTCTGAAAACCTCAATGGTTTCAATCCCCCTTCCATCCGTAGCATCTCCTTAGCACTATGCCATCAAGGAAAATAAAAATAAAATAAAAAATAAAAAATAGAATAAAATTCAATCCTGCGCCATTGCTACTTTTCATTATAAAGATACAATCAAAATAAAGGCTTTAATAGAAACTTCAAAGGTGCTAAAAGGGTAAGAAGCTCAACTAGCGATTATAAATATTGGTCCTCTTGAAAAGTGTCTTCTTTGTACCTTGGGTACTGAAACTGATGAATATATATCAAATGCCCAAATAAACGCTCTTCCAGATACACATCCTCTCTCTTTCTAATTCGGCACTTTTATCTTTCAAAAATCAAGAAAAAGAAAAAAAAAAAGACCAAAGGGGGCAGCAGGGTATAAAATAGTTTATTGCAACCCCCCCAGTACGCCAAATGCAGATGAAAGAGCGCCAGCGCTTGGCCATAGACTCCGGCCATGCAAATCGTCGTCGCCATCTTCCGTCACGACAAAATACTCATTCTGCCCGTTCCCGCTAAGATCTTCTTCCTCGGCCTCGTAGCCGTCGTCGTCCATCATCTCGAGGCCATCGTCATAGTCTTCTGCGGCAAAGGCCTCGCTGACGCTCTTGTACTGCCTGCGGACGGCGGGCCATGAGAGTGTGCTTTGTTTGAAAGAAGATGCCTTAGTATGGCTGTTTTGTGAAGAGCTGCCGTTGCGTTTAGCTGGCTTGCCCTTTTCTGTAGGATGGCCCTGGCTGTGGCCCTGGCCATGGGTGCCTCGCTTTGATAATGCTCTCCTTTTATTCCGCGAGTTTTTGAAAAAGTTCCGCACGAGATTCGGTGGAATGTTTTCTTCCGGCTCCCACGTCCTCTTTTGGTCTGGTGGCCAGTCGCCCTCCCAGCTCACTTTGAAATATCTCACCAAGCCGAGGCCATCGACTTCGTAATATTCCACATCTTCTATCCTCTCCACCACCCAGCCGTTGTCCTCTTGAGCCTCAGTCTTGGCACCTTCATCTTCAGACCTGGGTCTCTTCTTTGATTGCTTTTGCTTCTGGTCTACTTTGGCGCCTTCACCAAGGTTGACCAGAGGGTTCTGTATGTCTGCCTGTGTCTGTACTGTCTGTACTGTCTGTACTGTCTGTACTGTCTGTACTGTCTGTACTGTCTGTACCACAGACGGGGCTGATGACGAAGGAGGCAAGGATAAAGGCTGTTTGCCCCAATTGCTCTCATCAACGGACAAAGCCACTGGAGGTAAGCTGTGCTTACTATTCGCCAATGTCTGCGCCCTATCATTAATAGAAATTAGACTCTTAACCCTTGTGAGATCTGGATTAGGTGATGCTGATGGCTGTTTCTGTTTCGCATGGTCATCACCAGCAACATGGCCAAGACTTGCTTGTGGAGCACCATGCACAGGATGCGCAAGATCTCTCGTTACAAGAGGGTCCTTTGTGTCTCCAGCCACGTTACTGCCCTCTTCGGGCTCAGGCAAAAAGCCATGCAAGCTCTGAAACTGCTCCTCAGCAATCTGCCGCGAGGGGCTCCCATCGTCCTCCGACAGCCACTCGAAATCCGCCAGCCTGGACTTTTGGGGAGTCGACAGGCTGATGACACCCTTCTTGTGCCGCGGCTTCGTCGGTGTCGGCGTCTCAGCCACGGGCTCTGCCACCACGGCCGACTTTATCTGGCTGTGAGCGGGGGGCCGTCCCCTCTTCTTCTTCTTCTGCGGCGCCTCCAGGCCCGACTTGATCTCGCTGCGCAGCTTCTCCTTCTCGTCGTCCACCTCCTGTTCCAGCTTTGCCTCAAACTCCTCCAACGTCCGCGGGGACACATATTCCAGGACCTGCATTGCGGGGACCACCATGCTTGCGGCTCGCAGATCGCGCCATCCGATCAGATAGGCCATCCGCTTCGGCAGCGGCTTGCCATTCGGCGCGGGCCCAGGAGAAGGCAGCAGGACACGCTCGATGATGTACGCCGTGGAGTCGCCTGCGGGGAGCAAGGATATTGGCCGCAACGGCGGTCCGCTGCCAGGCACATAGTCTGCAGGCTTCGAGAAGAGAGGCACGGCGATTCGCGCTTTCGAGGGCTGAGTTTGAGATGGTTTGCGCTTTGGATCGGCGGCGTGCGAGAGCGGCTCCAGTCCCTTGCCAGCCAGGCGGCGATCCAAGAAGTCCGGGTCGAAAAACATCATGAAAGGACGCTGCGGAGGGAGAAGCAGGCTCTCGGGCCAACGCGCCTATTCATTGTCTGCGTCTGCTGGTCGGTGAGAGCCTCTCGTCGAGGCGTGTCGTGTGCGACGTTTGTATGAAGCGTGAAGTTGTGTCAAGAGCCGACGATGAGGCCGATAAAGGCAGACGCGACGTCAGTTGGACGACGTGGATGACTAAGCGGCATCAGCGCGATAGTCGATTCGACAGCTGTGAAAGACATGCTTTACGTTGATTCAAAGTCTGAGATAAGAGATTCAGATGACCCTGCATTCGAACCTTGGTGAGCGACAAGGAATACAACCCTGTAGCCTCAATCCAATCCTTCTCTACCCATGACTTGGCGACCATCACTCACTCGGTGACATTATAGAAGCTCAACAGCATGGGCTGGATACCTACTAGGTACTTTCTAGCCTGCCGTGCTCTGCTGTACAGGGCCTAGCACCCTGTAGCCTTACAGCGCCCCAGCCCACTATAGCTCAGCGCCCCGAGGTGGGGGCCAGCATTCCCCGGGCCGACCTCCAAGCATGGGTTGAAACTCTGCACATCCAATCTCAAAACCTCAAAAAATCAAACCCTTGCAGCAGCTGGAGAAAAAAAAAAGAAGCAAGTCGTCATATCGTCTGCGGCACAACACAACGCACCGACCCGGCCATCACCATCCCAGTCCGTCGAACCCTTCAATTGGCCCTTGGCCGCCGGCTTTCCCAAAATCCTCGCGACCATGTCGTCCTCGCTCAAGTCGCTGTGCCTGCGCATCCCCGCAGCAGCGCCCGCCAGCCTCGTGCGATGCGGTCCTAAAGCTTCATTCTCGGCGCCGCAGCAGCTCTGCGCTCAGCCTCGCGCCCTGGGCTTGCCCGCCACGGCCTTTTCTCGCGCCAACCACAGCCTGGCCGGCTCCAGCCCGCGGCCGTCCATCGCCAGCCTCGTCGCAACGACCCGAAGCGCTTCCTCGTCCCCCACATCGTCATCATCGTCATCGTCGGCCCTCCGTCTGCGTCTCCAGCCCTACTCCAGCGCCTCAGCCTCAGCACCCGCCTCGGCCTCTGCGCCGGCCCTCGACTGGGACTCCTTCTTCAAGCTGCGCCTCCGCCGCCGCCGCATCCAGCTCCTCTTCTCCGTGGCCACGGGCCTGCTGGGCGGCGCGGTCGGCACCGTCGTTTTAGCCGAGGGCTTTGCCGAGCCGCTGATTGCGCAGGTGCCGCTGGATCCCTTCTTCACGCTGGGCATCATGACCATGGCGTGCGCCGGCATGGGCTGGCTGGTCGGCCCGACGCTGGGCAACCAGGTCTTCTACATCATCAACCGGCGCTTCAAGACGCAGATGCTGCAGAAGGAGGGCGAGTTCTTTGCCCGCGTCAAGCGGCACCGCGCCGACCCCACAAACTCGAGCGCAGGCAACCCAGGTAATGCGGATTCAAGCCGATAGGACCCCAAGTTGATCCTTGCTAACACTTTTCTTCCTTAGTTCCCGATTTCTACGGCGAAAAGATCCAGAGCGTGGCCGGATATCGAAGGTGGCTGAAGGACCAGCGAGCGTTTAACAAGAAGAAGTCGGCATCCTTTGTTTAAAAAAACAGAGGTATACAATCATAAAAAACAAACCCGGCAAAGGAATCAATGAATATGTGCGAATGGTTACGGTGCGTGGGGTTAAAAAAAAAATTCTCGCTTTCTCATCCTTCTTGTCTTTGAAAGCATGCTTTGGGACGGCGGAAAACCCCGGTGGACGAAAAACAGAAAAGAGCCCTTTCCCTTTTTGCTGGGACGGTGGCCGTGTAGGATGTACTTTGTGCGTGTATTATATATAATGAGAAAACTCTCTTGTTCGCAATTGACGCTCTATATCGTATGGCTCATGGCTATATAAATGGTAAACTCGGATCGACCGTCTCCTTCCATGCCTTCAACCCGCCCAAGATATCCCCCACAAAGCGCTGCCCATTGCGATCTACCCCCAGATCCTTCAGCTTCTTGGCCGCAATCTGTGAGTCGTTGCCCACGCGACAGACAATGTATATCGGCGCATCGGGGGCGACGTCTGCCGGTATCAAATCCGCCAAGCCCGACTCTTGCCCGCGGTGAGCCGTGAAGCGGCTTATGGGCACGTTGATGGACCCCTTGATGTTGCATACTCCAAAGTGCTCCTTTTCTCGCACGTCGAGGAGCAAGTGGCTCTTGCGTTCCCGCGATATGCGCTCGTACTCAGCAACGGATATGCGCTCCTCGGGCTGCAGCAGCTTGACCGGCTGGTTGACGCCGCAAAACTGCACATAGTCCATTGACGTCTTGAGCTCGTTGAGCGTCAAAGCCGTGCCATCTCCAGAACAGGCAAAACACGCCTTTCTCTTGCCCCTCATCCGCACCGTCCTAAACGGCACATCGCCCATGGCACTGAAAAGCAGCAACCCCACCTGCTTCACATCTTCTGCTTCTCCATTTGTTTCGCCCTTGTTCAGATGATGTCCCCTCACAATCAACTTGATCGCCTCAAGCGCTTGCAACACGCCCATGGTCCCCACAACAGGCCCTATGATGCCCCCCTCTCCGCATCCGACGACGCTCTCCGGGGGAGGCGGCTTCGGGAAGACGCAGCGATAGCAGGGGCCCTTTCCGGGCGGGTTGTTGAGCACGATGAGCTGGCCGGAAGTCTGAAAGGCAGACGCAGAGACGAGTGGCTTGGAGAGGAGAACGCAGATGTCCGAGATGAGATATCGCGAGGTGGGATGGTCGGTGCAGTCGAGGACGAGGTCGTACTGCGAGACGATTTCCTCGGCATTCTGCGGCGTGAGATGAGTGGCGTGAGCATTGTAAGTAATTGTTGGATTCAGTCTATAAAACTCATCGTCAGTATAACCAGTATCTTCTTGTATAAAAGAGAGAAAAACTCACCCCGTGAGATACACCACCGCGCTATCAACCTTCATCATGCCAACCCTGTCCGTCGAATGCGCCACCTGCCGATGAAGATTCGACACCTCCACCGCGTCGCCATCCACAAGACCCAGCGTCCCGACGCCAGCACCGGCGAGATACGCTGCTGCGGGACAGCCCAAGCCGCCGGCGCCGACGAGAAGCACCTTGGCATGCTTTACATGGAGCTGGCCTGAGAAGCAAGTCAGCCATCATCCAAGTGATAGTCAATACAAAGGAACAAAATGCATACCTTGTAGTCCAAAGTTGGGCACAATCATCTGCCTGCTATACCTCTGATAGTCGCCCTCCTCCAGCGGCCACTTCCACTCTTCATCACTCTTCTCGCTCTCAACGCATCTCAGCGTTTCCTCCGCAGCTAGCCGCGCCCGCAGCTCAGCCAGCTCAGCCTCTCTCTGCGCAATCTCCTTTCGAAGATGCTCAATCTTGTCCATTTCTCTCTCTTCACTTTAAATCAAGAATCAACTGCTTCATAAACCAGAGAAAGAAAGCGGTGTAAAAGTAAAGTTTACATCCGGTCTGCTCTGCCTTACAGCTTCATCCTAAGCCAACTCCGGCAGAAATTTACCCCACCCACACCGTCGGTCAAGGCTCCACCTCACCGAGCGCAAAAAGCGTCCCCACCAAAACTTTTTATATCCATCCTCCAAATCATCATCACCACCATCACCAGCTTCTCTCCAAACACTCACATGTAACAGTCATTCAAAATGGTAAAACGGCCCCCTATATTTCCCATACAAACCTAAACTAACCCATCATTGTAGGCCCCCCAAAAACCATCCGCCACCGCCCTCCGCCACGCCCGCATCACAAACTCCATCCACCCCCTCGCCCCCCAAAAGACGTTTCGCGAAAACGCCTCGACCAGCGACTCCTTCCTGTCCTCCAAGCGCGACAAGCGCACCATCAAGCACTCGTCCTTTGTCTCCCGCGTCACGTCCACCACTTCCGCGCGCGTCTCCAAAAAGGCGCTCAAGCGCGGTGGGCGCAGCAAAAAGGCCACCACGCTCAACTCGCTCGACAGCCTGGCCGATGCGCTGCCCGAGCTGGCCGCCGGCGAGGGCGGCGCCGAGATTCTGTCGGGCAAGATTCGGCACCAGAGCTTGAGGAGTAAAAAGGGCGCGCTGAAGCGCAAGGAGAGGCTGCTCAAGGGCGAGATGGAGAGGTTTGGGGTGAGCATGGCGCATTTGTCGAGCATGCCTGCACAGCCGCAGAATGGCGGCCAATTGGCTGAAAAGGCTGCGGTCTCATCTACTTCAGCGCCAGCGCCAGCACCGGTGGTGTCAAATCGATGGGCTGCCCTGAGAGGATACATTTCGGCGACGATGGAGCAGAACCCGGCGTTTGTGAATAAAGAGTAACTATCTATACAGGACAGAGTGGATGAACATGGGTCAATCCTAAAACTAGATGGTATATTTTGGTAACATTTTAGATGATGGCGGGCATGGAAACATAAGGCGCTTGGAGTTTATACATGGGAATATAAAAATGGGAATCATCAGTTTATTGATCAATACTCGAAAATTCAACGCTTATAAAACAAAACTGCTATGCTTAAAACAAAGGCCGATCCTATCCCTTCCTGAAAAGTTTAAGAAAAAAGGAAAGACAAAAGTAGCCTCAGCCCTTGACAAAGCTATCAGAGGCTTCAAAAGCTCATGTCCTGTAACACCATGTCCTCTTCCCTCTTTGAAGCCGTCATGGTCATATCTCGTGAAAACAAAGACGGATTTATAAAAAAAAAAAAAAATTAAAACAAGAAAAAGAAAATAAAACTTTGGTATCGTTCCACCTCGCTCTGTTTCGTCCTCATCTCGTCGCTAACCACAGCAAAATCCGTTCTGGCGTACAAGCATCAGCTCATTCAAATCAATATCCTTTTCGCTTTCCCTCCCCGGAGACCTGTTGGTATGCTCCTCCGCTTCCGCATTACCCATACCCATATGTGTGTATCCAACTCCAAAACATGCAAGAGTGTTTTCATCGAGAAAAAAAAAAAGACTCAAGACTAGGCTCGCTATAGAAAGCGACGTAAAGGAGTAAAGGAAAATAATAAAATAAACAAAGAAAGGCAAAAGTAGTAATATCAAAGACGCGGTATTAATTTAGGCGGCCAGATAGGTCGTCGCTCTTTGGTTTGATTTTGCGCAGGCACCAGCCGAAAAACTATTCCAAGGATGCTCTGAGACCTCGGTCCTTGATGGGCGTAGTATTGGCGGGTCGCTGGGCGTTGCCCCTAGTCCGCTTGACACCTTTATTGTGGGCAAACTTCAACTCGAGCCAGGTAGGTTTGTTGGGATCGCGAGGTGGCTGGACAATTCGGCGGATTCGGCGGATCGGGCTCGGAGTGCTCTGAGAGCTCGAGCTCGAGCTTTGAGAGCTTTTAGGACTCTTTAGACTCTTTGGACTCGTCGAACTCGTCGAACCCCGCGGAGAAGGTTTTCCAGGCGAGCTAGAACCCTTAGATGATGCCGGAGACTGCAATTGTCCCTTGCCCGCAGCCGCTCTCGCTCTCGTCATGAGCCGCCCAGGCTGCGAGGCCACACTCGAGCTGTCCTCGGTTGAGTCATCTTCACTTGAGCCATCCGTCTCTGGAACATCAGGTATGGCAGGCAGCTCCTTCGATTTAGGTCGTTTGGCCGATTGCTCCTTGGTTTCTTCGTCGCATTCCTTTTCAGACTGGTACATAAGTTTCTCAAAATCTTCCCAAGAGCCGAAGCGAGCAGCTTTCTATTCAATTCGCGGGGGTGTCTTGGTTGAAGCAAAGGGACTCGCACTTCTCCTTAGATGCTCTGTTAGCCGTCGTATATCAAAGGAGTAAAAGAAGACAAAGGGTGGAAACTCACGACCGGCGGCGCTCTCCCTCCTTGCGCAGATTTTCAATAATACGGAGCATCTCTTTGCGGCCACCGTTACTATCGACCATTTTGCCAGCCATGCTCATGGAGACCTTTTCGCGAGCATTAGCCGCCAAGAGGCGCTTGACGAGCAAGTGTCGCATCAAGAGACAGACAAAGACGCCGCAGTCGCTGCCGTTTTCCTGCTGAGGCGAGTCCTCCAGGTTGACAAAGCGAATGGGCCGCTGGACAATCTCGCTGAGCTTGCGCGTGGCCAGGTTTGCCTCGGCGTAGTTGGCTCCGCCGAGCGAGTCGTAGTGAAAGGCGATGCCGTCGAGGACCGACACCAGCAGCAGCGACCAGTGGCTGCCGCCCTCGGCCATGGCCACGTTGCGGTTGTCGTTGATGGGCAGGAAGACGTGGGTGACCTTGTTGAAGTCGGGCAGCGCGGATCGCACATGGCGCATGTCGGGCTCCTTCATGAGCAGAAACGTCATGCTCGGGCGCAGCAGGATGATGCGGGCCTGGGGGAATCGCGGCAGCGTCTCGTGCTCGAGATACTCCTCCCAGAAGGCGATGTTGTTGTCCGTCAGCCAGTCGTTCTTGAGCGACTTCATGTCTTCAATGGTGAGCAGCACATCGTAGTAGCTGAGAAAGGGCTTTTCGGGCGAGAGCTGTCGATCGGCGTCAATGACGTGATGTTAGCACTACTGCTGCAGCCGGTGTGTACATGGTGTGTATGTGCGTATAAAGGAAAAAAAAACAGGTGGAGTCGTAGGGGAAAAAAAAAACTAGCTGTAAGTTGGAATCAAGCAGGAAAGGTGAAGCCGTACAGAATCGCCAAAATGGCGGGCCATGCGCTGTCGGAAAGGCATCCTGGCGCTGTGCTTGCGCTTCTTCCTCTTCTTGTGCGAATCGTCGCGCGGCGTCGACAGGCGATTGGAGTCGGACTCGGACGAGCTGGTGCCGTCGCTGGAGCTGGAGCTGTGGCGGCTCCGGTAGACGAAGGACAGGCCCGTAAAACGACTGCTGCAGACGTGGAACGAGAGAAGAGAGACACGGTCAGGAATCAACGAGCTCTGTTGGCAAAAGGACAGAGGAGACAAGACGGCGACGGAGATGGTGGAATGCAATGAGAAGAGAGAAAAATGCGTGGTAGAAAAAGTTTAGGTGTAGCGGCAGTAGCAGGTGCAATAATAGTGCGGTGCACAGGGTCGTGGCAGCGGCCGTGTTAGCGATAATAGCGTCGATAGTGGCGCCAGACTGGGCTGCTGCCGCGAAAATGGGCATCGAAAACTTGAATTGCGGGGCGTGGGGTCCAGCCAGGCCCTGAAGTTTAGAAGCAGGGCTGCCGCAGCGAATCTGAGGACAAACTCAAGGCTGCTGTGAAACCCCCAATGGGTGTAGTATGACAATAGGAACAACAGTAACAATAGTAGAGTGGCAACAATAATGACGATAATAACAAGGTAGCAGCCGGTAAGAAAGAGTTTCAGGTGGTGACAAGTCAGCTGAGCGAGTGCGTGAGAGGATTTGCATGTCCTTATATGCCCCCGAATCGCAGATGATGAAGCACGCTCATGTCCACAACCACGGCGAAAAGCAACAGCAGACTGCGTGAATCACGCAGCATCAGCTGAGCCGATGCGCATCATCATGGCAATTTGCAATGTCATGCCGCCTTCTATTATTTTCCATTGCCTCGCCAAAAGCATCGCAAACCGCCGCCGAAACCGAGCCCTGAGGCGTTTGGCTTCTGACACCAGCCGGAGGCACCGGCAGTGGCCGCAAGCTCCTTCGGGCAACGGTCAAGGTCAAGGTTTTGCTGCAGTTCATAAACGCCCGCCACTACGGGTGTTTAAGGGAATAGAGGAGCATGAGGCTGAGCCTAGCCAGCCGGAGCAGGGGAATGAATAGGAGCGACATCTGATGAAGAAAATGGGCAGGTGATTGGAATGGAAGGTATAAGTAAAGAAGAGCGCAACTCACCTCCAGTGTCCGGTGGGCGAGGAAGACGCCGAAGAAGACCTTGAGGGCATCGTGTAAAGCTGTGATGACGCTGATTCGAATTCGACAATCGTTTTCTCTGCTTTCTTTTTCGACCTCGACTTTGATCAATGCCTTTGTCTGTTCCGTGTCGCGCGCCGGCTCTGATATTTATCCCCAGTTAGGCACCAAAACCCCCCAAGCGATGTCTGAGCCGCTCTCGTCTCCAAAATGTCCTCGATCCTCGATCCTCGATCCAGCCAATAATCAATCAACAACTCAACACAAAAAAAATCCCCAAAGATCGTCAAAATCCGCAGGACCAGCAAACGCAGACTGGAGAAGAAAAAAGATTGATGCACAGTGACAACAACACAGGCAGTCCCGGCGCACCCCCCAAAAGATATATATACCTACACCAAGAATTCCTGTGCTGTCACAATCACGCACCACCAGAAACAACAATCCCGCCCTTTTCTTACACGCTTCCATTTCCCATTTCTTATTCTTCTATCCAGGATTGCTACGCCGCCTTTTCGGTTCTGGTTCCTTTTTTTTTTTTTTTTTTGCCAGGTTTCCCCCCCACCCTTGCTTGTCTTTTTTTCTTCTTTTTTTGTTCCCTGCTTTTACTGCATTGCTTTCTTCCCCCTCTCCATCAATACACATCCACACGCTCTCTCCGCCTCTTCTCTCGCTCGCTCATCTTCCGTTTCAGCTACCCGCTGGCATGCACGTCACGTCACCTTTTTGTCTCGGCAAATCGGGATACGGCAAGCATACGACAGTACTTTATACCCAACTCCCTCGGCATCGTCCCCTTTTCTGCTTCCATTCCCCTCTCCCTCCTTTTTTTGTCTTCTTCTCCTCTTCTTGATTCCATGCATGTGCCTGTTTCTCACAAGTAAGCATACGCAGTATATCCATCCATTGCTTCGTATCCGACCTTTGGGGTGGCAGTAATAAATGGCTGCCTTATATCCACTTCACTTCTCTTACAATCATACCGCACCCCCATATCCAAAATGCTACAGTACCCCCAAAATCACTTAAATAACCCACCCACGTCTCTCGCCTCTCGCCGCCTCACATGCCACTCTTGCCTTCCCCGCAGTCCTGCAGCTTACAAGTGCTCGCTGGCAAAATCCGAAACATCCCGGCCGCTCACTTACATTATAACACACATATCTCAGTACTAGAATATGCCTAGGCCTTCCAAAGTCGCTTCGCAGCATCTTGCGAAAACACTGGCTTCCTTTACCTTGATGGCCCCAACACGACCCCCACGGGAAAGGAAGACAGAGGCTCTGGGCAGATATTCGCCTATCAAGGTAGGCGTAGAGGTAGGTTCTTGTAGACTAGGTATGCTAGCTGTCTTGAAGCTCATCTCTCTAGATCTTGTACCTGGGATTAACTTGATTGAATCGTATCTGCTCCACTACCCTCAAGTCTATGACTTCCATTCCCTGAGAACCTTAAAGCTGCTCAGAGCAAATGAACCCATTACCACCTTTCAAGCAGGGAGCGACTTTAGCAGATAAATACTTGTAGCAGTGTTTCCTGCTTAACCTTAAGCAGGCCCTCGCAATCACAGGCAGCCAGCGATGGTGATTACCTACATACTACGACCAGGATACAAATCCCGGTCACAGCGGCGCTCTCCTCTCACCGCCGGCTCTCCCTGTCATCCATGCTCGTTCCTTTCTTTGCCCATTTTTGAGCCTCCTTCTCTCGTCATTCTACATCTACTGATCCATTTGGCGCATTCTTCTTTTGTAGCAGAACACCCCCCCCTCAGACAAGACATTGATTGCTTCACCGTTCTCGGCCTCCATCATGCAGCGCCGCATAATTGGTGGTGTGGGCACTTCAGACCGCACTGCCAGTCATACGATGCATTATGCAGCCATATCACCTCAAATCGATTCGTTCGTCCCAATAAGCGCATGCCATACCATCAATCGTGACTGGTTGTGCACGGATTTGACAACACAGCCATGGTTGCATTCCTTCTACCCTTGCGTTGTTAGATACAATATGTCGCGCCACTGCCAAATGTACAACAATTTATAGCTAGGTACCTATTTATGCGTGCACTGAACAAAACCCACTGCATCCATCAAAAAGCAGCCCCAAGGCTCAAACATGCTCTGCGATATGCCTGACTCTGCGATTTCAACAGCTCATCGAGCGAGCCCGCCATCCTAATCCGAGCCTGTTTGCGAGTCTTTATGGCGTCCTTGACGGCTTGTAGGTTTTTGTCAAACAGTGCACCGTGTCTGCGAACTGCAGTCACCACTTTCCGGCTGTCATACAAACACTGTTGCTGCATATGCGCTACCGAAGCAGTCCCGCCAGCATGGTATGCTTCCACAATGTTAGAGGCAGTGGCTTTCTTGCCCTCCAGGTGTATCATCAGTTGCTATCATGCGGTCAGCCTTCCGCATCTCTGAACTACCTATTTTGGATACTACATACCTTCACTGTGAGAGAAATCTGCTTATGAGCTTGACTCTGACCTGCCATCTCATCTGGCCGGCGATGAAGGCTTTGCGGTGGTTCGGCAGTTTGCAGAAAACTCTTTCTGATGTCATCATCAATGCTTCGTTCCGTGCTAGAATTTTGCTTTGGGCGTGGCCGCTGCTCGTCCAAACCGTGGAGCCATCTTGATGGGAGATTGTTTTCACTGCTTCCGAGAGTGCTGTCCGACTGGTGACCATACAGTCTATCCCCCGAGTCAGTCCTCAAGAAAGATGGACGCTGTACCGCCACTGCTGGCCTTGTGTTCTCCATTATAAATGGAGTTGGCTCAGTTATGGTAGGACCGGCCCTTGTTGTAGGTGCAGCAACTCTTGTCACAACCGGGCTGCCCTTTTCAGAAATGCTAATCTGTCTCGAAAATTTCCTTCTCTTGGGCTGAGCACGCTTGAGGGAGGATTGTTTGAGCTCGTCATCACTGAGTTCGTTGGTTGTGAGCAGTGTTTGATGAAGATGCTCGTTTTGCTTTTGCCTCGAATGAGAAATGTCCTCTGTGCAGATATGTCTTCTCTTGGGTTGAACACGCTCAATGGGGAACTGTTCGAGCTCATCACTGGCTTCGTTAACTGCGAGTGGCATTTGATGAAGGTGTACTATTTGCTTTTGCTCTTGCTCTGAATCAGAAATGTCCTCTGTGAAGATCGGTTGGTTTTCCATCGCCTCGCTCTCATGACGAACAGGGCGCAAATCTGGAGAGACTTCTGCTGATTCGGCCTGGGCAATCTGCATAGGACTGCTCTCAAAAATATCAACGGTGGATGGATCAAGCTGAACTACCTCTGCTTCGGGTCGGCGCTTCTTTGCAGGCGTGAGTTTTGGCTGTTTTTTCTTGGGGGCTTGTTTTCGAGGTCCCTTTTTGGTGCCGACGAAAGGAGAGCTCAATGCCTTTGCAGATTCTTTCAAGGCACCCACGATAGATCGCTTAGGAGGGGGGTTGTTCTTCCTTGATGCAGGCACACCAACAATCTCTTGCGTTAAAGGGTCGAATTGAATAGGCTCTTTTGCCTTTTGATGGGGCCTTTTGTTCTTTGCAGAAACACGTGAAGATGGTTGGCTATGGGTATCTTTCAAAGGATGCACGACCGTGGGAGTGGAATTATCTTTAATGACACTGACAGCCTTTGACTTTTTGGCCTTGGACTCGGCCGCCATCTTTGCCTGAGCTGGCGCCGCGTCTTTCTTCGGGGTGACATCATATATATCATCCATCGCTATGTGCTGTGACCCCGGATTTGGGGCGAGAGGAAGCCCTTCCGTCTGGTCGGCAGATTTGCCTGCGCTAGATGGTGAATCACTGCCCGACTGGCTATCAGAAAAATCCCAGATGTCCTTACGCACGTCGCTCGTCAAGAATGGCGAGCTACGAAGAACAGTCGACGCGGTTTCTGAGAAATCAACTTGGGGTGCCGGAGTGAGTGAGGGCTCTCTGAGAGGCACGGTGTCGGGCAGATTTTTGTTTTTCGAGTCCTGGCTAAGCAATTGTGCAAATGCTTCATCTTCCACGTCATCAAAGTCCCAAGGCTCTTCTGCTGGGGAATCATCTGGAAGGGCAGGAGTGCTTCGACGAGAAACATTGGTGGAGCCACTGTCCGACCATGCAAACGAGGCTGTGTTTGTTATGTCTTGGGTATCATCGAAAAAAGAGTCTCTAATATCGTGATCACCAAGATAGTCTGCTTGGAGGGGGGGCAAATTTTCCTTCTCGTTCTTTGGAGGATGCTCTTCGCCGGGTCGACTGGGAGTGACATCCAGTTCACTAAACTTAGTTGATGCCCTTTGGACCCGGGCACGGGTGTTAGGCTTTGCACGAAGTCTTGGAGCCATAATGAAGAGTTCTTCGTGTGAATGAGGTGTGATTGAACAAAGACGGTGTCGGCGAAGCAAGAAGACGGATGAATCGTTGAAAAGGGGACGAAAACAGAAAATTCTTAAGATCAGGAACGCGAGCGAACAAGTTCTGTCAAACGAGAGAAGATTAGGAGAATTCCTTGACGAATAGTCAGAACACAAAAAGGCTCCTGACAAACCTGGTGGACAGAGATTCTGGCAAGATGTGGAAAACAGAGATTATTCATCACAGTAGATGGGAACAGGAATATTGCAATGAACATCATAAAACGCAGAAGCCGTTGGAGAAGTTGAACGAGACCAGCAGCATGTAGAGGGAAAAGAAAAAGGAGATAGAGAAGAGGGGAGAGAGCTGCGGGAGAAGAGAGGGGCGAGCACATAAAGAGGGAAGGAGCACCTCGCAGCTGGCAAGCCGCCCGCAAAGTCTGCACTCCTGAGGCACCAACATTGAGAATTGAAATACAGATTAATTGGATCCTAAGTATAAAAATGATATGGAACTAAGAGCATCAAAATCATAGTAAATGCGTAGCGACATACCGCCCTAAAATTGTGCCCAGGCTGTGAAGGGGCGACTCTCTCGCAAAGGCTAAGGAAGAAAGAAAGAAAAAAAAAAAAAAAGACCTCGGAAAAGATGTACATCTTCGTAAACGGCACCAAAAACAAGAATTACAACAAGTTCTTCCAGCCAGCTTCGCGGCACTTCTTAACCAGCGACTTGACTTCCTGGGAACGTGCTCGGGTGGTGACCATGAGCGCATCGGGGGCATCGACAATGACGATGTCGTCCACTCCGAGACAGGTGATGAGGCGGCCGGAGACGGGAACGACGATTCCTCCAGCGGTTTGCTCGGAGACGACTGAATATTCGAATTAGTAAAGAAAACGTCGATAAATGAAATGGGGCATCTTACCAAGTCTTGGGTCACCCAGCACACGGGGCTTGTTGGACTCGGCGGGAAGCATCTCAGCCAGAGAAGAAAAGTCACCAACATCATCCCAACCTGATTAATACGAGTCAGCAAAAACATTCCCTTGACGTCCTGTCAGATACCAAATTTCTTACCGAATGTCGCGGGAATCACGGCAACCTTGCCCTCCGCAGCCGCAGGCTCTGCAACGGCATTGTCGATGGGGATCTTCTCCAGCATAGGCCAAACCTCTTCCAAGGCGACCTTGCGAGCGGCCTCATCCTCCCACACATCAGAGATGTTCATCAGGCCCTCGTACAGGGAGGGGCAGTTCTCCTTCATCAGCTCCATGAGGAGAGAGGCCTTGGTGACAAACATACCCGCATTCCAGCGGTACTGACCAGTAGCGAGGTACTTGGCAGCAGTGTGGGCATCAGGCTTCTCCTTGAAGGAGCTGACCAGGCGCGAGTGAGGCGCAGACTTGAGGTTGAGGCGATCGCCTAGTCGGATGTAACCAAAGCCAGTGGCAGGGTGAGACGGCGCGATACCGATTGTGACTAAGTAGCCCTCCTTTGCGACCTCGACAGCCTCGGTGACAGCACCCAGGAATGCATCCTCGCCGGAGATCATATGATCGGCGGCGAACGATCCAATGACGGCGTCGGGGTCGCGCTTGACGAGGATTGCGGCAGCCAAACCGATGGCAGCCATGGAATCCTTGGGGCCGGGCTCAGTGAAGAGGTTGGACGCGGCCAGGTTGGGCAGCTGGCCCAAGATGCCCTCGGAGTGGGCAGGGCCGGCGACAACAGTCATTCGCGAAGGGCCAGCCAGCGGGAGCAGTCGATCCCAGGTCGACTGCAGCAGACTGTTGCCGCAGAGGTTGACGTCGAGCAGAAACTTGGGGTGGTTCTCTCGAGAAAGGGGCCAGAGGCGGGTACCAGCACCGCCTGCGGGGATGACGACGTAGAAGCCGGGGATCTCGCGGTCATCGGTGTAAGGGAATGACTGCAGTGAGAGCTCGCGAGTTGGCGACGTGATGGAGATTTGCGAAGGAACAGTCTGCAGGGTGGACGAGTGGCGAGGCAGGAAAGGCGACCGCGCGCGCTCACGGCCGACGCTGGGCGAGAGGCCGCCTGGGCTGTGGCTGCGTCCTTGCTGCTAGAGGGCATCACGAGATGTTAGAATGGCGGGCATGAGAGAGAATGCACACTGCATTTACGCGACAGCATTGCAGAGCATAAGCTGCCGTGACTGTACAATGCAGACGGGGTAATAATGGCGTACAGCAATGTTCTGGAGCATAATCTCCATGCTCTTGTTTGAGGACCGCAGATCCGAGCATTCTTTGCGCAGCTCCGTCAACTCGAGGTTCTACACTCGTTTGTCAGTCTCAGTTCTCATCTCATCTCCGCAAACGTATCCGGCTCATGGGCCCGAGATTGCCGTCGGCAAAATCGCAGCCTCATTTTCACTTGAGACGAAGGCTCCCCCTTACCTGCTTCTCCATCGCGCCCATGATGCGCTCCAGCATCATCTCAACGCCCATCCTGGGCACATCGGATACAGGCGCAGCCATTGGTTCCGGGTTCAACGATTAACAAGAATGGATGAGAATAATTTAACGAGTGGATGGCAAGATGTAATTTTTGCCGTGAGTCTGAAGAATCCTAAGCACACGCAAACGCCCACGAGGCTAAAGGTAAGCGCAAAGTTGGCGAAAAGGGCGCAGCACAAAAAGGCTAAAACTCACTTTGATCTCAGACTTTTGTATTCATTCACGCAATAAGCATCACAGGACGAAGTGTAAGAGAGAGAGAGAATGGAAAGAGGCGCAAACGTGAAAAACTACTGGCCTGAGCTTTTTTTTTTTTTTTTCCAATGGCAGTGACATTAAAAGAGGACACGACATCTACTCGTATTCCCATATTAATCTCATGTCCCAGTCTCCTTTTTCACCGAGCCCCGTTGTTTCCATCTGAGACACTTTGCCTAAAATGAGGCTAGCACCCTGGCTCTGCTCATCCTGAGCCGCGCTTCGACCCAGCCGGCGTCACAATAGGACACAATGGGACACAATGGGACGAAAGAGAGGCCGTTTAGGGGACGTGCTAGGCCTCGAAGGGTGGACCTGCTGGAAGCGCCGTGTGAGGCTGATGAGGACTACCCATTTGGGAGGCGCTGGCGCGTCTCATTCGCCTCTGGAGAGGGTCTTTTACGGCGAATCTGTTTGGCACATGTTGGTGCCTTGAATCAGCCGGGCCATCATAGGGGGCGGGTCTCTGCCTTGAGGGATTGTGGACCGCAGGCAAAATTAGATTGTGGGTGGCCGGGATGAGGCACGATGCTTGACTGATTACCTATTCGCTCTTCTAACACGCCATTGGCTACGTGGTGATGCAGCTTATGCAATGCGTTACGGCCAATCACGTGGTGATTTACGATGGACTCGTTGAATCAAGTTGCGATTGTGTTTTACGTCCAATAGGAAAGTCGGGCATCAACCACAATTTGCTGCTTTTGGCCAGTAGAATGCACTTACAGTTGCGCCGTCATGCTGTCCAACTTGCTTGTCGAATCAGAAACATGCAATTGAGTTGGTTTCTGCAATGATACACTCACCGCATCAGTTAGGCCCCGATGGCATCTCACGGCCCGCCTCACCTTGTCTTCGGCATCGCAAGACTCGTACGCGTATGTCACCCGTGCCTGGATTGCCCCATAATCCGATGCTTCAACTCGCTTCCTTTATCAGATCCGAACGATCCATTGAAAAAAGAATTGCCGAGCGGAGAGATCAAATCGAATCGTGTGCGGAGTTTCCCCCTTTGCTGGAGAATGCTGTCATAGACCGTGTGATTATTCAGCCGGGGCAAGGTTGCGATAGGCCGGGCCATCGGTTTTCGCAACGAGGGTCCAGTCCGACGCTCCGCAGCGTAGGAATTCCGCATCAGCTAGCTGCAGCTGAGAAGGGAAAAAATAGAGAGAGGCAGTTTAGGTATGCGTTGTGATTGATCTAGGCAGCGTTGCGAAGGATGTGGTGCGAAATGGACCCTGGTCGCCGTTTCAAGCTGTGTGTCGCCTGCGTGGATAAATAGTAATCGACTGTGCCCGTCCCCCGCGAATCTTCAGCCAGCACTTCTTTTTGATTGTTCTAACTTGTCTTCATCACATTTGCCCAGCATGAAGCGATCAGAATCTCCAGAGCGGCCCTCGACCGCCGTGGCTGCGCTGGAAAAGGCCGAAGCCACTGAGCAGCACCCGGAAGACGGCTCGTACCCTCCCGTATCGTCGATTCCGGACATCTCGCCCAAGCGTCTCGCCCAAGCCGCCGAAGATGCGCCCAAAGAACTTGCAGAGGCTGCTGCCACCATTCTGTATCTGGCGTATGGCTCCAACATGTGCGCAGAGACCTTTTTGGGGATGCGCAAGATCCGGCCGATATCCCAGATCAACGTCTCGGTGCCGATTCTGCAGCTGACGTTCGACCTGCCCGGATTCCCCTACCGAGAGCCTTGCTTCGCGAATGTCGGATACAGAAAGCTCCCCAAAGAACCCAAGCTGCCCGATCCTCTTCACCCGCCCATCATTCCGCCCATCAGCCCGCCAAAGTCCGGGCAGGGCTGGGACGGTGGCCTCATGGGAATCGTATACGAAGTGACTCAGGAGGACTGGCGCAACATCATGAGGACCGAAGGCGGCGGCTCAGGCTATCAGGAAATCGAGGTCCCGTGTCTTCCCCTGCCTGCAGATGTGAGCGTCCCCGAGAAGCCGACTTTCCCAGACATACCTAGACCGTTCCTCGCAAGAACGCTCTATTGTCCATATATCCCTCTCGAATCGGACAAGAACAAAAGCTGGTGGGCTAGGCTCGCCCTGGGCCCCCAAAGGCCAAGCCCCGACTATGCCCAGCCAAGTGCTCGATACCTGAAGCTCCTGAAAGACGGTGCAAGGGAACATGAGCTCCCCCAGGCATACCAAGACCACCTGGCCTCGCTCCAGCCCTACACAGCCACCAGCATCAGGCAAAAGATTGGCCACGTCGTCTTCATCTTTGCTTGGGCACCGATGCTGATTTGCATGATGTCGATGACGAGGATTTTGGCAGACGAAACAGGCCGGGTTCCTCGATGGTGCGCGAGTATAATCTCGGGATCGTTTGGCGTCATGTGGTACAGCTACGACAAGGTATTCAAGCTCATCTTTGGGGATGGCGAGCGGACGATGGAGGAGGAAGACAAGGCCAAGATAACGAGACGCAAATCATATTCGGGCGGCACAGATGAAGAAAAGGCATCTTTGATGCAAGAGAATGAGGAAGAAGAGAACTAGGAGAAAGAAAAGAGGTGATAATAAGGGGCTGGCGTTTTTGAATTTAGACTTAGACCTCGACGAGTCTCACTGGTGCTGACGCTGTCTCCGCACTACGTGGAGCAGAGGGCGATTTACAAAGCAACCATGTATAGAATGGCCATTGATTTTTCATTTTGAATCGAATTGCATGTTGAATCAATCATATCACACAATAGCACGTGCAGTTGGAGAGTTGTTGCATGGAACTTTCCAGATTCTTTGCAGTCAATATGCGATGCAACAGTCCTCGGCCCAGGCACCGTCAGAAATCATTCTTGCTTCGCTTATTGCCGTGTCTGCCAAGGCCAACAGCGTTTGACAATAACAATCCCAATCTTGTGATATCAGCAGACATCATCTCAATACAATAAAATAAAAGCGCCGTCCAGCGCTGGCATGTGAAAATCCAATTCGAGCCAGGGGTCGACGTTGCATGTGATTGCGCTGCATCCCTCGCATCTCGGCGAAAATACGCGGCTGGCGCAATGCGATTTCTGCCGCCCCAGCGGTTCATCGGTTGGGGGGATTTGCGCCCGATGCGGCAAGCGGTGAGGCTGTTTACCCCCGAAGCTATGCGTCATTGGAGATGAGCTTGGCACGAGCTGCAGGTCGTTTTTTCTGTTCCCTGTTCTTGCAGCAAGGATAGATAAGACATACGGCATACTGTGCAGGATATATATATATATAGCAGGCTCTCCTGTTTTTTTTTGCTCGGATTGTATATGCTTCGGCTCTGCGGCTCTCGCGTCGGCTCCTTTCTGCGGATTTCACAGCTCTATTCTCTGCGCCTTTACAGCAGCAGCTACTCCCCTCTCAACACAACTGCGGGCAAGATGGCGTTCCTCGGCGGCTACGAAAAGAAGCACAAGGTCACCGTTGTGGGATCTGGTAACTGGTATGTGTCGAAATAATGCTTGTGTCGATGAAATGATCTAACCGGCGTTGTTCATCATACAGGGGATCTACCATCGCCAAAATCGTTGCCGAAAACACGCGAGCGAACAAGGATGTCTTTGAGGAGGACGTCCAGATGTGGGTGTATGAGGAGGACGTCACCATCGCCAAAGACTCCAAGCACTACGACGAGTCCATCGGCGACGCTCCGCAGAAGCTGACCACCGTCATCAACAAATACCACGAAAACGTCAAGTACCTGCCCGGCATCACCCTGCCCAGCAACATCATCGCCAACCCCTCCCTCGTGGACGCCGTCCAAGACTCGTCGATCCTCATCTTCAACCTCCCCCACCAGTTCATCCACAACGTCTGCAACCAGATCCGCGGCAAGATCCTGCCCTTTGCGCGCGGCATCAGCTGCATCAAGGGCGTCAACGTGTCCGACGACGGCGTCAGCCTCTTCAGCGAATGGATCGGCGACGGCCTCAGCATCTACGTCGGCGCGCTGAGCGGGGCCAACATCGCCAGCGAGATTGCCGCGGAGAAGTGGTCCGAGACAACCATTGCCTACGACCCGCCGCCCATGGACAACAGCAGGGCGCCCACGCCGCGGTCCCAGAGCCCCGGCCTGACCATGACCGTCACGGAGCCGCCTGCCGACATGCAGCACCGCGATGCCAGGGGCCGCAAGTCCAAGACCAAGCTGACGCCTGTGCCCGCGGAGTATCCCCCGCTCGACCACGCCTGCTTCCATTCTCTTTTCCACCGTCCTTACTTCCACGTCGAGATGGTCTCTGACGTTGCTGGCGTGTCCCTTGGCGGTGCGCTGAAGAACATTGTTGCGCTGGCTGCGGGCTTCGTTGACGGCCGCGGCTGGGGTGATAATGCCAAGGCCGCTGTGATGCGAATTGGCTTGATGGAAATGGTCAAGTTCGGCAAGGAGTTTTTTGGGGAGACTGTGCACACTGCGACTTTCACCGAGTCATCTGCCGGTGTTGCCGATTTGATCACCTCTTGCTCTGGAGGTCGAAACTTCCGATGCGCAAGAAAGGCGGTTGAAAAGGGCATCACCGTCGACGAGGTGGAGAAGCAGGATCTGAACGGCCAGAAGCTGCAGGGCACCAGCACGGCGTTTGAGGTCAACAGCTTCCTCAAGGCCCGTGGGCTAGAGAAGGACTACCCGCTGCTGACGGCCGTCAATGCCATTTTGCTGGGCAAGGCGAGCGTTGACGACATTCCCAATCTGGTTTCCGACACTGAGCGAAAACAACCCCTTCCATGAGTGTGTTTATGACTATATGAATGGACATGTGGTAAAAAGAAGAAAGAAAAGAAAAACGAAAACGAAAAAAAACAAGCATGCAATGTTTGGCATAGCGATGAGACGAGGAGACTGGGCGGGGGAGGCGTTTTAGGCTGAATGTCATGAACGGTAGATCTGCCTGGGCATTTTTATGAGTTTTTACCTTTTGTTACAAATATTTTGATTGGTGAGATGGTCTAATCTGATTTGTTCGAACTGCTACTGTCGCTTCTGTCTCATTTGTCCTGCATTCGGCGTTAAAGGGTCAGCAAAGTCGTGTAGATTGTATGGTGTCCTCTACCCCGGTACGCTGATCGCCGGACATGGTACGCGTAAGAGGATCTACAGCGCAGGCCATTGTAACCTGTCGTTTCTCAATCGCGCATCTTCAGCCCGATTGATTAATGCGCAGCATCATTCGTTGTATCCACCCCCAAGATGGGTATGGGCATAGGATACAACAAGGAATATGATTGAATAAAGGGTTCTTGTAGAAGTAGCCGTAAACACTTTTTGTATTTGATTATCTTTCTTTTATGCAAATACTTTCCAGTTCATGTTTGACGGCTTCATCAGCACGAAGCAAGGAGACGATATTGGGATCTCGGCTTTCAAAATGAGGTCCCAACACAGTTTATTGCTTAGAATCATTGATTAGTACATAGTTTAAGGTCAATTGCTATTAAGATTGTATAGTATGGCTCTCATCTCTTTTTACACTCGCAATTGATTTACAAGAAACAGTTTTTCAAGAGGTGGCCGTTATCCTCTCTCATCGTCAACGGTTGTCCATCACGAGATACTCCTAGTGTATCAAAATGCATATAATTTCTAAGTAGTACATAATTCCACTATTCATAACGGTTGTCTTACCTGTACATTAGCCTTGAAGATCACTCGCTCCTTCTCGCTAAATCGGATTTCGGTCGGAGTCTCAGCCTTGTTAGTCAAGCGGTCCCATCCTCATTGTCGATCAGTACCAAGTACGTATACACCGCAACAGCACAAAACATCTTCCACACATGATGAATGCTCCCACAGAGCATTGAGTGAAAAACAAACGCTCCTACGGATCCAGAAACTCCTCAGTATCCCACTTCCACAGACAAACCACCCAGCTTCCATCGCCGATCAAAACACCAACCCCCATGCAAATATACGCTCTCCATTCTTGCCAATAACTAAAGTGCCACCAAGCCCTATATACGAGGAAAAAACCAGCTTAACAAAAAGGGCAAATAATCGTCCACAAGCCACGATGTGGCTTTCCCCCCTCCGTCCTGTGGCAGTTTTTTTCTTTCTCGGTAGCGGGAAGCGCCGATCCCTTCTCTTTTTTTCTTCCTTCCGTGTGCGCAAAGATCGACAAGGGAGAGAAGAGAACTAGACCTGCAGAATGACATGCACGGTGGGCGTGGCGGAGTGTGCATTTTCAACTTCACATCATCGGTTTGGTGGTGGTTCGGTGATGGGGGAGTTTGTTGCAGAGTTGTGGTGTTTATATTGCCTTTTGCGGGATTAATAATGTTTTGAATGGAATGTGTTGGGCAATTTGATGCTATTACCACCCCTCTGTCTCTTCATTGCCAGTTCTATTCTTTTAATTATGAAAATTTGAAACCGACGAGTGCCGAGGAAGCCGGCATCTTATACACGCAAGCAACTACCGCCGGCCATGATTGAAAGTATGTACATAGTTAGGGTCCTCTATGCGCGGTGCAAGAACTCAATGTTCAAAATGAAATTAATGTAAATGATACAAAAATTAAATGGTAAAGTTCTAAAAACAGGGGAATCTGCACTCGCGCTCTTGCATGCAGTAATAAGCCAAGACATAGGAATAGCTTCACAGTGGCAGACACATTCACACACATGGCAGATTTCTGCAGGCGCAAAATGTTCCGAAAAATTGGAAATGTATTGAACGTATATACATGAATCCAAAATATCATATCAAAAACGCTATAGCCAACCGTAGGAATGTTCCCGATTATTCTTTTTACCATTACTATTTTCCCGCCTGCCAGTAGTCAGGCCGCTTCCACATTAACCGCCTGCGATTCCACCTGCTTCACCCACCGCACGGCAGACTCGCGCAGGTAATTCTCAATCAGCTCGCACCCACAGTTGCCATGCTCCAGCAGCATGTTCTTCAGCACGATGCGCTCGGCTATCAGATCCTTGGCCATCTTCGTAAGCTGCTGGTTCTCGTACTCCAGGCTGTCGTGCTTCATGTTCAGCCTCTCCATGGCAATGCGCTGCCTGCCGCGGCACTTGTCCGCCGCGATGCGGTTCTTCTCGCGGATGCGCACGCGGCTGGCCTCCTGCTCCTGGGCTGTCTTGGCCCGTCGAGGCCTCTTTGCGACGCCTCCCTCTTCGGACGAGTTTTTCCGTGTGCGTGTCTGCCTTTTTGTGGCGGCAGCCTCCTTTGGTGGTTGCTGTGCTGGTGGTGATAAGGGGGCGGAAGATGCTGATGATGCGGCGGATGAAGCAGACATGAGGAGGTCGGATGTTGGGGTCGAAACTGTTGACGGGCTATATTCACGGCCCAGTGCTGTCTGTTGGATTGGATAGTCCCATTCCGAGGCGTTTAAAGCAGCTTCAGTTCCAGAAACAGCGCTCCTGGCTGGGGGGTTTTGTAAGTCGTCTTCCGGGTATTTGATGAAGTTTTCTGTTAAATCCCACTCCGACTGCTGCCAGGGCAGGCCAGGCAAAAACACATCCGACGGTTCTGGGCCCGAAGAGCCATGGCACAGGCCTGTCAAGGTGCCCTCCAGATCTGCAGGAGGGAACGGGAGCGAAAGATGGTCTGCATGCGCGTAGTCTGGACCGCATGCGATGAATGGGGAAGCTTCGGCAATGCTAGCCATGGTGCCGTTGCCAAAGATTTATCTGACTTCTTGAAGCGAAGACGGTAACAGTGATATGATATGATACAGTACGTAGTATGCAGTAATGTAGGTAGTATACAAAAATTGTTGTCTGGACTATGATGGCAGGAAATGTTCAAAAGTCATGAGAGAGCCGCGGTGTATAGATCGACAAAAGAATAGGGATGCGCTTCGTAAATAAGGCGGAAACGTCATTGCTAAATATACGGCCTGGTGAACAGATCGCCGCGCACTTGGGGAGCTTTTGATGCGGACTGCCGCAGAAGGTGATGGTGAGATGTTACCCCTGGCACCGTTGGGTTAGCACATGCGAGTTAGCGCGCCGGAGCCATGTCTCGGACTGCTGAAGCATCTTGGACAGGAAGCCAAGCAGAGGGCACAAGGTTCAAACTAGGAAATAGATCTGAGCATTTGGTCACTGCATGCAGGAGAGTATCCATAGCATCAAGCGGGTGGCTCTTGTGGGGTCGCCTCTTCGACTGATGGCGTAGGCGGAGCCTCTCTGCTGCTTTGTACATAGTACTTGTACCACCCAAGCATGTTTGCCTTCGGTCTCATTCACACCACCTTCGAATGGATGCGGCCCCCCGTTCCGGATGGAGCCTATCCATTCCTAGGCTAATAAGATAGTAAACTGGCGCCTGGCAAGCAGCGTTGAGAAATCAGCTCCGTCGTGTCACCCCTTCGCAGGGCTTCAACACCAGCTTGCGGTTCCTAGGCTGGGAAACAAGACGCCGGTGACATGCTTCGTGGACTGCTCGAAAGAGGTCAGCGAGAGTCAACGTAGAAGATGAGTGATTCGTCATTTTCTTATGTGAGGACGTACCACAGTTGCACGATTCAAAAGCGGCTTTGGGCTTCGGTTGGCCGCTTCGAATCGAATCGCGACTTGACATCGAAACTTGCAATATTTTCCAGAGGCATCACCCGCATGCCACGCCGAGCCTCAGCTAGGAACCCCCTGTAACAAGTCAAAAGCTTGTGTGTCGCACCCCCGGCCGGCCCCTCAGGAGCAAAAGCTGGGATGCGTCTCCCCGACAGGTCCGCGGTGGTCCTCTGGCATCAAGCGAGCTGCCGCCTAAAGTGCCAGACAAAGGGAGCCGCTGTGAAGAGCGCTAGACGCTACGGATAGCGCTGCGAATAGCGCTGGGGCCTGGAGTTCGGTTTGCGTCATGTCATCGGGATGTCGATCCCAGCATCATCTTGCGATTTGGAGTTCCAGTCTGTGCTGGGTCGCAAGGGATGTCGTTGAACGTTGGCGGAGGAAATGCTCCGGAGGAAGTGCTCCGCGTCCATCTGGTGGCCCTCAAACATCGACCCACCACCAAACAAAATGGCAAGCAGGGTGAAGATCAAGGTCTGAATAGCTTCTGTTTGACCACGCGTGGCGGCTTGGGCCCCAATGGCTCCATTCCTAGTTGAACAGGTGTAATCTTCTTATTCATGCGGGACAGAGGCAATCTCGATCGCGAACATCCAAGCGCCTTAGAGTTGGCTGGGATCGGTCACGTGAGACGGCACGTGCTGCCTCTTGTCCCGTTCCTCGTCCATTCTCCGTCCGTTTCTCTTCCACCTCCATCTGAAGCTCAGCCCGTCTCGGCTAAATCCATTCGGCTCCTGTCAAGGCTCAGCCCGCTTGCTTCTCCACAGCTGCGCCAGAAGCCTGTTTTCTGCAAGCCACAGTACGGCCTTGAGGCGCTGGCACACGACGCGGAGCATCTTCTCCGAAACGAATGGAAACGGTAGGTCTTTTTTACGCCGTGTCAGTGCGGCCCGAGGCGGAAGAAGAGACTTGTGAAAGATTTCTTGAAACTCAGTGCGAGTGTAGGGCAAGACACGGCGTTCAACAGAGGTACTGCAAGTCCCTACTCCATGTTTTGCTGGAGGCCCAATGCATAAGCGGGCTGATTAAGCTACCTTCCAGCACAGGGCAGAGAGACAGCGAGCCTATAACAGCCTGCCTGCCAAGATGGAAGAGCCACTCGCGACCCGTTCCTCGATAATTCCACCCCGTACGCGGTCTACGCCGTCCTGCTGGTAACCAGCTTATAGCCTGGACGGCGTTCAACCTACAATGAATGCCCTGAGAGTCGCTGCCAAAGGCAGCATCCTCCAGGCCTATTTATCTCTGGCGACTGAGTGCTTGCGTTGTTTGCACAGACAGCTTCAGCGGATCTTCAGCGGGCTGGAAAGACCACAAACAGGTCTGAGCCGGTTCTGCCAACTTCCATCACGCCCCATGAGACTGTGCCCCATAACTTATAATACTAGGATACTGCGACGGGACTCGATGTCGTCATCGCTAATATGGCACTTCCAACGTCTCCGACAGCCTGGCAAAAGTGCCAAGACAAAACTAGCTCTATCAAACCGCGGAAGCGGTTCCTAGCGATCTTGTCCCACGTTTTCTTACTCTTGTGTATATTAAATTAAACGCAAGTAAATAATATGGCAGTGACAACCACCTCTGCGTGTATGTATGCATGAGATACCAACATTTTTTCTGGTGTCCGTGCGCAAAAGATCAAAAGACCCCAATCCTGCTCCAAAAGTCCTGAGGCTTACCCTGATTCTTGGCAGAGCATCGCATCTCGATCTTGTACTGTACCTGTACTTGAGCCTGTCACTTTGGGTCCATCCTTAATGTGAGGTAGCGCTAGCTGTGGATCGCCCAGGGTCCACGATATCCGTATTTCAAGCAGCCCCCGCAGCAAGTCTTTCCAAAAAACAGGAATTTGGCAAAAAAAAGTTGTTCAATGTTGCCGCAAACTCTTCCCCATGCGGCCGTGGCCAATGGGAGCGGATGTGACGTGGTCACGCCAATGACTGGGGTCAGCGTGTCTTGCCCGTGGAAAATTAAGCTTTGCTTGCTTGTGTCCACAACTGGTTCGTGAATCCTGGGATGATCGTTCGGCGGTATCAACGCTATTAGGCGACTTTGACGGCTCCATGCTGAACTACTTGCTACTTTGGGAATGCGATTTGGAGACAAGAGTAGCTTTGAGATAAACGACCGTGTTAGTGCCAGTAGGTACTTCCCAGGGCCCTTCCAAGATTTTTGGTATGAGGCGTGGAGACTGCGAGGCTACGAATTCAACCGTTGACAGGAGGGTGGACCCTGAAATGAGAGGCAAATTACACCGATGCAAACCCGATGGAAGAATACTTGATGATGGAACCGTTATCTGGTTATTTCCACTGCATTTGGCGGGTAACGGGTAAAATTCTGCTATACTCCATAAACAGGCCGATATGCACGGCAGATCGGCCACCAAATCGCGCCGGCTCAGGAAACGTCGAAAGATCACCGAGTGCAAGGAGCAGGTAGATCATATATTTAATCTACACTAAGTTTGATCTGCCTCAAATGTTTCAGTCTCGATATGGAATCTGAAAGTGCTAGTTGAAGACGATCCCTCATATTGGGATAGAGCTGGATGTTAAGTCAGCAATTTAGTGTTTCTGGAGCACACACAATTTCATCCTATTCGGGATCAACAGTAGGTTTTTCAGTTGCGAATACATAGTACACAAGCCTTACAATGTAACTAAACGAAGAAACAATCAATTTAATACCAATCATCTCTCCTTCGGACACGCCAATTTGGCACCAATAAATAATTCAGCGCAAGTTTTACTGCAGGGTATCCGCAAAACTCCGATTCATACAGTAGCAGTGGTCAACATCTAGGGTAACATAACCCAAAAAGAAATTGATTACTACTACTGTGTATACTCCTTGATAGGAATTGATAAAGGCTACATCGCTGTTGGATAGTCCGGGACAATGCTGTCCTCTCTCTGTATGGCGCTTTTCTGAGCCATTCCCTCTGGGTGGATAACCTTTCACAGATGATAAATTAGCGCCGTTCATCTTCGAGACGTAGCAGCAGGGACTAATTGAGAAGAACTGGTCGCCATCGTATTATTCAGCCTCTTTTTTGGTTGACCATTCGTACACTGCAACAGTGAGTTGTTGCTCTCATGTCTTCCTCGAGCCTCGCTCAACAAGCCGTTTTCAACAACACGCAACATTATAAATCGTCCAACAAAACGGCATTTCAGGACATCCGAGAAAGTCCGAGCGAATCCTCCAAGACCCATGGCGTCGCGACACTCGCGCAGTCCATTCTTGACAAAAGCCGGCGTCGATGGTTATATAAGCCAGTCTGTTGAAGCACTCGGAGATTAGTAACTCTTGAGGCCGCAGGATCCAAAACGCGCGCTAGCCTTATTTCGTATTCTGGCCATCAGTGATTCGGCAGCGTGCCGCAGCTAGCTCGGCGACGGGTCTCGATAGCGTGATGGGATTGCTGTTTCGGGAAACATTGAAACCCGCCCCAGCTGGAGATGTGCCTGATGATCGACTTCAATGTTGCGACGCTCGGGGATAGGCACTGCGTCTGTGCGATGAGGAGGATTGTCTCGCGGATAAGGGAGATAGAGCGAGAGAGGGGGGAATGGGGATATGGCGCGTTGGAAATGTATATAAGTGAGGGAAATATCATTCGTTGCTGGAAGAATATCTCATCAACAAAGACACAGCTTCAAACAACAAAGACATCGCTTCATCAACTTTCGCAGCTTCAATTTGACAAAAAAAGAAACTAAACTCAACCACAATGTCAGTCAAGTACGCAAAGAACCAGCCTGCAGGCTTTACCAACCGCATCGAGCGTGTGGCCATTGTGGGAGTAAGTCTTGCACCACATCTCTACATATCGGATGACTTGCTAACAAAACGTCCACCAGGCTGGAGGCCAAGTTGGCAAACACATTGCCGAGGAGCTTCTCAAAACCGGAAGACACACCGTTACTGCCATCACCCGCACCGGGAGCAAGAGCAAGCTCCCCGCGGGAGTCAAGGTCGTCGAGGTGGACTATGACAACGAGCAGTCTCTGATTGACGGCCTCAAGGGGCACCAGTTCTTCTTCATCTCCATGGCTGTGACGGCCCCCAAAGGCACCCAGGAAAAGCTCATTGCCGCGGCAGCCAAGGCCGGCGTGCCATGGATCATGCCCAACTCCTACGGCGCCGACTTTGCCAACAAGAAGATGCTCAAGGAGACAATGACTGACGGCAACAACGACGGAGTCGCCGCCATAGAAAAGGCCGGTCTGTCTTGGATCTACATGTCGTGCAGCTTCTGGTACGAGTACTCGCTGTCCATGGGCGAGCCATTTTATGGCTTCGACATCCCTAACAAAAAGGTCACCTTCTACGACGACGGCAAGACGCGCATCAACACGTCCACCTGGAGACAGTGTGGCAGGGCTGCAGCACACCTTCTCAGCCTAAAGGAGCTGCCCGACGACGAAAACGACACATCACCCACCGTCTCGCAATGGAGAAACAAGCCCCTCTACGTTTCCAGCTTCCTCGTCTCCCAGAGAGACATGCTGGACAGCATCCACCGGAATCTCGGTACAAAGGACAGCGATTGGGATATCCAGTATGAGGCGTCGGATGCTCGTTACAGCAGAGCGATGGAGATGCTCAAGGCCGGAAACTTCCTCGGCTTTGGCATGGGCATGTACTCTCGAGCCTTTTTCCCCAATGGCGACGGCAACTTTGAGGCAAAGTATGGTCTTGCCAACGAGCCCCTGGGGCTGCCCAAGGAGGACTTTGACGAGGCGACCAAGTTGGCGATTGAGATGGCCGAGGCAGGATTCGGACCTCGCAGGCTTGCAGAGGTCAGTGGACGGGATCTGCCAGGCCACTGAACAGCTATCCGACTGGAAGCAGTGGCAGCTGTTTGGGCATCAGCGGCGGATGCTGGTGGTGTTGACAGAGTTGCAGCAGCTGGAGTGGCTGATTGGCTGATTGCTGGATTGGTGGATAGATCAGGTACTGTAGTCTAGGTACTAATGCATTCATCTGCCGTTTGCTCTTGAAGAATGTGACGCATCAATTGGCTATTGTGTCCCAACTGCCGTGTGGCACGCATGCAGAATCGGCGGGGACGTTTTGTGAGACATTCGATTGAGGACATGTGTAATAGTCAGCAGCTAGACGCAGAGACGATGCCTAACAAGCTCTGCAGAGGCAGAAGATCGCGAAATAGCACATGTTAGCGTTGCTGTACAACAAGCTAACGTTTTCTTAGTGACGTCATGATATATCATGGCGGGGTCGTCAACGGTTTCTGAAGAGCTTCGTCTGTGCCTGGAAATGAACCAATTCATTCAACTGTAAAGATCCCCAGGATGGGAATTCGAAGCAGGCAAATGCCAATTGAGTTGCTATATGCGGGTGTGCACAACCAGCGGCAGAAACAATGACGCATCGGGCAATGAGTGGCCAAGCTCGACACCAATAGATTGGGTGGAAGCTTCACGTTAGCTTGGGTTGCTGTTAGCTCCCGACGACGCCGTGGCTGCCACAGGCAATCCAAGCCACCGCGTGGGAAACACAATCAGCTCCTACAGTAAGAAGGAGGACGCGGCATAATAAGCTGACCGCCCGTGGCTTGCGGGCCAAAAAGGGGCAGCAGAGTGTCCATATTCGATGCTCCATAGCAAAGTGCAACGACCGTAGCATCATGATGGCATGGCCATCTCGACACTCCAGCATCATCGGCCGATGCCGTGCATCTGACTGGCCAGGCAAGCCCCAGCAGCAGCATCTAGAAAAAAACGGCCAATTAGCGTCCCCCCCCGGCCTGGAGCTGCCCCTCGCTCTGGCTCTGCTGATGACATTTCCCTGCCTGCCGGGTGGTTCCTGGTGGCTTCAAGCCAAAGCGGCGCCTGCGTCCTAGGCCACAGCAGAGCAGCTGTTAGCATTGAGTCCAGGCCATCCATCACACCATGTGCCGGCCAACCAGCAGCTGCTCGGGCTCGCTTGCGGCAAAAAGCTGCTAGACGCGCTTCTTCCTCTTCTCTTCTTCTATCTCTGCCCATCTCAGCCTTAAACAGCGGCTGTGAAGGATCAAAAAAGGCCTGGCCGCTTCCTTGCTCAACCTCGCAATCAATCGCCATCAGTACCAGAGCTCGATCCGATCAGCGCAGCTCCCCAGCGCCCTGGCTCAGCGGATCGACAGCCGCCAGACACCCCCGCAGACACGCAGCAGCAGCGCCATTTGCAGAGCGCTGCTTGGGCTTGGGTCCGCTAACGCCACTGTAGCTACAAAGCCGCGGGGCATCGCCCATCCGCGCCGCTCTTCTTTCCACCATGAGCCCAGGAATCATGACGACCAAGGAGGTTTATCTGCTGCCGCTCAACGACGACGGCTCGCCGCAGGTCGCGGGCGAGTACATCTACCTCGACGCCGGCGGCGATGACGCCATCACCATCCGCTTTGCCATTGAGGGCACGTCGTCCATCTGCCGCAACGGCAGCCTCTGGGTCAACATCCCCGAGCAGGGGGCCGAGTTCAGGCGGGACAAGTTTCGCGAGTACAAGTGAGTGAAGCGAGAGATGTCTGTCGTGTTGCCTGTTCTAACGATATTCACGCTGCAGGCTGACTCCCGACTTCAACCGCACGCTCGAAATCTCCATCCCCATCCACCAGTCCGGCGTCTTTGCCTTTTATACCACCTATGCCCAGCTGCCCAACCTCGACCCGGACGACGTGCCAAAGTCGACCGACAAGGACGAAGCGCTGAAAAAGACTGCGACATACTACATCGATGTTGCTCCTCGCCTCAAGCTGGACGGGCGTCCGTTGCCGCTGCCCGCGCTGTCGCTCTTCTCCATCATCAGCAAGCTCATGGGCCGCTTCCCGGGCGATTGGGAGCGACACCTGCGGGGCATCAGCGAGAGGGGTTACAACATGGTGCACTTCACCCCTCTGCAGATTCGCGGCGAGTCAAACTCGCCCTACAGCCTGTACGATCAGTTGGGCTGGGATCCCGCCTGTTTCCCCAAGGGCGTCAAGGATATCGAGCAATTGGTCGAGCATCTCGAGCAAAAGTACTCGCTGCTGAGCTTGACCGACATTGTCCTTAACCATACTGCAAACAACACAAAGTGGCTGGAGGAGCATCCCGAGGCTGGTTACAATTTGACCACGGCCCCGTGGCTGGAATCTGCCTATGAGCTCGACACGAAGCTGATGGAGCTCAGTGGCAAGCTTGAGGAGCTGGGCCTGCCCGTCGAAGTCAAGAGCACAGAAGACCTCTTGGAAGTCATGGAAGGAATCAAGAAACATGTCATACTCCCGCTTCAGCTATGGGAGTATTATGCAATCAATGTCGAGCGAGACGCCGACGCCATCGTCGAGGCTTGGACTAGCGGCAAGACGTCCCCTCCTCAGAACGGCACTGCTACAATAAAGGACTTTGAGCACCTCAAGACGGCAGGGATTGATGAGCATGTGGCCTTTATCAGAGACTATGCTCTCCGAGGGACAGACCGTCTAGGGGAACGATATAGGCGGAGAATCGAGCCCTCTATTGCGGCTACTGCTTTGGCCTTTCACTTTGGTCGATACGAAGGCGAAAGCACCCAGTCGGCCGACAAAGCAGCTGCCAAAGCCAGGGCGGTTGAAGTCTTGGATGCCATCAACGTTGACTTTTATGCCGAATACGATAAAGATCTAAACCAAATTCTGGAGCAGCTTTTCAATCGCATCAAGTACGTCCGGCTGGACGAGCATGGACCGAAGCTGGGACCGATTAACAAGGCCAATCCCCTCATTGAGACTTACTTTACTCGACTGCCGGTTAATGAAACAACCTCGAAGCTCACTCCGGGTGAGCGGGCTCTGGCCAATAACGGCTGGGTTTGGGGTGGCAACGCCTTGGTAGACAACGCTGGCCCAGACTCTCGCGTGTACCTGAAGCGTGAAGTCATTGTCTGGGGAGATTGTGTCAAGCTGAGATACGGATCTGGCCCAGAGGACAGTCCATTCCTATGGGAGCACATGACAAAGTACGCCAAAATGCTGGCCAAGTATTTTGCTGGCTTCCGCATCGACAACTGCCACTCAACCCCTATTCATGTTGCAGAGCACATCTTGGATGAGGCCAGAAGAGTCCGGCCCAATCTTTACGTTGTTGCCGAGCTCTTCACTGGATCCGAGGAGATGGACTATGTGTTTGTGAAACGACTCGGCATCAGCTCACTCATCCGTGAGGCCATGCAGGCGTGGAGCACGGGAGAGCTCAGCAGGCTGGTTCATAGGCACGGTGGCCGCCCTATCGGCAGCTTCGAGGTCGATGACATCTCAAGGTCTGACGTGACGACGCCATCAGACACAAAGGGAAGTACCGATCTTACAAGAGAGGTCATTCGGAGGATCAGGCCCTCGCCGGTCCACGCCCTATTCATGGACTGCACCCACGATAACGAGCCGCCTGCTCAGAAGCGGGACGCGCGAGATACACTGCCCAACGCCGCTCTCGTCAGCATGTGCTCAAGCGCAACGGGAAGCGTCATGGGCTACGATGAAATCTACCCAAGACTGGTCGATCTCGTCAACGAGAAGCGTCACTACACATCTGAATCGTCGAGAACGTCGTCAATCAAGATTGGGAGAGGCAAGGGGGGCATTGCTAGTATCAAGAAGCTCCTCAATCAGATTCACACTCTCATGGGCAAAGATGGGTACAACGAAACTCATATTCACCATGAAGGCGAGTACATCACCGTACACAGAGTGCATCCCGAGTCCAGGAAAGGCTACTTCCTCATTGCTCACACTGCGTTCCCGGGATATGGCAACGGAAGAGGAGAGTTCAACCCCGTTCATCTGACAGGAACCCGAGCCAACCATCTGGGCAGCTGGATGCTCGAAGTTGACGATCGAGAAGAGACTGTCAAAACCATCTTGGAAGATACAAAATTCCTTCGAGGCCTTCCCAGCCAGGTGGTGGATGTTGCCGGAATCAAGATGGAGTATCACGGCCAAGACACTACCATTTCGGTCCGCGACAAGTTCCCTCCTGGCAGCATTGCCCTCTTCGAAACCTGGATCCCGGCGGCAGAACACTCTACTGGTCTGGACAACTATGTCACTTCTGGTGCCAAACAGGCGTGGGCCAATCTAAACCTGATTGACCTCAACTTTTTGCTCTACCGCTGCGAGGCAGAGGAGAGAGATGCCAGTGACGGGCAGGACGGGGTATATGATATTCCCGGCCATGGAAAGCTCATTTATGCTGGTCTCCAAGGATGGTGGAGCATTCTAGAAGCAGTCATTCGCGACAATAACCTTGGACATCCAATCTGCCAAAATCTGCGAGACGGCTCTTGGGCTCTCGATTATATCGTGGGCCGAATTCAAAAGCAAAGCCACGCAGAGGGTAGCGAAGGCCTCTCGGGACCTGCGGCTTGGCTCCGAGAACGATTCGAGGCCGTCAAGGCCATTCCAAGCTTCTTGCTACCGCGATATTTCGGACTCGCCATCCGCACCGCATACAAGGCCAGTTGTGATCGGGCGTTGGAGCTAATGAACGAGCACGTTGCCAAGGGCCAATGGTTCCTTGGCAGTCTCGCCATGGTCAGCGTGCAGCAAACCGGACTTATCAAATCAGCCTCCCTCTGGCCAGACAAGCAAGTCCCTTCCATTGCTGCTGGCCTACCGCATTTCGCTGTGCAATGGGCCAGATGCTGGGGCCGGGACGTCTTCATCTCGATTCGAGGACTGTATCTCGGAACCAGCCGCTTTGCCGAGGCAAAGGAACACATTCTTGCCTTCGCTAGCGTCTTGAAGCACGGTATGATACCAAATCTTTTGAGCAGTGGCGCCGCACCGCGATACAACTCGAGAGATTCGGTGTGGTTCTTCCTTCAGACCATTCAAGATTACACTCGCCTTGCACCAGAGGGGCTCGACTTGCTCAAGGTCAAGGTTAGACGACGCTTCCTACCATACGATGACACTTGGTTCCCTGTGGATGATGAACGAACTTATTCCAAGGAGAGTACGATTGAGGAGATTGTACAGGAGGCTCTCCAAAGACACGCCTCGGGTATGAAGTATCGCGAGGCAAATGCCGGACCTCAGATTGACTCGCAGATGAAAGACGAAGGCTTTAACCAGGAGATCAAGGTTGACTGGAACAATGGACTCGTCTTTGGTGGCAACCAGTTCAACTGTGGTACCTGGATGGACAAGATGGGTGAGAGCGACAAGGCTGGGTCCAAGGGTGTTCCTGGCACTCCTCGCGATGGTGCCGCCATTGAAATCACGGGCCTTCTCTACAGCACTCTGAGATGGGTAGAGAAGCTTCACAAACAGGGAAAGTTTGCCCAATCGGGCGTCAAAACTTCCGAGGACAAGGCCGTTACATGGACGCAATGGGCCGATCTCATCAAGGCCAATTTCGAAAAGTGTTACTACGTTCCTCGCACTCCTGAAGAGGACGCAAAGTATGACGTTAACCCCAGTGTTATCGGTCGCCGAGGTGTTTACAAGGACCTGTACAAGTCTGGCAAGGAGTATGAGGATTATCAGCTTCGGCCAAACTTTACAATCGCCATGACTGTGGCGACGGATCTTTTCGACCCCAAGCATGCATGGCAAGCTCTGTGCCTTGCAGATTCGACGATCCGAGGGCCCACAGGTATGGCGACATTGGACCCAGCAGACAAGGACTACCGTCCATATTACCGCAACAGCGAAGATAGCCACGATTTCGCAACAAGCAAGGGCCGGAACTACCACCAGGGGCCCGAGTGGCTGTGGCCAACAGGTTTCTTCCTCCGCGCACTGCTCAAGTTTGATCTTCAGCGCAGAAAGACACCCGCTGGCAGGACCGAGGCGTTCCAGCAAGTGACTAGAAGACTGGCTGAGTGCAAGCGGATGATTCGGGAGAGCCCGTGGGCGGGTCTGACAGAGCTTACGCAAAAGAATGGAGAGCACTGTGATGATTCTGTGAGTCTTTTTTTCCTTCTTTTTTTTTTCCCCCTTCTCTTTCCCCCTTTCCTCTAGCGCAGTATATCGTCATACTTTTAAATCCCCCACCCTTTTTGAAATTCTTATACTAACTCTTTACTTTCAGAGCCCGACACAGGCATGGTCTGCTGGCTGCCTCATTGACCTATACATGGATGCCATGGAAGAGCAGGAAGCCTTGAAGAAATGAATGGATGAATTATTGTTTTATAACATAGACGGGACGATATGACAAAAGTTGACGAGTACATGACATTAGCGCGATATATGTATGTAGAGGGAAAAAAGAAAAAAGCCCTGGGCGTTTATTACAAGTATACGACACGGGTAATATATGAAGAGAAGAAAAGAGAGCGCAATGTTTATTTTGATTTGAGTTACTGCCAAGAAGTGGTTGGTAGGCATAAGAAAAGTCACCTTTTGAATGTCAGTGTAATGACGTATTTCTCGCTGCTCCCCTCTCTTTAATCCTCCCAGATTCCCCTCTTCTTCGTATAAAAAGACAAAGGGGACTTCGTATTTGGCAAGAAAAAAGAAAAATACGATGAAATTTCCTTCGTTTCGCCGCCCTCCAAAACTCTAATTTCTCCACCTTTGTAAGGAAGAACATGATATGATAATATCCCAACAAAAACCAGCATAACACAGCCAACGCCAGATCCAAAAAAAGAGAGGAAAAAAAAAGAACAAATAACAAGAAGTGGATAAAATGATATAAGAGCCTAGAGCAGAGGAGGAAAAGAAAAGATGTAGAAATGAATAAGGAACGCCACATTTGATGGAGATTTATGTTGAGGGAGCGGCGAAGAAAAAAAAAAAGTATAGAATGAGTTTTTGTAAGTCGTAGCAGATGTGCAAAATGAGGCGGTATTTTGGAAGAAGAATCGAGGCGCGAGGCAATTCGTTCTGGTAGTCGTGGTGCTTCGTTCTTTGAATTAGGCTCCTATGATAGTTTTTGAATTCATCCATCGCTTGTATTTCATTGTTCATCGTTTTTTCCTTGGCTCTTTTGGTTTTGATTTTTTTTGTCATGTCCTTTCCCGTATTTCATGATCGATTGCTGCTGAATGGCCACAGCTTGGTCGTCGTGTTGCGCTTCTCGGATGTCGATGTGAAATTGGGCAGGGCGGGCGTCGCGCTCGTCGTCATGGGGATGCCCCCGGCGGCAGCGTCATTCGCAGGGGCACCGGAGCCCCAAGAGTCGGTGATGCCGGCTTGTTTTCGAAGCTCGCGCTTGCGGAGGTAGCGACGGCGCCAGATGCATGCGCCGATCCAGATGCCGGCAATGCCAACGACGAGAATGACTAGCATCACAACCCATTGCCAGTGGCCAGAGATCCTAGAGCATCGAGAGTTAGTATAAGAGTCGCAAAGGAGGTAGAATGACGGGAAGAGCATACCAATCGCCGCTGGCCGGATGCGATTGCTCGGGGATTGCGTTGGTCGAAGTGCTTGATGTCGAGGAGGTCGTCGAGGGCGCCGCTCCTTTCTGGCCGTTGCACATGCTGTGGTACCAGCTGGTGATGGATGACAGGCCGCTGGGGTTCGCGGTGCAGGCATCGTCGCAGACGCCGCCGGTTGTCGTCGAAAAGGCCGTGAGTCGAGGGTCGAAGCAGAAGCATGCCGTGTATGCGCTGGGATTGTTGGAGGGCACGGCCGGGGGCACACAGGCGCCGTTGGCATCGTAGAGATGGCCGCAAGCCGCCGCGCAGGCTGGCAGCTTTTGGAGGTTGCCAAAAGGCACGATGGTGGTGATGGGCAGTTGATTAGCTGTCGCGACCGGCTGTTAGTCTGCGGGTCTCGCAGGAGGCTGGTTTGGGTTGAGGGGGCGCTTACCCATGATGACGATGGAAAGGAGTAATTAAAAGCAAGTATGTACTGAGAAAGAATCGGAGATGCAGAAGGGTGAAGTCGCTGAGGGGAAATCTTGACGCCTGCGCCAATCCAGAAGAAATGGAAGAAGCGAGAGAAAGACGCTGATGTTTTTTTGTTTGTTTCAGAAAGGGCGCTTGACCAAACACCCGTGGGTCAGTCAAGTCACGGCCAATGATGCAAGTTCCTGGATGTGTGCAAACGACAGCTGTCAAAAATAGCCGGGTGTTATGCGCCGAAACAAAACGCTGAGCGATTCGTGATGCCCGTCTTGTGTTTTTCGTATTTTTCGAATCTTCTTTCTTCCGTCTTTGTCGTCTTTGATCGGGGAGAGTCGAGTCGTCGCCTGGGAGAGGAGCTGACTAAAGCGAGAGCGAGTCTTTGCGCAGACGGAGGACCGGGAGAGCCGGGAAATGGCACGAGAGATCGCGTTGAGACCGGTAAATAAAGGAAGAAGTCGAAAAACGTAGCGAGAGGAAATGCGACCGAACGCGAGCGATGGAGGGCGAAGTTGGCAGCGAGAGACGAGTGACGGGTTCGTGAGAACTGGAGGTGGAGGAAAAAAAAAAAAGAGCACAGTGGATGGAGCGAGCGAGATGCTGGGGACGACGGTCTGGAATGCAGCGCGCGACGCCCAGCAGGAGGGATCCGGGCCGGATTAGCGGTGCATTCGTCGCTGCAGCGCACCTGGCACAGCCTACAGGCGCCAAGAGGGGCCCCATCGGGAGCAGCGAGGGCCTGTAGAATCCCGTATTCAGCGCGCGTCAGCGGGAATCCGGCGCTGGGGGCGGGCTAAAGAGGCTAGGAGGAGGAGGACGACGGAAGCGGCTTTTTTGATTGGCAGGGATTGGATGTCAAGAATGCATTCAATGTTGATGTTGAAAGCGGCTATTATTGAGCTCCCTATTTTGGCGAGGCGGAGCTAGTGCTTTACGACGAGCTGGGATTAACATGGATTAGTTAGTACTTCTATTGCCTAGCACAAATATAGGTGCACGCATATGAAGAAGAGACGAGATGCAGTCGAGGCTCGGTGCTCTTTTGACGGGCCTGAGTGAATGAATGTCATCCATCCCATCATCCATCTTTCATGAATCAATACGACCCAATCAGCCCATTTTTAGCTGCATTGGCCTCTGTTTGGTGGATTCCAACGGCTGGCCCTTCTAGAACCGGGAGGCCAATGCGGAGAAGGCAGCGGCTAAAAGGGCAGGTCGCCGCTACAGCGGACATCTGTACCTGTACACGCCCAGATTGAATACGAGACGATTGGGACTCAATCACGACACCAGCGACGAGAAACTTCATACCTGCAGTAGTAATACCTACCTACATCATAGGGCCAACAATCTCCATGCAGCATTTTTCTCCTGGTATCCTCCAACTCCGGTCTCCGATGCAGTGGCTCCCCCCTGCCGCAGGTATATTGGACCCTGCAAATTGTTTCGTCCCCTTTCCGGCCGGACGTCATTCTGCGGTAAGGCTACAATAGGCGCAAGTGTGCTTATAAAGGCCTAAAGGCGACAGTACCGATACCCTGCGCTGTGTACTCTGTACTTCGGACATGCGGGCTAGGCACAGCATCCAATATGCAGCTCATTACGGAGTGGAAACTGGCCTCGAGCACCAGTCAGTCGCCATGGTCAAGACATTCATTCATCTCATGCTGCGCTGTTCTTCACATCCGGTTTCCTCGGTTGCTATAGTGCGGTGCAGTGCAGCTACTTCAAGTCACTTGCAGATCCAGCGCCCATCTATCGCGTATCGCATGACACGTCTGCGCTGCTTCTCTCTCTCTCCCCTCAAAGACCCCTGCGCTACGGCTTCTGATCTCCGAAACAGGGGGCTGAGCAATAGCTGGCCCGCCCGAGATTATCCAAGCGTTCTTGTTCTGTTTCTAGCCTCGTGCTCGTGTTCGCGCCGCTTATGCTTGGCTCTGCTATGGAGACGAAATGTCTCGTCGGATACTGCCGTAGCCATCGTCTTCTATCGCCATGCAGCGCACTGTATAAGTGAATGACAGCGCCATCACCACCACAATTCCGGCATCTCGTGATCAACATCTGCGTCAAGCCATCGATTCTCCGCTCCCATCTGTCAAAAGCGGGGAAACAGAGCAGCTAGCAATTGCCCAGCGGCTATCATGGCGTGGACCCCGTCGCTATTTCTCGGTGCAATAGTCGGGCTTGCGCCGATCACATCCCTCAGTGGCCACGTCCGGCTTACAAGGCATGGCAGGCTCTTACGGACAGCAAAGTCGGCCATGATGGGTGCATATACGAGACTTGGCCAGGGAAAACGGCATGTATTGACAGCGAAAGCAGCGTCCAGAGCGGTATTTTCTTCTATCTCCTAGTCAAGTCTCATCAAATGCTCAGCCTCAGCTCTCCATGTTTCATACAGAGCCATGGAGCGTGCTCCAAAGAACGCAACAAGGACAAATCATTTTGACGCTCGGCCTGTCCGTAGACAGCTCCGGCTCCTCTCTGCCTCCAAGATCTTCTCGTCTAGATTATTTGCCAGAGCCCTGGGTGGCCACCGTTGATCTGTCGCCGTCGTCTCGTGTCTTGTGGCTGCTCTTGACAATGCCGACAACCACCCCAGGCGCGTGCCAGGGGCCGCTCTCTGCGGTGAACCTCTGCATCACATACGGCACTTGGGAGGTGGCTATGCATCATGAATCTTAGCACTCTTCTCAACCATTCAGAGGTCGCATATCTTGCCTGCTTTGGAAGGAGATCCACTGGGCTTATCCTTCACTTGCCCTGCCTGCGCAGAGACGGTACTGCTGGCATTGTCTTGCGGCATATCGTACTGTGTGAGATTGGTTGCTGTGGTTGATATTGTTCTGTGACTCTGTCTCAGTTGATGAGTGTTTACTGTTTGGCAGACTATTGCAGACACAAACCACCATGTCTCAAGGATATCAGCACGCTTTATACTCTCAAGAAATCCTCGAGAAAACCCTTTCAGAATCTCGTTGCTGTAGTTGTCAGCTGGCCAAAAGGACCTCACACAAGCCAATCCTAGGATATCAAATCATCACCATACGGCCCATTCTGGATGCGTGTGCGAGGCATACACGTATCATCATCGTTATTGCCATGGTCTTTTAGGGATGAGCCAGCTTCCACGGAGCTAGTTTGTACTGCTATCCTTATCATGCGACCCAGAGATACACAGCATAAGTACGGCCGCGTCTACTTCGTACAGAACGTTGCTTCACCGGGATCATGCGGGATCGGAACATCATGTCTCAGGCATGCAGTCTATCCTTAGTCGAACGATGAGGCAAGTCTGAATCTGTGTGAGGGCTTGGCATACATGATACCGAGGACTACGTTCGACTTGGGAGTGGCTGAGAACTTTCGTGAGATGACTCAATAACTGGACTCCAACGGCCATCCCAAGCGATTTCGTCTATGCAGATCAGCCAGTTCGGACTACAACCCAGCGGTTCACAGGAACCTATTGTTCAGGGCTTTTGCAGCCTGGGTTCCTCTCTCTCAGACACGCCATCTTCGGTGCTATGCCTTTTACGCCACGACGTGGATAGATGACGAGGGGACAAGAGTCTCTTTGGGAAGCGCCATTCGCTACTTCAGGAACAGGTACTCTCAATGACGTGTTTGAATGAGCATAATCTTGAGACATGTTGCAACGGGCGGCCGCAGCGTGCGACAGAAGCATCGAATGTGCAAGGGAAAGATTGCCACCGAATGAGTTGTCCATTCCCTCGTTTTCACCGCCCCGTGCTCTCTTATCAGGGTACGGGCGGGATTTGGCTGGCATCTCTGGCTGCCAGTTGCTTGATCAAGACTCTGGATGAGTAACAATACGGCAGCAAGAGTACGATAACAACAGCTGTTCATGACGAGGCCTCCCCTTAGCTACCTTTGGCATGGCGTGATGTACGACGGGCACGCTGACCTCGTTGTTATTTCGAAATCTACTCTCCATCAGGCTCAACTCAGCTTTGACTGTACCTAGATATAACTTTACCTCACAGTCCTGATTACTTGAAGCATCGCCGAATAGCTACTTTTGACACCGCCAGGCGCTGGATCGGTGGTTATGCCCTTGTTCGATAGATGAGAACTAAAACTATACGGGCCTCTATCCGACAAGGTCTTATAGGCCGATCAGACAGGGTGGCACATATCAACAGCTTGTTCCTCATAACAAGGAGATGTCAGCGTCATAGGGAGCACAGCACCTGACAAGATGCTTCATCTCGCCCAGCGCTTCTCTACGAGATTCCTATCAGAGCATCTCATGAGCTCTTGGGTCGTACTGCACTAACGCAGGGGCGCCCAAACGCTAAGCCATGATTTGCCCAGGCTGGGTCGTAATTTCGAGGCTTGTTTCCGGGATTGGAACTATCCGAGTGATCTTTTACTTGTATGAGCATGTCGTCTCGGTAACGGCAGCGGACGGCCCGTCTCCCAAAGGAACTACAAGTGCGCTTTGAAGACCGTTTACTATCTTGGATTTATGACTGGAGCAGTCCAACGTTTTAAGCTTGGTGGCATTTAACTCGTATTTACTCATCGGTGAGATGTTTATATGTTGTCACTCGGATTTATGTAATTGTAAGACGATCTCTTTCACAAAGTTGAACCAAGATAGGAAACCCTACAGACAAATCCTTTGGAGTTTCTATAACTTGGCTGTGGCTCTATCTTAGCTTTTCTCCCGGATTAGTAGCTTTGAATGAGCAACAACGATGGTAGTATATGACGAGGATTACGTGGCTTTCATATTGATATAGCTATGTAGTAGCAATAAGCACGATTTGATTCCTTCTTTCAGTGTGGCACAAGGCGATATTTTCGGAGGTTCTTCTGGGTCTTACACTGTCTCAGATTGCATGACGAATGATGCGGACTCATAATAATGTGCCAACAAAAGAATAAAAGGGGGAAGGGAGGAAAAAACGTACCATTCAGTGAGTTGAAGCCATGTGCTATGGGTAGGTAGTATCTGTCTGAAGAATACTACACTCCGTTGGCGTCTTACAGCTCATACCAGAATATCCGTTCTTTCTGCAATGATCTGATGGCATTGGTAACTTGATATCATATAACGGTTGGTGTTATGATAAGTGGTGCCAATATATGTTTCTTTGATGATATCCATACGTTGTGCTCCGTAGCACCTCAGGCACACGCTCTCACATGGGTGTTCAAATAAATTCATGCCTAATGCTTGGCAGCTGAATATGCCGTTGACATGCCACGACGTTTTTTTTTTTTTTTTTTTTTTTTTTTTTTTTTTTTTTTTTTTTAACTTTGCACGGGGTGGCTGTAGGACATGTGGATGAGGCCACTATCGCTCACTAAGTTTGGTGTTGCAGCCAATGATGGACCCGTGCCTCGACCCAAGCAATGTGAGCGTGAAGGATATATTTGGAAGGTTTTACAGACTACTTTTTTGCTTTGTGTTGCTCAGTCTCGCCTTTTTGCACGTGGGTTGGGCCGCAATGGCTTTGGCGGCTGCTGTTTGGCGTCGAGTCCTTTCGCGGTGCTGAAGCTGCGTTGTCTTGAGGCAACGTTACGATTGGACATGTTTGATACGGTTTACAGGGCTTTATAAACAAACAAAAAACAAACAAAAAACAAACAATTGAGAAAGCCGAGAAATAGCAGTGTCACATCAGTTGTCGGTGCTCTCGTGGCCTTATATGCCCTATTGAATTTGATTCTTCTAAGATTTCTGGGCCTGAATGGAAGGTTGAAGAAGGCTGGTAGTCGTTGGTAAGCAGGCCAGTGGCAGCCATTGACTATAAACACCTGTGCTAAATGGTGTAGGTCGGTGGAAGATGGCTTCACTTGCGACGATGATTACTTGAGCTCCTGTAGTTATAAATGGTGGTGAAATAAGTGTTTACGATGGACAATTCGAGGATTCGCAGTCATTGGTCAATACGTAGTAACCATGAGTCATGAGCGTGGCATTTATTATCCATTATAGCGTGACGGTCTAGATGCAGAAGCGAGGAGTAGTAGGCACTTGAGCCAGAAGCTCTCAATCCCAAGCTCTAAAAGCTAAAATGATGACAATTAATTCCTGTCGGTACTCTACATAATTGAAAATGCGGGGGACAATGTCCTATATCGGCGCTTGTCTTGTTGGAACCATATTTTATCGCTTCTGCTTCGATGCTTGGGCATGGAGATAGGAGCCTGACGCTAAAGTGGCAGCATAACAAGACATGGTGCCACGTCGAAGAGGAGAAACTTGTTAGTCTCCGACAGGGGCAAGGATGGATTTACGGGTGCGATCAATAATGTTTCTTCAAGTTCGATAAACAAAGTGGCCGTGATTGACTCATTGTTGGAAAACCAGCATTACTGTGGCTTCATTTCGACATTCCAGGTTAAGCACTGCACTGGAGAAAACGCGCGTTAGTGACTAGCTCTGCTGCTATAAGCTCCAGCTGCCGCTATAAGCTCTGCCTGCAGCAGCTCCAAGCTTTCGCTCCACTGTCAATCGGCGGCGGTGTGATGGCCATGCATCTCGCACGCAGTTTTCGCCACAAAAAAACAGTTCGCCGCTTAGCGCTCCAAAGTGCATAAATCATGCACTAAGCTAAAGCTACGTCACAAGACTTGGAGCATCAATGCCGTTGCCTTTATTTTCTGATCGCCAACCGCTGCCTTCCCCCTTTCCGCAGCAACCTCGGCGATGAAGCATCGATGAAGCACCATGCTCGGGGACAATAAAAACGACACGTGCGACGGCGAGGACTACATCCGGCCGGCGTCCAAGACGGAGCGCGATCTCGAGGTGCAGCTGGTGCTGTCGCTGATTCTGGGCATTGGGGCCTTTATCGCATTCTGTGTAAGCCTCGACGCTCGCCTGCTGCTGGACGCGCACAAGACTAATCCGCTGCGTTTGTGGCGATTCGCAGATTCTGCGCCCGCGATGGCCGACGCTCTATGCCGCGCGCAAGAGGCGCCTTGATCCCACGATTGGCCTGCCGCCGCTGACCGACTCTTTCTTTGGATGGATCCCCAGGCTGTACAAGGTGACGGAGGAGCAGATTCTGGCGTCGGCTGGCCTCGATGCGTTTGTGGTGCGTGGATTCGGAGCGGCTGAATGGGCAAAGACTAACCCGTGCTGGCAGTTCCTGACCTTCTTCAAAATGGCCACTCGCATCTTCGCCATCATGTCCTTCTTTGCGTTCGTCGTGCTGTGGCCAATCAACTACAGCTACCGCAACTTCCAGCCCCTGCTGGGGGGCAACCACACGACTGACGACCCCGACGACTGGGACGATCTATACCGGCCCATTGGCCTGCCTCTGGGCTCCGTCGCGATGGGCGTGGCAGACACGATCGAGAAGGACAAGAGCCGCGAGAGGACGTTTCTCTGGGCCTACGTCTTCTTCACCTACTTTTTCGTTGCGCTGACCATCTACTTCATTAACAAGGAGACGTTTCGCATCATTGGCTATCGGCAGGACTACTTGGGCTCGCAGTCGACCCTCACGGACCGAACGTTTCGCCTTACTGGTGTCCCCCCTGACTTCAGGACCGAAGCGCGCATCCGAGCCGTCATCGCGAAGCTACACATTGGCACGGTCGAGACTGTATCGATATGCAGAAACTGGAAGGCGCTGGACAAGATTGTGGAAGAAAGACACCAGATCCTTTGCAATCTTGAGGCGGCCTGGGCGCGCTTACGAAAGCAGCAGCGATATCTGGCCGCGAATGCCCGCCATCGCAACGGCCGCACCGATTCCTCGCGGAACAATCATATCAGCGAAGGCGATGAGGAGTCTGGCGAGAACTGGGGGCTCCTAGGCGGCGGCTCGGACCAGACCCACGTCTCGGAAGGCGATCGACCACAAGTCTCCATACGCTACGGCATCTTTGGACTGCGGAGCCGCAAGGTCGATGCGATTGATTATTACGAGGAGAAGCTTCGCAGGATCGACGAGGTGGTCATTGAGGCTCGCAAGAAGGAGTACGCCACCACTGATATGGTGCTTGTGACCATGGACTCGGTTGCGTCGTGCCAGCTGATTGTCCAAGCTCGAATCGACCCCCGGCCTGGGCGCTTCTTGACCAAGGCTGCGCCGTCGCCCGCTGATATTGTGTGGAAGAATACGTACGAGCCACGCGGAGTAAGACGTATCAAAGCATGGACGATTACTCTATTCATCACAATCCTGACGCTTGTCTGGATTTTCCCAACGGCGTTCCTCGCTTCGTGGCTCAGCATATGCACCATCCAGAAAGTCTTGCCATCCTTCTCCCTCTGGCTCAAGGACCACGCCATCATTCACTCGTTGTTTCAAAACGGTTTGCCTACATTGGTAGTCTCGTTGCTCAACGTTGCTGTTCCGTATCTCTACGAATACCTGTCAAACCGCCAAGGAATGATCTCTCATGGCGACGTGGAGCTGTCGTTAATCTCCAAGAACTTCTTCTTTACATTTTTCAATACCTTTTTTGTCTTTGCCATTTCAAGAACTGGTTTGGATTTCTGGAGCGTGCTCCAAGATTTTCTCAAAGACACGAGCAAGATCCCTAGAGCTATAGCGGCTGATGTGGAAGACTTGTCTGTCTTTTATATCAATTTCATCATGCTGCAAGGCATCGGCCTGATGCCTTTTCGAATTCTCGAGGTTGGAAGCGTGTTCCTCTTTCCGATCAATCGATTTCTGGCCCAGACTCCGCGAGACTACGCGGCGCTTAAGAAGCCGCCTCTGTTTCAGTATGGCTTCTATCTGCCGACTTCCCTGCTCGTTTTCAACCTTTGTGTCATCTACTCTGTTTTGAGATGGGGATTCGCTATCCTTTTGTTTGGAACGCTGTACTTCTCCATCGGCTATTTTACATTCAAGCACATGCTCCTCTACGCCATGGACCAGCCGCAGCATGCAACTGGGGGTGCTTGGCAGATTATATGCTACCGCATCGTCATTGGACTAATCGTCTTTGAGGTTGTCATGGTCGGACAGATTGCTTCGCTCTCGGCGTTTGTGCAGTCCGTCGCGATCATGCCTCTTATTCCCTTTTCGATTTGGTACAGCTACTACTTCAAGAGGCGATTTGTGCCGTTGATGAAGTACATTGCCCTGCGAGCCATTAAACCTGAAGAGGGCTCTGATGAAGAGCAAGCTGTCGTGGATGATGAGGAGTCTGATGACGCCAGCCCAAGTCGTTCACGATCACGAGAAATGCTGCGAAGAGGCAGTACGTTGGATGAACTTAAGGAGAAGGGTTTGACGTTTACGAACCCGAGTCTCATCGACCCGTAAGTAATCTTTCATTTGGAAATTTCGTCCTTGTTTTGCATAATTATGATATACTGACATTTCTCCAGTCTACAGCAAGCATGGGTCTACACTGATCCGCCTCCAATTACAATGACAGACGAGGAGTCTGAGGATGGCGGAGAAGAGTCTGAAGATCAGCCGACATTGGTGCTGCCCAATGTAGACAGCTCCCTGGGCATTGGAGAAGATAATGTCTGGCTGAATACAGCAGGACGAAACCGAAGTACACGATGAGATGAGACGAGCCGAGATGAAGATGATTTTTGACAAAATACATATTGAATGGGGGGAGGATATCTGCTCTTTTACTTTCTCATTCCTTTTTCATTCTCATACGAGGGCGTTTTTGATTGATGACTGATACACAATGTATTTTTTTTCTGCGTTGGCCGCGATTGCGGTTTTTATGCCTTGCTCTTTGCCGCTCTTATATATGGCAAGAACGATACCATTGACCATTCTATTTAGACAGCGCCTTTTTTTATCAACTTGTGTATTTGGTGGAGGAGCGAAGACGGATGATGAAGGAGAGCCCGAGGGAGAGTTTAAACTAAAATAACAACAATGCGTATATTCGCCGAATCGCCATTTCCCGCTGCATGTGATGACAGCACCCGGCTACCTTGGACATCATCCTCTGCTTGGACGGCTGCCCTAAGAATCCATCTACACTTCTTTTCCCCCACAACTGACATTCTTTTGATTTATTAAAACTAGAAACGCCTCCTGCCCTGGAGGCTAATCTAACAAAACGTCCTCTCAAATCTTTGTCTCGAGGGGTGTTGCGGGAGCCCGGTCGACGAGATCAAGTGAACCTTCTCGACGGCCTGCGAAAAGGCCTGGCGAAGGGATGGCGGTTATAGCGCTGGTGACGAGCGGCGACAGGAGGATATACGCGCTTCCTGGAGAGCCGGCTGACGTGGAGACGGTGTATGGAGGGGGATGTCAGGACGAAGATGAGGAGCCTGGTGAGCGGTACTCGCTGTTTTGAGGTTTCCGTAATGTGATGCTGATTTGATGTAGAGTTGTCTGCCGCCATGCAGCTTCCTGTCGAAGTGCTTCAGAAAATCTACCAACATCTATCGCCAATGGAATTTCATTCAGCGAGACATACATGTCGAGTATGGTATTTCGCATCTCTGGATCGCCCACTGCTCACGAGCATGCTGAAGCAAGGGGGATGGTGGAGCAGCATGATGAGCATCCTATCACCTATGAGATCTACAACAATGTCAAACTTGAGTCGCGAGACCATCATGAGCAAGTGGCTTTCGAGAGAGTGCAGCCTCTTGAGCTCGGAAAAGTCTGCCTTTGTTGAAGTTGGCCATACGGACTTTAGCGCTGCGGTGCCCAGGTCGCTGCCGGGCGATATGCCTGGAGCGATGAGCTTTACAGTCAGCCTGTGCGGGAAGTTCTTGATGGCGGTGCATGGTCGGATTGTCTATATATACGAGCTCAATCATGTGTGTTTCCCGGAGAGGCTGTTGTGGTCGCTTCCGATTCGACGCAGACAGGGGCTGCCGCTGGGACTGCTGCGGCCGGTGGCGAGGCTCCTGTGTCCGAAGAGGGTGATTTCTTGCAGTATGGATACTTCGTCGGAGAGATATGCTGTGGCGTTTCTGATGGAGGGCCGGGTTGGCATGGTTTGCGATATCTTGGCTGAGAGGACGGGCACTTCGAGTCCTGCGTCGAGCTCGGCCAAGGCAAATGAATCACCGGCAGCCGCGGAATCTGGATCTGGGTCTCGAGCATCGTCTGCATCGGCATCGTCGCTATCATCGTCGACGCAATGTATCTGTCAAGAGCGACTGGTATGCCGCCCAGTGCCGTTGGAAGATGGCCCAAGATCGGTATATCGCAACATTTGCCATTCAGATGATCCTCCGCGCGCAGTTGCCATCTGTCCTCAGAGAAAATGCGTGGCTTTTGGATGTGGTTCGGGGATTGAGCTACACTGGGTTGACGCCATGACTGGCCAGAATCTCAGCAGATGGTTTCCGCTCACATCTCCAAGTGACTTTCTCTACTTCCTGCCGCCACGAAGGGGAGTAGACACGCCGAGGAAACTGAGGCTGATTAGCTCGGCCGCCGGCCTGGGAGATCCTATGGACTTGCTGGATGGTATTCTTCATGGCTTCAGTACATCGTTATTGGGCTCCGGGAGTACAGCGACAGTATCATCTCTGGAACCTGAACCTTGGCATGCGCGGCGTGGATATGAAATACCACTTGCGACCAGCGGATCGAGCCAAGATGCCGATATGGATCCGGACGAAGCTCTCCTGAGCACGAATGTGCCGCGAGATAGCCCCCTTCGGCGGCTTGCTGCTGCGAGCGCAGACCATTTCCGCGCGGTGCCGTTGAGTGATGGTCATCATATCCTCTTTACCGACCCTCGTACCGGAAACCTATGTTTGGGATCTGATGCTCCTGTGGGCTCTCTTACTCGTCTCCTTCGCAAGATCTGGTTTCGCCCTCCTCCACAAGCATACTCACCTGTACCCCTATTGTATGCTGCCGGAGCCGATATAAGACATGGAGTTCGCGTGGTCGCGACTTTTGCGGCAAGGCGACGAGAAGGAGAGTTTGAGTTCTCTGAGATAGGCCCAAGAAGCCTTGAACATGGGGACTCCAAACGACAGCTTATTGTTTTTTATACAATTCCGCCGGACATCTTTTACGATTTGCGCCGCAAGGATTCTGAGACTAGATCTACTGGGCATTACTCTCCCGAAATCCTGGAAACAAGGCGCTCCGAGTCGAGATACGGCCCCATTGACATATATGGCGACCCCTTTGGAGAACACTCGGTTTATCCACTGGAGATACCTGGACATGTGATGGCGACTTGTGGGAACCTGACAGAAATTGCGTTGAACTCTTCTCCAGAACTGATCATTTGGGCTTTTGCTGCGGAAGGATGGGCCAAGACTTGGGTGTTGGATGCGGGGAGACGTGAGCCTATCGTGCGGTCTGCTGCTCAACGAGACGGGAGTATCAGACAAGTCGATGCTGATGGCGATGTCATCATGGTTGACTCTATGCCCTCAACGGATTCGTCTTCTGAGATGAGTTCCCTGGACTTTAACCTCTTTGATGGCGCTCCGATCAGCAACACGGACGGCGAGCCGGTCAGGGGCAAGACTACGACGGTACGGCGCTGCCATGGCAAGAGACATCATGTGCGAGGGGATATTTGGGAGATGCAAGACCACATGGACGATACCCTGAGTATAGATTTGGTGGAGGAGGTGGGCAGCATTACGAGGCTGGATATTGAGCTTTTAACCTAGTTGTCCTAGACGTGGGACCCTGCCCTGGAGGGCCTGAGCTCTTGTCCAACTGGGTGCGAGATTATGATTATAGTTATGCTAGTATGATTACTTGATAGGGTAATGGAATAATGTTAATGAATCACTTGAGTATTTCTGTGTGAAGTAAGAGTGTCGTTAACATGAAGGCATAGAATCCGCTGATGTTGTCTTTCATTTCGCTGATAATGCATTTCCTTGACAAGTCTCTAAATTATTCAAAAAGAGGAAATCACCAAGCCAGCTTGCTTCTCGATATCAAGCTCCAGGTTGCGATACCGGAGGAGTGCTCTCGTTGCCATTGCCCATGGGCATACCGGGATAGACCATTGGTCCTCCTCCTTGCATGCCTTGCCAATTCATGTTTGGCCACATCTGAGCGGCCATTTGCGGTGTCATGTGAGGCATCTGCTGCATCATGTTGGGCATTTGTGGAGGGCTGCCTGGTGCCAAGGATGCTTGCGTTTGCGTTTGCGTTTGCGCCTGGGCTTGGAGCTGGGGTTGCTGGGAGGGCATGTTTGGGTATTGGCCTTGGGCTTGTTGGGCTTGCATGAAGGCTTGGGGGTTGTACATCATGTTCATGTAGGGGGGGAAGAAAGCGGGTGGTCCGTTTGCTGGGTAGCCGTTAGGCACCATGTATGGATTTGGAGCTTGAGCTTGAGCTTGAGGCTGGCTGGAGGATAGTTGGTAGTGTCCGGCTGTTGCTGAGGAGGAGGGAGTTGGGGATCCGTTTGTGGTGGCGAGGCTGGGATTGGTTTCTGCTATGGCTGGGATTTTGCTGTCGAGGAATGGGATGGTGGGAGAAGTAACGGGTTGTGGAGGAGTTGACGGCGGTTGAGCATCTTCTTTGAGCTTCTTCTTGGGCTTGTCGTCGTCGTCGCTGTCGCTGTCGGAGTCGTCGTCGTCTGCCAGCCTGGCGATGGCGGCTTCTCGCGCGCGGATGCCCATATCTTTGGCGACTCGGTCTGCGTCCTTGCCGTAGATGTTCTTGAGGTAGCGCATGAACTCGAGATAGGCCGAGAAGACGGTGTTGATGTGGCCGTCGGACAGCGTGACCTGCGCGTCCTTGGCGGCGTCGTCGCCGGCGGCATCCTTCTGGGCGTCGAACTCGGCAATGGCCAGCGCGGTCTGGCAGGCGTTTCGGATCTGGCGGCCGTTCCAGCGCATCTTTTCGTTGTTTTCCCAGTAGTCGCTTGCGTAGTCGAGGATCTGCTTCTTGTTGATGGTGATGGAGCGGTTCTTCTCCTGGAAGCGCTCCTTGATGAGGCGCAGGTTGAGCTTGAAGATCTTGCGCGTCGATCTGAGGTCGAGCGGCGGGTAGTAGAGGCTGACGTGGATGCGGGAGGCGAAAGCTTCGTCAAAGTCCCCGATGCGGTTGGTTGTGAGGAAGAGGATGCCGGCGTAGTATTCTAGGACGCGGAGGAAGACTGGTTTTGTGGATGGGACGTTAGTTTAGGCTTCAGATGTTGAAGGGAGAGCATGTACCGGCGACGAGTCCGTTGCGGATAAAGTTCTTTGGGGACCGTTGGGCGAGGAAGACGTCGGCTTCGTCGAGGAGGAGGATGCTGCCCCAGCGGTTGGCGAGGCTGAAGTTGCGTTCGAGGGCTGTTTCGACCTGGCTGGCGGTGGTGCCGAGATCTCCTGTGCGGACATGTTGAGTCAGTAGGAACTGTTCTGGGTATTGATGCTTACGTACCGCAGGTAATTTGGAACAATGGCTTGTTGAAGCGTTCGGCAATGCCCTCTATGGCACTGTGAGTAAGGAGCTATAAAGGATACATGTAGGAGTCGTGCAAAGCCTACCGGCGGTGGTTGTCTTGCCCACTCCAGGAGCGCCGTGGAGGAGGATGATAAGACCCTTTCCTGTGACGCAGTCAGTAACGGCATCTTTCAAAGAGCTCTAGTGAAGTGCAACTTACCCTTTCCTCGTACGATATCGACCTCTTCATTGTCATCAACTCTGGCTGCCTTGTCGCGAAAGTGTTGGGCGACCAAACAGTGAACTATATCCTTGTGGCCTGTTGGGAGGACAAGCTGGTCAAAAGCGGTCTTTTTCTTTAGGACTTCGTCCACGGCAGTCAAATATTTAAGATCGAGTTTTGCTGTTTTTCAAGATGGTCAGTAACTAGGAGAGAATGAAGCAATGGTATTGCGCACCCCATTTGCGACTTCGCAAGACGAAGCCGAATACCCGATACGGCATGATCAAGAAGTCGTCATCTGTCAGCGAGTCCTTGGCTGCGGTCAGTTCCTTCAGTGAGCGGGGATGAATAGCCACGGGCGGCTCGGCATTCAGCTCCTCGGGATTGGGCATGATGCTTGCTGCGTATTCTTCATATCTCTTCTTCTCAATGTAGGCGTCGGCATACACATAGTCGCCTTTGCAGCACGCCCCCAGACATGAGTGCGCGTCCTTTTCGTCTGATGAAGAGCTTTGCCCCAGATCTCGGCCGATGATGGATTCCACCTTTGGCTGCCAGGTATTCACCTGGGCCGACTCGTTTATGGCGTTTGCCGCCGCGGTTTCTGCGTCCTTGACTGCAAAGGCTTCTGCAAAGTCAATCATGACTTGGCTGTCGACCTCATCGCGCGTCTCGATCGCAAATCCGTTGTAGTGCATGTGTTTTATGTGTGCGACGTCGACAAAGACTTTTCCGCGCTCTACCAGTTTTCTTCTGTAATACATCTCGCCGCTTTCCGTGGTTCCATTGCGAACGTGATGGCCTGCAACTGCGAACCGGATGGGGTAGACGATGAGAGCGGTGATGGCCTTTTCGCCGTCAAACTTTTCGATGGTAAAGGTTTGAGTCACGGGGCCCAGCTGTTTGCCGTCAAAGTCGATGAAGACGCAGTGAAGCGTGATGGTTTCCACTGGTGAGTTTTCGTCCTTGTTCCAGCTTCGCCAGGGCGGAGTGACCAAGTGGCCTGTACTCGTGATGTTCATGACTCTATATACTTGCTGCTGTCCTTGGCCGACGACGGTGTCTCCTGGCTTGAAGAGGTACCAGATGTGTTTGAATGCTATTGTTCGCACGCCGGAGGGTTGTGACAGGTAGTTAATCTTGGCCTGGATGACGCGGTCCATGAATTGAATGAGGCAGCCGAGGTGTTGATGGGCCGTCAGGGGAGACGCATGTTCGTCTTTTGATTTATTTTCGGCTGCTTCCTTTGTCTCGGAGGCATCTTGTTTTTCATTCGCATTTTCCACAGGTTTTTCGCCCTCGGGCTCCTCCTTGGATTTGGCAAGAATGGCCTCGCCCAGCTCACGATACTTGGCCCGAATCTCCTTGTCATAGTGCGCAAGTGCTCGGTAGGGCCGGACCATGACGACTCCATTGTTGCTGTCGTATGGCTTAGGCTTCACTTGGAAGATTTCTCGAAGTATGTCGATGATATACTTTGATCGTATTCGGATTCGCTCGGGCACAACCTGCTTGCTGGGATCTGAGCCATCAATCATCTCGTTCCACGTCGTCAGGCTTTTTTCGGCCGTTGCCACGACGCCTACTGTACTTTCTTGTGGTGGCAACGTGCGGCGCGCAAACCAGGGATTGGTGTAGTCGTCAAAGGTGATGACCGGCTCCTCTATCAAGATGTCGATGACAAAGTATCGGCTTTCTAGCTGATTGGGGTTGTGCGGGAACGTGAACGTTTTCCAGTCCATAGGGTTCAGCTCGACCATCAGCCCATCGTTGAAAACACTCGCTTTGGCACTTTCTTCTTGATTCTCGTTTTCCGTAATTTCTTCAAAGGTCAGGATTCGATCTCCAGGGCGCGCATTTTGCAGCTCGTCTCTCAGCATGTTGCAATAACTCTGCAGCTTCGACGTGGTATTACGTAAATTGTCGCGCTCTTCTGAGGCAGTGTCCACGATGCCCGTGAGAGCTTCGATATACTGGAGCTCCCATCCGAGTTCGTATACCTTGCGCCCCAGTGACCAAGTCTCATTCATGGTTCTCTCCTCCACTTTGGTAAAGTGGCTCTTCACTTGCAGGAGCAGCCCTTTTAAGTCTTCGCCAGAAGCTAGTTTTGTTTGGTCCTTGAGCTGGGCCTCAAGGCTTTCTCGTTGCTCCTTTTCTTTCTCAGCGTTTGCCTCTGCAAGGGCAAGCTTCTCTTTCAGCTTGAGCAGCTCCTCTTCAATTCCTGGTGGTTTTCCATTCACTCTATCGGATATGACGGAGCTTGAAAGCAGGGGGCCTGCAGTGCTTGGGCTGGTAGGAGCATCTTGGCTGTCTTGAGAGGCTATAATTGACTTAGCTAATATTTCAGCCATGGTAGCTAGCTTTTAGACCATTGAAGGCGAATTGTTGGATAGTTTTTGTTGCCTGGTGTCTAAGTGTGAAGTGTGCGGCAACTGGGTACTTCCTTAGAAACTGTACGGTGCTAAGATTGTTGATAGACATCTGTTGCCTATTTGATCTCCTGCGAAAACCCCGCTTCAATGCGTCATTTTCGCATGAAAGAAAAGACAACAAGAAGGCGTCAGTGATCCCAAACTAGGCCATATGGAGGGCGCGGCAAAGAAGTAAATATAGAACCCAATAGCTGACCACCTTGACAGGCCTACTGCAGTGATGCCACTAGTGTGTCCAACGAGCTATCAGTTTCAGCTGCGTAAAGTGGCACCTCTGAAGGATCTGTCTGTAAACGTAGGAAGCCCCTCAATTGATGAGAAATAAAATAAAGATGGTCAAAAGCTAGCAAGAAGATTCTATACTGTAGATTTCCGATATCTGCTTTGTCAACTGGAAAGATATAACTTATGCCTCTCTGAATGGATAGCTTCAGGCCCTTTACTAGCTAGTAATACAACCCAACAGTCTTATAGATAGGATTTTCTTAGAAGAGACTTCAAGTTTTCTAAAGTGCTTAGAGTAATTAATGATCTAACTAGCAATAACTAATGTCTACATACAGTTGAGTCTGACCGACCGTGGCGATGTAAGAAATAGAGTACGCAGCAACCCCTGTCAAAGCGGGGGCTCTTGAGGCTCTGAAACCAACAAAGTGATCAGCTGCGCCTCCTGTCCCCGAGTTTTCTCCCACCGAATACTTAAGTCTGTAATCTATCATTAATCATTCTTTGAAGCGCCCTGCTTTACAACGTTATTGCAACGTTGAGAGTTGGCAGGGCTTGACGAGCATGGCGCACCCCAGTATTCCTTCGATCCATCTCCAGCCCCCATCAGTCGATTTCATTGACAATCGGCTCCCCGCTATTCACGATGTTTTCAGGGATAGAGATGTGCATTATGACCCTGTATTACAAAGATATGTAGAAGATCGAGCCATCACAGGAGGGAGTGTGTCAGATGCTGGCGAGAGCCAGGATAGCGGCCAAGCTCTAGTTCAGCCCAGCTACTCGTTTGGCGATGTTGGAGAGTCCGAAAAGTTTTGGGGCCTTATTTTTCCAGAAGCCATGAAGGAATTCGTTCAAGAGTACCCGAATGAGCCTAAACAGCGCGACAAGTCTGGGTACAGCATTCGGACGCAGACAACGTGGGACGGTGTTAACGAACAACTCCACAAGGCGCGAGAAGTCTACGATGGCACAAAACAAGGCTTCCGGGGCCGGTGTAAGCGGGTCTTCCGCAAAATCGGAGACAATACCGTTGAACCGGCGCAGAATGTTATTCGGCTGGTCCCGGACATTGATTACGTTTCACCGGTTTTGGGTGCGGTGCAATTGCTTCTCAGTGTAAGAATTGATAATTGGCCAGAAAGGCTGAAGTTTTATAAAGGAATTATTCTAACTTGAGCTTTCAAGGCTTTCACTATAGCATCCAGCGTGCGAGAGACAGTTGCTTCAAGCCTTGAGGATCGGGGCCTTGACGATCTCTTTGCTGATGTCGAGGTGTTCTTGATAACTTTTCCAGACATGAGCAAAGTCAAAGATGCTGCTGTGTCGCTGGTAGTCTCGGTTATGAAAGCAATCGAAGATGCGATAGGATTCTTTATATCTAACCAAAGTACGTCTATGTGTTGACATGAGTGGCTTACGCTTAGTTACTAACTTACAATTTGTATCATCTAGTAATTAGAGCAGCCTCTGCTATAGGTCGTGGGAAAACTGGGTATCAGAAACCGCTCCTTGAAAGCTTGGGAGCAATTCAAAAGAGCAGTCAAAAACTCATTCATCAGGCACAAAATGCCCATTTTGTTTCTACCCAAATTGGGCTGAATGCCATCTGGAACGGTAAGTGGCAGCTGTGTTTACTAGAAAGCGTTGTGTGTCTAACTGCAAACTCTGTCAGACACTGGACGACTTGTCATGTCTCAGCGCATGACAGGCCACGCAATGGAATACTTGATCGATAAAGTCGATCGCGGTTATCGAGAGGGAGCCCAGTTCTATAACACTGTGCATAGGCTACTTCTGGATGCCGAAGAGAGTAAAAAAGCAAGAGATTTAAGTCTCCAAAACAAAATCGCCCGCTTAGAGGAGAAGATTGCCAGCCTTGAAGGATCCTCTAGAGCATCGACTCCTGGAACCCCAGAATATACCCAAGTTTGGCCAAGTCAACAAACTCCTTGGTTGGGCCATCCACCCCAGTTTGGTTCATACTTGCCAGCTTATCACAACCCATGGCCCGGCGCCTTTTCACCGCCAGAAATGATGTCGGGGCCTTCGTTTAACGCGAGTCCATACAGCAGTTTGCCGATCAACCTTTCGCATCAATATCACACAGTGACACCACCGCCTCCACAACCGCCAAGGATTGTCAGTTCTTCTCACCTTCTTGATCTCCTCAATAGTCCACTCAATCTCGACAAGATAGATCTTGGCGCCGTACAAGATGGCAGTTACAGGATTCCAAGGAAACTCCGTGCCCATGCCGAACAAGTGACTCGAACAATGCAGTTCCGCGATTGGATCGTCACGCCAAGCTCACGTCGATTGCTTATTCATGGCGAGTTACCACGACAGTCTCTCGCGACGTGGCATGTTTCTCCTCTGTCGCATTTTTGTGCCATGTTGATGCACATGCTACGCGCGAGAGAGAATTACATACCGCTGGTGTTTTTCTGCGGATGCCACGTTGAGCCGGAAGACGGCAACATTGGCGCTGCGGCGATGATGAAGAGCCTTTTAGCACAGCTACTACGGCAAATTCCATTTGAGGCCTTGACTTTGGATAAAAGTGTGGACTTGAATTGCCTTGGCGAAAGCGACTGCAGTGTATCCAAGTTATGTGATCTCTTTGTTTGGCTGGTTCATCAACAACTGAGTAGAGACTACACTTTGGTATGTATGATTGATGGAATCGGGTACTACGAGACGGACGAGTTCGAACCCGATGTAGTAGTCGTTCTGAAAATGTTGCTACGACTCTCCGAAGAAACCTTGAAGGGGGACGATGATGAAGGACTTATGCGTGGAGATATTAAAGTCCTAATCACTGATCCATTCACTACAGACGCCGTTCAAGGACTGTTTGAAGATATGGATGGCAGCAGTGAAATGTCTTTCATATCAATGTCGGGGCTTCCAAACATAAATGAGTACCTTGATATGAGTGATGATCTTTGGAATAATGAGGATTTAGAGGATGAAGATGACTTGGACTAAAATAGGCTGTCATAGTGATACGAAAGCTTCGAGGCGTCATAATCGCCTACACTTTTTTACGGAATCACGCGATTCAAGCTTGGAAATCACTTGTATTTGTCACCCCCTCAAGATATATACGTTATTACAAACATGTCTCAATTACTTTGCCGCACAGCCCAACGCTGTCGCTGCCTTTCGAGAGGCCCAAGCCAATTCGGCCCTTGTCAATTCGACGGGACATAGCTTTAGTCCGATGACATATGACATGCCTTAAACTTTATCTTGTATTTCTTGATATGGTCAAGTGATCGACCAGGGACCAATGTCCATTTCAGGGATAGAGCCTTTAGCTTCTGCCTCTTCACGACAGCATTATACACAGTATCTCAGATCGCATACTGCTACTTTCTCCACTACTTTAGAACCGCCCTGGAACCACTAAGAGATCAACTAGGGACCTATGTCTATTTTAGGACAGATTATTTCTGCCCCATACTACATACACAATATTTCGGATAGCCAAACCAGGACGACGAATGATGTGAAACAAGTCCACTATCCATACTTTAAATATGCCGACATACCGATATCTTCCACTCGCCATCATTTGACCTTCTCAGTTTGTGGCTCTCCGCACGGGATGATTTTGCGAAGAGGTGGGCCTCTCAATCCTTGAATTACCCTACCATGTCCTTGTCTGCCGCTTGAGACTTGGATAGTGGGACTCAAGAAACGAGTTGAAAACTCAACTACTTCAAATCCTTGGAATTTCCTATCCAAAAGAAGGCATTGGTCAATTAAGCTATAAAATCTAGGGACGACGCTGAATAATGATTGATAATCAAGGGCATGGCTGAATAACAATGATGATGATCAATCCAGAGACGAATATCCCTTCTCTATGACATGGCATCAGGGATTCAATATCCGTTGCGTATGGGTATGTATCTAGACTCATCAAACTATTCGATCTAATAGCAGAGTCCATCTTATTTAAAAACGAGGTTCCTAGCCCTTTTGAGTGCATCCTCTTCTGCAATTACTATACTCTATTGCGCCCCGTCATATCATAACCTTCAGACTTTCCAGCATCGACTGTTGCTTTGACGATCTAGTCAACAACCAAAACAACATTCTTGAGTCGAGCCTAATACAGTCATCATGGGATCAATCTCTTCGGATGCCGCCCCTTCACGACTCTTCTCACCTTTTAAAATCGGCAACCTGGAGCTAAAACACCGTATTGTCATGGCTCCCTTGACTCGCTACCGTAACGACGAGAACCACGTTCCTCTACCCTTTGTGGCAGATTACTATGCGGAACGGGCCTCTACTCCAGGCACACTCCTCATCGCCGAAGCAACAGCTGTCTCGCCCCGTGGAGCGGGATACTCCAATCTCCCTGGAATCTGGAGCAAAGATCAAATCGCGTCATGGAAACGAGTTACCGCTGCGGTACATGCCAAAAAGAGCTACATATTCCTACAACTCTGGGCTCTGGGCCGCGTAGCAGACAAAGAAGTCGCCGAGAAGGAAGGCATGAAGATTGTTTCGCCGAGCAACATCCCCATGGACAGCGAACACCCGGAGCCCGAGGCTTTGAGCTATGAGGAGATCCAGGTTCTCGTGGCGGATTACGGCCAAGCAGCCAAAAACGCCATTGAAGCCGGATTCGACGGCATTGAGATTCACGGTGCAAATGGCTATCTTGTCGACCAGTTCATACAGGATGTTGCTAACCAGAGAACTGATGAGTATGGTGGATCTGTTGATAAGAGGAATAGGTTTGCTTTGGAAGTTGCAAAGGCGGCGGCCGATGCTATTGGTGCCGATAAGGTCGGCTTTCGAATCAGTCCCTTCTCAACCTTTCAGAGCATGAAGATGTCCGATCCATATCCCCAGTTCTCTGGGCTGGCCAAAGGCCTCAAAGCCCTGAATTTGGCGTACCTTCATGTTGTCGAGTCGCGTATTGCAGGTGATACCGCTGGTGGAGGCACCGAGAAGCTCGACTTCTTGCTGGATGTCTGGGGGGACGATACCCCCTTTCTGATTGCCGGTGGTTGGAAGCCTGATGGTGCTCTGGAAGCTATGGATGGCCAGTATAAAGAAAAGAATGTCGCTCTTGTCTTTGGTCGATACTTCTTGGCCACACCCGACTTGCCGTTTAGGATTAGACGAGGCCTCGAGCCAAACAAGTACAAACGCGACTTGTTCTACGCGATCAAATCAAAGGAAGGGTACTTGGACTACAATTTCAGCAAGGAATGGGAGGAGGCTAGCAAACATGGTCTGGATAATATTTTGGCATAAAAGGATCGAATAGCCCGAATCCACCAAAACAAGCTAGTTCAATGTTTGGACGGAGTAATGTCAATATCTTAGCCTGGCTATATCCAGACAAGTCCTTTACGAAAATACAATGATTCTTTGCAAATTTTTAGTCTTATATAAAGTTAGACAGACTATTTCTATTTCGTATTACAATTACGAAAATACAAAAGCTCCTTATGTAGTATGATGGGGATTACTCTTGACTTCTTCAGGCTGTTAATATCAAAAATTTTTTTTTTGCGTCGAATAAGACCCTCAAATCAGCTTGGTACTTTTCTAATTTTGTTTTCTTTAAAAAAGAAGAGAAAAAAAGAATGATGAGATTATAAAGAGTCGAAGATCTTGCTTTTGCCGATCTTATTTTTTCCGGTATCAAGCCCTTCCCGCCAATCTCGGTCTGTATGGTACATAGATTAGATCAGATCTGCACCCTCTGGTGGTGACACCTGATCCAATTCGCCGTCTCCCTGTAACCAACCAGAGACGCGCTGATCACGCGCTGTGAATGCCCATGTCGATTATACCAAAGCCTTGGGGAAGGCTAAAATAGCTGTGAAAGGCGCTTGCACACGCTAGGGGTGACATTTTAATTGCAAATAGGCTGTAAGCTGGACAAAATGGAAGCCAGTTATACTATAAAGCCTTGGGGAGAGTTAAGATTGCTGTGAAGGACCCGCCATGTCGACAAGCCATCGTTCACTGAAAGGTGTAGCTGTTTCTGATAGCGTGTAATGAGTCCATATTGCACACGGCGCACTGTAAAGGGGCATACGACAATTCCTGGATTTGATCTCTTTCAGTGCGATATCTGGTGAATAAAGTACACATCCTCTTGCTTTTATCCTTGTTTCACCTAATTGCTAGCCCGTTCTTGTCCTTCGTGCCATTGTATTAACCGCCACCACCTAGGATGCCGTTGAAGAACCCAAGGCGGATCACTCCGTCAGTAGTGAGTTGAAGCGGGCTACCAAAGCCTCCGGTATGGCCAAAGCATTGGTTGATAAAAGCTGGGAATGCACTCTCCACAGACTCTTGGCTGAATGTGACGGCATCTCCATTGGCAAAGGCGCCAATGAAGACCTCGCATTGTCCCACCAGCTGAGAGATAACCGACTCCTGGGCGCCGTCCTCTGGTGCTGGGATGCTGCATACTCCTCCAGAGCAGTTCGCGGCCAGCAGCTGTGGAATTGCCGTGTTGCAGTCGGCGAGATTAGCACCAGAGCCGCCGTCATCACACTCAGGAGCTGCAAAAGTCAAGTTGCCCAAGGCCACTGTAGATTGAGCGATAGTGGTGTAGGCGAAAAGCCCGGCAACCAGCGCCGCGGCTGCCTGTGCCTTCATTGCAGGCGAATTGGTCAAGGACTTTGCTAGGAGGTTGTGTATGTGCTATTGGTTCTTGGCAGAGTATAATAGAACAACTGATGATCGTTTTCCTCATGGCGAGAAGAAGATGGATGCTCTTTATTTATACCTCCAGATCATCATTATAGCTTTACCACTTCGGCAGTTGGCATAGTGTGTAGGGATCGAACAACTGCAAAAGAGCCTATGTCAGCATGCCTATGGTGAGAGGACGGATAATTCAAAGAACTCGTAGTGTCTACTTTTGGCCATATTACGCACTGCTAGTTCAGTGATGGCCCGAATGCTGACGTCCCCACGACAGCGCCCGCGATGCGGCAAGCAGTCTTATGCCTTGTTAGTACCGGAACCCGGGACTATTTCGAGCACTAAAACAATAACTTCCACGAATAGGTTTGCTGGTGAGCTCAGCGGCGAGCGGCCGATTGCAGGTATGTGTAGCAATCGGTGAATTTGTTACTCCGTCACGGTATGCCGGTCCTGGTGAATGCTGGGATCACCCACGATCGGGGACATTATTCTCTCCTTGCATGGAGCAGAGCTTTCAAGCTCTTCAGAGTGGCGCATTCAACTGCTAAGATAATGTCAATTCGCTTCTTGATATTTGGCCCGTGCAAGCTATCATTACACGTAGTATACGTCGTAGATTAATATGCCAGCAGTGCTCGAATACTTGCAGCTCTTTTGCTAAGATGGTGTCACATCTATATTCACTGACTCTGGGAGTGGACTATGAGGACGAATCTGTTGGATCCTATGCTTGGAAATAAGACGTTAAACCAACGTCGATGCTCTGTAGATAGGTAATGCAGCAATTGATACTATGGGGCGTGTTTAGTCAACGGGATATTTTATCAAGCCTTGTGTAATCATGGAGCTCCAATAGGCATTGCCTCTATTTTAGCCTAAGACTGCATCCAAAACCTCGACACACCTGCCACGGAAAAATACAAGTATTGAGTTCGCAAGAACACACTGTATGAGGGCGTGGATAGCACAGAAGCCAAAGCCAGCCGCCCGTGAGATTGCTGAGACCCAGAATCCCCGCAGCCATGGGTTCATCTGCCGATGCCCGAGACCCCTACGAGTATAGCCACGACTGTTGCGATCACCGCTGCGAGAATAGCAGCCGGCGGCATCATTGTGCCCAGCATCGCCATGCTCGTCAAGGTGGCGAAAATGCCGCCTGCTGGGGTAAAGGCCCCATACATGAACGATTGAAACGCAGCAGCCATAGTTCCTTGATGCCTAATTAGCCGTCTTTGATGCTATTTGTGGATGTAGATGTTTGTATAAGGGACGACCGCCTACCTGCTCCGATCCCGGCAGGCCCAAAGCCCAAGCAGAGTATAAGTGTGCAAACGGCCGTAAACGTAATGGCCCATGCCATGATAATCGCAAGGACATCTGTCGTTTGCATCCGATCAGTAATACGCCGGGTTATATAGGTGACCAAGACTCACGAGGCTGAGAGAGCCATTGACCGAAAGAATCCAGCAGCTCCAACATCTGGGAGCCATTGTTCCAGTCGAAAAGCATGGGTGCCATGGCTAGTAGAGTATTCTAGATCAAGATTTGGCGTTTGTCAAGCTTATAGGTAAGCGTGGATACTTGGGTAGTAGGAGAAATATTCGGTGCAGGTTCAAGAAATGCAAACGACAGGGCGGCGGCGATGGCTGTGAACACTCTTTTTGATTGCTGCCCAAAAAAAAAAAAAAAGACATGAGTAAACCTAGGGCCTTAGGTGCATGATAGGTGTTTATGTACAACGATAAGGCGTAGCCCGTATTCGCCAATGAAATTCTGCTCTCGAGATACGTTTTTCCGATGCAAGGAGCGGATGGGCGCTACATTGAAGCCTTGTTATAGGTCGTTTCGCTGCAGAGCCAGGCTGGCCGCAGAATACTCTTGCATGCGTTAAGTAAATAATAGCCCTGGAGATGTCAACAATGAATTTGCATGAACCACCCAGGTAGAGTTGAGAGGGCTTGAATATGAGAAGAGTGCTGCCCATCTTTAGTCTGGCGAGGCATCTATAACTAAATGTGTAGTACCTAAAAAGGTACGTATGATTGAACGATGGACAATTGCTTCTCATAAGATCTATTGTTACCCTGCTTTTTGTGTCGCTTTCACGGTTGTCTAAGCTAAACGATGCGATAAGCAATTAAAACAAGGAATTAACCATGCTTGTTCAGTTTAAGCAACCTATGCCGTACTTCACAGCTGTATAGACAAAACTCACCGGCACGGAACATAACTTTTTGTATCCGGTAATCTTTTTCTTCAGCGACGGTATAAGGCGTACATGCTTCGGCGAGATGATTGCATGCATTATGCGTTAAGAAGTAAAAAAGAAAGCATCTATAACATAAACAAAAGATGTGTCTATTTTACTTCGATTTTTCATAATCTTCCCTCCAGCCTCCACAATTTACACGTAGTTACTCTGGGTTCGCCAATTCTCTAGTATAAAGAAACTTCGATCCATCAGCTACCCAGTATTTATAACCACACTTGAGCTATATGTCTTCACTCCTATGAAATAGAGAATAAAGGCGGGTGCCCTGAATTGTGACTCTTGGCGATCCCATTGTGAGGAGCTGATGCAACGATACGAACATCGATAGGTTCATTATTCATCACTGGCAACAATTTCCGAAGACCACCAAGGCGACAGCCAGTTCTCTCCAAATTTATGTTGAATAGCGAATCAGACAAGTACAAGAAGGCCGCTTTGAATCCTTTACCTTCATGGTTTACCAGCGCTATTTCAAGCTTCTGTGATGGCCTATCAGCTTGGGCGCCAATAGCACTGAGGCGTAATATCTCCTGCCTTTGGCGAAGCCTCAATTTTTCACCAATCGCCACTTGTACGGCTTGTTATTGCACAGCGTTATTTACCCCTTTGAGGCTTTGCGTTGTTAACCCTAACACCTCTGTGTGCCGTTGACTGCAAGTTTCAGGCTTGTTGATTGCATGAGTCTCTAGAGCAGTCTGGCTCTTTGTGTGCTCCCGCTCCATAGGCGTACTTAAAAAGCACCCCATTGTTATCTCACCGATGTCACCGATTTCACAGCAATTCTCAACTCCCCTGAGAGTGGACTTGAGCACTCTGGGTCGCGGCCTATTTCGTATTCACAGCATTTTTTTTACTTGTCCGAGGCAGTAACATCTAGCCTCTCTGCGAGCCATTCAATGGCCCATTCAATGGTTATCCACAAGACACATTCAGTTTGAGCCCAGACATTCGCTCGGCAGGCGCACTTACAATTGACCACGTTGCACAATTAAAAGAGCGGTTTTACAATAGATTGATGAAGAACATGGACCACCAAAGAGAGCTTGTAGTGCTTTCCTTGTGTCTTCAACTTGGAAATCAAAGCCAAGCACAATGTAATATCGCTGCGTGTCTATAATAGGTACCTAGTAGCACATGTATACAGCAGCATTGTGACGGATAGTGCCAGTCCAGTAAAAAGATGCCAGCGAATTTGCGAGGCGAGGTGCATGAGGCAGACAGCAACATGTTTCATGTCCATGTACACTGAATCCTTCGCCCCTCAATAGCGGTTGCCTTTTTTTCTGCCTAACTCTGCCTCGCAGCCTAATCAATCCGGCACCAGGCATTTTTCTCATTTCATTGTGCTCATCGGCTGAGAAAAATATTAGCTTGCCTGTGCATCTGGTTCTCTTGCTTTCCCCCTTTGACCCTCTCAAATTGCAAATGCGATTGCGAAAATGAGCACGAATGAGCTGCTTAAAATCGCCAGAGAGTTTCTAGAGACTCTACGGCCACAGGACAAGGAATTCTTTAATACGAGTAGCTACGGCCACGTACTACAAGATGTTAATGATGTCCAATCGCAGCGTGAATTGACCAAAACAATGATAAATATGAAAAGGATACACCCTTTTCTCACAGGCATGGCCAGCCTAGAAAAAGTATTTGATGCCATCAACTTTCAGCAGGTCTCAAAGGTCATGGCGTGCGTTTGGGGCTCGATCCGATTCCTCTTAAAGGTAACAGGCTCTCCAAACTTTTGGCCTAGAAATAATGAGTGTGGCTGATATATTGTATCAGGCGACAAACCTCAACGATCGAGAGATTGACAACTTACTCGATGCGTATGAAGAGCTAGGAGACAAGATGCTCCCATTGGATGAATATACGTCCTTTTTTGTTGGGGCCAAAGAGACTGAAATATGCTTGCTACACATCTATCGTGATGTATCGACCTTTCATCAGCATTTATACAAACTCTTTTCGCTTCGCCCTAGTTGTAAGATCCATCTTGCGGCTCTAGAAATGCGACGCATACTAATATCTCCTCCCTAGTATCTCAAAGGCTGTATAAACCTACTTGGAAAGCATTGAACGATACAACCAAATTCTTAGTGGGATCTCTAGAAAGACATGGACAAATCATCAAACGTCATGGAGCGCCCTTGCAAAATTCTCCAGCAGGCCTGGATATTGACGGTCAAATGATATTTGGAGAATCTCAGCCTCATGTTACCCAAGACTGGGGTCTTGTGAGTTCGAAGCTGCAGGAATATGACAGTGAAGTAGCAAAGCGTCAAAAGGAGTTTGATGAGAAAGAGACATCGAAGAGGGAAACAATGAAAAAAAGAGTGTTGGAATGGGTTTCAGCTTCGAAAGAGACGGCTTCTCTTCACAAGAAATTTCAAGACACAAAAATATGCTCAGATTCTGGTCGCTGGTTATTCAGAAAATATAGCGGAGTCAATCATTGGATGAAAGAAGAATTGCCTCCAGAGTCTGCCATTTGGCTCCACGGTATTCGAGGATATGGTAAGAATGACCCTGGATTTTGAGAGCATCATTTGCTGATGATTCCCAGGTAAGACCATATTGGCTTCGATTCTAATAGATGAGTTGAATCGGAAAAAAAATCGCAACGACATTGACCCAGGAAGCAAGGTCTATTACTTCTATTGCCAGGAAGCAGATGCTGATCACCGCACTCATCTCGGTGTTCTTAAAGGAATTCTCTACCAGATGGTTGATTCTAACGAATATCTCATACCTTACTGCGCTGACAAAGCTGAATCTGGTGGAAGCACTACTTTGGCGCACGTCGAGGTTGCTCAAGCTCTCATTGAAGCATTCTTTGAGTACAATTACAGGCAATATGTTGTGATTGATGGACTTGATGAGTGTGAAACAACTGAAGAAATGCGCAAAATAGCAACCTTCTTCATGAAGCAGGTTTCTAAATGCGATAATGATATCAAGCAAGGCCAATTGAGGTTGCTTTTCATGAGCCAATTGATACCAGAGATAGAAAAAGACCATATCATGCCGGAAGAGGATGGCCGCATACTGCTTCAACCGACTGATAATGCAGAGGACATCAAGGCCTATGTGAAGGAAAGGATTCCAGAATTTTCATTGCCGCGCGGTACGAGGAGCGGGTTTAATCTCTCTGTGGCCGATAAAGACCAAATTCTGAGCATTATTTGCAGTCGAAGCCAAGGTAAGTCTTCACTATAACGATATATCGACATAGAAAGCTACAATGATTTATGCTAATTACCTAATTACCATGGAAGAAATGTTTCTCTATGCTCATTTGGCTATTGAGTATCTGCTGCAGCAGCCAACAAAAGAGATGCTTTTAGTGAAGGCCAAAGGAGAGATGCTACCAAGAGAGCTTGAACAAATGTATGCTTATACAGTAATGAAATTGATGGTCGACAGTTTATGATTTGCTAACAGCCGGTGCTAGCTACGAAAAACTTTTGGGAGCAGTGAAAGACGAGCTATTGAGGCTTGAAGAGGGCGAGCAGCACTGGAATATGGCCAAACTTCTTCTCGGCTGGTTGGTTTGCGCAAAACGGCCCCTGAGATGGAACGAAATGCAGGCCATTCTTTCGTATGTGCCAGAAGAGCAAAGGGTGGATTTTGACAACAAAATGCTACGACAAGCAGCCGAAAAATACTTGGGATCATTAGTCTACGTCCTGGATGGCGACCAAATTCGCATTGTTCACTCCACAGCACGACGGTACGTCAAAAATGTTGTTCGCTACTACAGTCTGTTTCAAATCTGACAAGGCATAGCTATATCGTCAGCAATGCACACATAAACGCGGAAGAAACCCAGTGTCAGCTTACTATACTTTGTCTCAGATACTTGTGTCTTCTCACTACTTCTAACACCGACCAAAATGAAGAGGAGCACTTAGAGAAAGTGAAGCGTGGATGGTTCGCTTTCCAAGATTACGCTTGTTCTCAGTGGCATAGTCATGTCGATACGGTAATGAAGGCATGCAAAGATCTCTTCTGCGACCCTCAAAACACTCAAACTCAATATATGGGGAGCTTCGGCTCTGCTTTACAGGAATTTATTGACCAACATCGTTCAGACCTCACTGTGGACCTGCACTCGGATCTTGCGAGAGACTTACCCTCTGAATTAAAACAGTACTCGGAACTCCCATTTTACAATAATCTTCACTTACTGTGGAATCACATTTATACGCATCAAAAGAGTGCATATGACGTCCGAAATACAGTTGGTATTACTCGGATAGAAGAAGCTCTATTGAGGAATAGGATTTGTCTGGAAACTTTTACTCCTGAGACGAAGGTCTACATCAACGACACAATAGCAGACTATTATGGTACCAATCTGTTCAAGTGCAAGCGCGTGCTATGCAAACTCTTTTACATAGGCTACGAAAAGAAGGACGATCGCGAAGCTCACAACAGTCGCCACGACAGGCCATACCAGTGTCCAGCACTATGCAATCTGGCCCCTCTTGGCTTCTCTAACAAGAAAGATCGGGACAGGCATGTGCGACACTATCACTCACACTTGAGCGAAGGACCATCGGTATTTGAGGCTCTGCGAACCAGGTCCGGGCAAAACGGATTCCAATGCAGCCTTTGCGGTAAGGAGTTTACGCGCAAAATCACGCAGCAGGGTCACGAGAGAAGTCACTTTGGTGAGCGTCCTTTTAGGTGCTCGTTTGAGGGCTGCGACAAGGCATTTGCGAGATTGAGTGATAACCAAAGGCATTGGAAGATACATATGAGGAGACAAGGGAGGTAAAGCAGGTTGTCATTCTTTGTTTCTAGTCTAAGACTATATACGTATTATTCCTTCTAACGACTTCTTGATTCTGTCGCTCAATTCTGCTCTCTAAGATGATATCTTGCCTCTCAACGTCCTTCCACAGTTTCATATCCCTGAAAGTAGCCAAGCCAACTCTTCTATATAGCCTTCTGCCTACTTTCACCACAATCAGGCCGATGCCATGCTCAAGACTTCCTTTCAACTTGGTCGTGCCCAAGAGCAAGTATTGTGCCATTCCAATTCGTTTTCCGTCCTGACCAATTTCTGTGGCCGCGTCAATGAGATCCGGCTCTTCACGTATAGTAAAACAATCAGCCTCATCTATATCGTCTGCGTTGAGAATACGGCATGCTAGTTCCACAGCGGACACGGTCAATGAATTGATCTTGGCGTCCTCGGTTGAAATAGGATCCTTGTATTTAACCACGCCATTCAAAGATGCCCAGGACCAACTTGGCGCCCGCTCAATATGTCGCGTCTTTTCTCTCTCACTATAGGGCTTGTACCACGCCAAAAGCCCTATAAACCAGTTTTTCCATAATCCATATATGCATTCGTCTCGCCACAATATCTCTAGCTCACAAACGATGCCCATTATGGCGTTGAGTCTGTCGTCCGGCACCGTCAGGTCGCGCTCACTATACTGCTCAACAGCTGTCCTCCAAAGGTAGATCTTTTCAATGTCATCGCTTCCGAAGTGAGGCTCCGCACCATCATCAAACACGGCCCATGGGAGAGCTTCTAGACGCTGTGTATACTTGAGCCCTTTCTCGGAAACGGACTTCAGATCGATTTCTTTGCACTGCCACAAAAGCTCATAATCTGAGAAAAAAAGTATCCGTGACGATAACATGAACTCTTGGAATGTCCAGCCTCTCGTGTCTAGATGGTGCTCTGGCTCATATGGTTCTGCAGACATGTATACAGTACCCACCCTGCCGCCTGACATTGGGACGTGAAATTCGAATTCCGGACAGTAGGGCTCTGTCTCATTCGAGAGAAACCCTTCTGTTGCGCTCTTAGAGGAAGACGCTGCTATCGTTACCGCCGCATTTTTGTAGATGGATGACATACGAGTAATCTCCTTCTTCTTGTCGATGGCACAGTTTTGGATAATGCAAAGCGCGTCGACCCAAAGGTAGCGAAAGCCAAGTTCGCGAGCGACAGATACAGCATCTTGTATAGACCGTGGAAGATTCTCGAAATCGATACCAGCCGTCAACATCTCAATATTCTCAAGCAATAACTCAAGTGGCTGCGGACCTCCCCAGCAATAACTCAAAGCTAGGTAAGGCGCGTGGGTCTCTGTCTCGTTGACTTTCAAGTAAAGTGTTGGTTGAGACTCTCTAGAATTCCCAACATCAAGAACCCTGGAGGGAAGTACGGTGTCTCGTGAATACTGGCAATGCCTGTGCGGCTCCGTAGGGTGCATACAACTTTCTAGCAAAGACTTTGCCGCTGAAAACACACTGGCACTCTTCACATCTCGATTTAAAGGCCGTCGTTGTACGATTCTCCGCATAGCATTGTCTAGGAGCTGTCAGTTCCCTGAATGCTTTAACAAAGGCCGAGAGAGCACAGACCTTCTTTAGCAAATGTATTCATAGTGATTACATGGTCGGCAAGCCCGCCTTCGATTGAGCATTGAAGGCCGTAGATGCCCGAGTTATTAATTGGCCTTTGTGGATGATTATTGCGAAATATAATATGTCCGTTATCATCCCAGTCTCGATTATTATCTTTGCAATCTTTGCACACCGCTAGGAAGATGAACTTGCAGATTCTGCAACCCTCATCTCGAGAGGCGATATAGCCGGCTCGGGTGTAGTGGCGTAGCCCATCAGCTGAATTCAAACTCTGCAGGCCTTTGCGAGAAAACATCAACTTGCATAATTTGCACGGATGATCCTCAGTACGTCTTCGAGTTCTCCTGGGCAGAGATCGGCCATCTATCTCGGGTGCAGGACGCCGTCGCCGTCGCCGTCGCCGTCGCCGTCGTCCTGCTTGGAGCTCCATGGTATACTTCAAACTTATGCTGCGAATGGTTTCGTTACATATAGGACGTCGTACTCAGAAAGGAATAAGCGTACTTGTCGTCGGATTGAGTTCTATGAAACGAGCGTCTCGGAGAATTTGCGTCTATACTTTATGTACACGGAACATAGAGATTGGGGAGCTTTCAGACTCAAGCCTGATTTCGAAAAGAAATCCGCCAACTAGAACTCGACAAACAGATCAATCAAAAACGCCATTGCACATGACTCGCGCATTGTTGGCAATGGGTCAAGGCAACAAAGGCAAAGTTCGCCTTGCATCCCAGGGGTTTCTGGCTTACACCGAACAAAGCTGTGATAGGTGCACGGAGACGCATTAGTGCATGCAACAATATAATACAGGCAGCAGGCGCCTAAGCCCCTGAAAGGATCCAGAACTCTTTCAGTCAATTCGTCAACTGAGTGAGCAAACGAATAAACCCCCCCAAGAATGCATTGTGCGTACAGGTACAGCCTGGTTGCCTTGCCAGGGGCTCCGCCACCACAACCACCCAACATATGCGATTTCAGCCTCACTTTCGGTGACAAACAGTCTCTGCCTCGTTCGCCTAGGATCCACCTCATAGATGCCCGAGGAGAAGAAACTCAACAACTGGATAGATAGGAAGTGGCATCTTATATACCCTAAATCTTCCTAGCGACATAATGGATGTAAACAGCAGAGGCACCTTTTCGGCAGCTTGGGATTTGCGATACCAAGCGCCACGAAATAGTCGCCATGTCTAACCCATTGAAGCGGCGATTTGATCCTGTCAGGGAATTGAATGACGATGGTGACGATGATGCATATTTCTATCCAGTCGCTGGTATTACGCCTCATGCGACTACGCCACAGCCTTACGATGCCGGATCGTGGCAAGCTCAAGATTACGACATGCTTGACATGCCCCGACAGAGTCAATACCACGGACCGGGCTACATGAACCCAGCAAGGTATGGCGATAGTAACTGTCCAACTCAACGTGGTGGTCACTGAATGAAGTAGCGATGTTCCCGTTATACCACAATTGGGTTCTATGGATGATATATTCAGCGGCATGTTTCTTGACCCGACCATTGGCGAGCAGATATCGACATTGAACATCAATGAACCATCTTACAATTTGGACGGAGTGCTTCAAGATTGGCACAATGAATTTGTCTTATCTGATACCAATCTCATGGGATCAGCTTCATTTTCGCCTGAACAAGCATCGCATTTCTCATCACAGAGTCCAGGCTCATCTTCGAGTCCAGGGTCAACATCCACGGGGTCAGCACCATTTTCGTCTCAAGAGGCGTTGCAACTATCATCTTTGAGTATAGCAACATCAACATCGGAAGATGTAACCATGCTGAATGATCAAGAGGAAATATGCTACGGGATGGTAAGTAAGAGACATTATCCACCTCGGCAGTTGCTAACCCACGGCACATCAGCTGCACAATGTCGATGTCAAATTGCTTGGCGAAATGGGAGTCATTAACGCCAAACTCAGCCAAATAGAGACCACGTATGAGCGTTTCAAGATCAAGAAAAAAGATGATCACGTATTGTTATCATTCCACGGCGCCGTTGATGATGATACAGACGGAAAATTCGGTTACCTGCGCTCTGCTGTTGGCAAAACGCTTATGCCGCTCCTAGATATGCCTCATGTTCACCTTGAACCCATCGGGCAAGCATCAAACCTCAAAGATATAATAAGTCGAGCCAGCAAGGCAGCTGATGCTATTGCAAAAATCGACATCAACCTGTATGGTCCGCGTTGTGCTGCAAAGGAAGTTGGTGACACGCTATCCCATGGCAAGCTGTGGTTACAGAAATCGAATCATATGAAGCGCGATGTCATATACGACAACCCTCACTTCCTCCGTCTCGACCTGAGTGGTGTTTCAATACAGCCTACGCAGCCAGCAACCCAAAGTCGTAACGAGGGCCCAGCGGGTAAGCAGAGACGACAAGAACGGTTACAAAAATTGGTTAGAGAAGTATACAACTCCATCGACCGTTCTCGGAATCTGGACAGGGTGAATGTTGGAGGATTGGTCACCCAAGAGCTACTCCCGTAAACATGTCACAAATCCGTTTCGTTATAAATAGTTGCTAACATATGACTGTTAGACATCAGCAAGAAGCCCTCGGCTTTATGGTAGAGAGGGAATCTGGCGATATAAATGATAGATACAGACTTTGGGAGACGAAAATACTGGACGATGGAACTGACGAGTAAGCCAGCCATGACATTTCGCATATAATACTGCCAGTAGCTAATTTGAAGTATCAGATATTGCCACAGAATCACCAAAAAGAAACTTACAACGCAACCAGACGAAAGTGGAGGCGGCATTCTAGCTGATGAGATGGGCATGGGCAAAACCTTATCCATCCTGGCTCTGATCGTGAAAACTCTGGATGTTGCTACAGAGTGGGCTCAGAAGCAAGAGAGTAGCGCGACTGTTGAAGAAGAGATCCAAAGATCACGATCCACCCTTGTGATCGTTCCATCTGCACGTTTGTTGATCCTCACGAATCTATCGTATGGACCTTGTGTCTGACTTGATCGGGTAGTTTTGGTATACAACTGGATAGACGAAATCAACGGGTAAGGCTCTTCTCACTTGCAGCAATATCTGTATTAACTGGCCAAACTGCAGATACCTTAAAGAGGGAGTCAAGAAGATTAAATATCACGGGTCTGATAGACCTACTAACATCGAGGAAATCTTGGACTCTGACATTGTTGTGACTACTTACAGCACTCTCAAGGCTGAGTTTCAGAACAAATCACAAAAATCTCTTCTCCATCGTGTTGAGTGGTATAGAATCGTTTTAGATGAAGGTTAGTTCCCGGAACCCCAGCTCGACTTTCAGGAGAATGCTCACCCTTCAGCGCACATTATACGACGTCGAGCCACACTATTCTATCGTTCCTGCGACGAACTCCATGCCAGCTTTCGCTGGTGTCTGACGGGAACGCCTATTCAGAACAAGCTTACGGATATTGGCACGCTCTTTGCTTTCATCCGCGCGGAACCTTTCTGCACAGCCGCAACATTTCGTAAATGGATTGAAGTTCCATTTGAACAGAGCACCGATGATTCCACTGCAGCTACTGCCGTTAAAGACCGTCTCATTATGCTTATTGAAGCTCTCTGTTTAAGACGTACAAAGGAGTCCATCGACCTACCAAATGTGCGGACCTATTTGCGCGAACTAACTTTTACTCCTGAGGAGCGCAAAAAATATGAGAATACGAAGAAAATTCTGGCCCGCATGATTGACCATCGTTTGGGTGAAACTGACAAGGTCTCTCGCTTTGGGACCTTTCAGATGAACTTGCAAATGCGCCTCTTGTGCAATCACGGTACTTATCAGCAGCCCTTCTCTTGGCGTCGCCGAAGCTATCAAGATGAAAGAGAAGCTGCCGCTGGAGCTCTCGGCCATAACCATGCAATTCCTTGCTCGGGGTGCCAGTCGCCAATGCCAATTTTGGGTTCTAGCTGGATGCGTACCGACTACAACAAGCGATGTAACCATGTATTCTGCTCTGAGTGTATCGAGGAATCCGAAACACAAGGAGAGTGTCGTTTATGCTTGTTGACTCTTGGGCCTAATATGATGAGAAACAACGCATCGGCAAATGCTGAAGACGTGCCAGATTGGCCCGCTAATGACGCTGCTGGAAACAGTGACGACCACTACTTTAACAAGGAGGGCCATTCAACTAAGATGAAAGCGCTGATTAAGGACGTTGAGAAGGACTTGAATGAGACAAAAAGGTAACTTATTCTATGGCGCAGAACCACAAAAATCTTCGATACTAACAGGCGTAGTATCATATTCTCTTGTTGGACCAGAACGCTCAAACTACTCTCCCGCTACTTGGAAGAAGCTAATATTCAGTACTTCTGTATTGATGGTACCTCTTCACTTTCACAACGGCAAAAGAAACTAAAACAATTTGCAAAGGATGATCAGAAGCGAGTACTCATCATGACCACCGGCACAGGTGGCTTCGGGTTCGTTAGCTGCATATCTGATGCGCAGTACGATTGCATATTACTGACCAGTTACCAGACTCAATCTTACTTGTGCCAATCGCATCTTCATTGTAGAATTACAGTGGAATCCCGGTGTAGAAAGCCAGGCCATTGCGCGCGCTATTCGGCTGGGACAAAAGTGCGAGGTAAAGGTGACGCGCTACCTGATTAAGGACACTGTTGAAGAAGTTTGTCCCATATAATCTCTCGCATCTCTGCTTTTGCTAACTGCTCTTAGGAAATGAGATCCCAACAGTTGTACAAAAAGCAGCTTGCTGCTTTGGGTTTCGATGAGCTGCATGAATCTGAGGATCACACAGTTCCAAGTATCTATGAACCGAACATACAGACAATATCTTAGAGAAACATAGTATCGATAGAGTATCTGGAAGGCGACGGCGTCCTTGCTAGCTGAGCTTACCTATATACTCAATATTCCCAGCCAATTTTCTGTTTCCCATCCAGATACCGGTTGGTAACGATGCAGCTGAGGAGATGTTCTTTACAGAGTTGTGTGTTGGACACAAGACACCAATGCCATCTCAAAGAATAGCCAATTGCTTGTTAAAATATGTAGTCATCGACTTACTATAGTAGTTCAAGGCAGCGCAATTACTTCAATCTCAACGCTAGCATTTAACGGAAGCCCTTTAACTACAACACAGCTGCGCGCAGGTTTGTGAGAAAACCACTTTTCATACTCAGCATTCATTTCCGAGAAAAATTAGCGAATAAAGTGGAATAGAAATTCGTTATACTGCTCACCGCAAAGTAGCCAACGTCGGAGATGAAGACGGTGGTTTTCACAACGCTAGAAAGCGATGAATCTGCCGCTTTTAAAATTGCCTCAATATTTTCACAGCATTTTCTCGTCTTCTCAGCTATAGATCCATCTATTAAGACGCGGTCAGAAGTGAGGTGAGCTTGGCCAGAACAATAGATAGCTGATGGAGTTTTGATAGCTTGAGACTAGAGGCAAGAATGAGTTCTCGTATAGCCCGTGTATTAGAGATTATAAAAGCTTACATAGGGCGCTTGTGCTATACATGTCGAATTAATACAAAGGACATACTAGGGTTGGCTTTATAGGTAATACTAATCAGGGGCAGCATTTTTGGTATGTACAATAGTCTGACGCGGCGTTGAAGAATTGTATCTCGAAGAAGCTGGCTGTGTAGCAAATATGGGCTTTGAGATGGAGATTGATCTAGTTGAACATCTCCTAGGAAAAGCCAAGCATGCAGAACGAATTGTGCCGCTTTGTGATTGTAATTTGAAAGCAATATGTACATCAACAAATACCTTCGTTTGGCACTTGGGTTAAGCTACTATTTAAATGTTTCATACATCTCAATAGCCAATGTGCCAAAGGAGATTACTTCCGTAAATACGCTCTGCCCCGCTTTCCTGTTAGTTCTCGCACAATCTTCTCCTAAATAGGTACTGATAGCCGAGATAGAAGAGATAAAAGTGACAAATGTCGTTAATTAGTATGCAAGTGTACATGTATAATGAAACATATCATTTCTCCGCTTCAAGCCCGGCGGCCCTTGAGAACTATTTGAATGGCTCGAATGTTGCCAAGCCTGTTCTGTCGAGTCTATCCTAGTTGCAACACAGCTACGCAAGATTCGTGAAAGACTATCCTTAAGTTTGGTGCGCTATATGTGTCCATAAATATCTGTACGCAATCAACGGTAGAAATAGGCAATGAGTTCATCATATGACTCCTGCGACTCGTCTTCTCCTGGCTTCTTGCCAGTCAACTGCAATCGCAGCTGCTGGGCCTCGGCCTTGAGTTCATCACCCTCCTCAGTTTCGCCAAACTCATGTAGCACTTGCGAGAGCTGGTATTTCGTTCGCGCAATCTCTGGGCGAGTATCCACTGATTGCTTTTGCGTATGGACCTTGAGTGACAATTGGAGGTATTCACTTCATGAGCATTCAGAGTTAGAGATGAAATTAGAACAATAGGCATATTGCGCAGCACGTACATTGCCATTTTGTACTCGCCTTGTTTTTGCAGAAACCAGGCAAGCTTGTTGTAGCAGGCTGCTGTTTTGTGGTGTGTCGGGCCGAGGACTTTGAGATGAACCTTCATGCTCTGTGTATAAAGGTCAAAAGCGGCGTCAATTTTTTCCTGGTCGATGAGGACATTCGCAAGGGCTGACATTGTCCAAGCTGTTCTATATATTCTTGTTAAAGCTTGTATATTGTAAGAAGATCGGTTGAACATACTGCGCAAAAGGAGCTCCCATCAAATCTTCTAATCTTTTGATGATATGGAGGCTTTTCTGATAGGCTGCCGTGGCCTTGTCTAGCTCCTTGATCATCCACCAGCATCGACCAAGATTCATGTAGTTTAAAGACAACAGCTGCATCTGTTGGTCTGCGTACTTGGGTGACTGTTCTCTAATTCGAATGGCCTTCTCATGTAAGCGAATTGCAGCTTGCGGATTTGCACCTCCAATGAAGACGCCGATATCCATATAGGAATTGGCTATTTGTGGGTGATGCCGGTCCAGAACCTTGGCTTTGACTGCGGCCTTTTTGATCTCCAGCGACTTTTTGGCCAACTCAACGGCCTTATTTGCTTGAGTCAATTCGTTGTATAGGTCAGATTGTAAGCTATATAGATCAGCTAGGAGTAACCCATGATCTTGGAGGTCCGCCCGATGGTAAGCTAACTCGGCAGAGCCAACGATGGAGGAGCTAAGATCGAGTCGACCTCTCTCATAGAGATACCTAGGTAAAAATCAGTGTGAAACACTTTCTGCAAACACAATCAGCTCACCACGCAGAGCAGTAAAGCAGCTCAATAAAGTCGTAAGACAGTGTCAATCTAATATGCGCCGATAATCTGCAATATCTTTCATTAAATGCAATTACGTGCGATATGTACTTCTCGCACTCGATCCATTTCTCGTTCATATGGCTCCGTGCTTCGCTTTGGAGCGGAAACCGTTGGTGGAGCAGGGCAACAGCACCTCGAAACGCGGCTTGTGCTTTGGCTTCATCAGAGTCAATCTCTTCAGAGACAGTATGAACAACTATTCAATGGAGCCGTAGGTTGGCTTCATTTTCCAGCTTATCGATGAGAGAGTAACGGCCCAGGTCTCGCATAATTGTATGACGGTCCATAATGCTGGCAAGAAAGGGTACACGATCTTCTGTGTCCTCAAGCAATTCTTCTGGAATTCTATCTGGATCCAAAAATGAGAGTATGCCCAATGTGTGCAGAGCGTTGATGCCAAGTTTTAAGAATGTGACTGCAAACGCTGTTATTGTGGTGTGCGCATAGCCCGGAGCTGAGAGTTCATTAGGCGTCGCCAGCAGTTGTTGTCGCTTTGTAGAATCAGCATATGCTTCCTGGAACTGCGAAATGGTACATTGAGACTCCCTTATATAGGAAGCCATTTGCTTGATGGTGAGAGTATGATGTCCGAAAGACTCGGTAATCTTTCTTGCTTCTTCGTCCAGAACTGTGCTCCGGCCAAGTTGCTGACAGAACCAGGCTGTACTTTCTTCTGGAGAGAAGGTTTTGACTTCAATGCCATTATTGGCAAGCTGGTACTCGGAGGCAGGATTCTAGCTGGTCACAAGCACCGCGCCATGCTCAGAGGGTGGCCAAAAGGGTGGGATTATGGATAGGTCGTCTGCATTGTCAAGTACGAGTAGCCAAGCCTCAGCTAGATTGATATGTTAGCGTCATATTATCTTCTATCCACTAGGAGTGAGGGAAGAGAGAAACCAACATGTTTTCTGCAACCATTCTTTGACCAGATGAACAATTACTTGTTGATCGTTGATGGTTGTTCCGTTGTTCAAGTTTAGCTCTCTCGCAATCTCAGTAAAGCCCTGAAAAAGCTTCTCCTCGCTGCTTGCTGAGACCCAAAAAACTGCCTTGAAACTGCGCATGCTCCGATACACAAACTCAGTTGCGATCTGTGATTTGCCAATACCAGCAAGTCCATACAAGGCGAATGATCGTAGTCTTGGCGTGTCTTGCATTGATGGAAGTAAATGCTCCGAAATCATCTGTAAAACATCATTACGCCCAAAGAATCGGCTGTTGCGAGGATATATGTTCAAGTATACCGATTGGCCAAGACTGCCGCTACTGTTGAGCATTGTTGATGACTTTGTGGCTTCAAGTCCACTGTTTGCGGCGAATAGTGCTTTTTGTCTGTCAACTATCACCAAACTTGCAAACGTGGAAAGAGGATCGTTCATGGACCCAACTATTTGATCGAAATGGGAGAAGCCGTTGCCTATAAATTGATACAATGAAGTCGTCAGCACACATACCATCACAGTACATTCGAGGCCCTTCGTCTTAAAATGGTGGACGCACCCTGCAATGGTGACATAATGCCCACTGGCGGGCTGTAGATCGGGAGAGAGTATATCAGCTCCTTTGCGTATGCAGCAGAAGCAGCTGCTGCGTAGGGTTGCCATCGTTTATTCTTATGGGAATCAGAGTAGTCACAGATCCCACGAATGACCAAGCAATCTAGTCCATTCATCAACCCGGCAGCCTCCATCTCGAAACACAGAATTCCGTGCTGCTGCTGTAACTTGTCTCGTACAATGGCATCTTTCATGACTATATCTGCCGATGCAATAAGACCATAATGAATAACCGGACTGTGGCTTGGACGAACTGGCCGAATTTTGATCTTGACAGGGTCACACTTGTCACAATCTCGGCCACCAGCGTGAGCATATTCCGCGAGATACAAGTGATCATTTTCCTCGCCCTGATACTCAAAGGTACCTCGAAGCTTGTTGTGCTGTTGGACCATACAGTTTAGATGGCCGAGTAAGTCAGGCTCATGTAGACGGTGCTTTGACTTGAGATGCGCCATCGCATTGAGTAATATATGCGGCGGCTTACCCAAAAAGCCGGTATGCTGAAATCCCTCGCCACTGAGTGTTTTGCCAAATGTGTAGTTGATGACACCACCGTGACCGTTGGTAGGCTGACTGACAACTACATCTCCGAGTCGCACATCATTCTCGTCACTTGGAGCTCCTCCCCCGATCCCTACCATAAGTGTGAATCTCAGAGCCTGGAATGTTGACTGCATTTGTTCGGCCACTCTGGTGGCCGATGTTGTGCCGTAGAGGCCTGCAGGTAAACAAGCGATGGCAATATTGTGCGTTGCTATTCGGCCGACGGTGTATTTGTTATGATCACTGCGTGGTTGCGGTGGACAGTCATAATGCTCATCGAGCATTGCTTCTGCGCCGACTAATTCATCTGGCAGAGCGCAAATCCACCCTATGGTGTACTGGTTTGGGTCCGGAGAACTATTATGTGACATTTTCTTTGTAGTGAGTCTCACGATGTAAACTCAACTGCAGAAATCAAGATGAATAGGGAATAAGTGAGTTGAAACCTGATATATTGGCTCGATTTGCTGATGTGCTAGACGAGGTATCTTTCTTGTAGACGCAAAGCCATCATTGAAAATGACGTTGAGCAGAGAACTGGTCTACGCCGACTGCGAGGTGAAGTCACCTTGCGAAAGTGAGGCGGAAAACTAATACTAGGGCAAAGTGTGAAGGCAAACCATGCAGTATAGTGCATGTAGCATCCTTCTCATTTGAAGTCGCCACCATAGTTAACGGTCCATGTATTCTAACAAATAGCAGTATTATTACATTATTCTCTTATTCTAAAAAATAATAGTACCTTTCTGTCTTACAATAACCTATATTTAGCCTGACATTGCTAAGATGAAGTGGAATTAAACTTTTAATAAGTTGATGTTCTTATTCTTTAAAGCAACAACCAAGTACATGTATATTGTTACAATTACTCCAATCTCGTATAATGTATATGGAGATACATGCTTAAACATGGTTACACTGTTGTGAGCGAGGCTCTCTGCCATGGTTGTGGTCCATCTTGGAGCCTAGTCGTAACTTGCAAACTTTGTACACATATTGGCAGCCATATGACAAGGATACTAGCTCTAGCATTGATCAGCGGCCAACGACCGGCTGTGCTTGATTCGTGGGATTGTGAAGCACATGGAAATCATGCCACTTTGCTAGCATCGCGGATTGGGATCCATACTAGACTAGGTTATAAATAGTTCACAGTGTATATCTCTCGCCTATCTAAGTCTTGTAACGCTGGTAGAATGTACTTACAATACATTCAATAACGCAATGCGTACCACGACCAATACAGGCTGTTACACCACCATCTTCCTGCACTTTACGAAGTTGTCGTGGCACCAGTCAGACGAGGGGGACCGCGAAGGCTGTCCTCGAATGGTAACAGATGCAGTCACATTGCCAAGAGATGCAGGTTACTGAAATGTCATTTGTGGATTTCCCAGATAATGAATACGCTCCGCGAAAGGATTATGTGTTGAGGCGAGGTGGAATACGCTCCACGAAAGGTCTATGTGTTGAGGCGAGGCGGGTGAATTTCACCGCAAACCCCGCACTCGCTTTCGTGCAGGATTGTAATACCCTGTTGCATAACACACTTGACTGGATAGCGATCCTTACAATCATTGTAGGTTAATCCATCCAGCCTCTCGAATATGTAGTAATAGTCTAGAGTAGTAGACACGGTCAGGGTAGTATATGCACTATTTGGTTTTTGCATCCGTCTGTTCTTGAAAATTGAAGCAACTCTACCTTCATATTCCTTCCTTACAGCTGAAATAATAGTACAATGGGTAGTATACAAGAGGAACCCAAGATAAACACTCTACCTTCATATTCCTTCCTTACAGCTGAAATAATAGTACAATGGGTAGTATACAAGAGGAACCCAAGATAAAATCAGAAACACAGGCTGAGGCCGCAGAGATTGATCAGTTTAACCCTACAAAAGTTGTCTCCTTGATATTCTACATTGATAAACTACCTCTGTATGAGAAGGAGAAGCCATTCTTCCTCAACTTCCCTGTTTCCGGTCCAGGACAAAGACAGTCAAACGTAACTCACAGTCGGCATGAAGTTGATTTCACTAATATTCGAAGCCATGAAGACCTCTTCTCCCTTGATACGACTGGCCTCGAATACAAACACTTCGATACAACGCTGGAGTACGAGAATTTCGCCTCACCGGCCGCCATCGAGAATATCTTTCTCAAAGAGGTGGAAGCATTTCTGGTAACACATCTGAAAGTTGACTATGCATTAGCCTGGGACTATCAGGTATGTTGCTCAGATTCTGAGCTTTTCAATCGCTGATGGCTTGCTAATTGAGTGTTGAAGGTCCGACGAAGAGACCCGACATTACCCACCAACCATCGAGGACAGCCAGGAAAAGCACAGCCTTTCAGGTCTGTACACTGCGGTAAGATTTGTCCTTACAGAATAGCCTAATGGATTTTAATGAGAGAGATATATAGATGAGAGTGCCAGAGCCGCAATGCGAAGGCTGGGCCACTTCCACCCTGAATTAGCAGAAAGGTATCGAGGCTGTCGTATCCAGTTGTTAAAGTGAGTTGGCGTCCCATATCGTAATTTGCCTGTCCATGTATGACCTGCTAAGGCTACATCTCTAGTTTCTGGAAGCCACTTGTTGGCCCAGTCCAGGATGCCCCGCTTGCTCTTTGTGACTATCGCACCGTAGCACCAGACGATCGAGTACCGACAGATATTGTCTTCCCAGACTATCTCGGCGAGACTTACAATTTTTGGGCTAATCCACAGCACCGATGGTATTATATGGAAGGCCAACTTGCCACGGAAGCTTTGATGTTGTCTTCAATGATATGTGTAGGCTAAATACCGCTCAATGATTATTACATGGGCACGAAGGTATCTCGAGGCTTAAAGTACATTGGGTGTAATGCGGTTTGACAGTGACTTTTATAAAATATAATAAAATAACAAGTATAAAGAAAATGAGAGGGAGCTAATGAAAATATTATAATATAATAAGATACCTTGTTTAAAACTGCATAATCCTATGTATAGTACCATTCAAAGCTTCGATAATAAGTCACAGTAACTCTAATGTGCCGTGTCCAAGAGATACATGCATGGTTTCACCCAATAACGGTACGGATAGTGGCTTTCTCATGCTGCCACAGCAAGGTCCCTGTGACTTTCATCCATCCCAGGCTCGGGCTCGTACTGTGCAGCTCTTTGTGTTGGGACTCGACCACATTTGACGTACCGTGTGAGAAGCCTCGAATAAGCGCACCACAAACAGAATAACACTGTGCTCAAGGACCCTGTGCAATCACAGAATCACACCTCGCAGGCGCATAAACTCTTTGTTTACGCCCAATCTTGGAGCTTCTTGTCCTGTCCAACACCCCTCCAGATATCTTTGGATCTGCACCGACAGTTTCACCGCAGCTACCGCGGTATGGGCGAGGCTCAAGCGAAGAAGTAGCTTCAAGATGGCCCGATCCAAACGCCAATACTGCACAAGCATTCTCGTCGTCGCAATCGCCTGTCTTTGCCTTGGCTCTATGGCTGTGGGAAACTCGCATGAGATGACCATGCCCATCCAGCCACCTCCGTCAGTATTGAATCTCGGCGAAGCAATTTATTTCGTGTCGCCATCGGCCAAGGTATGCATCTGCTTCATCTCGACGCCCTTGGGCGCAATTGAAGAGTAACGTTTTCCGTTTTCCCAGCACAAAAGCACGCTTTCCAACAACCTGTCGATTTTTGGGCCATGTACCGTCATCCGCCTCTCCAGTCCTTCTGTCACATCCGAGGATCTTGTTGAAGTTCGAGAACGGTTTTCGCAAGACGACGTTTGGACCACCGAATTTCTGCCAACTCTCATTTTCCACTTCCGCAATACTCACCAGACCGTCCAATTCAGCGCCGCTGCCCACAAGACCCTCGAAAGCTGGGGAAGTCAAGCTATATTTATAGACGTCTCAGAAGATCTGGATGCGCCATCTGGGCCTTATTACTGCAATGGTGTCCAGTTACATGAGGTATATCGATTGTATCCCGATACAGCTGGGGCATTCATAAGTGCGACGATTCAGTCACCGAATGACCCATATCTGTAAGTGGAGGAAATGCGTTGGTACCGTATGGTCATTGACAGCTCGATAGCTACAAGTCCTTCAACGTGTCTGTATTCACAGAAGAGTACCCCTCAGCCTTGACCATCGGTGTGCCGTCTCGCCTGTACTTTACGCCTACCAAGGAAAAGCCGTTGGCCGGACTGCGCATCGCAGTCAAAGACACTCAAAACGTCCGTGGAGTCAAGACAACAGGCTCCTCCCGAGCCTGGGCACGACTATATGGGCCTCAGGAGAAAAGCGCCACCGGAGTACAACGCCTGCTAGACCACGGCGCCATCGTGGTCGGCAAGCTGAAGTCAACACAATTTGGCGAGAGTGAATGGGCTACCCGTGACTGGGTGGACTACCATGCGCCGTGGAATCCACGCGCAGATGGCTATCAAACTCCCAGTGCGAGTAGCTCTGGCAGCGCCGCGTCTGTTGCCGCCTATGAATGGTTAGATTTGTCGACTGGTACAGATTGTAAGTGGCATTTGCGTCACATCCAGCTCTAATGAGCAATGATTCTAATCCTTGATGAAATGAATACAGGCAGTGGAAGTGTTCGAGCTCCTGCCGCGATCCATGGGTTATTTGCGATCCGACCATCCACAGATGCGATTGATAACCAAGGCGTCATCCCATTCTCGAAAAACTTTGATACTTTTGGCATTTTCACGAGGGATGTAGATATTCTTGCATCAGCATCAGCTGTCCTTTACAATCAAAAGGAAGAGATTCCTGCATGTTTCAAGGTTAGATAGTCCAACATACACACACTACAGGATGCTTATGCTGACATGCCGACAGAGTCCCACTAGGATATTATATCTTAGCGAATATTGGCCAGTTGAAGATGAAGCAAGCTCGGCAATCTTTGAAAGCACTATCCGACAGCTCGAGAAGACTCTTGGTGTAAAACGAACTGAGCTCAGCCTGGGCAAACTTTGGTCGGACACAAACACCGTCGGAACCGAGCTCTCGATTGATGATTATTTCAACACGACATTTGTCACTGCATCTGCTCCCGATCAATGGGCCATGCTCAAGACGTTCCATGCACAATACGAGAGCGCATTTGGGCACGCCCCTCCACTAAATCCCCAACTTCAATGGAAAATGTGAGATGCCGTGTTTCTCTTCCTCGAATTGCAAGGGAGTATATACTGACAGTAACGAAGGGAATTTTTACCCACCCAGACAGTCGAGGGACAGAAACAAGGAGAAAAGGAAATCGAAGTCTTTCGCGCGTGGTTTGAGAAATACGTACTGCAAGCAGATGCAGACGGCTGCTCCGACACCATCTTGGTACTACCGTGGACACAAGGTGAACCCAGCTATAGAGACGAATACGGAGAGTATGTATCTTATTATCTGGCTACTTACCTTTCGATGTCGCTGACATTTTACAGTCGCCCGAATTGGACTGGTGAAGGATGGTTCTTTTACTTCATTGCAGTATATGCAGGCACTCCCGAGGTTATTTTGCCTAGTACGTCCTCATCGTTGGATTCCATACGTTGATGCAATCACTGACTCGTTTTAGTTGGACAAACGCCATATCACTCTCGTTTGACAAAGAGGCAAGAGTGGCTTCCAGTGGCTATCGGGCTAATGGGCGCGAGAGGCACAGATGCTGCCTTTACAAGTTTTATAAAAGACACAGTGAAGGCCGCAAAACTTCCAGCCACTGTCGACATTGGTCAGACTGCATTCAAGACAGGCATCTCTGAGACCAACAAAGCCGCTACCGGCACCGCAGAAAAAATACTCGTACATCAAGACCCTAACCACATATGATGGGATGCTCCGGGCTCGGCCCGACAATCTTTCCTGAAAAACTCAAGGTAGCCGGCGGCGTTTCCTCGAGAAAAGCATAGGCAAGTAAGTGATTTATTCCCGGAATCGTTTTCCTCGGGGGAGTTTGTTTTTGTGGCATTTTCCGGATTAGAAAATATTGGTCATTGATCTAGAGCTTGACTTGTACTCGGGGCTGTGGGTTAGAGAACAGAAGGAATAAAAGACATTATTAGTAGTGAACTTGTCCCATCGTTACCTACCTAATTGGAGAAAATAAGCCTAATGTTTCGAAGCGACAGTTATCTAATATCTATCTTAGAAGATTGGCCAGCCAGTGCAATAAGAAAAATACCAACCAACTAAAGAAGTGATCTCTCATTTATTCTCCTCTCTCACGATCCTGGTCCATGTATGTTCAACCCTTCGCCCATTCTATAACGCGGCCGGTGTACTCTGATGGCGGACTATTCGTCAAACCTTCCTTAACAAACGCAATGTGAGTTGCAGTTTCATCTACATAAATATCCACCCAGTTGTGGTGTTTAGCCTGTGCTTCATTAGCATTGCAGTTGTATCAGACTTGATGAGATATAGCTTAACACGTACCTTGATTACTTGAGAAAGCGTAACAATGTCTTCGTGAAATAACTCACAACCACCAGAAATAACTGTAATAGCCCCGACTGGTAATGTTTCATATCATTCTTCACGCATTTCAGATATTGGTGTGAACCAGGGGTTAATTAGATCAACCTCAGGATCATGTTTACTCTCTATGATGTTCCACATCTGAGCAATATCATCCACTCCAACCAGATCTCGACCGATATTTTTACTCCTCTGTAGCGCCGGCGTAACAATGGGCGCCGCGGGTGAGAGGAACAAGAGTCGACCGAAACAGTCCCCAGATGGGATTGACAGGAGAGGCACCTTTGGATGTGGGTGCGTGATGTGATGCAAGATGGCGAGAATGAGGATTGCGCCAACACTATCGCCATAGAGGTCGATCTGTGGACAGCATATCCGTTAATAAGTAACAATGGATCGGGATTAGAAGCTCATGTCTCACATTTTTTGCGTCTCGCTCACGCATGAGATGCACAATGGACGCGACCAACTGACGAAGCTGGACTGGATAGACACCAGAGGGGCATGTATCTAGATTGGTTAGCAGACAAGGACGAGGGATACATTAGTGTTCAAAGCTGCTCACCATAGCTTAGCACAACCACGGCAACGTCTTTATCTTTTGAGACGGCCGCTTTGTACACGTTATAAGCCAAGGCCATATAGAAAGGAGTTACGTACATCATTAGCCCGCCACTGGGAACGTGTGCTATCACTCTTTTGGCTGACGGAGAGCCAAACCACAAGGCAGAGCCACCGTCTGGCGTGTCTTGTCTCACAGAAGGTATACCATGGGCTTGGACAAAGTTCTCATATTGCTGGGCTGTCGGAACGGTCAAAGATTGCCTATACGTCAACTATGAAAAGCGTCAGCAGATACCAAATACTGTGTCACAGTTGACTTACTGCATCACTTCCTCTCTTGTCGTAGCCATCTTGGATTGTTCGAATTGAGAAATTTCTAAAGATTGAGAATGTTGAGTGCCACCCAGTACCAAGATATGAGGCAGTTCAAACGATTCAATGAAGAGTTTATATGCTTTTCATTTCGGCTATAGCTCAGTATCTTATGTACAAACATGGCCACACTCTCCCAGCAGCTCTTACGAATGTTGTCATATTATTCCACGTCTTCATAATAATACTCATCTTAATTCCTAAGCTGAATTGCGCTGCTACTTCTCTTTTTAGAATGATTTCGACAACTTTCACCACAAATTGTGACCAACGGCGGAAGATTAGCTAGAAATGGCGAATGGCGGTAAGCTTGAGTTTCAGCTGGCTTATAAGCTTAGTATGATGGGAAATTTAACCACGTTGTACTTTGATCATGTATCTTTAATCACATTTGCTTTCTGAATCTCCAATAAGTTGCATTCATTCATATATGCCAGGCTGAATGCGTAAGTAACGGCGCTGTTGTTGTTTTTTAAAGCGGGGCTGTAATTACCCTGGGAACCGGTATCAGGCGACCTGAGTTCTGCATAAGTTGCTCACAGTATAGAAAATTGTTTCAAGAAGTCTCTGATGATACTCCCTACACCTAAGTACCTACTAATGCCAATTTAAACTCATATCACTGGCTACAACTCTTGAGCACCACCTAACCACTAGCCAGCGCTATACAATAACGCTCTTCTACTAAAGAATATGAGAATAGTACTGATAAGTGCTTGAAGAGACTTGATTTAACATTTCACTAGCAACTTGAAGTAAAAAAAGAAATCCATCGCCTTTTGCAGAAACCAGATGACAGTTCTCGATGGCTAGCACTATTCGCTCTCAACTTAACGTTTTCCAAGTGGATACATATAAGCTCTAGTCTATAATGGGCAGTAGCAGCGATCTCCATATTCCTCGAATCAGATGCCGAATAAGCAATGACTAGTTACAACAATTAACGGCAGCAATCGATTGCCTTCACATGCATCTATAGTAATTTAGCAGAGACATTGATCATAACTTATAATCAACATCGGTACAACACCGCAAAACTGAAATACTATATAAATCGACCCAAGTCTGGCGAATTGAAGCAAACTGTCTAAGTTCTCATAATCTTGGCGACGAACTTACGATATTTCTTTCCACAATGGCAAATATGTCGTCTACGGCCTCTGAGCACATTTCACTAGGTAAGAAAAGAATACGAGTTTTGGACTCTGAATTAGCATATATAGATGTTGGTTCTTCTGGTCACGAGGCACCAGTGACCGTGTTTCTGCACGGAGTGCCAACATCTTCATATCTATGGCAGAATGTTATCCCATACGCAGCAACAAAGAGCCGCTGTATTGCCACCGACTTAATTGGGTTCTGGGACTATGATAAGGTCTGGGGGGCATATCTTTCGCAGATCACCAGCGGTACATGGACGCCTTCTTAGATGCTGTTGTACCAAGCCAGATGATTACGCTGGTCATCCATGACTGGAGGTCTGCTCTTAGATTTCACTAGGCCTATCGAATTGAACAACGCGTTGCCGGCATCGCATTTATGGAGTTCATCCGTCCCGTGGCAAAATGGATCATTTTACCGTCTATTATGGAATACAACTGGAAATTGTTCCGAGACCCAGATCCCCAAGTCTGTCGAAAGCTCTTGATTGAGCAAAAAGTTTGATCGAAGAGATTCGACATGGGCGTGTAATAGGAAAGATGAATAGTGAAGAGATGGAAGTTAATCTCAAGTCATTTTACGTCCTGAAAGGCACGAGCTCTTTCGGCGACATGTTAATGCCTAGTACAGGCCGTCATGATACGTTCATTCAGGGTAAATATCCGTGTCAATTTTGAGAACCATATGTGAAAAGGCTAACACTATGCATATGCTCCTATGAGATGGTATTCAAGGTGACTTATTTGATACATTCCAGCTCTTACTCATTCTCATCCGCAACTCTCCAGACCAATTTCTCTCCACTCGGAGCTTGATCCCTTAGCAAGCTCAGAGCATTCTCAGCTCGTTCCAGCAACGTCTTGCCTTCCACTATACGGATTTTGTTTGGCTGGATAACGCCCTTCTCCAGTAAAGTTGGCACAATCTCAGATTGTAAAAGCTCCTTGAAGACTTCGTTGCGCAGGTAAAAATGTGTTCGCGTTCCCATAACCTTGACACCTTTTCTCCACTTGTCTGGCAGCGACTTTGAAACGTCCATTTCGTATTCTGGTGGCGTATCTTTAGTCGCATGGACGTTTATAACAGGCAGCATAACGGCCACTTTGGCTCCTGATTCCGCAATCTTGGTGAGTGGTCGCAATGTGTTTTCCAGCGAGCCAATGCAGTCCAAGATGTAGGGAATTCGAGGTTCAGCCCCAGAGATTGTACCAGCAAAACTGAGGATTTGCTCTACCACATTCGAATCATTATAATCAAAAGTCGCCTTGGCACCCAGCGCCTTGAGCCGTTCATGGTGTCTCCCACTTGCAACAGCAAGCACATTCTCATAGCCCCAGTGATGAAGGACTTGCAGCGCATAATCCCCGACGCTACTTGCTGCTCCCCATAGAAGGATTGGAGCATTTCGGGTCTCTTTGCTTGGTTCCTGTACCGGCCACGGGAGCGGCAGCTCAAGGTCTGCTGTAATGGTGTGGAAGGCCGTAACTAGATTCGCGGGTACAGCAACGGCTTGCTCAAGAGTGAGATTTGCTGGTAGGCGGCTGCATAAATAAGTCGAGGTTGTCGAGTAAGTCTGGTGGCTTTTCTCCCTAGCACTACGAAAGGCGAATCCGAATACTTTGTCGCCAACCTGTAGCTTAGGGTCATGGGAATCTGGATTGGCGGGATCGAGAGGACCGACGGCTGCGACAGTGCCGCCAAACGAAGAGCCCATAACCTGGGGCGGCTTCACTAATAGCCCACCATCGGCCTGATGGAGGTCCAGAGGAGTGGAGGAAGTCCATTCGACATGAACAAGAACCTCGCCTGCACTGGGCGCCTCAGTCTGCCGGTTGAGAATTTCGAGAGGAGCCCTAGCAGCGACAATAACCACAGCGGGATGAGTTTCTGGGATATTTTCAGGAAGAGAGCTGGCCATGATGAGATGGATGGATAACAGTTGCTGTTTTAGCCGAATTTGTAGTGCTGCCACAAAAGACACTATGTTATTGGCGGCATTGTAAAGATCAGCGAAGAAGTCTTCTTTATATAGATGCGAAATATTCAAGGTTCTAACATTAAACCTATCGGAATAGGATAGTAAAGGACAAGTTCTTTCTATGTAAGTGAAGTTGGATTTCTAAGCTGGTTGAATCGGCAATATAGGTCGCTTACTCAGAGTGGTGTGCTCTGGTTCCACTCCTGGGGCCAAGTCCACAGCATATGAACTCTACTTGTCTAAGAACAGAGCAGCGCCATAGGCGAAATCCTACAGCAGTTCCTTAGATCCACAACGAAAGTAGAACTTGTCGTAGACACTTCATGCAAGTGAAGGAAGCATGAAAAGCAATAACGCAGTGGGAGAATCTTGAGTCATTATTATGCCACACATGATTAGTTACAAGGGCAATGGGGTCTTCAAGAGGTAACAAGTAGTTCCAGTTTAATTCGCTCCGGTCTATACGTTCAACTAGATCATAACTATCCCCAAGAATGGCTTTAGGCAGCGATCCCTTCGGTTAATTAGTGTCCCGCTGCTGGCTTTGTTAACATGCCGATTAAAGGATCGTTGGCTATATTGCGGCATACTTAGCTCCTGTCCAAGATAATAAGTGATAACTAACTCCTAAGTCCGTGCTAACTGCTTATAAACATTGAAGGCTCCTTGCGCGCCACATTTGCTTGCCTTTGGGAGTATTAGTGACACATAGGTGCTGAATTTCCTATTTATCGTATCAATGTTACCTCGATAGAAACGTTATGTTCATTCAGCACTAATTATGCTATTTGAAAAGACACCCTATGTTCTTGGTTTAACTGACAATTAGAAAAAATAATTCCAGCACCTCTCAACGACAGTCGGCCCCCGTATTTTCACAAAGGACAATCCATAGAGGACAAACTGAATCGTAATTTAGATTTCATCGTTCAATTATTAATGAGGCTGCAATTAATGCCTCTTTAGAAGGCCAGCCAAGCTCTACTGTTCCAGCAGAGTAAGATCGGGTTCCACTTTTAATGACCGACAAGGCTTCGGAATCGGCTCTTGATTACTGGCCGTTCCGGAAGTACAGTTCCAGAAATTCTTCCAAGCGCAATCTTGTGACCAATTATGTTTTCTTTAAAATTGGAAAAGGTCTTTATATGTGAAAAATAATCTTGACTCGACCTATACAAAAGGTTATGGGTGCACGCAGCAAATAAATCGTCCTTATTCATCGCCGTTTTGATCAATGGTTGAGGGTGCTTCGTATAATTTCCTGCCCTTTCATACAAAGATCTAACCCCTTGCAAGCCGTTTCATAATCCTTTGAGGAGGCAATATCGTCTTCCAGATGGCTTCGGTAACTGTCAGAGAGCAAGCGTTTAAAATAATTCTCTGCTAGTGACGCCGGGACATGAGACATTGTACATCCCTCTAGAGATGAGCTAAGGTGTATCACGGTCTCGCAAATGAGCACCGCTAGCTGATTTGGGGCATCGAGGTCCATCGATAAACAAGGAGAATCGGCACCTAGGAGGTCTAAGCAGGCCGCATAGAGCGTATTGTGAACGAACAGCCGACGGATGTCGAGGACTGTAGCTGAAAGCTCAAGCAATCCAGACCAATAGTATACTATGATACCTGGTATCCAGTTGTTTGAGAAATGTATCCTAGGCAGGTGACATCTTCCACTTGCCAGGTTTCGTTGTTGAAGATATTCGTCTCCAAATGTTGTGTCTGGATGCCACCAGAGGCGGCCTCCTTCCGCATTCTCTACTGACTTCAGCCAAAGATGAAGCTTGCCAATGAGGGAATCGCAGTCTTGGAAATAATCCAGAATTTGGCGCTTTTGGACGTTGGGGAAGTTCACGTAATCGGGAAGATCCTTATGTTCAGTATTCTTGCTCAGCGAGGATGCGAGGAGCTTCATCTGTTCACCCTGCTCGAGGAGACCAGGTATATAAGCGATGATGTTTAACAAAGATTGTCGATAATCTTGAGTGGACAATCTTCTAGTAAGGGCGAGCCAATTCCCGGAAACAAGAAACGTTTCCTTCCGAAATTTTAGAGATTGGACTAGCTGTGCGTCAAAGTAGATCAGTACCAGTTAAAGAACCCCTAAAATGCGTCATTCTATTAGACTTACAACAGTGGTTTGAAGATCCATGTATGCTGCCCGCACTACGGGAGACTCTAAAGCTTCTGGTCCGCAATGTTTTATTAGCCCAAGAACTCCATCAAGATGGAAACGGTATCCTTCTCCATCCGCGCCGTTGGCTAACCACTAAATCTACCGTCAGTACCCGACATTAGAAGAGCGACGTAAGCCAGTTGCTGAAAACGGTTCAATTGGCATATTTACCTCGAAAAAGAGCAACGATAATGCGATGGCGATTGCCAAGACGTTTTGGCTCGTCTGGCTAGTCTCATGTTCAAGAACCACGGCGAGCTCGGGACGAAACCGACTCATCGCCTGAGGATAGGCTGCCAGGGCCAGATCTTGTAGTTTAGAATCCCCTCTTAGCTTACCAACATACATTGCCGATACTGAGAAAAGAGCAGTATCAAGTGCCTTATTTCTGAAGGCGAGCGGAAGTATCACTCGACTGCTTATCGACAATGGGGATCCGCTTTGTTCTGGCGAATTAGTATTTGAGGCATACGTTGCAGTCCACAAGTCTGCTATGACAGAGCGATATAGGTCCATAGAACAGCCGAGAGAGGTAGTTATTGGATGACAAGTTGTATTCTTCTTGGATCTATCGTTTGTATGAATGACCTCCGCAGAGCTCCTGGATTGAGTCGAGAGATTGTTATTCGAGCTTTGGATCGCGCTATTCAACAACCTCCTATCCGATGGTCCCTGGATGTTATTCACGTGTCGGTGAATGAATATTGAGCCAGTTCTCGGGCCGCTGCATTTCATTCTGCTTTTGACACATCTTGCGCAATTCGGTTGTTCAAGACCGCACTACCACATATTCGCTGTTAAAGTGGGTTGTGCTTAGACATTTCATGATGAAACTTGAGACATACCTTGACTCGCCTTGCCTTGCACTCTTTACAACTTTTAGAAGAGCCTGGAACATTGACCATGGCTTCGGATGAGAGCGGATTGTATCTTGAAAAAGCGCTTTCAAGATTTAATCATCTATGATTAAGATATGCCTTATGCAGTCAACCTTTATAGAACACTTTGATCATTGTGGGTGACTTTGCTGTACACTTTCATGTTTAGCGCGAATTTGAAGTAACGCGTGAATATTGATGGAAAGGCCGAATAGAAGGCCGATGTAGATTTAGAGCGAGCCAGGCTCTGCCGGGAGGGAGCAATGATATTCCTAGACTCTAGGAGCACTATAGTAATCCAGGTCAGCAATGCAGCCACAAAGTCAATTTGAGTAAAGAACTAACTATGCTAGAAGTCTATAAGTTATAGATTACATTCTATATGAGTCAGCCTTATTAACTAACACTGCAGATACCACATTTGCGGACTGGAAATCCATCATGCTTCCGGTTTAAGAGGCTGTTCGTAAACGTAGTAACGCATGGCAAATTCACCATCCCCTCCATACACGGAATCGTCCTGGACAAGCTCTTCCTCCACGCGGAATCCCAGTCGGGAGTACAATCCCCATGCAGGTTTACAAGCAAGGATAAAAATATCCAAGCCTAGCTTCTCTGCTTCTTTCATGCCGCTCTCTACTAAAAGGGTTGCGACTCCTTTGCCTCTATTCTCTGGATGCACAGCTAAATAGTCTAGACCTGTAAAGTTATTAGCAATTGGCCTTTTCCTTAATTTCAGTACTCGATGGGCTTACACAAATACGGCTTTCTCGCCATGATCTTGTCCTTGATAATCCCGACTTCTTCATCCAGTGGGTCAGTAGCGCTATTCGGGTTGAATTGAGTTGCTGCAGCGACTCGTTTGATCTCAGCTTCTTCCTCGGGGCTCACTACCGGGGCCATTGCTTCCGGCCAAACCGGTTCGCCATTCGCAAGAACAGTACATGATTCCGGCAGGATCCAGCGAGCATAGCCCAACAGACGGCCAGTCTCGGGTTCAACCACCTTTTGGTGCCGTGAAGTCTCGCGGTCGCTTATCAGCCTGCGTGGGTATCGCTTGGTCATTGTATCAATGTGTTCCTCCAGCGTGTGGCGCCATGCCAGAACCCAATTCGGGATTTCCCAGAAAGCCGACATGTTGTTGCGGCTGAGAGCCGCGCTGTCAGCAAGACTACATGGAGCGATCGCCAAAGTGGCCATTTTTTTTTTTTTGTCAAATGTAGTTCAGCGACTCAAGTACTTTTAGAACCAAGTGTGATGAGATTTCACAAAACAGAGATCTTGAAAGGCCAGCTTGCAAAGTGTTCTTAAACCTCTTCGAAGTAGTCTAAGAGCTCGCCATCGAAGGATGCGGAGAGCCCCGCACCTTAGTCCTTCTCCCTGGCACTTCTACATGTAAATACCCTTCACTAACACGGGCTTACATCAAGAGAATAGCATTGAAGGTTTCTCTTTTTGCTTCAGCAACTTGGGAAATCTGTCGCTTACAAGTAGCGAGATAAATGGTAAATGCATGTGCTCTGTTCCATCAGACTTGAAATGTGGGCGCAGCGGCATCTTTTCACGGCACAAAATGTTACCTAAAGCCCCTGTCAAGATAGCAATCTTAACAGCTTAACTAACTTGCAGATAGTCCAATCTATAAGATACTTTTGCTTGGTATGGGCTAAAGATAAAGGTGGCTAAGGAAGAGGACAATTGTTGGAAAGCAGGGTGCTCTTGTAGCGCTGAAATTTGTTTTGAGATAAGGTTCTTGAGGATCTAGGTCAACGATACTGGCTTAGAGGCGACTTAGAATTCTCTGTAGGAGTGCAAAATTATTAATGTATTCAGCGAAAGTTCATCCCAAGGGCTAGTTCGTATAAGCACCCGCAGCTGGGGCGCAAGTATTTACATGCGTAGAAAAAGGTTTCTAGATTTAGTAGTAGATAAGGCATTTCGTAGATCATGTATATTGGCTCGAAGCAGCTTCGACTATCTATATGCAAAATCGCTACGTCAGTGGAATTCGCGGTCTATGGTACCATACGACTGGTACTTGAGGAATGGGGTGACCAGAAGTCAGAGCCTAGATTACCCAGACCACTATTCTCTGATAAGGGGGTAGTAAGATTTAACCATTACTTCTGCTTACAGTTAAATCTTGTAATATTGCCCGCAAAGCGTATTACTTATACAAGGGCGTATTATTAGCGCCTAGCTTCAACATTTAATTCCAAAGCATAGACGTCAGCTTATTGCTCTACAATAGATAACACATACATTGGACGGTGTATACACATTGTCTTAGAGTTTAGCTACATAGGTGTATAAAAGTCTGTATAATGACTTCGCATTTCAATACTTAGTCACACCAAGTGCTCCTATTAGGCACTATCCTGCACACTTCCAAGCCTACCTATCTTTGACACGTACAGATTTTCCCCATATCGAAACATGGCAGCTTCTCAAGACGGCAGCGACCTATTTAATTGGGTATCGGACGTCTGGGAAAGGATTTTATTCCAACCAGACGATGAGATCGCAGTCAATACATTCCAAAAATATTTTGCAAAAGATATAGTCATCAAGTCAGCAGCTTTACACTTTTTCGCCACGCCTCAAGATCCTTGCTTTATCGACGGCTGACTCGCATTCTATAGGATCAACCACGATCACGTCTCACGAGAAGATTATTTCGGATACATTACCAGCACCCGCGCTGCCTACAAATTAACCCTTAAACACAGTAAACAAGTCAAGGTTTGGGAATCTCCCAACGGTGGCGGCGCACTTGTGTTTGACGGCGCGCTCAATTATACCGACAAAAAGACTGGAGAAGAGCAGACTGGCCATGTTGTAATGATTCTCGATATACGAAAAGATGATAAGGGAGAGATGAAGATTGTACAGACGACGGAGTGTGTGACTAGAAGCGAGGGAAGTGTCAAGGCATTCGAAGGCTAGAGGTATTGCAACAGTCTCCAGGCTCATTAATTGAGCACTCGTACAAGCACGCACGTCTAACTAAATTTTGTAAAGATTTATCTGAAGTTTCATCTTTTGTTGCCAATTTTGCTAATAATAGACATCTTCTCTACTTATTGAGGTAGCTTTGGGCATTGGGTTCAAGGCGTCGCTCAGACTCCTCAAAGAGTCTCGTTTTCACAAGCCAGAGAGACCACCAAACCATCCATTCATCTTCTCACCATCTTCAAATGCCCAAATTACCTGAGTATGTCCTTCTTTAGTCGCCATATCCAACGCAGTCTCTCCATGCCGATCCATGATAGCCTTATTGGCGCCCCCCCTGAGAAGCCGCAGCACAGCATCGGAATAACCTCCAAGCGCGGCATCCATCAGAGCCGTCCTTCCATCTTTATCCGTCGAGTCGATTCGGGCTCCTAGGTTGATGAGCGTTTCCACTAGTGCCCGAGATCCGACTCGTGAAGCGGCCATGAGAGGTGTTCTTCCATTGTGATCCGTTGCATCGATGTATGATCCTGCATCCAAGAGTAGTTCGGACAGCCTCAATGCCTGGTTATCCCCTGCAGCCAGAAGGAGAGGGGTACGCCCATTTCCATCCACCGCTTCGATATTAGCACCACATTCAATAAGAAAAGATGCTACATCTTTGTGGCCTGAAGCTGTGGCGAGGACTAATGCGGTTGGACCGGTACCATCAACATTCGAGGTTTCCTCTATACATTTACCGCGCTCGATCAAAAGTTCTACTGCTCCTTTGTAGCCTCTTTCAGCGGCAAAGGAAAGTGGATTTTGGCTTCGACGCTCTGCTTCTGGCAGTAATTGATCCAATGCTTCATCCAGGATGAGCATCTTATCTGTAAATTGCTCCCGTCGGTAAAGCAACAGCCAATCCAAGGCGGGTTTGCCAAGCTCCCTGACAAGCTCAATTGCTGCATTGTGCTCCACCTTGACGCCCAGTCCTCGTTCTCGTAAAAGCTGTTGGAAGATGAGTTCTCCACTCGATTTGTTCTGAGCCATCGCTTTGGCTGCCTCGCAGGTTATAGTTACCTTGGATTCCCTAGATTGAAGTAATCGTTTCACGTTTGTTGTGCTACACCATCTGACGAATATCGCAAACTCCTCGGTCGTGATTGTAGGGCTTTGAACAGCTTGGTGTTCAAGATACATCTGAAAGGCTTCTTTACCCCATGGTGCAGTCCGTTGATCCACGTATTTGGCCACCTGTTCCATGACCTCAACGTCAGGTCGTCGGTAATTAAGAACCAATCTTAATAATTTAATTCCATTGGCTTTATTGTAAATAACTGCATGCATCATTTCAAGCGAGAATTGTAAGCCTTTTGGCCTCTTCTTAAAAAGAAATGCTACCAAGCGTTCCTCGCATTGTTCATTCCGCGCAGCATTTTCCAAGAGTCTTGGTGTGACATCGATGTCTTTCTCAAACCGGTTGAATAGCAGATTTGTCACTTTCTCAGCTTTTTCATCCATACCAGCTGCCGCTTCTGCTAGCGTGGTGATGTCCCTGCCTTTCGCAAATGGCAAAAGCAATTCGATTATTCTATCGCCGCAGCCCTTGTTCCAAGCTGCAACTTCGGCTATCTTTGAGACATCCATATCCTTCACATAAGGTAATAGTAGTCGTAGAACTTCATCTCCACAGCCATTGTTTCTCGCTGCGGCTTCGGATAACTTGGGGACATTGATGTCTGTGGCGAATGGTAAAAGGAACTCCAGCACTGCATGTCCACAGCCTTCATTTCCTGCTGCAGCTATTAGGATTTCCTCCGTCATGGCGAACCGATCACGTTGATTGTGAAAAATGACTTCGACAACTTGTTTAGCTGCAGATTCATTTCTTACTGCCTCCATGACCATTTCCTGACTCGTTTCAAACTCGCTTGCTCGATACTGGTACAACAACTCCGTTGCTTTTCCGCTTGAATCGTTGGAAATGAGTGTAGTGATCACACTCATGTCAATGTTGAAGTCTTGTCGTCTCAAAAATAAGCTCATATTGTTTGTCTTGGAGCTCCCAGCGAGTGCTGAACAACTCTTAGAGTTTAGTGAGGTTAGATTTGCTGCAAGAGCTCGTACATCCGATGGTATGTATTGCCGTTCAGTGCTCCGAAAGTCGTCCAAGTCGCAGTAATAGATAAAGCGGATGGCATCTCGGGTGAGCTGTTCCTCAGATTTTTCGTAATCCGGTAACAAAGCTTTCGAATCTCTTGCGTCCGAAGAAATTCCTCTTAATGCATATATAAGATCCCGCGACTCCGTAGCCTCACTTGTGCCAAACATCTTCAGCAGGGTATACAGACTGTTGTTCTTGTTCCACCAAGTAGTTTCTCTCCATATGCCCGGCATAATGTCCAAAACTGCCTGGCAATGCGCGCTGGGAAAAACGCCCAACATCAGCGGGGCGATGGCGAAGACACGGGTCGAGACGGATCGTGTACCGCAACATAGCAATGCAGATTTAGCATTTGCCACTTCTTGTAATATCCACACTCTTCGAAACCAGGGCCTGTCCAATAGAATCTTCAGCCCTTGGCGTTGTAGATTTCCTAAAGTTGACTTTTCATAGGAAAAGCTGAGCTCCAGCTGAATCTCGCCCCAGAGCGTCTTCCACCGGTCGTCTTCTCGGGTCCAGGATCTGCATTGTTGGCGAATGCTGTGTTTTTGCAAGAGTTCCATAGACTTCATAAAGGCATTGGTCTCATCCGTCCCAGGGCCAAGCCAAAATACCACACGGTCGGCCTGTTTATAAATTTCTCCCATCTGCTGAACTTGATGACTTCGCTCCTTCAAAATTTTCTGGTTAATGCAAACTGCATCTATCCATAGTATTCGATCCTCGTTTCGCTGGCGAAGCTGCTGGAGCGCAAGATAAAGATTTACCGTGACGCTCAGTGGTCTGCCATTTACGACAATATTTTCTCGAACATCGGGTTGGCCCCAGGTGTAAGACAGAGCCTCATAGGATATCGAATCATCTCGCTCACAAAGGCTTGCCTGAAAGAGTTCGCAGGCTATCTCGCTGCCAGTTCCTCTGCAGAGGCGAAGAAGTCGGATCGCAGGGCCACTAAAGTCGATCGGTTCATAGGTATATTCGCTCATGATAGTGTCTTCTGTTTCCTCTGATTAATGATGCGATTATTCTGATACGTGCTTCTAATATGGAACTATTGAACAACAGCTATACCAAGTGCGCATGGTAGAATCTTGACGTCGATGTTGGGGGTTTTCAGCTCTGACATTCTGTCGACCAACCACAAGGCTGCATGCATGTCGCAAACATAGCCACAGTCACACGGTCATACTGCATGTACTAATATTTAGGCACCAGTGGGCTAAAAGTATAGAAAGAGTCGTTAGACATAGAATGAATGCAGCCTCGATTCTGTACGGCGTTGGAGTCACTTACATGCTCTAGCCATAGAGAACTCCTCAGTTTTAGGTCAGAATACCAGCGGGCTTGCCTTTTCAACCAATAACCAACCGGTGTTCTCGCTGCCTTCGGCCGAGCGTCACTGCAACGATACCCCACGCTCTTAGATAAAAGAGATCTGACGCGCAAAGCATCTCACTATCGAGTTAGATCAAATCGTTTTCCATTACTACGGTATCGCCATGCTTTCGGCTTTTAAGCGCTTGCGATGGACAACCGGAGCGAAACTCCGAGATTGCTTCTCTCCATCTTAACGCCACTTTCACGAATTTAAGATCCAAGCGCTTGACCAATATGCACGCCCACAAAGCCAGCGGTCTAATCAAGTCCAGAAGCAAGGGACGCAAGCTGAGAGAAAATCCTTGAAAAGCAAAGCTAAAGTCGCTAGTGCAAATAGTTTCGAGCACTACTCAGGGGCATCAACAACAAAATCGCACTACATCTCAGCCGCAGCAGATTTCGACAGGGATGCTCCATGGCCAACTCTCGATTTGAGCTGCTAGTGGCGTACTTTTAGGCCAAAAGCAGTGCCTAAACTAGCAGACTGGTGATGGCTACATTCGAGACTCAGCTAGACTGCATTGGCAAACTGTTGTTTTCCGGTGAGCGTGGCAAGCTCTCGTATAGCACATCATAAATAGTATTATAGCTATGATGGCCATACGTGAATTTTTACCCATTCATTGATCTCTATAGCCTATCGAGCTCTGAGCAGCAAAAATGATGCTGAAGATCGTTGTCGGTGCCCTTGGCCTCGCCGCCAGTGTAACTGCAACTCCCTTGGAGCTTGCCGAGCGCAGCTCCTGCAGAGATGACAGCCTATACAAATGCTTTGCTGACTACGAATATTCTCATTCGGCGTCTGTCTACTGCTCTGCCCTCGCGCCATGCACCAAAACTGTCACGGCAGCGAAGCCCACAGTGTAAGTTTGCTCCTGATAGTCTAGATTCGCAAGAAACGAACTGCTAACGAAGACTGCATAACAGGACGAAAACCGTGTGGCAGACACATACCGTGCCGACGTCGACTCGCCTCATACAATCTACGAAGACTGTCTACACAAGAACGGTCCCATCGTCCACGATAATCAAGACAGCAACACAGGTAGTGACGAAGACATCAACAGCTACAAAGACGGTCACGGCCAGCAGTCAAGTAACTGAGGTATTCAAGAGAGCTGTTGGAGGAAAACCGCAGCCACCAAAGTGTATGCTCAACAAGTGCTTCGCATACACTCCTGATCGCATTACTGCCGCCTGCAGATGCATCAACGTCCCGCCCAAGACAATTACAACGACACATACGGCCTGCAGCAGCACCAAGACAGTGGTATGTCTTTTCTAAGGGCACTGCTTTTATCCTCCGTTGAGGCGACGATGCTGATTATGTAGACATCTGCTTCGACGACAACACCGAAAGTTACAGCAACATCATGGCATACGGTTGCTACAGCATTGACTAATGGCGTCACGACTACATGCACGACGACAATTGTCACTACAACTGTTACCACGACCACTACCACGACTACTACAATTCCTGTAACACAGCCGCATACAACTCCCGCAACTACGCCTCCTACAACTCCTCCCACAACTCCTCCCACAACTCCTCCCACAACTCCTCCTACAACTCCCACAACCCAGCCAACCACTCCCCCAACTACTCCCGTCACCACGCCCGCCACTACTCCTGCTACCACTCCCATCACCACTGCCGCTGCCACCACCTCACCTACAGCGCAAAACGTCATTCCTGACGGCGACTTCTCATCTGGTCTGGCCCCCTGGACCCAAATCAACACCAACTCAGCGGCATGGGTCAGCCCGAATGTCAACAACGACAACAGCCCTGACGGCACATCACCCGCTTTCCAGGTCACCAATACACAGAATTCAGGGCTATTCTTCCTCGCCAGCTCGTCTTTTGCCCTCCAAACTAGCTCTACTTATACTTTTACATTTTACGCGTCAAACTCCGCCACCGATGCTTCCTGGCCCAGCAAATTGACGGCACAAATAGCCTGCGGCTCATACACTTTGGCCACAGCGGATATGACCCAGGCAACACCCGGATCCAACAATTATCTATTCAGCTCCACCACTTTCAACACACTCACAAGCACAGATCCACTAGTGTTGCAGCAACTGGGCAACTGCCAAGCGCAGATTGTCTTCCACCCTGGTGTTACACCGATCAATTCCTGGTTTTTGGCCGATGTTGGTGTTTCCTACGTTGGCCCTATGGCGCCTCCGCCTGTGACGAGCGCTGTCCCGTAAAAGAGGACATGAAGACTTGCATTATAATTCCATTTCACCGGTATTTAAAGATACACAAAATTGTAATAGAATAAGAAATTTCGCGCATTACAGCTACCCGATTTGCGTGCATTTATATATAATAGAACACTGGTTTTTATATGTGCCTGTGGTTGATCCAAGCCCAATCACAGTGAAGGTTCAGATCAGGGTGACAACGCTATAAATAACCTGAAATTTGAATGACATCAGCTCACAGCTAGGACTTGGACTGATCTACTCCAGCACCAGCATTTGCATCTTTTGATCCTTCATGTCATTTCACGACAAAAAAGAACCAGCCATCTTAATATACCAGCATCTTAATTTGAATATTGATATTAAACCAAAATGAGTTCCGATAAAGCCTTCGAGCCCACTCTAAGCGACGTCCTAGTCGTGCGCGCCATGCTGGCTAAAACTACGATCCTCCCAGAGCTCGTTGGCACCATCTTGGACTACGCCGAATATTGGGCGCGATCATCTGCCAAAGCTCAGCTGAACGAAGTTATTGCCGCGCGCCTCGTCGGGCAGGGAGAATTCGATTACGAGGGAACCCGATTTCTGGTAAGAAAGAGCCAATTTGGAGATGGCAAGAAAACATCAATTGTATTTCGACTAACACCGCTATAGCTTCGATCGTACCCTGTCGGCCTGACGCAGCGTGCCTACGAAGACGAAGAAGAAGAAGAAGACGAAGACGATGATGACGACAGCTCTCGTGACGAGCGGTTCTCAACTATAATCCCCGATCCTCAGCTCGTCTTCAAAGAATTTGACCGAGAGTTTTTCCAGCGAGCAATAAAGAATGCCTCTACTTTCAGCAACCCAGCCCGCAAGATTGTCTTTCGCATCCGCAGCCACGATCAAGGCTGGACAACGGACGATGTGCCGGGCCCTTTTATGGGCGCCAAAACCTGGTTTGACGCCGGCATCGAGAGATTCGATGTTAGTAATTGCAGTGAGTATTCCATGCAGTGAGCATCATAGAAGTATCTTACTAACAATAAAAATCCGCTCGCAGCAGACAGCAATGACATGAAACAGTGGACTGCACGCAAATTGGGCACAATCGAGCCACAAGTCAAAGAAGCAAAAGACACCCACGGAGGCTGGGACTATCAGTTCCCCTTTACACCCTGGAAGGGCCCGTACGAAATCCAGCGCAACAGAATGGCCTCTTCTGATTTTACAGACTACGAAGTCACTTGGACATGCTGGGACGTCATCGCGCCAGATTCTCCAGAAGCGTTCAAGATGATGGAGGAGGGAAAAGGGAGGAGGGTCGGCGATGGCCGGTTTGTGAGGAACCTCAAGCTGGGAGACGTCGTTACTGTGTGGGGGAGAGCCATGCATCGCGGGTGGATAAACACGGTTGAGTCCGTCGAGATTGACATTTACTGGGCGCTTTAGCTGAAGGCCAAGGCCGGGTATAGAAGGGAAGATAGATCGACCTGTTGGTAGCCTTGGATTATCATATCAAATGTTTCATCACTCGACTTTGGAATCGATGCTGCCTAGTTTCTATGTTGCGCGATATGCTCTACACTCTGTACGACTTGACATGTCCTTTGAAGTACCCGAGGCTTTGACCTCCTGGTGACGCCCTGCGTCGAGATGTCTTCAAACCTCCAACAGCGCTGATCACCTTTTGCTCCAAGGAGAGAACAAAAGCTTCCCTGGAGAAGAGAATACCAATACTTTCGCTATGCAATACTTGGTTATGGAACATGACGCGCGCCGACTCTCACATCGTTAACAGCTCTTCGATGTGCAATATATTTTATTATGCCGTCTTCGATCCTTAGTGGCCCTTTAAGAGAGCTTTGAACTTGTAAGAGAGAATGAAATCTCCAATAGGATGCATATTGATGTATAAACCCCCATAGCAAGCCTACTGTCATTCGAGACAGTGCAGGCGGTTCATGTAACAGTAGCATCCTCAAAATAACATAGCCTGATATAACAAAGGCTGCGCAATGCAACAAATAACAGCTGGAATCCATGTTTCACCTTTCGAGCTTTCCCAAGCGTAGCGCTATATTCGATATTCACTTGTAAAAACTCAAGCATCTAGCAAGGCCAGAGATTGTCGCAATCCTAACAATGAGCCATCGGAGATCAATCACCTGCTTCATGCTGAGTGCATCTTGCTTTCCCATGCGAATACTAAATATGTGCCCCGTCTTAAGCGGACGGTGAGTGCGGCTGCGATATTCCTCAACGAGATCGTTCTCTCCTGGAGGAATAATCTGCAACATTCTTTGAACAGTGTCTGTAGTTAGCTCCACGCGGTGCTCAAAATCGAGCTGGTTCCGAGGCATCCAATGGAACTGAAGCCAAATGGCAGAAGCTTGGTGATCGATGGGGAGAATTCCAAGACATTGGATTCCGAAAAAGTGCTCTTCCCACAAATCACGTAGGTCAGGGCCTAGACTGATCATATTCCAACTCTTGTCGCAACGATCAGACCCAGACGAAACAAGAGAGTCAAACTCTGGCCAGGACTCGGCGCCAAGAATCGTATGGAAACAAGAAGAAGCGTCTGACTTTTGGACAAACGTCCAGCTACCATAGGTCGCAATAAAAGGCAAGATTTGGCACACTTGGGGCAAGTCGTTTTGCGTAAAGACGCAGCAAAAACTATCCCTGAGGAGGCACTGAATTTGCATATTAGCGCTGCTGCATTCTATCAGCCGTCAGGACAGGGTATCACCAAAAGTACCTTTTCTTTCTCGGCATTCTTCTGCGGAAGATTCTTCTTGCCTTTCTCTAGCTGTGCTATGCGCTCGTCGATGTCCTGGCTTTGCCCCCGCGAATTGTCATTGCGGTGTAAATTATCTCTAATGGGATCCTCTTGCAACACTTTGGAAGCTGCATCAGCAAGTTTACGTCAGTAATGTCAAAGAAGACGGCGGATATAATGCCTACTGCCTAGCAAAAAGATTCCTATATATTCGATTTGTAATTGTAAACGGCTCTTATAGTAACGGTTGTTGATAACTTTTCGAAGAGAAGATTCGGAACACAACAGAAAATACGCCAGCTCAAGGTAAGTAAACTGGAAGTCTTTCGATTTGTTCCTTCGATCCTCTAATACTCCAGTTCGAATCTCCTCAATCATCTTGAGCTTCTCTTTGATATTATCCATAGGGATAATCGGGTCGACGCTGGCACGGGTCGCGTGATCTTTGTGATATTGCGTCAGCTGCTCTGTGGTTCGAGGAGCAGTGTATCCGCGAGGGAATACTCCTATTGGATCGTCTGCCAAAGATAAACGATCCATGGCTGCGAAGGCACTTGATGTGATACACAGAATAGATGCAGATGAACGAGGAGCAGATAAAGCGAAGATGGTGATGAAGGAGCAGAAAGAAGAGCGGGCCAGTCCGGAGTGGGAAGTGCTTTGTGGGAAACCAGCTGGCAGTTGGCAGGAGGAAGAACAAAGTTCCACGCCCCCTGGAGACCTCCGAGGCTTCTGCTACTATTTTTTGTTGATTCATTTTCAATTCGCCTGTACGCAGATGTTGGACACCTGCAAATACAAAAGTGACATGTACCTGCATCTGGAACGGCTGCTCACCTGGGCCTTGATTATGTGTTACACGACATCTCTGGCTGCAAGGCTCTGCATTATTATTCGTCACTCTGCAATACGCCACACACAAGGCAAATAGAAGCACAACTATTGTAGCCTCTGCCAGCTGAAAGCTGCATACAATCCCTGTTATAATTGCTTTTTTGTCTGGCAACAATCTATTTAACCCTGAGCTGCTCCCACCGCTCCTGACTTCCACATCATTCCACATTTCCCACCATCTAATCAAGAAGTGAGAAACCACAGCTACTCTGCCCAAGTCTCTGAAATGCGATCCATGCTAATAATACAGATACTACTGCCATATTCACCCTATCTCAACCAACATGGCTTCTTCCTCAAACAAACCAGATTCAGTCGAATCATCCACCATAGAACCTCAAGCAGCCAAGTCTCCTACGAAGCCTGCACCAGCGGCCAAAGATTCGACCGATGAGGAGCTCCCCTCTATAGAGAATCTTCGTCTCCATCAGCCAATAACCATGGGCTCTGGCAAGGAGTACATTGAAAAGCTTCGCGCTCTAGAGGACGGTTGGGGCCAGATCCATCACGGCGTCCAAAGGCGAAGAAACACGCTCAACGAACTTCGGGCCGGATTCAGCGACTTCAGGAAGGAAGTTCAAGCAGTAGAGAAACTATTGAAGTCGAGGAAGTGGTGAAGGAACAAGACACTTTGGGTTGGATATCCGTTTAGACATAGCTAGCAAGAGGGAGGCAAAAGGCATGAATATTATCGCATCTCTTCATCTGCCCAACATTGTACTTTTCCCATTGTGATTATCTGCCATGTGAATACCGCATTCACTAACACAAATCAAAGCTTCAATCTTACACCCCCCTCACCGGCAGCGAATCCCTCCTCACAAGCTTCAAATCCTTCGTCAACGAATTCCCACACGTTCCCGTTACCACAAACTCGTCAATATTCCTCAACGTGCACTCCGCAATCTCCCCCAGCGCCTCCTGAGTGAAAAACGCCTGGTGGCCCGTCACAATCACATTGTGAAACGTCATCAGCCGCATCAACACGTCGTCGTGGATAATCTCCCCCGAGTGGTCGTCGTAAAACAGCGCGCCCTCGGCCTCGTACACGTCCAGCGCTACGCCGCTGAGGTGCTGCGTCTTGAGCGCCCTGATGACGGCTCGCGTGTCGACGAGCCCCCCGCGGGACGTGTTGATGAGCATCGCGCCGGGCTTCATCTTTGCGAGGGCGTCTTCGTCGATGATCCGTCGAGTGCTGTCCATCAACGGGCAGTGCAGGCTGATAATGTCAGACTCGGGAAGAACCTCCTCCAGGCTCCTATACTCCCCAATGCCTTCCAACGCTGGCGACGGATACGGATCATACGCCAGAATCCGACAGCCAAAGCCCTTCATGATCCGCGCCGTCGCAATCCCAATCTTGCCCGTGCCGATAATCCCAACCGTCTTGCCATGCAGCGTCCTGCCCAACAACCCATCCAGCGCGAAATTGCCCTCCCGCGCCCGATTATACGCCCGATGCGTATTCCGATTCAGCGTCTGGATCAGCGCAACCGCAAACTCAGCTACCGCCTCGGGCGAATACGACGGCACGTTGGCAACCATGATGCCAGCCTTCTCAGCAGCAACGAGATCGACGTGATTGAAGCCAGCGCATCGTAGAAGAATCGCTTTGACGCCCTCCCGACCCAGCGCCTCCACCACAGGCGCACTCAAAGAATCGTTGACAAAAGCACAAACGGCATCGGACCCTTTCGCAAGTGGCACTGTATCTTCCTCAAGCGCAAACTCATGATAGACAATCTCGATATCCGCGGAAGCAGGACGACTCGCAGGCGATTCGTTGGCTTTCGCAGCTGCGGCGCTACGAGCTGCTTCAATGTAGCGCTTATCGTACGGCTTGGTGCTGAACACGGCGAGCTTCATTGTCAAACTGTCGTAGATCGGATTTGATTGATTTTCAAGATTGGGTTCTTACTTTTGTCAATCGAATTTGAAGAGAAGAGAAAGAGGAGAAAGGCGTTTTATTCAATTGAGGGGGCACCCAATTGGCTTGGCACAGAATGAGGAGGTTATGCACTCATTAAGGTTTCCGCGGCCAATGATTCGTCCATGCTAGCAGCTACGACCTGCAAGCGGACATTCACATGCTTCGACCATGCTGCGTGTACGTATTGTAGTAAATTGGCAGCTGCTGGGGGTATTCTTATAGAATGCTGCAGCTTGTGTGAATATATTCGTCTACATCGGCGATAAGACAAGGCAAGTACAAACATATCATAGGACAACTGGTGGCGTGTGAAGCTACAAAGGCCATCTTCGCATAATCTTGTCTCAATCTAAAGGTCAAAGTAGCCTTCCTATGCCTGTCTTTGTCGCATCGTTCACAAGCAAGGTCATGTTATACACATTATACCACATCACACCATTTACGAAAGAGCCATTTGCAACATCTTTTTCGTTTTCCATTCCCACTATCAACATTACATATCCCCCTTCCCCTTTCCCTCCTATACGTAACTAGCAAACCGTGCACTTTAGAGTCTTTTTTTCCTCGTCTCTGAGATTACTTCCCCCATAAAGCAATTCCCAGGATCAAAAGAAATCATATGACAAAGGCTTTGAAAAAAGAGAAAAAAAAAGAGCAGTCATCGAGATCCATTATCCCCTATTGGATCTTTTGACTTCGAGCCTTTGTACCTTCCAAAAGTCATACTAAGCATGATAAAAAAAAAAAGAAATATGTGTTTGAAAATGACTACAAAAGTTTCGACACGGAAAGCCAATTTTGTGCTTTTAACGGATGATCCGATCAAATCATTGGACCGTAAATGCTTGAAGCCTCGTCATACTAGGGTCGGCCAAAAGCAGCCCCTCGGCCAGCGGCGCCAGGAGGCATTCCGCGGGCCTCAAAGGGCGATCCACCGAATGCTTCGGGGGGTCCTGGAGGTCCATTGAAACCGCCAAGTCCAGGAGGCATGAATCCGTGAGGGGGTCCATTAAAGAAGCCAGGCGGGGGCGGAGGCATGTTACGCGGAGGCATACCAGCCAAGGCCTCTGGGGGTGGTGGCATTCCACCAGGGGCAAAGTTGGGCGGGAACATGTGCGGCATGGGAACATTGCGGCTCAAACCTCCGGGTAATCCAGGAGGAGGCATCATAGGGCCACGCTGCTGCGGTGGTGGCATCTGACCGCCGGTTGCCATCCAATTTGGTGGCATTTGGTCCATGGGAGGAAGAGGACGTTGCAAGATTTGTGTGGGCTGGCCGAGACGCGACTCACGTTCGGCATTGTGGAAAGAGTCGTCCAGAGGGAACCCTGGAGGCGGCTGGGGGCGCATCTGGCGCTGTGGTCCCCGAGTCTCTCTTGGTGAAAAGTCTGATTCCAGCATTGGTGCTTGCTGCTTCTGCGGCTGAGGCTGGGACTGGGGCATGCTTAAAGGAGGAACACCAGGTCCCATTCTCATGAGATTCATTAAGAACTCAGTGTTGTTATTGTTGCGAGCCTGATCAGGGATTCCTGAGCCTTGACTAGAGAGGCGTTGGTGGTGGCCCACAAGATCTTGGAGAAGCTGGTCCGGACGAGCAGATTGCTGCTGTGGCCGGGGGGCAAGAATTTCTTGCACATGTTGTGGCGGCGGACGAGCCATGCCGTTGGCTCTCTCTCCGCCATATTGTTGGAATGGCTCTGGGGATGCCAAATTGCTCTTCTTTCCCATATCAAGATGATTTCCCATGGGCGGTGGAGCAAACGGTGAGGGGGCCGGAGGAGTAGCACTCATGCTCTGCTTCTGGAGCTTAAGAAGCAGCTGCTGGAAAGCTTGCTTCTCTTCTTCAGGAGGAGCTGTTTGCATGGGGATGGGGCCAAAGCCAGGGGGATACTGGGTGGCCTGAGGCGGTACACTCGTCGACTGTTCTACCCTGCTCCGCTGTTCTTCTTGGGGCTGGTGGAAGAAGGATGTGAATCTCGACGACTTGCCTGCAGCCTTGGGCTTAGCAGGTGCTTCATTTGCTTCACTAGGTGGGGAATTAGGCTCAAGAGAGCTCTGGCGGCCGAAAGCAAGGAAAAACTTGTCGGGGCCGCTCTCGATAGCTGACATGGGCTGATGGGGAAGATGAGGCCTCTCAGGCTCTGCAGCCGGTTCAGGAACAGAAGCTGATGCTGGCGGAGCATCTCCGCCTCCTCTGCCCTTCTTCATCTGCTCCATCCATTTCTGGAAATCTTGCTGCGTGTGTGCTTCGCGGAGTGCTTCGGCAGGCTCATCAAACCACTCGGGGTCACGTTCTACACGCTGCTCGCGATCGCGGTTCCAACGCCGGTCGGGTGCTGCCCCTCGTCCGTTTGCACGATCATCTATCGTTTCAGAAGTGTCTCGGTCTCTCCAGCTCTTTGTCCGATCTCGCTCTTTTCGTTCGGTTGCCGGAGTTTCTGCCGCTACTAGCTCGGTCTTGTGCCAAGAGTCGATTTTGCTTCTGCCAACACTAATGCGCGTGCGATTGTCAATCTCGGCATCTTTGTCTCTGGCCAAAGTATCAGACGTTCTCGTCAAGCGATCGCGCGTGGCATCACGGTCGTTCTCCCGCACTGGCTTCTTCTCGTCTCGAAAATTGCCACCCATGCGGCCATGGAAGCGCTCAGCACCCTCAGCTCCAAAGCTCTTGCGGGGTTTAACAGTGCTCCACCCCTCGCCATCTAAATCGTTCTCTCCGCGGCGTCGAAGGGCATTAGGTGCGCGCAGACGGTCTCCGTCTGCTTCGCTATTTCGATTGCGCAAACCAAAACGGCCTACTGGATCGATATCTTTAGTCGCTTTATCGCTTTCTAGCGCCTTGCTGCCTCGGCCAGAGGAAGCAAATGCCATCCGAGGAGGGGCAAAGACAATGTCCTCAGGGTCTTTTAATAGATTATATTGTTAGCACCATAGAAATACTCCCATTCACACATACGATAAGACCCACTTGTACTATTTCGTGAGGCATGGCCGATGCCAGTGCGACGATTGTTCTGATCGAGGAGTGAATTGTCAGAGGGCCGAGGTCGATCGTTGGTTGTTTTGTTCTGCACTCGAACTTCAGGAGGCGCCCTAGATAGAGTAAAATCAGTAAATTGTAGGCTTTGAAGAGCATCTTCAGCATAGCTGCACTTACCCCATCCATTCCTCTGCCGGAGGAAGCTTCTCGGGTTTCGTACATAGCGGCGAGTCTCTCAGGAAGAGCAAATGCTCTACGGTGTATCGAACGGCCATATCAAGGCGAGGAATTTGCGACGCTCATCCGGCGAATGTCTCGGCTAATCGCTCAACAAAGCGGTGACCCTGTCACAGAAACAGAGGGCTAGTCGGCCGAGAGCCGCAAAGGGAAGATGAGAGCGTCGAGTATTTGGCTTGTAGTGGGGGTGATGTAGCGCAGCGTATAGGTGTCAATCGAGGGGCTGGGCACGGCGTCCAGCTCAGAATGCCGCACAAGTATATATCTAGCAGTCGAATCGGCCGTAGAAGAGCTATAACGAGTAGAGATTGCAAAGGACGCGTTGCAATTTCGAGGAGGAGGCTGAAAGCCGACCGCGGAGCTAGACAGCTGGGGTTGCCACTAAGAGGCAAAATGAAAGGAGAAGGTGGAACAAAGAGAAAAAGGAGGAGAATGGCTGCAAAAGTATGTAACAATGAAGATGATTCAACAAGAGGACAGAACTAGGAAGGGCACGGGAGAGACGGGACGAGAGAAAGGGACAATTCCGAGCGTAGAGGAATGGATTTGTTTGTGCGCGGGGAAGAGTTTGGCGGTCGGGCGGAAACAAGAGGACGCTGCGTCAGGGTGGCTGCGCGCCGAGGGAGCTGGAAAGGGAGGCTGATTGCGGTCTGTGCCAGTGCGGATAGTCGCTGGGATTGCTCGATTGTTTGTGGCTGGCGAAGCGAGGCGGCGAGGAGGAGAAGAGGTCGGCTGTTTGGTTGATTCGGGAAATTGGTGATGATGGTGATGGGAGCAGATTGCGTTTTTGGTGGGGACAGCTTTTTAGGAGCGGCAGGAGAGCAAGGCCCCAGGGAAATTGCCAGGTGGTAGCGGCGGCTAGCAGCGTCTTCAGTGGCAAGGAGTAGGGCTTCAGCGCCTGGCGGGTAGGCAGACGGGGGCTGCAGGGGAGAGCTGTCAGGCTGCCTGGGGGCTGGAAGCCTGGAAGCCCAAGGATGTGTGCTGAAGCTGGATGCACGCACTTGACTGGATTAGCGGAGGTGAATTATAGGACGATGTTTGATTAAAAGAGTGTTGATAAAATAGCCTTCCCCGTGGAGAGTAAAGTTGTCTAGTCTGGCGACTTTGTTTAAGCTTGTACACACAACAAACAAAGAAACATGAGTGGCGTTGGCTGCCAAATCCAAAATTGGACCTCTTTGGGCATCATCGGGTGACTGCACGTACACTCGAACGTGTGCAACATCAGTCTTCATCAGCTTGATCAAGACAGAAAATCAATAGACAGATTGAATTCACTCGAATCAAGTCTACATCACTCATATCGTCAATTTACAGCAGGATCGTGGTGCATCAAATTGTTGGTTTCATATTCACGTCACGGTGCTCACATCGCAGGGTAAGCCCAGGACATACAAGACAATCCACCCTCAGCTCTCACCATTGTCTCTTCATCCTTCAAAACATTTCCTCCAGTCAAATCCTTTTCCAATACACCCCCTTTTCCCCATCTCACCAACAAAATCCTTACAAGTAGAGAAAATCAAATCAATCACTTCTGAGTAGGCAGGCAATTCATGCCCTCGCCGCAGCCACCTCCTCCTCCAGCGGCAGAATGTGCGGCAGCGGCCCCAAAGGCGTAATGCTATACGGGTTGATCTGCGTATGGCTCCGTGTATAGTGCCACTTGATGTGATCAAACTGCGTCGTCTCCTTAAACGCCGCGTGGTTCCAGTACAAGTTGCGCATCCACTTGTGCAGGCGCGGGTAGCCGCTGCGAATGTCGCGAATGTTGCACTTGAAGTGCTGCACGTACACCGGATCAAAGCGCGCCAGCGTCACGTACAGCCGGATGTCCGTCTCGGTGAGCGTCTTGCCGAAGAAGTAGGGGCCGTCGGTCTGCGAGGCGAGGTGCTTCTCAGCGCGGTCGAGGGCCTCGAAGACGCCGAGGACGCCCTTTTCGTACGCCTCGCTGGATGTGGCGAAGCCGGCCTTGTAGACGCCGTTGTTGATGCTGTCGTATGTCCACGCATTGGCCTCTTCGATCTGGCTCTGCAGGCTCTCTGGGTAAAGGGTAATAGCGCGGTACTTTTCCTCAATCAAGTCGTCAAACTGATAAAATTGGTTAGTCCTTTGTCCGTTCAGAGGCCTCTTGGAATAGTAGACACTCACCTCTGATCCAAACATGCGGAGGATCTCACTGCTCTCGTTGCTGACAATCTGGTTCGTCTTCTTGTCATACAGCACCGGAACAGTAAACCGCCCACTGTAATCCTTGTTCGAAGCAAAGTATACCTGGCGCAGGTGTGTATAGTCGTGCAGCGGGTCGGGGATGACATTCTCGCCTGGAATATCCTCCGGCTTGTCCTCCTTGGTGGCGAATCGCCATCCGCCCTCTCCCAGATGCCAGTGTACCACTGAGAAGGTGATGAAGTCCTCCAAGCCCTTGAGCTTTCGAGCAATCAGGGTGCGGTGCGCCCATGGACAGGCATAGCTGACGTAGAGGTGATACCTGCCCTTCTCAGGGGGAAACTCAGCACCGGACTCTCGAGAGATCCAGTTGCGGAACGAGCTGACTTGGCGCTTGAACTCGCCAGACTTGTCAGCCCAGTCAGTGATTTTGGCGGCCTGAAAAAACACAAATCAGTATATACAGTTGAGTAAGCTCCTGATGAAGGCTACGAACCATGTTGCTTTGATTCAAAGACTGCTGTGAAGTGAACAAACGTTTCGTGGAGGTAGAAGGGTTACAAGTCGTATGATTGCTGCTTCGCGTATTTGAAATTGGGTCACCACTTTTGGGCAATGCCTGATATGTCAAACTCCTCGTGATATTCAAGATAGTACCACGATTGGCTCTTATCTTCAACTGTTGCTGAACTGCTGCTCTCATTTATCGAATTGATATCTGACCCCTCACTCGCCGCAAAGGAGCCCTGACGTCTATATATACAACTTCTTGCAGCTAACTGTTAGCTTTGCGAAAATGCCAATAGCCCCTCTAGCGCTTCCAGCTGCTTCACAGCCTTCTTCTGACTTAAGCATTGCTAAAGGCGCTGGGCAAACAGCCGTGCCCTTTACCAATCCACATGCTGTACGGAAACTATTAGCGCGCCTGAGAAGTGTGACGTAACAGTACCTTGAAACGCATTAGCGCCTACATCACTCAGCTATGACTCTCCCTTTAGTCATCGCTGAAGTCAACATTACTGGGCGGGATGCGAGTATTACTTAATGCAAATAAAGTAGTAGAGCCTCGAGAGATCCATCGAATAGCCTTTTGAGTGCGGCGGTTTGTCCGAAGCTTACATATTCATTGCCATCTTGATTAAGCATAGGTAGCCAGCATGGAATCAATGGGACTGTAGGATCGCTGAGTATCAATCTACAAAAAGTAAAGAAAACAATACACACAATGACAGCATGATATGAAATTTCTCGGCGCATACTTCATTTTTGTGTTGAATCTCTACTCATTTAGTGATAGCTACTTATGATCCGCGCCATGTCTATTGAAAACCAATCCCACTTATTTGATATTTACCTTGATGTACGGAACCTCCACATCCTCTTCGTCCAGATCCTCGGCTACCATCTCAAAGATCAGCTCCTTCTGATGTGAAGGAACGGGCTTCTTTGAGATAGTCTCCACCAGCTCGCTGAGCTTCAGGCCATAGCGGTCCTTTAGCTTGGACGGAGGAAAGAAGCTTGCGTACAGCAAGCTGACGCCCGAGCTGAGCATGCTAATGCTGAGGCCCTTTGCTTCAAAGTGATCAAGAAGCTCCTTCAACGTGATGTTGTCGACCTCAAATCGGTCCCAAATCTTGTCCAGCTTGACCTTGCCATCGGGTCCCTTGTACTCCACCTTGGGGCTGGCAATGGGCTCACTAAACCCGAAGAATGGGAGAGCCAGGTTGATGAAGCCGTTCTTGAACTGCTCAATGTCATCCTTGCCATCGATGACCTTGTAAAGCTCAAGGACGACGAGGCCTGTGACAAGGGCAGTGGTGGTGGCAATGGCTGGGATAATCTTGCCCGCAATGAACTTGGTCTTGTGTCGATCGGCAGGCTCAATCTTGTAATTCTCTGCTCTTAGGTTGCTGCAAGCCGTGATGAAGTCAATGTGGTGGTTGGTATCATCGTCCTTTTCAAACTCAACAGGCTGCAGCTGGAAGCCAGCCAAAGTGCTTGCCGATGGAAGACTTGCGGTGAGAGAACTAAGCTCATCGGTGTCATCAAAGGTGCTGGCATTGGGATCCTGGAGAAAGAGTTAGAATTAGTGAGAGCTGGGAAACGGGAAAGTAGAGAAACAAAACTTACAGGCTCCTTGTCATCAGCTTGGATCTTGACGTTTGCGTCAGGGGCAAAGTCGGGCACAATGACATTTTCGAGCTCCTTAAGATAGATGGACCTATCAGTGCCAGGAGACTTGATGTTGAAGTTGAATGCATGGAGGTTGGCCGCAGCAACAATGAATCCAAAGTGAGTTGCATTGTTGGGGTCAAACTTGAGTGCATCTGGGGCTCTCTTCGGGCCAGACCAAAATGGGGTGCCGCCAGAGGTGGTAGAGTCCTTGGGGAAGTTGTACAGAAGCTGCTGCACCTTGTTCGCAAACTCCGCCTCAAAGAGCAGACGGGCCCACGCAATACAGTCCTCAAAAGTGCGAGGTCGCTCTGTGGTCAGATAGTTGCGGATGGTCTCTAGAGTTTCCTTGTGGTTGCCGCCCTGCTTGAGCGTAGCCTCGATGAAGTTGGGCTGCGTCAGGTACAGGTTGACAGTCTGGGGAGACTTGACAAAGAACTTTTCAAACATGTACTCCTTGGACCAAGCAATTGTGTGCTCAATCTTGTTGGGGAAGCTTCGAATGGTACACATGGGAAATTCTTTCTCGGGAGGATCCTGAGAAGAGGAGTACGACTCTGTCAGGTGGGGCAGGACAACTTGTGTGTTGCCCTTGGTACCCAGAGTTCCGCTCTCGAGCAACGGCTTCCGGAAGAAGACGCATCTTCGGTCGACATAAGTTCTCGCTTCGACATTGTCCAGAGCGTTGGTGACACCATCCAGGCTTCGCCAGAATTCCTCGTTGAAGACGTGCTCAGTCTCGGGACTAACGCGCTCTCGCAGCGTCTCAATGTGGCCTACTAGCTCTGGGTTCATGCGCTGCACAGCCTTGGCAGCGCAGTCGCTCTTCATGCTGCCAACATCGGCGGCTCGGAAAAGGAATTGTCGGTTGAGGTTGCTCTTCTCGATAGAGTCCATGTCGGTCACGTAAATCTTGCCGTTGGGACCCGTTCCCAGGCCAATCATTGCCCAGTTCTTGAGCATTTCACAACCAATGGCACCAGCGCCAACGAGGAACTGCTTGAGGTTGGCAATCTTCTCCTGGTATTCGGTTCCGAAGACGGCGATCTGACCATCATAGCGGCTGCCAATTGGCTTGCAAAGCTCTGGGCTTCGCTTGGTAGAGGTTGGAAGGGACTCTAGCGAGTCAAAGTACATCCATTGCTGAATGGGGTTGAACTTTCCAGACACGGCCTTGAGAACCTCCTGAGCAGCAATGCCGCCAAACAATGCTGCCATGGGGCTAAGGTCACCAAGAGCTTGGAAACTCAGCTCTTTCAAAAGCTTTTCGTCAATGTCAATCTCGAGCTTCTCGTCGGCGGCAAATGTTTTGGCAGCCTCTAGGACCACAATGGCATCCTTCTCATCCATGGGGTTGGGCAGTCGTCCATTGGCAACCTGGAAAGCATGAAGAGCCTGGAACCCCAGATGAAGCTGCTGAGGACGATCGAATTTAGCATAGTCGGAAATGAGGAACTCAGGCTCCTTGAGAGCGGCTGTGAAGCTCTTGAAATCAACCACCTTGGGCATCTTGACCTGCTGGTAGATGCCTCCACGCAGATACTGTCCGAGACCCGAGACATCGCCGATAGAGAAAGTATACGGCCCCTTAACTGTAACTTTGCGTGGCTCGCAGCCGTTTAGCTTCTCCATGCCCTCAACTTCGGAAAATGTGACAAAGTCGCCATCTTCAAGGCCATGTCGTGTTTCGTCGAGTGCAGACACCAAACCCTCTTCGTCAATGCCGGCAACGATGCCGCTCACAGGAGCCTCGCCGGTCGGATCGATGATGGTAAACTTATCGCCAAAATCGCAGAAGATGGAGCCAAACAGTCCAAATGTGTCGACAACAACAACAAAGATTCCCTTGGAGTGGCAGTAGTCACCCACAGCCTTTTGTATGGAGATTGGTGAATTGGTCAGCACCACGACCTGGTACTTGTCGAACTGTGAAAGGTTATCCTCGATACTGTGATGGAAAATTAGTTAGCTTAGATTACCAAAATTATGAAACTTGATAAATAGTTGATCATACCCAGGAGATTGGTGGACCTTGACGGGAGTATAGGCGTTGAGTTCAGCGATGCGCGGGGCTGTGACCTCGTCCCTGGGCTTGCCAACATCCGCTGGGGTCAAGAAGAACTGAGCCGAGAGATCCGCAATCTTGACTGGAGCAGGGTCGTAGACTGTCAAGCTCTTGACACCAGCCAGGGCAATATTCTTCGCAATCTCTACACCAAGACCCTTGAGACCAACGACGAGGACGTTGGAGGCGCCCATGCGGCGCATGGCCTCGTGTCCTAGGACATAGAGCTGTCGGCTGTAGAGAGACTCGTCGATGTCTGTGGTTCCGACGACGGAATCGTCGACTTGCATTCTGGTCGCAAGATCGACCTCGGGAAGCTTGGAGGCCTTTTGGAAACGAAGTCTGGTCAGCTTGCTTCTCATGCCATATCACGTCATGCTATGTCACTTCTCGCCGGAAACAAAGAGGCAGCCAGCGCGATGCAGAAGATTCGTAGAGAGCAGAAACTCACAGCCATGGTCCTCTTGTTATCTTGTCGAGACTCCCCTTCGGAGAGTCTTCGCTTCGCCAGCGCTCCGGAGCTGGCCTGTGACGAAATCTTGGATATGATAATCCAGCACCTAGGTCGAGCGAGACCCCACCTAGATGCTGCAGACGAGGTAGAGAGAGCCTGAGGGGAGGGTTTTGCGAGACTGGCCGAGATGTGCCAGAGAGTCTGTTGCCGAAGAAATGCAAGATGATGCTCGCAACAAGAGGAGGTCGTGACAGCAAAAGCTTGGTTTGTAATGGAGATGCGAGAATCACGGCCGTCTAATGGGCAAGGCGTTGGTTGATTCCAGCAAGGCTCCAGTTCTTTTGATGAGGTAATGTGGCCAATCGTTGTCACGGCACCAGTGCGAGCAACATGGGAGGTACAACGAGCATGTACCGAGAAGAGGGGCAGTCGCAAGCCAGCAAAAGCCAGGCGGGGCAACAGGAGCGGGGCACTGCCTGCTAAAATTACAGCGATTGGCCCAGGCAGAGAAGCGCCGTTGGGCGCTGTGAAGCTGTTGGAAGCGCTCGAACAGCCGGCAGGTACCCGGTGGAAGCTCTCGGACCGCCATGGAAGCTCCCAACAACGCCAGCTTTGGCGGCTGCGCTTCTACCTACATGCAGTTTCAATATTCGAAATTTATAGTAGATGGATGTATGTAGTTTAGATACGACTGTGTAGAATAATCAAGTGTTTCTCCCCGACAGGTCCGGTACGTCGAGAGCACTGAGGCTTTTGACGGATTAAAAAAGTTGTATTTCCAAACGCTGTATGCCGTGTGTGCGGGGGCTTCAATCATCCACGGATGGAATCAAAGAGATAGTCGCGCAAATGCTACTGCTCTATATTACCAGGCAGTACAGCGCGAAAGACTCAAATGGCCTGTGTAATTAGATGGATACGCATAGACAGTGGGAGAGCCTGTGTTTAAACTACTGGTAGGTAATACTAAGTAGCATATCACAAAGAGATTGCAGCAGCCAAGTCCGTCTTCCATCAATCACATAGAAAGGCTTCGGTTGAAGATATATATCCAATTTGAATTTATCCAAGATATTTTCATTATCCAAAATATTATCGTCCCTCCGGTCGGTTCATATCAGGATCGTCTATTTGATTTCGACCAGGTGAACGTCGCTACCGAATATGTTAGGCGTTATGCTCCGATGAATTGATACCGATATACCGTAACCGGTATTACTTACAAGATGAGGTCCGAGCTGGGAGGAATGACAGGTGGGAAACCCCTGGCGCCGTATGCGTAGTCGCTATCACCAACATCTGTCAGTATGATTCTCGAAGATGTAGACTTTGCGGAACATACCTTGAAATATCAAGCCTTGCCTTGCCGCCCAGCTTCATCTGAACTACACCCTCATCCCAACCTAGTGAAAGTTTTTAATAAAGCAATCATCAAACATTGATAGGTACTAGTAGATAGATAAACTATACCTTTGATAACCTGTCCGACGCCGATTTTAGTTGAGAAAGTGTTGGTGTTTTTCCCGTAGGAAGAGTCGAATCTGTAAAAACGCGTGAGCAATGTAAACGCATGTCGTTATTTGGTTGTGCTGTATACTGTTTGCCCTTATTCTCCGGTTGCGATGTATCCTTCAGCCAGCCCGTGTAACCCATAATAACAGTCTGGCCAACTTGAGGGTTTGGGCCAGAGCCTTCCTCTAGAGTAGTAACTGTGACACCCATTGTAGCGTGAGATTGACTGATTGCAAATGTTTCGTAGGAATATCGAGCAATTCGAGCTGTGCTTAAGCGGGGGGAAATTTTGTCGATTCAAGCGGACAAAACCCCTCCATTATATGCCGTCTCGCCAGCGGGGTACATCCTACAGCGTCTCTTCCGAGCTGATCCACGATGACGACTTTGCCACAGGAATAGGAGGGTAGCAACGCCATATTGCTATCCCCAAATTGTCCTAAGGGGCGCTCTAGCATTCTCAAAGTCCACATTGGACTTGCTGCTTACCAGCTCGCCCCGCTAAAGTTTGCAACGTGCTTGGCGGTAAGGCTTCCCACACGCGCTGCGTGTGGATTATAGCTTCGGGCGGTGTCAAGTATGTGGCTAGCTCAAGGCACATTTGTGGCGTCCACCATGGCAGTAGGCGGTGGGATTCTGGAGGAATCAATGCCAATCAAGAGCAGCCGCCCGAGGCGAGTCCCGAGCGCAATGAGAGATGCCGCGACATCAATATCCGATGCCGATATTCTAAACGTGGGCGGCAGCCAGAGCAAATTGCGAGAATCCCACGTAATCCACTCGCCATCATTGCTCAAGCCAAGCCCTATGGATTTTGCATTTTGGAAGGAAGGCGGGTCGACTGTAAGTGTGCCCACATTGGTAGTAATAAGCAGGCTAGATCCGGCAGAGTCGAATTCCATATGATTGGCAAGCCCACACATCTCTAGTTGAGCAATGCTGTGTCCCGTTGAGGCACAAAGGAACTCAACCTTGACTTTACCCGTTGTATAGAGGGCGATGAGATATCGGCTGTCGGGAGAAAACAGAATTTGGCTTATTTCTGAAGTACGGGAAGCCAATTCATACTTAGCAATGGCCGCATATGTGTCTGTTGCCCAAATTCTGATTTCTCCAACGTCGTAAGTAGCCAATCTCGTGCCATCTGCTGACACTGTGATGAGTGTTACCGACCCCTCATGCCTCGCTCTCATTTCTTTCCACTTTCTAGCTGATAAGTGATACAGCCGAACAGCTCCATCCATGTAGCCAAGCATAAGATAAGCACCATCAGGTGAAAATGATGAATATGACAGATCGTGTGTTTCACCGCCGAGGAAACTAAGGAGTTGTCGCGATACAGTGTCCCAATGCATCACCATGCCTTCTCTAAGCGTGGATGAAACAGTCCTACCGTTTGGTGAAATTGCAATGGATGTGGCAGGGCCGTATTTTGTTTCATATAATAGCTCGTAGCTGCCAGTGTCTGTTTCCCACAGCTTGATGGTGGTCGGTCCAAATAGTCCAGTTGAAGAGACAAATTTAGAGCTGTCTTGGCAAAATTGAATTGACCTTGGCCAGCCATACAGATCACTATGATAGATAACGTGATCATAAGGAGCCGAAAGAAGATCACGAGGTACTACCAAAGGCACGTTGGCAAAAAGTACGTGTGTTTCACCTGTCGTGATACACTCGCCAGTGGCGGTATCCCAGAGCTTGATGGTGCGCTCTCCAGCAGTAGTTACGGCCCTTTTCTTGTTTGGGGAAAGAACAACTTCGAGGACTGCGCTTTCGTGATGTGCTATGGTTTGTGGCTGTATTTCTGAATGAGCATCCCAGATTTTTGAGCTGCCCTGCTCATCCAACGATATAAGTAAAGTTCCGTCCGAAGAGTAAGCGATATTATAGATTATCTCGTCGTGGCCAATGTATGTTGCTATACAACACCCACTTTGTGCATCCCATATTCTTATACTTTTATCGTACGAAGCTGATGCGATTCTCTTTTCGTCGCTTGATAGGATAATATCGGATATATTGGCTCTATGGCCTTCCAGTATAGTCTCGCAAGTGGCCGTCATAGTATTCCAGATTCCAATAGCCCGACGTCCCGACCCAACCGTGCTTTTCATAGGGCAAATTAATTGTTGGCCACTAGAGAAGAAGACAAACGGTATGATATCATCATCCACGCCTTCAATAGTCAAGGTAATACCAGTCGATATATCCGTAAACGTAATAGTGCTGTTACAATCCATAGATACCAGTTTTTGGGTATTGTAACAAAACACAGTTCTGCGGTTGCTTTGAAAGTGGCAGTCGTACGTCAGCTTGCGACCAGTTGCTCCTGAATCGAGAAAATGCAGACTTTCGTTCGAAATTACTAAAAATGATGCCCCATCTGGAGAAAACCCAATAATCTCATCGTCATGGTTGAATTGATGAGTCGCGGTACACCTACCAGTGGCTCTGTCCCATATTTTTAAACTCCCATCTTTTGACGATGAAACAAGCCGCTGACCATCCGGTGAAAATTTGGCGAATGTGATTTTGTCTGTATGGCCTCTGAATTCTGCAACACAACTTCTTGTGGCTGTGCTCATAATTCGTAGAGTTTCGTGCCAAGTAAGATAGAAGAGATCGTTGCCATCAGCTGTGAAACTAATGGATTTGGACATCACGTCATCATATACAGCAGTGCAAGAAATTGTTTTCATATCCCAAATTTCCATCTTTCTCCAAGTCAAGAAGAGAAATTTATTTCCAGTAGGAAAAAAAAGAATATGCGCTCCATGTGTGTGTTGGGTCTCGAAAGTTGCCAGACATGGGTCCCAATGTGTTTGCATTATAGGCCGAGTAGTCACCCACAATGGGATGCTTGTGTCGAACAGCTCTCGAACAACGCTCTTTTCCGGGGCAAATACTAGCGCAGAAGAGTATATTTGGAGCGGCGCTTTGTTCATGGTGCTTAGATTTGCGAGTATAAAGCGCCGTGCATCTCGCAAGAGATTTCCAACGGCTTGAGCGTCTGTGCCCTATTATGATATTAGCCGTGAGTTATACATATCAATGCTTAAAAGTGCGTAAAAGGAATAGATGTAGAAAATGTAGCAGATGTATCAGATATAACCTAGGTCTCGCTTACCTTCAGTCTGTCTATTAAACCATCTATCATGTAGATACTCTCTGCGCTTTGCTTCAGAATACTGAGCGCTTCGAGCCACTTGAGTAAGTAGCTTGCCAGGAATTTATGAGTTTCATCGTTATCACATATCCTTCGATTACTCAATTTTTGATGATAGGCCCAGTGCATGCAAGCATACCGAATTTCGGCGGGTAGACAATCGTCAATAACTGCTTGGCTTATATCTGATTGAAGTATCCCTGGAGATCCAAGGCCACAGATATCTTCTTTAAGAACGCGAGATAGGAGCCCAAGGCACTGAGAGAATAACTTCAAATGGGACTCTTGTTCATCTACCCAGAAGTCATTTTTAGAAGGTGTCTCTTCAGCATCAACTAAAAAATCTCGAAAAGAAAGATGAAGTAGTCTCACGGGAGTATTCAAATCCGTAGGGACGCTAAGAACTGAATGCAAAAGATCGAGCTGGTCTTCAATAATATCTGTCGTGATGCCAAGGAGACGTGAAAGGCTCCTAATGGACAGAGGTCGAGCCAAAGTGATGATCGAGCCAATCAAATATCGGAACCTATGCAGCACTTCTTGTTTTCTGCTAGGCGAGAGACCAGCAATGAGGCGATCCAAAACCGGAAGATACGTCATATCCATGCCAGATATTTTTATCGTTTGATATTCGAGAAATTTGTTGAGCTGGTGATGAGGGCTTCCCAGTCGTCGGTCGCTAAGAAAACGGCAAATAGTTGCTGCGGCGATGAAGAGAGGAATAGCCGTAGCGATTAATTTCTGCAGCATATCCTCACCAGGCCAATCTGGTTTTATTTTGCGATGCTCAGAAACGGACGTGTTGTAGTCTGTCTTGATGGTCTGAAGTTTATTTCGCATGAACAGCTCAATATCGAGTGCAATAGTAGTGGCGGGAACTGACGCGAGAAGCAAATTGTCGTATTTTCCACCAATGTTTTCAAATCCGAGCCGGATCGGCAGTTCGGGCCTGCTTGTGAGAAAGAATTTGACTCGAGGACTAGTCGTGTCCTGAGCCTTTGAGAAGACGCTGATCAATGTTCTCATATCATCCTCTGAGCCGCATTCGTCCAAAGCGTCAATGACAATCAGCAAGTTTGACCCCCAGCATCGCGGATTCTTGCTCAGTGGGTCTAAAATCAGCTTTTGGAATTGATCATTCAGAGGTTTTTCGTGAATAAAAGGATCAACAACCAAAGCTTCGCGGATACTAGGGGCGAGGCACGGCAATCGGCGGACAAGCTGAGCGGCTATTGTGGTGAAGAGGAAGGCTGCTCTCCCACGATTCCCTTCGCCTCTTTTGAAGAAGAAGCTTGCTCCCAGAACATCACTGTTACTTGATAGCTGGGCCACTGTTCGAGAAATAGTCGATTTGCCAGTGCCCGCCATACCGTTCAACCAGAAGATAGACTGGCCATTCTGCTCGGCGCTCCAATGTCGGATCTGTGCGATGACTTCAGTCCGCGTGCCTGGAAGGCAGTACGATTGCTCGCCATCTACGCTGGAGTCGAAGGTAGCAGCCTCTGCGACTCTCAGTTTTGATAGAACAAATTCTTGATGCACGTCAATGAGGATTGATCTGTAACAGTTGTCAGAAAGATACGACTCGTTGGGAGAGGGGGGATAAACAAACGTTTGCTCTATGCTCATATTTAGCACAATATTGGCTTTTTGCCTATCAATAGTAGCTAGAATATCGTGAATTTCTCGTTTCTTAAACGGCCACATAGCCCTAGAAGTATTCTTCGCTCCTAGATCTAGTTTCGCTACCAGCTCTGCTAGCAGTTTGCGGAGGTCGAAAACGGTTTGCCGCAGGACGGGCGATTCTATCTTGGAGGCCCCTTTCGTTCCATTTAGTAAGATTTCGAGCTCTTTGATAACAACTGTTAGCCGATCGACCTCTCTTAAGAGCAGCCGCACTTCTTTGGGGGCGTTTTTAACGTCGAAGCAGTAGATTGAGCACATGACGCCGATTTTGACAAGGAGGTCAACGACCTGTGAGATGTTGGATAAAAGGCCCAACACGTCCATAATAACGCCATATATGCGCGAAAAGGGCAAATAGGTATAGAAAATACAGCGGGATAGATTGCCAAGAAAGAAATGAGCGCTAGGAAAAGAATCGAATCTAGGAAAGAAACAAGAGCGACGAAAGAAACTGTAGCTAGCAACGAGATTGCATTTAGGGAAGAAACCACAGCTAGAGGTGAAACGAGAGCTACCAAGAAACATGAAGGACGAAAGGGAAAAAAAAAAGAAGGCTGGAAGAAATGAGAGAAACCTGTCATACACACCTGTCCGAAAAAAGAGTCTTGTGGAACAAGAAGCCGGGAACGGCAGGCTATGCACATGCAGATGCGGATGAGGACAGGAAAGGCAGCGGTCATGAAACCAGGTGTGGGCGGGGTATATGTGACAATGGCCTGTTCGGACGAGGGTTTGGATGAATCACGTATTAATTATCAATTTACCGAGGATACTCAACCAACACATTGTTGCAGATACCCACGGCGGAGTCGGTCTTTTTCGTTGTTGGTTGTTAGTTGATTGAATACTGTGTGTATTCACTCGCCTATCACGGACTGCGCTACTAAGCGCCCACCCGAAGCGCCGAGCCGCGACGCAGGGGCTGTGATGGAATTTGCAAAAGGCTGTAGGATGAGAAAAGTGGGCTGAGGTTGAGATGTGGAAGATTGATTCCTGGAGCAGGCAGATATTGTTGCTCTATATCGGATTCATGTGCGTTATTTTGTACTGGCAAGTCTTTGGTAGAAGTGCGCTGCAGAGAGCGGGAATGCTGGCAGGGGACAACTGAGAGAACAAATGCATCTAGTAGGACCAAGATAAAACCATATACAAATCAAATCACTTATAAATGTAGTTCTTTGCTCATTTTGTAATTGAAAAATCAGCAATTCTGGCTCCCGGTGCTGGATACATAAAATTACCCGCATGTAAACAAACGTTGAAGCGTCACAGCAGCAACCAGCGCCATGAGGAAAGAGAAGAAGTAATAGAAGAAAGTAGATAGGCGCCTTGTAGAAAGAGAATTTTAGGATAAAATTTATAGTTTTACGCCAGATGAGGATACTCTACTGTATCTTGGTATATATCCAAGTAAACAATTCGTGCAGTTCTTCAACTCCTACTACACTCCAGACAACCACCTAAAGCGCCACAGATCTCAACAACGCTCCTCGCAATCTTGACCAATTGTCCCTAGTTACCATAGTTACACTTTATTCTGGAATCTTCTATTATTATCTACACCTTTGCTTAACAGTGCACCGTGATTGCGCATACAGCTGCCAGGACCGAGTGCCAACCGGCCACAGGTAAGCGGACATTGCACCAACCCTTATTCTTGCCAGCTGGTTACCCAGCTACCATTTGTTGATAATGCCAATTTCTGCCCAACGAGTAAATATTGTGTTGTTTTTCTTTCCTCAACTGCGCGAACTTGAGCGCGTTGTTTGGTTACGTTACAGTCAACACCTTCCAGCCCTTTGGGCATCGCAACGCTTCAGCTACACCTCGGTAAGCACCTAGAGGTGATATAAAATAATATCTCATGTACTAATCTGCATATAGATTCAAAACTGTGCTTTCCATCAATCTTCCAAGATGGTTTTCGGAGCACTTCGCCGAAGCCGCAGCTTGGAGTCCCTGCGCAAGGATCTATTCCACACAATCACCGAAACCACTGAAGGAGTCTCCTTCCCGTCTGGCGCTTCCATCTTGCAAGACAAAGCCGCGGATAAAGAGCTTCTCGCTGTGCTGTGTCCACAAGAAGAGTTCAAGGCAACAGAAACGGGTATTGCGCACCTGAGCAAGCTCTTCATCCAGTGCAACAAATGGATTCCCGTCATCGAAGAGCGAGACTTTGACATGTACTGGGCTGTGGTTGCTACTACCACCTCTGCAAGTCAAAACATCGATCTGTCGCCTGGTATGGCCAGAGCTGTGGCTTTTGCCCTTTTGCGAGCCAGACAGCGCTGGATCCTCCGCCAGACAGACCCAGAAGTGACCAAGAGCAATGTCAGGACTCATTTCTCGGCCGGTCTACAGCGCCTCCTGGAGCGCTTTGAGGAGCGAGACCAGAATCCCGCAATCCACGTTTCCCTCAAAGACAACGAATGGAAGCTGACTGAGAGAGAGAAGAGAGTTATAAGCAAGGCTCACCTGATGGGTCCTGGCAAGCGCATTTCTCGAGGCAGAATTGCACTCTCATTTGCCGCTCCGCAGGGACTGTATCCCATCGGACAGCTTGCCAGTGCTCCGCAGCCAGACACCAACCGCCTGGGGATGATTGACAGCTCTGTCGAGAAGATCACGCCTGCCGAAGCTGTTCAGTCCTTGATCTCGCATCGTCTTACGGAAGTGCGTCGCGCTCAGAAACGCGCCACTGCGGAGGACAATGCCAGAACCAAGGTGCCGCGAAACGCCCCTGAAGAAGATGACGCTCGCGGCTCTACAATGCGTCGCGTCTTCCCAGCTGCCTTGAGGACCAAGTTTAAACCTAGCTAGATGCGAGGTCCAAGCTTTGGAAAAGATTCAGGCAAACGGAGCGTCGAGTCTACTCTTACCAAGCCCACCCCTACCAAGTCCACTCCTAAGCGGGCTCAAACGGTTAACACTCCGGCCAACACTACTGCCAACACTACTGCCATCACTTCCTCCATGAAGAGACGCTTTTTGAGCGAGGAGGCCACTACTGCCACCAAGAAGCAAGTGTTTGCCAAGGGAAAGGCAAGGTCGGTCTCCATGCCGTTTGTCTACTCGCCGTCTGCCTCACCGGACAAGCGTGCCGAAATGGCCCGCCCGCCCTCGTTGTAGGGTGGTAAAGGAGTGCGCATTTAAGAATGTTTGTTGTAGGAAGCTTAAAATTGAGATCGAATATTGGCTGCCACGTTGAATTTCGAGATCTCGCTAGGACAGAATGGTTGATCGTCTGCTTATTTGAAATGGCCGGATTACTATGTCACACGGGTTGGATGGGATGGGCTGACATTATGCTGATCTGGCTTACAGATGGATTGATTCGTGGATATGTGTATAAGAAATTATGTACGGTACAGAGAGTTTTATGAGCTAAATGACAAGTTTTACGGATTTGAGGATATGAAGTGAGTGAGGGTTATTACCAGATGAAGATGTTTACCCTAGGGATGTACCTTGCATGTCTAGTCGATTCGATATTCCTCGCAGCTGATTGTATTTGATATTTTTGAACATAAAATAATCAATGGAGAATTCATATGAGTAGAGCTTGCTGGATATACTCCTTTGAAATCCTGTGCAGGCATCAACTCTCCAGATTCCGGGCGATCAAGAGTAACTGAAGCTCTCGAAAGCCAGAGTGAATCGCACTCTTCAGGACAAATAATTTCTTTTGGCTGCGGTTACATCGGGTATTGATAGCGCTGCTATTACTGTGGCATTTACTCCAGTTATTCTCGTTGAATTCATCTTGGCACAGTGGCAGTGCACTTGGCGATTCTAGCAGTGGTTGGTCCCACGATGCAGCTTGCCGGTGTTTTGACTCAGACTTCATCCAGTATTCACGGACAAATTCCGAAGCCATGCTGTCGAATGAATTTCTACACACTACATATTTTGCAACACGGTCTCATATAGGTAGGTTCACACATAAATGATCCAAGCCTCCTAGTCTCGGGTATCGCCGCTGCATCTCATTTGCTCAGCCCCCGAGATGGAGAGCCTGGCCCTGTTTGCCAAGGACGATAAACGCCCTGCAGCGGCCTGCCTTGGCGCAGCATTAGCGGCCTGGAGCTCCCCATGTGCCCTGAAAAGGGATCCGCTGCATTTTGGACAGCGAGAATGACATCAGCTGTGGGAATGCACAGATTTGGGGACAAGGTCATGCTCAGTTGGCAACGAAAAGAAGCACATGGCGCTGGCTGCACTAAGAGGAAAAATTGCAAAATCAAACCAGCTAGAGGAGAAATCAAAACAAAACCGCCGCCGCGTCTCGGGTAACCGGCAAGGCAACTGACGTAGGTGGGACATCTCTGACGGTGATCCTGCGAAGAATGCGGGTTTTGGTTCTAGATCCCCTGCAGCGGTTCGCATGTGGCTTTGCTTTTTTTTTTTTCTGTTTTGTTTTATTAGATGCGAGGTACAGCCTCTTTTTGGTCTTAATTTTGGAAACCCATAGCTGGAATGCCGCGTGTTGGCTCCCAATAGGTATGTGCTTACTGCCTGTTGGTCACATTCTATTGGAGGCCTTTTTACTCTTCTTCCTCCTAGCAACGGACCTGACTGATCGGCTCTAGTTTCGCAGCTCTATCCAAGAGCTCGGCTCAGCTCAGCTCAGATACAAAAATCGCCGGCGACCCCTCACAACGTCATCCCTCCGGATCTCTGCGAGGCTGAGTCGCGGACAATCAAAAGTCTTGGCAGCCTTGTTGATCAACAGCACTTTCCGCTTCCGTAGCCATTCTCATATTGCTCGGTCACTTTTATAGTTACTTATTATTTGGTACTTAAAATCTTCTTCTCCTCTTCTTACGCAATGCCGGGAGACATCACAACGCAACACGACGACACCTCGTCCTCCGGGTCTAGCGACCACGATGAAGAGCACAAAGGCCCTCCCGGCGGCTACGACAAGACGCCCCTGCCAGACGCCCCCCAGGGATACACCGTCCGCTTCATCTTCCACTCAGCGTCGAACGTCCCCGTTGCAGATCTGCACACGGCATCTTCAGATCCCTTCCTGGTAGCCACGCTCAAGGGCACGCAGCCAAAGCGACACAAGGAGGACCCCGATCTCAAGTACAGGACGAGGACCATCCACCGAACCACCACGCCGCAGTGGGACGAGGAATGGGTCGTGGCCAATGTACCCCCCGGCGGCTTCACCCTCAAGTGCAGAATGTACGACGAAGACGTCGCCGACAAGGACGACAGGCTGGGCAACGTCACGGTCAACGTCGGCTCCATCTCCGAGGACTGGCCGGGCATTCCTCCGCCGGGGCAGGAGTTTGAGGCCAAGAAGCGCGTCATGAGCAAGCGGGCCTTTATCCTCAAGGGCATCGCCAGCGCCATCAGCCACGGGACGCATCTCGCTCCTCGGCTGCGCATCAGCATGGAGGTGCTGGGCAAGTCGGACCCTCCCTTTGCGCAGATGTACACCTTGGCGCCGACGCGATGGATCAAGCACAACAGTCCCATGATTGGGCGCCTCATCGGACAAAAGGTGAATGCGAACGAGTCCGACGACGAGAAACACAGCCAGGGCGATAACAACGACCCCAAGGCAACAAAATACGAGTAAGTCACGTTGGCTTTGCAATATGCTACTTATACATCCACTAACATCTGTTGTGATTCAGCTTCCAGGCCAACGAGATACAGCTTCAGGGTCCCGTGCCACCCACGCTCTACCACCGCTACGTCGAGTTCCGTCCCGTCATCGGCTCGCTCTTCTCATCCACCGGGCTCAGGGGGAAAATCCTCAACAAGGCCCTGCACAAGCAGCACCACCGCATCTACAACTACGACAGCACCACCGAATACGGCACCTACAAGCCCTGCTCCAAGGAAGCCTCGCTCCAGTTCCTCCGCATGGCGCACTTTGACGAAGGCGGCCGCGTCTTCACGTACGTGCTCACTCTGGACGGCCTCATGCGCTTCACCGAGACGGGCAAAGAATTCGGCATCGACTTCCTCAGCAAGCACACCATGCACGCGGATGCTGAGCGGTACATTGCCTACTCGGGAGAATTCTTCATTCGCAGACTGCAGCACCCGGATGCCAGTGACAGCGCGGAGCCGAATGAGAAGACGCACCCGGGCGACGCCATCCCCGGCGGTCCGCCAAACCAACCTCCCCCTCCAAACCCAGCCTTTTACCAGCTCTTCATTGACAACGAGTCGGGGACATACCGCCCGGAGAAATCCATCTTGCCGGATCTTAAAGAGTTTCTGGAGAAGAACTTCCCCGACATGGGCATCGTCACCATGAACGTCGAGGACGAGAAGCTGCAGAAGCTCAAGAACGAGCAGCGAGCCATCAAGAAGAGCGAGGGCCGCATGATGCACGTCGTGATGAACAGCAGCAGCGACAGCCTCAGCTCGGTGGAGAGCGAGCTCAACGACGAAAACTACAGTCTGGAGACGGGAAGGAAGAGCAAGAAGGAGGCGGCCCATGCGGTGTTGAGGAATCCCAATTCCGAGCATTTCAAAGAGGCTGCAGACATAATGCTGCCACATCGCGAGAAGAAGGTAGCTGAGAGCCAGGAGTGAAAGGAAAATCAAGAGGAGGAACCTGAACAAGAGTTTCTACAAGGAGAACTGTCGAGAATCTCTATGACTGTATGGATATGATATGATATGATACCACCGCTCTTTCCTTTCGATTACCAGTAGTGCCACCCGTTGCCGTTAATATAATCTTTGAACCCTGTAATTGTAAACATCCCTGATAAATCCACGATGCATGCGTGCTCTGGCGAAGAATCACAGCTTGGGCCTCACTGACACCCACGTGCTCGAGCACTTTGCAATCTCGACGCCTCTTCCATCCCGAATCTCGCACCTGATGTTTGTTCTTCTCCCCTCTACGCTGTCCACCCATGCATTGACCAATACCGTCTCGTTGATCGGCCCAGGCTTCAAGAACTTGATCTCAAGCCCGGCCGTTACATTTGCCGCGCCAAACGTGGTTCCCACCTTGCCCAGAGCACTGTTGATGTCGTGCAGGACTCCCATGGACTCGTCCGCCATGGTCATGATCATGCCCCCGTGCAACACGCCCTCGTATCCGCACAAGCCCTCGCCCAGGGCAAACAGCGTGCTCACGTGCATGATGGGACGCGAGGGGTCCTGGATATGCGTTTCATCCTCTGTGTGGAAGAAGGAGAGCACCTGCTGCACTCCGCGCGGCGTGGCCAGCGTGGCGCCAAGGAGCTGGTCGTGAGATGGGCTGCGGGGATTGAAGCATTGAGGAACGAATGGGATTGTGTTTGGCGTCTGAATCAGGCACGCACACCACGGAATCGAGAGGAAATGGGCGACCGCCGAGGTGTAGAGCGTTGGAGAAGTGTTGGGCGGGTTGAAGCCGAGGGGGGGGCTAAGAACGCGGTTGCGCAGCGTGATTGCCAGGGGAGAGGCTGTAGTGGACTCGTTTTGCTGCGTCATCTTGGGATCCTGAGATTGAGGATGCGATTGAGGATGAGAGTGAGGATGGTGGCTGGACAGAGACCGCGACATTGGGATGAATTAGGCGTGGATGAGGATTGGCATGTGGTGTTTTGACTGAGTACCTATCAATCTCCCAGTTGAGCTGAGATTGCCGAGGTCGTCCACTTTTACCCGCTGGGCTGCTGGAGGCTGGACCTGGAGCCGGAGCTGAGGCGCTGAGGGCGCACCTAAATCGAAATAAGGTGCGGCAGCAGCCACTTTGTTGCCACCAACATTCGTGCCTTGAATCGCTCTCACAGCCCAAGACTTGTCTGTAAATGATGGCTAAGAGAGCAGCAAAAAAAGGAGCTGCTGCGAGCAAAAGATGGGGCTTCACCGGGATTCGAACCCGGGGCCTCCTGCAAAGGCGATTCTGAAGAATCGGGGACTTCAGGTTATTTTCCCGAAGCAGGAATCATACCACTAGACCATGAAGCCAGTTGTAGACTTGAACCCATCACTGGCGATGACGAATGATAGGATGCTTAAATAAGAGGGTGGATGAAAGTCGACATTTGATCTGATGCATGCACATGGAATACTTGAGCAGATGAGAATGATATTTACATGCAGAGATGGAGCTTGATGTATCTATTTCAACGACACAGAGGTGTTTTCATCTTGGGACGCTGAATACATGTACTGATAGTGTCTTGGTTTTGCTGACGGAGATTGAAGAGCTGGCAGGAAAGGACAGGAGAGTCATGCGCCAGCTTCGAGGGTGATTGAAGGCATCGGGGCAAAGGCAACGGAGCATACAGTCAGATAGCTAATCTTCAATATTCAATTGGCTAACTTCAATAATCAAACAATCTAGACCAGTAATGAAAACTGCACAAGACATGAAGCGGAAGGAAGTTTGAGCTGGTGCTCACATGACGCTCACTTTGGCAGCTGTCACGACAAGAGCTCCTTCCCTCGCAGTGCAGATGGCACTTCTTGCCCCAGCTCTGTTGCCCCGGTTCCTCAGGCTTCCCTCTTCTTCTATAAAGCACTCGATCTTGTCGTCTGCCCCTCCAGTTTCTCTTCCTCTTCACCATTGCAGCCTTTCAGCTTATGGTTACAACAACATACGCACTTTATTCTCATTACCCCTTATATATGCACGAATATCGTTGATGCCATCCAAGATGCATCCTCCTCCCCACGATACCAGTGGGTCAGAGCTGAGTGCTACTCAGATCGAGATCCTCATCACCATCGAGCGAACGGGCGCAGGCCTCTCGATGGTGGCGATCACGTTTACTCTGCTCTCGTTCATGCTCTTCAAGAAATTGCGAACTACTCCCAACCTCTTCATCGTCTTGGCATCTATTGCCAACGCTGGCGCGAGCATCGCTTCTATGATTGGATATGATGGCTTGGATCAAGGCGAGGAGTCGACTCTCTGCCAGGGACAAGGCTTCATCTTCGAGTGGTGCGTCATGACATAACTCTTGCTACTCTGACATACAGGAGCCGGATGAATAACAAGCCTTGCCGCATACAGGTTCATGCAATCTGATCCATGGTGGTCTTTCGCCATGGCTTTCAATGTCTTCCTTGTCTTCTTCAACAATGCTAACCCGGCCGTCTTTCGCAAGCGCATCTGGATCTACTGTATTATCTGTTTTGGCGGCCCCCTGATTCCTGCCGTCGTCTTGGTCTCTATCCACGACGATACCAAGGGCCCCGTCTTTGGGAATGCAGCGGTAAGACAATCAGATCCAACCGATCCTATACAGATGCTAATGTCTCGCCAGCTTTGGTGTTGGATTGATTCTAACTGGAGTCTGGTCCGCCTCTATGCATACTATATCCCCATTTGGATCTGCATCTTCGGATCCATCTTGATCTACGTCGCTGTGGGATATCAGGTGTTTCACCACCGCAACCGCTTGAGAAAGTTGGCAAAGCCGATTACAAGAATGAGAAAATTGAGCAATATTCGTGCAGCTAGTGATGCAGGAGACTCTGCCGAAGAAGTACACACTTTCACTCTACACCATCTCTGAACCTCGATATGCTAATCCCTTTTCTAGAGCCTCACGCGAAAGATAGACCATTATGGCACAGCCACTACTGAAGTCCACGTCACATCCATTACTCCTGAGAATGACTACTCTGGCCTGCCTGCCATTCCTCCAGCTGTATATGCCCATGGTCCTACTGTTGTGTCATACGGTAGATCGTGGGTACCAGTGCATGGATTGGGCTATTATTCTCCAGAAGCATATGGAAACACGGTCCAGCGGAATGCAACGGTAACTGCTGGGCAACCAAAGCAACCAAGTACATTCTTCTCGCGTTTGCGACACGTGCAATCGAATGCATCTCTCAAGTTGAAGCGATTGGATCCCGTTAAGATGGCTTATTTACGCACTAGTTTCATCTTTGGGTTTGCGATTCTGATTACCTGGATCCCGAGCTCTGTCAACCGGCTCTATAGCCTCACGTACCATGGCCGCGTCAACTTCCAGCTCAGTGTTGCCAGTGGTTGCGTGTTGCCTCTCCAGGGAGTTTGGAACGCCTTGATTTACTTCACCACAAGCTAGAAGACCGTTTGTGAAGAGCTCAAGGCTTTGAACGCAAAGATTTGGACAAATCGGCGTCGAAACTACCGCAATGCTACAGAGATAAGCGACGGGTTGGACCCCATGGCTTACGGTAACGGAAACACGATCGAGTTGCCCGTGATTTCACGAAGTGAGACGTCGCGAGCTTACGATTGTGACGAAACAGAGTTGTCGGCGCAGCTTTATAGAAGCGGTTCCATCTAGGTTCCTAGGCGACAACACTCCAAGCTATGGAATGAGATACTTATAGTATACTTGCAACGTATTACTATTTAGCATTTAGCAAGTTATCTCCGCGAGGACAGATATCGAGGACAGATATCGAGGGCAGATATCGAGGGCAGATGTCGAGGGCAGATGCCAATGTTTATGGGAAAGCAGCTTCTTCAGATTGACATATTCGATTGCAGTATATTAGGGAATTAGTAGGAAGGGACGTTACTACAATCGATACTAATAGAATTTGTTCTCATCGTCTTTTTGTAGCATTTGATTGTTCAGGCTTTCTAGCATCATGTGCCTAGTTATACTTTGCGTATATATCTTCGCCCTCGGCCGCATCGACGCCATCGCGAACTACGGCAGTGACAGCTTCATCAACATCAACATCGCCCTCGTGCAAATCCAGCCACCCGCTCTTGACGCCCTCGGCCGCAAGTACTCTGTCTATTACGTGCGCTACCGACTCCCTTGGAATATTTCCTTTGACTGTTTTAGTTTTGCCCAGCTCGACCTTGCCCACGGGATCCTCCGTCAATGCGCCAGGACGCAAGTCGATGCCCACCAGCGTCCGGCTCGTCTTGGAGACCTCGTACAGGACCTCGTCGGCGGCGAGCTTGGCCTGGTAGTACGTCGCCAGCGCGCCGTTGTTGACCTTTTCGTTGTAATCTTGCCAGTCGCTGGCGGGCCACCATGGGGCGGCTTTGCGACGGGAGCCGCTGTAGGAGACGAGGAGGAAGCGGCTGATGGAGGGCTTGGCGGCGGCGGCGTTGATGAAGTGGATGGCGGCGTCGCGGTCGATGCGGAATGTGCCTTCGGTGCCGTATTTGCCTCCAGCGCCTGTGTTTTGAATGATTACTTAGTATTTTTCCCAAAAAGACGAGCGTCTCTTTTACTGACCAGCACTCCAGGCAACGTAATCGGCGTTGACCTCGTCCAGGATGCTCGCTGCCTTTTCCTGCGTGTCGACGGCCTCGATGCTGCGGACCAGCACTTGCAGTTTGCCGGGGAGCCCGGCGCCGAGCTTCTCGACGGCGGGGACTTGCTCTTCTTTGCGGATGACGCTGGTTACGGCCCAGGAGCGCTTGAGGAGGAGGGGGGTGAGGAGCTGGGCGATTTTGCCGTGGCCGCCTAGGATGAGGACGTGGCGGGGAGAAGCCATATTGCTGTGTAACGTAGATGGATTGGATGTGGATTGGTTGATGGCAGGAATAATCAAATGAGGTATATTGTTTCTTTTGTCGTAGCTAGAATTTCTATAAAGGCAGCCAATCTAGATGTTATATACTATGATCAAGCTCAACAATGACGCCAATGCAGCTTCTTGATGGCTATTCCGTCGGAATGGGATCACGCAAGACGCAGATGACGACACGGATGGCTTCATTTTCGGGGTTAGTGCGGGGGCGGGGCGAGAGCATTTAGAGTTGCACGGCACTTCCCGAGTGAGATGGAGCGATATTAAAGCCGAAGGAGAGGATGGAGGTTGAGGCGATGGAAGCTTGGAAAGCATCGGTTGGGTATTCTACCGAGGTATGAGCGGACTTTTGGCCGTGAGCGACGGAATTCTATGGTGCATAAACAGGCTCTTGGACGTTCAGTAGGGATTAAAAATGCTGTGCAGAGTAGCTGTACCAGTGCTACTACGCGGTGGTAGAGTATTATCGATGTATCTAGACACCTGGTAAGGAAAGAAGGTGGGCATTGCGAGAAGTTAAAAATGCAGTGAAGTGTGAAGATTGCACTGCACGTTTGCCTGCATTAGTGACTGCTTTCTGCAGATATACTAACTGTAATAAATGCCTGGGGAGAAATTAAAAATACTGTGAAGTAGGAGAAATGAGATTTACAGCGGGTTCCATCTGGCTTGGGCAAATAAGGTTCGAGAACGCAAAGGAAAATACAGCTTTCGAGAGGACTACAAATGCTGTGAAAGGCCATATGCCGAGGGCATATAGGGTACACGAAATGTTGTATCAGTGGTACACGGGCGGGAATTAGGAGAAATTGGCGTTTGGGAGAGTCAGAGCTGCTGTGAAGTTCAAGATAAAGCATTAGGCTTGTCTACAGAGAAATAAAAAGATTGTAATGGTTTATAGAGAGAGCAGGCTTAGAATTTCTAGCAATGGAATATTTGTATAGACAACATTAAAGCTCTTTAGTTCAGTAGAAATTAAAAATGCTGTGAAATTCCTCGACACCCTCTCATGTATGTACATAGTAGTAAAATAAGGGGTCAGATGTGTTAGATGCTACCTCTAATCTATTACCTAGGCTCCTGTAAACAATGATCTTGAGAGGGCTTAAGAAAACTGCGAAATACGGAAACTAAACCAGGCACAGTAGGTGCCCAAGCCTTCATTGGGTAAGGGGGCTATACATAGGGCAGGCTTGAAAATGCTGCGAAGAGAGGCGTCAAAACTTGTTATATAAAAACGCTGTGAAAAGAGACGTTAAGAAACCTGTGGGAAAATACTGTGAAAGGCCGTTTACCGAAAATTATGGGGCGCAGGACTTTGTACCAGTTCTACACGTGCGGAGATTTAGAGAAAAGATGGTATCAGGGAGAGCAGAAAATGGTGTAAATCAGTCAGACATATCCCACTGCTGGTGAGAATCACATGTGGCAACACTTTCTGTGCTGTATACAGTACAAGACCTACGCCTTGGGGCAGGTTAAAAACGCTGTGAAGGTGTGTAGGAGGGTTCCTTAGACACGCCGACACTGCGATCGATCTTATGTCAGCACACAGCCTCTGATCTCAGTGGCACTCTGACATGCGGGAGCTCTTCTGAAGCTTGTGCAACGCTGGACGGTTCTACGCGATGCGACAGGATTGATGACTTCATAGTCTCAATCACAATAACTAATCAGTTACTTTACTGCGGAAGAATCTTTGTTTCATCGAGCAAAGTCCTCATTCACAGCGTGCCTTTGGCTGCCCCTCACCCGCCTCGAGTCATTCTTGCCTGCATTTTGTTACGATCAGAGTTACATGGGCTTGAGCTCTTACAGGGGTCTCCGTCGAGTCATGTCCAAAACTGTTTGCATTGTCGGTAAGCTATAAAGCAAAATCTCCGTCTCTTGATCAATCTAATGACCTGCAGGTGCTGGGCCCTCCGGCCTCGTCGCTGCCAAGACGCTTCTTCACAATGCTCCCAAGGGCCACTTCAAGGTCAGCGTCTTTGACAGCCAGGCCGCCATCGGTGGTCTATGGCCGACCTCAAAGACCGATTCAGGCCGTCTAGTCCATCCGTTGATGGTTGCAAACCAGAGCAGACACACGGTGCAGTTCAGTGACCTGGCATGGGAGGACAGCGCGCCTCAATTCCCTCGCGCGTGGCAGGTTGGCAAGTATCTGGAGCAGTACCAGAGCAGATATCTCGACGGCCATCCCGACTTTGAACTTCAGCTGAACAGCCGTGTTGCAAAAGCTGAAAAGCGCAACGATGGATCAGAGGGCTGGAAGGTACACATTCAATCGGAAGGCAGCGAGGAATCGAGAGATTTCGACCACCTCATCGTGGCTACTGGATACTTTGGCAAGCCCATCATTCCCGAGTGCTTCAGGAACGCGAATACCTCCGTTCCCATCATCCACAGCAGCCAGTACCGGGATTTGAAAGGGCTTTTGGGCCAGGGCAGGGAAAAGGGAGGCAAGATTCTCATTGTCGGAGGTCAAATGTCCGGCGTCGAGATTGCGGGTACTGTTGCAAGCCATCTCTCGGCTGCTGTCAACTCTCCAGAAGAGTCGGAAATTGCTGGGATTGACAAATACTCCATTTACCATGCGATACAGCGACCTATATGGGTGTTTCCTCTATTTACTTCCCCAGAGGTGAGACTGCTTTCTTTCTCTTGCGCCATCGTAGCAGGTTGCTGACGGACACAGCCGACATTTTCATCAGCTCCCTTTGCACCCTTGGACCTCGGTTCTTACAACATCAACAACCGCCCTCGGCCATTGGCGAATACGCAGGGTCATATCAGTGAAGAGCATGCCAATATGGTGCACACCATCTTTGAGACCTCACTCGGTGACCAAGAGCAATTCTCTTCCTTGTTGATGCCCAATGATGAAGAGAGAAACCAGCCAGCCTACCTAGCTGTCAGCGATTGGTACACCGAGTTTGTAAGATCCGGAATGATCACTTTGTCTTTCGGCAAGGTCATCTCTCTGGAGAATGATCTTGTGACATTAGATGACAATGATGCCCAGATCGATGATATTGCTGCTGTTATCCTTGCCACTGGCTTCGATCCGTCACCCTGTGTCGATTTCCTGCCGCAAGATGTCCTTGCTACGCTTCAACACTCTCCACAACACTATAACCAAGCTCTTGCCTTGGCGTTTCACGGTACTCACCATCCAGATGTCCCAAATCTCGGATTTGTGGGATTTTACAGGTCCCCATACTGGGGAGTCATGCAGATGCATGCCCGATTCATTGCGGATCTGTGGTCGAATCAGACGGACAGCCTGTCAGATGCTCTCCAGCGCAAGCTTCAAGCCGATGACTCAATCAGGCGGACTCTAGGTTTGCGGGATAACCCCAGGCTCTCACAGTTCCCCATGGGAGACTATATGTACTTGATGCAAGAATTTTCCGAAGCCTTGTCCATACCCATGCACGAATCAGTCATGCCGGACACACCTACACTCTCCCGAAACAACCTTCCGCTCGATACGCTCACGCCTGCGAGATATCCTTCTCCAAGCGACGATGCTGCAGCGAAAGAAGAGGCCGAAAAGTCGCTGAAACAGACTCGTGACCTCTCTATCGAATGCCTCACGACTCCACGGTTTGTTGCGCGTGGTGTCTTTAGAAGCCTGCTTGGAGAATGGCGCCTTGAACGAGATCTTACCAGTCGTCTACCTTCTCATCCAAGCGGAAAGTTTGTTGGCACAGCGCAATTTTTGCTCCGTGAGCGAACTTCTGAGGGCCTCCAATGCGCCGCAGATCCCAACAGCACTATTAAGTGCGATGAAGATGGCGGCGAGGACCTAGAGTACCTTTACGTTGAGGACGGAGAGTTTAAAACAGCCACTGGTTTCGGATTTAGAGCAACTCGACGCTACATCTGGCGCTACGACTCCAAAAAAGATATCATCAGCGTATGGTTTGCGAAGCCCGACGACCAGAAGCGAGCAGACTATCTCTTTCACGAAATCGAGTTCGAGTCTCCGCCGTTGGGGGATAACAAGAGACGCGAAAACGAGGGATGGAAGGCAAAGGCTGGGCATCTTTGTATTGATGACTACTACAATGTCAAGTACGAATTTGCATTCAACAAGGTGAATCTGAAGAAGTGGAGCATAGAGTATACGGTCAATGGGCCAAAGAAGGATTATACCATTCATGGGACGTATGAGCGGATATGAATGTTGCTCTAGTGAGCGTTATATACAAAGCCGAGCTAGGATAAGCTTTCGCCTTTTATATAAGCAAAGCAGCATCAACAACTAAAATCTTGTCCGGATAGGTATCCCATCGGTGCATCGATGATGGACGGCTTGGTGACAATGACTTGCTTTGTGATAGAGAGATGAGATGCAGAGTTACTGGGGTCGACTTGTTCCATTCAGAAGCTCATCTCCCCATAGGCATTTGGAACAAGTGTATTTAGTGTTTCAGAAACAAAGGGCTCTTTATTTTGCAAGCTGATATTCCGGAAACAGCCAAATCGCCATGGACTGCCCCAATCACCGGAGCTTTGACTGAACGCTAACCTTGATGGCAGCATCGCAACATGTCAGACTATTGTACCGAACAAAGAATACAAAATTAGAACAGAATATTTTTCAGCAAAGGCATTGTTATGAAGAAATGATTAGCAGGTATTGGGCGTGTCTTTGAGCTGCGCAGATCGTTGGTACGCACGAGTTCCGTAATAGAGGTTATTTTTACACGGCCATTTGAAAGAACACTGCTTCGCTGCTTTCCCACTTGTTGTGCAGTAAGTGGGTTCCAACAGATTCTTTGAAGATAATGGTTACTAAGGAAGTCTGAACAAGTATAAACCAGGCGGCGAAAAGTTGGTAGCCTAATTTTGGAACAGCCTCTTGACAAGTTCTGCCACTTTGCAGTATCGCCAAACGAAAACTCTTCGATCCCACCTCCCGCTCATCAAACAAACAGTTCCGTTACGAGATTGCTTCTATAAAGAGGCGTATTTCTTCCATCGAATAACAGCCCATCAGTTACACAGCCCTCGACAATTTTTGTTCCGACACAAAAGGTCCCTCCCTTCAGCCAACCTGCGTTTAATTTTCCCTCTACATCTCCTACGCGTCCGCCTGCGCCATCTACATATTAGCCTGAGCAGCAGTCCAATTTCACTCTGCAGAATCGTACCCATCACAAAGCATAAGAAAGCAAGCGCCAAGTTTAGAGACCGCACAATGGTTAAAAGGACAGCATGCGAGGCTAAATACCATACCATGCTAGGTATTCTTATCATGAACTCTCTTTTCTTCGGCTACATGAATTCTCATGACCTTCACATCAACCGGAGCATTGTTGTCGCCGAAGGGTTTGCGATTGCATGTTTTGTGATCAGTCGCTTCGGCTGGTCTGACGATTCAGAGGCCGAAATCAATTATTTTGCAATCTTTCGTGAAGCTTTTCATACAGCATCCAACATTTTCATTGCCGTCGTGTATAGAAAAGCTCCTAGGAAATGCAGAGGCTATGCTGATACTCCTTTTGGGGATATTGCGCCCCCTTGCGGATTTATTAGTGTTCGAGATTCATGTGGCTTGCAGAAGGCCACCTTTGCCCTATCAATTATCATGGTGTAAGTCCGAAACATCTTCTTCTAGCTTTGTATTTGCTAACAATCTTTCTTGGGACAGTATAATATCATCTAGTTATCTGCTATATGAAGTCGCTCGCATACATCGTGGCAACCGCCCCCCACGTTTTAAGGCTAGCTTTTCTTTTCGAGTAAGAAGTTAAGCCACTTATAGTCACTCTAGGGCTTCAAAATACTTGATAGCCATCTGAACGGCTAAGATTGCTATTATGCCTTTGCAAAGTGTACATCGGTTTGGACGCGTTTTTTACACGGATATTTTTAACAAAAAAGGGGGAGAGGAGGAGGGGGGGATTCTGCTTCGCTACTTTGCCAACCACAGGACAAAAATACCTAGATTCTAAAACATTCTTTGAATACACGTAATTACTACAAAGCGTTTGAACAAAGACAAGAACTCTAGCTATGGATACGTTGAACAAAGAAATGTCGGTAGCCTAACTAAACTGGAGCATGCCCCATCCCTTTGAACAAGAGAACCGTGGATATATGAGAACGTGCTTCGATAGGTTTCGCCACCAGGCAGTGTCGCCAACCAAAAACAACTTTTCTGTCCTACTTAACACATTGTATGAACAGTTTGGTTACGAATTCACCTCTAACCGTATTCAAATAAATAAAGAGCAAAAAGATCTCTGGTCGCTTTCTCTCTTCAGCCAACTTGCACGCATCCTATCCTCTTGCAGATTCCGTTCACGCCATCTACATACTAGCCATAGCAGCAATACATTCTCGCCACGCAGACATCCACTATGGGAGAGCAAAAGGAATTGGATGTCGCACTTGCATTCGTTCAGCTGCTTTTGCGCTTCTGTCGGCTGGCACTAGCCTCGGGCATTCTCATAATGAATTCTATTTTCCTGGGTATGATGAATTCTCATCATCTTCACGTCAATCGGAGCATAACCACGGCCGAAGGTTTTGCAGCCGTAGGTGTTGCGGGGGGCATGTTTACTTTGTTGTCAAGCATTTTGATAGCTTGCAGCGGCTATAAAAAAATCTGGAGGCTCTCATTTCTCATCGCTCCTGGAGAAGCCTTTTTGATGGGATGCTACATATATATTACTACGGTATACAAATTAGCCGTTAGGGATTGCGGTAGTTATGCTGGTACACCTTTTGGGGATATTGTGGGGGTGAAAGGATTGACCGCTGTTCGAGATTCATGTGGCATGCAGGTGGCCAACTTTGGTCTATCGATCGCTACAGTGTAAGTTGAAAGAGAAAAAAGGAAAAAAAGAAGATTCTTTGTACATTTGTATTTGCTAACAACCCTTCTCGCAACAGTATCATATCGGCCGGATGTATGCTGCTGGAAATCCTCAACATACTTGTCCATTGCAACCAAGACGGTGGATCCTCTGACTTGTTTTGGTGAAGAGAAACGTAAGCCGCTTATAGCCTCTCTAAGGCTCGAAGAGTTGGAATAATAACCGGAAAGGCTATGTCAACGTCAAGGGCGCTTTGTGCGAATCAACAATCAGATAGTTAACGGAAGGAGCTGAAGGGCCTTTTGCAAGCGAAGAATGAGATTTAGATGGATCAAATAGAAAATTTATAAAGGCGGTTCCTAAGTACTTGGAGCATAACGTGACAGAAAAATGAGGCTGTTCAATAGCAAGCCAGTTTTGAATTGCAGTATAATAAACAAATCGCCCGCTGTTAGCACAAGCCTTCTTACCTGTGCGAGGAATCACGAAAAGACATCACAAGAACAATCTCCATTCAAGGCACTAAAGCTCAATTGCGATCTAGGAGACTAGAAACTAGAATGCAATAGTAATGAAGAAGCAAACTAAAGATGAGCTAAGGAGCAGGAAACAACAAGGCGTGCCGCAGTAGATCACGTAAAAAAACAATATATACCCATTATACCAACATTAGAGGACAGCATTGTCAAATACGTCCCTTGACAGGATGGTCATTGATGTCTGCGCCCACTCTGGAGTCTCGGCAAAAAACTCAGCTTCAACCCAAGATTCTCAGATGTATAGCCATTGGCAGTTATTTTGATCGTCGCTGCCTCATAACGTTTTCCAGTCGACAAGATCTTGAACAAGCTATGTTTTTGGCCGTTGTGGAGAGCCATTCAAGGAAGTACCTAGCTATGAGATCCCATATCAAGAGACTTTTGGTACAGGAAGCTTCAAATTCTGAATGCTCATAAACCTGATATGCGGATTCTACGACTTCTTTCGAAGGCAGTTTAGATAACAATATTCATCTCTTCATTATTCCACTTCAAATCTTTGTCTCTAAAAAGAACTAGTGGACAGCAGCTGCGTGATGAGTACATGTACTGAGCGATGTGAAGCGGAAATAAAGTCATGTCAAGCTTTCATATTTATGAGCTGGAAGCCCAAGCTGGATTATTAAACATTACTTATATTTTACAGCGTATCCGTATTTAAAGCCCTACGATCCAGCGCAGCGCATCCACTTCCCATCACCATAAAAATGTGCAGAGCCAGCTGCATAGAACCACAAGTAGCGCCACCAAGACCCAGCGAAGTTCAATGGTAAACTTTGTCTCCAGCCAGCGTTGCCATGCCTTCACGCCCCGTTTGCGGTTGGGACAAGTCGGGGTGCCGTAGATGATGCAGCCCAGCCCAGGCCGTGATTCACACTCGATGTGCTCTCGCCGGCGCTTCATCAGGAGCCTGGTCCGTATTAGCATCTATTCACGACGGAATGCGAATGGGGAGTATGGCGTACGGTACGCTGCCTCTGCAAAACCTCAGGTCTGTTCCCAAATCGCAGCGTTTGGAATTGGGACACTCAAGATGCAGGCGTCGGCGCTCAACCAGCCACTCCACCTTGAGCTCGATGCCCGTGTCAACGAAGCTGTGGAAATATCGGCTGGTGTACTTGAGAGACAGTGCATCGGGATATATCAGCCTCTCCGCGATTTGTAGATGGATTTCCGTCGGCAGGCTGAGGAACGAGGCTCGAGGCTTCCCGTCCATTTCCGGAAGAGCCCCGCGGTCCTTCTCGGAGCTGCATTGCGAGACGGTGGAGCTCATGGCGGAAGAGCCGGCGAAACAGGCAGAACGAGTCCAGATGCTGCTTTTCAGCAAGAAACAGGGGATGGCCGCATAGAGGAGCGGCAGGTTGGAAGAAGGCCGAGATGTCTGCTTTTGAGCATGTCCGTTGGCGGCTGCCTTCGCTGTGTTGGTGAATGTCTGCGCCGAATCCAGGCTGACGTCCAATACGAGCTGCCGGAGCCCTCATGTGACGGAAAGCGAAACGGCGGACACGCGGAAAGGCTCCAGGCACGGCAGAAGGCCAAACGAGTTGGAGCTGCAAGGCAGCACCATTTACAGGGGGTGGCTGGGACCTGCGTCTAGTGGAGGCTGCTGGACAGGCAGCGATGGAGGCTTTACGGGTGCCTGATCTCGGCCCGCCGGTCCCTACAGCAGGCCGGATGACGATCTCAGATGTCTGGTTTGTTTGTTTGTTTTGCGGTCGCGCTGTTTGGGGAGACGTGGCTTTGTGCTCGTTTGTGCTAAAGGGGCAGACGGCCGCATTTAGCCTTGACGTCAACGGGCCAACCAGAGAATACATTGTGGCCAGTCCTGCCGACATCTGGAATACTGTACAGTCCTACGGGTTTGCGTTTGAGACGCAAGGACTCACATCCCTGTGATGCGGCTGGCCACTAACGGGACATAAATGACAGCTTCTATTTTTATACTGTAGCTTGGTGCAGAGTTTCAGGGCAGAGTACAAAGTACATACGTCGCTTTGGCTGTGCTTCACATCAACCGTCCAACGCCAGACAATCGAATGATTAATAGAGCGATAAGGGCAGTGTTGCAACGATAAGTCTCGACAGCTTTTCCCGTCCTCTTCTAGTACTGTCATTTTCAAAAGTGTGTACGCATCTTTTACTGGATCATGTTGATCTCCACTCTACGCCTGTCTGTGGGCATATTGGGCCAGCAAAGAGACATCACATTGCACCCAGATCAGCATTCAATAGGACATAGTCTCTTAGATAACACAGTATGATACCCGAAACAGTAATGCGAATGCCGACATTGTCTGTAGCTACTAGTATGTAGGCTGCCTGCATACAGTTGATATAAGTGCGAAAGAATGTACAGTTAGGGGCCAAAAATTTAAGAACGGGAAAAAATAAGGATACACCAAATTTAGGAGGGGATAATCTATTAAATACTATTGAAATACAGAAGATTTACTAATTATTATTGAATTTCAATTTTAATTACTTACATATGTATTTTATAGATTTAATTATCATTATTTGAAAACTGTGGCTTTTGGTGGTACTCAGTATAGCGTTCGCAGACTTTTGGCCCATAACTGTATTTACTGTGTTTGAACTTCTAGTGAGGAACAGTACGCCACTCAGCAGTAATGTGGAGACACGCCAACTCTTACTCCAAGCCACAGGTGCTACAGTTTGGTATTTCTCATCAACATCTAGCAGCTGCATCCTCGTCCTCGTTTCCTCCATCAGATACGTCACACATGGCGCTATCTGCATCTTATATCGATCAATATCCTCTGTGGCAAAAGAAGCAGTGAGTAGCTGCCAAAGTCGAATAGGTCGGATCGCCGCGATGCCTCGAAAGGTGCGTCAGTCCGCATCAGTTCTATACGAGTCCTTGCTCTAACCAGTTTGTTGCCATTCAGTTCATAACACAAGATGTCAAAGACCAAAATCGCGAAAGCCAACGGCGCTCCAGGGCTCGTCGCACGGAAGTGATGAATGATCTCAAGAACCAGGTGGAAGCCTATCAGCGGCAAGGCACAGCGGCGTCTTTAGAGATGCAAAGAGTTGCTCAAGCAGTCGCGTTTGAGAACCAGCGCTTGAGGAATTTACTTAAAATACATGGAGTATCACAAGACGATATTGAACGACACATTGCAATGCCAGCTCCCTCTTTTACACAGGCCAGTTCATATGAGCCTGGCTCCCTCAGGTGCAGAGCATGTGGCAGCACATCTATCGTGGTAGAAAAGCTTCCAGTTGCGTTACCAGCTGGTCAATCTTGTGCCAGTCCTAACATCTTACAGGAAGATACTATTCTTCCACGACCTTCAACTTCCGTGCGATCCATGCCGACTCCACAGGACAAGAAGATCGCAATGGAGACTGTCCCAACGGCAGTCATACTACCGCCACGATCCATTATCTCTCATGAAGTTAGTGACAAGCACGATCAAGAGCCAAATAGTGGACACCAACCTCAAAATCGCAAATCTTACACGGGCAAAGACAAAGACAAGAATCGCGGTGGCGCGACGTCCTTCAGCGTTGAGGCTCCTCTCTCACGCGATCTGCATTACGCATCTCAGAAAGAGGATCATCCTGACGCTATGGAAACGTCTTGCGATACCGCAGCATCTATCCTCGTGGATCTTCACCACCATGCAGATACTGAGCGTGCTCGAGCTGCTCTCGGCTGCAAGGGCCCAAATAGCTGTACCGTCAACAACATCAAGATATTCCAACTGCTAGAAAACTTTTCTTGACATCTTTCATATCCAACACTAGCTATCTCGATTATCAAATAACACTGGCTTGATACCATCAAGCGCATCACAACAGCTTATTTCCAACCCCATCTAGTAGCAATCCATCGAAGGGCATACACCAATCCCAGCAAAACCGGCACCTCAATCAACGGTCCTACGGTGGACGCCAATGCCTGATCACTATTCGGACCAAACGTCGCCACCGCCACCGCAATAGCCAATTCGAAGTTGTTACTTGCTGCTGTAAAGCTTTGCGTAACAAGGAACTGGTATTCGAAGCCTAGCATTCGGCAAATGCTAACGGTCGTGAAGAATACAATAGTAAAGTATACAATGAGCGGAGCTGCAACGCGAATGACAGAAACGACCTGGTGCACTACCTGGTGGCCTTGAGCAGCAAAGAGGACCAAAATCGTGTATAAGAGCCCAATGAGCGACCAGGGCGAGGCAAAGCGAATAAAGACACGGTCGTACCATGCTGGCCCTGCGAGAAACCGCAGCGTAAATCGTGTAAATACGGCTGCACCGAGGGGAATGCCCAAAAAGGCGGCCACACTAGTTGCAACGACGGAATAAGAGATGGAGCCAACATCTTCGTGGCTGATGACTCGGATGAAGAAGATTGCAAGTGGCGCAAAGAGAACCATCTGAAGAATCGAATTGACCGCAACTAGGATGGCGCAGTAGTCGTTGTTGCCGCCAGCGAGGGCATTCCAGATCAAGACCTAGGCACATGTGTATAAGCACTTTCTCTGGTGATGCCTCCATTAGGGCGAACTGGGGAAACAAACCATGGCAATACATCTTCCTAGACCTACGAGAATGAGGCCACTGCGAAGAGCACTTTTATCAGGAAGAAATGCCCAAGAAAGAGCGAGCTGATAGATAATAAGTATCCGCCGTCCAGAATGGTGCTAAAGCAGAAGAACAAGAACTGACCATCAAAAAGGGGGCTATGATCCAATTGATGAAGACGCTGAAGCCTATTTGCTTCCATAATTCTTTCTTGGAGAAGACTTTGTGTAGCGACTCGTATTGGACCTTGCATAGAATCGGATACATCATCACCAACAACCCAATAGCTACATTGCCGTTAGTATGCAGGTCGTGGAACAGGTTGGGGAAGTATAGACTTGCCTATTGGAATAGATACACCGACAAAAGTCCCCTTTTCCAGAGCGGGTGACATTGATGGGACAAAGTTGCCGAGAATAATCCCAATAGCCATAGCTAGGAAAATCCAGACAGCGAGGAAACGATCCAGAAGGCCCAGGGACGCAAAAGCAGAGAATTTCCTCTTCCGCTGCAATTCATTGCTGTCCCCCTCTTGATCTTCTGTTCGCACCGTTATTTTCTCTTCCTGTATCTCCATGGCTCTGTGAATAAAGAGTTGAATCTCGACCGAATGGCGGGTTCTTAGCGGGCTTCGCGGCGTATCTCGCACTATGGTTTGCGACAATTATTTGGTGGTAAATATATACCTGGCAATAATAATAACAAAATTTAACAATTCCAAGCCTCAAATAAAGACTTTTTAACAGTTTCGAGAGAATCTGATGCTATAGCATTGCGATCATGTCCAATTCTTTATAACAACATCCCTGGTGGTAGGGACTTGAAGAGAGTGGAGCTACAATTGAAGAGACCAATCAAACGGAGGGCATGACACACTCCCTCGCTTCCATAGTAACAAGATGACGAGCTTGAAAATTTATAACTTTTTACCCTTCGAGTAGTCTTTGAACTGGCCAAGTAGCTGTGAAAAATAGTGTGCATTTAGGAAATATATAGTAATAGCTATCTTGACGCGTCCTTGTAAGACAACTGATTGAGCCGCGGGACTCGTTATTTACAATCCATCTGCCATATTACATCGAGTATAATCATCCCTAAAAGAACCAAAGGGCTCAAACCATTACATGAAGAGATAAAACATCGCCCAAATTTGTAAGCTGACAAAAGGCATCCAACTCAGCGCAGCAGACGTGGATGCACTGCTTCGTGATCCAGAACCTGAACCAGAGCCAGAGCCAGGGCTGTTAGAAGGGCCGTCGTCAGTAAAGTTGGCTGGAGGATTCGACTGCCCGGTACTCTTGGCAATATCCTTGTACTCAATTCCTCCGACCCAGACCCTCGAAATATCTCTAGTGTTGGAGATGTTGGCCAGCGGGTTGCTGTTAAGTAGAACCAAGTCAGCCCGCATACCAGGTGCAATCTGGCCGCGATCCGTCAACTGGTGATGCTGAGCAGGGAGTATGGTTGCTGCTCGGAGCGCTTCGAGTGTAGTCAATCCGGCCTCGACCAGATTTTCCAGTTCAAAATGCAGACTCAGTCCCCACGGTATAGAGATGTTGGCGGTGACTGTTCCGACGGAGTCTGTGCCCGCCAAGATGGGTATGCCGGCAGCATGAATGGCTTTGACGTTGTCGTAAACGTTCTGGTAGTTATCTGGCCCACCAACCTTGTGGCCTGTAAAGGTCAATAGTTCGACGTTGGAAAAGGCGTATCGCGCAATATTCATGGTCGGAGTGCTCCAGGTAGTGGAAGACTTCCGAACGGTCAGAATATTGGAGGCATTAATGTGGCCATTTGTAGGAATATGCTGGATGCCGTTTGTGCCCGAGATGGCAGCTTGTGCCCAGGCATTGAGGTCAGAAGCATGAGTCATGGACAATTTGCCAAGGTTGTGAACAGCGTCAACAAGAGCATTTTGCATGCTCTGGCTGGGGCCATTGACCTCGGCAGTAATCTTATAAAAGTCGGAGTTGTTGCCAAACGTGTATGAGACGACTTCTGTGGCATTCTGGTCGGGATAAATGAGGTACGGCGCGGTAAGATTGAAAGTCTTGGAGTGCTGACTGCCGGGCCCAGTAGCTGGTATACCGGCTGAGATGAACGATGCCACGCCCTCTACATCACGGAGAGGGGCGCATTGAGTGTAGTTTCGACATGCCATGTTGATGGCGGTAGTCACTCCATAAGAAGCCAATATCTCCAGGCCACCAATGCTGGATATATGGACATGGCTGTCAATCAGACCGGGGATCAAGACGCCCCCATTGCCATCAACTGTTGTCTCAATATTGCTCGTGTCGTTGCTGATCTTCTCGCCATCGATGATGACGGTTTGAGGAGCAGTGAGTTTGACGCCGTCGAATACGCGAACGTTTTTGATGGCAGTCTTTGTTCGTGGTGCAGGCTCTTGTCTTCGGACCATGTCATTGGGGTCTGGAATTCGCTCGTGCAATAGATGCTCAAGACAAGCAAGACTGCCGGGTAAGAAAGCTCCAGCGAGTGTAAGGAGCTGAGCTGGTTTCATTTTGAGAAGAAAGGATAAATGATGGGTGTTGGAAAGTCGGCTGCCGAGGATCGAAAGTACAGCTCTCAATTATTATATATTATAAAATTGTCTTGATACTGCAGTCTATGTATATTAATTGCCAAGAGGGACTCACAGATTTATATCTGCTAATTACAATTCTTACTTCGTGTCCCCAATTCCACCAGGCTTCCCTGACTTCTCCTGCATATTCGTACACTAAACTTTTACCAGAGACAACAACACATGTACTGGGATTTCTATACGCCCATAGGGTTTGTGCATTCACAAGTATGAAACGTTTCCTAGAGATATCAGGGGCTATGTCGAGGATTAAACGAACAGAGCTTGGACACGTTCAAGACGAAGCGACGATGCATGTATTCAGTTTAGCGTACGAAGTCATCAATCTCCATTGCATTAGCTGACCTCCCCCAACAGCGTGGATGATGCCCATCAAGATGCTGATTGGAGGAGCCACCACCACTGCATCCTGCAAAACTTACAGGGATCAGCTCGTACACTAAGTCAGAGACGGATAGCCCCAGGATCCAACTATCTTCAGGTCTGCCTCTGCTATTCTCGTCCTGTAAAGCCTCGCTGGGCTGTGGAGTTTTGCAGCACTTTTGTAAATGCGCCTCGCCTCATTGCGCGAAACGGCCTCCAGCTGTCTCTCGTCTCCATCTTTGCGATACCCTGCTCCATAAATGCATCAGATGCGGCGCCACTTGAATGCGGAGCAATTTTATTGAAAGACCAAGCAAAACGCCAGTGAATAGCGGAAACCATGGGTGGAGGTTCCCGAACCTTTCACCACAAGTCAAGGAATGGCTGCAGCCGTTGCAAGAAGCGACGCGTCAGGGTTCGTTTGTTTCACATCTCGTCTATCAGAATCACCCAGCATTGAATGCTCATACTTGAACTATTTGTCAAATAGTGTAATCTACAAGCGCCAAGCTGTGCCAACTGCACTAGGAGAGGTGAAGTTTGCGACTACCGGTTTCTCGGCATAGACAGCCCGCAGGACCAAGTATTTACCCCTAATAGTCATGTTGCATATATGCGAAGGCGCCGGCATTCAGGAGTCTCCTCACGGATACCGCCGGCTGGGTCTGTGCTGCCGTCCACATCTCTGGCTCCCTGGACACAATCAAGCGCGGATGCTGAGTCTATAATACCGGCATCTCCTTTTGGAGTTTATAGCCTGGCGTTGAGCGCCATGCGAGAAGACGAAAGGAACCTTATCCAGAGCCAGCTCATTGATCAAGCAGATTCGAGCGAGTACATTGAACATAATATGGCAGCAATTTCCACACTCCACGACAAATCCACCGACTCATTACTTCCTGAGGATGGTGGGAACAAGCTAGAACTCGCTGCGTACCAGCACCACAGTACAGCATCCAGCAAATTTCGACAGTCAGTAGGCGCCATCAACGATCGCAACTGGTTCAAGGTCCTCGTCTTCGCCATCTCTGTCCTCATCTTCCACTTTGACATCCACAGAAGAGCAAAGCGTGGACTCTCAGATGGTGAATTCATGGAGCCCATCTTGGCTCTACGAGGAGCTGCTCTCTTAGGCATGGAGCTTGGTCCATGGCTGATGAAGAGTAGACTACTTGCTGCAATTAAACGGCGTGTCGAGGGTGAAAAGCCGCCGTGGGATGATCTCGCTGAACAAGCCATCTCGAACCTACAATTAATAAACGAGGCGTCATCACCACTTCAAACCCGTGCTGTTTACCGAGATGCCTTAAACAAGCTACAATTCTGGCTGCGGCTTTCATCGTGCAAACCGCGAACCTGGCTGCACTTTGTATGGTGGCCAGGGGCTGTCGACCAGGATTATCTGGATCTTTTGGCGCGGAAAGATCAAATGGCGATGGTCGTTCTCGTTCACTGGTGCGCAGTGATGAAATCTTCGCCGAAAAAGTGGTTTATGGAAGGCTGGGTTGAAAATGTATCTCGCCCAGTGATTCCACAGATTGGACAAGAGTGGGATGGCGTTATGGAGTGGCCACTATCACGAATAAGAGTGGCTGCAAGCAAGTGATTGGCTCCAGTTCTTGGAAGTATGTCTTCTTCTACTGTCTGTAAAATACTATTCATTTAGAGATTCATCGAGTTCAGTAACACAAAAGATGCATATGAGCTTACACCGTCCCCTCTCGTCCCCAGTCTGTCGGCTCACTACTCATCTCAAACTCAATTTTCCTCGCCTTCACAATCTGCCCATGTTTCAGCAATGGTGTCTTGACCTCCTCTCCATCAACCTTTAAACTCTTCACAAATGCTTTCCCTGCAGAGCCCGCTCCAGGTGCTGAAATAACCAGCGTGTGCTCCTTTCCCTCATCTCCCGGCCCAGGAGGCAGCAGAATCTCTACTTCGTCGAAGAATGGCGTGGCGACAACATATTCGTCGCTCGCTGGGTTGACAGGATAGAAGCCCAGCGCAGACAAGACGTACCATGCACTCATTTGACCCAGATCCTCATTACCGCTAAGCCCTGAAGCCGTTGCATTGTAGTTCTCCCAAGCAAGCTCCCGAACTTGTCGTGCCGCATCAGCAGGATACCCGATAGCAGAGTATAAGTAAGGAGCATGATGAGAGGGCTCGTTGCTGTGCATGTTATGGCCTCCCGCGAAATACTCATCCATGCGGGTCTTCATGGCTTTCTTGCCGCCTTTGAACAGCGAAGCAAGGCCGCCAACATCATGCATCACATTCAGCGTGTAGATCCATTTGTCGCCTTCGGTCCATCCCCAAGTATCATTCGCCCACGTACCGTTTGCGTTGCGGGCCTGCATAAACTCGGTTTCTGGGTTCCAGAGCTTCTTGTAATTTTGTGACCGTTCTCTCAGCTCCTTTGCATGCTCAAAATCCCCAGCATGCTCGGCAACCACTGCAGCAGCATAGTCATCGAAAGAATAGTCAAGAGTCCGGCTACCAGACTCGGCCCAGCGATCATTGTCAACCCATCCGTGGTCAAGGTAGCTTGTTAGCCCAGCTCGACATTCGTAAGGAGTGCTTGGCTCCCTAGAGTAATAGAGCAAGTCGGTGTCATTCTCAGGCGGCACGTAAGCGTCTACATAGACGGCATCCCACGCTTTAGCAACATCAAAGTCGTTGAAGTCTCTGATCAAGGCGTTTGCAATCACAGCGTCAACGTGAGTTGCAATCATTTCGTTATTCTCAATCATGTTGTTCCAAAGAGGCAATCGACCAGACCAGTCGAATATTCGCAAGAGAGAGCGCATCATGGAATCGACCCGTTCCGGAGCAAAGATGGTAAGCAACGAGTGTTCTGCTCGGTACGTGTCCCAGATCGACCACGACTGGTAATATGAATCATTTGCTTCATGAACGCTGTCTGTGTAGCCACTATAGAAGCGGCGCAGACCGCCCTCAGATGAAGTTGTGGGCTCGGAATAGTCGCTAGGGTATTGAAGAGCGTGGAATAGCCCTGTGTAGAAGATAGTTTGGGGGTCGTGGTCGGCGTCAGTTTCATTGGCTCCAGAGATTTTGATCCGGCCAAGCCTTTCTAACCAGGCCGACTTGACGTTGTCAACTGTCGTTTCGAATGTCGTCCCATCTGGTATGTCAATATCCAGATTCCTTCTTGCCTGCTCCACACTTATATACGAGACTCCAGTCCTCACTTCAATTCTCTGAACCGACTCATCAAAGGTGACATATGCACCCACAAACTTGTCCTCAATGTATTTGCGCTCTTTGTACAACTTGCCAGCTCGAGTAGCCCCGTAGGAGGCAAAGAGTGCAGAAAAGCGCGATACAAAGTAGAGTCTGAAGGATTCTGGCTTATCTGGGCCCAGCAAATATTCCTGTCGCTGGCTATTACTCCCCGATACCTCTTGAGTTTCGGGGTCAATCTCGACGTGGCCTGTCCAATTGAGGCGACTGGCCTGTACAACAAAATAAGGCTGTCGTGACAGGGTGTCTTGGAAATCAACGCGTAGATGGCCAACATGCGCCGATGCGCTCATAGCTACTTGTATAGAGTTTTCGTACTTGGCTCCATCCAGGTAATCTGAAGCATTCGCAGATGGGCTTTGCACGGCATACTGGGCCTCCGGCTCAAAGACATAATCCCGTCTTCTTACACGGCCATTGGCGCCCTCAATCACGTCTTTATTCGGGATAAAGTTGGCGCCTCCCGGGCATGGAGGACAGGCATCTCCGAGAAGATCTGATGTTGCCTGTTCGGTCAGATTCCACCCGAATTCGCCCCCCGAGTCTGCATCAAGTGTCACTTCGTACACGTAGGGCGTGCTCCTCTCATCCTCCTTTCTGAATGCCAGTCCGCGGTGCTGGAACTGGTGGTGGATTTCATCTCCAAGCCCCGGCATAAACGCTACATGGCCGTTTTCGCCTATCCAGATAGCCGGCTGGTGAGTTGCTTGGAAGCCGTGCATGCGGCGGTCGCGATCGTTGTAGGGGACCTGCGAGATGAAGTTTTCGCGCGTCTGAGGCGTCCATCGCGTCATTCCAAATGGCGGTGATACGGACGGGATCATGCCGCCGAGATCGTTGGGATCGTAGCCTCGGGTGCCGACGAGGGGGTTGACATATTTCAAGACGCCTGCATTGGCGTGATAGTCACTGCTTACGGGCTGTGAAGCTGACTCTGGTGGCGAAGATAAAACTATCGCATATGAGGCCAAAGATGAAAGGGCGAATCGTAATGGTAGATGCTTCATTGTTGCAGGCGTTTACAGCAACAGCATTCGCTGAAGCTCACATTGAGAGGAATGAGACGGGGTAGATGAAGGGTCAAGATAGAGCGGCGATAAAGCAGAGGCGCAAATGACTAAGACCTCGTGTTGGCCACCTGACCTTCGAACAAGGACTCAAAACACAAATGCTACCCAACCTGAGTCTGTACGCAATTCGATTTACAATCTTGTAGCTGCGAAATACAACGCTGAAGCAGTAATCGCGATATTCTACCTCGATGCATCCGCCTTTTCGGCCCATTCCGGCGGTAGAGACGCCGATCGTCCACTTTTTGCGGGGTTCCAGTCACTATGGCCTTTTGTATTGAAACAATAGAGTAGCCCATAAAGTGGGAATTCTTGCTCATTATTATAATTGAGAAATCACCAAAGTTGAAAATACTGTAGATTCGTTACAACAGTGCATGCAGCTAGCTCAAGATAGCCCGATGCACTACAAATGCATTGAGAGAGATTAAGAACGCTGTGAAGAGCTGTGCCGCTGGCTATGGCGAAGTGCCTTGACTGCCTTGAGGGAGATGAAAATCGCTGTGAAAGCCTCAGCTGTACCAGATTTCGGCAAGCGCTTAAGAGTGAAACAATTCCGGCTGCCTATTATCTGACTAAAGAATGTTCAGATGCCAATGTTGCCTTTCTCAGTCTTATCCCGATAGAACATCACTTATAAAGCGAGCCGCCATAAAGAACGGCTTATTTTCAGATGTAGAAATGCAATATAGAACCACCTCGCGTTTCAACATTATGAAAATTCTCAAGCAAGCGAATAGGTCTTTTGCAATTTGTAAATTGCTATTTAGTGTTCATAATATAGTTTTTAACAGTCATTCTTGTCAATGTTTTGTGAAACTGATACTTTCTTATATTATTCTGATAGCACCAAGAGATAACCCATCTATGATATAGCCGACCTTTTCATGCATACGATTCCCGCCTCATCATAGCTTCGTTCCACTTAGATATCGACCTTGATAACCACCTTCCCCCTTGCCTTCTTCTGCTCAACCTTGTCATAAGCAGCCTGAAAGTCGTCAAACTCAACTACGCTGTCAATCTGCGGCTTCAATCCACGCTCATCGATAAAGTCGGCAATCTCCTTCAAATCATCGCCCTTGCAATCCATAAGGAACCAAGTGCTCTTTGCCAAATCCTTTGTGACAGACTCGGGCTTCAACTCGTCCGGGCTGCCAACAACACTCAGCAAGACGCCATTCTGTTTCACAGCGGACCAGCATTCTCCTAGAGTTGGTCCACCAACGCAGTCGAGGACCAAATCCACTTCACGAGAGGCGTCTTCTTGAACCCAGTCCGCGATAGATTGTTTCTTGTAATCGATAATCTCTGTGGCTCCGGCCTTTTTGGCCTCCTCGATGCTGGAACTCCCACACTGCGCAACTACAGCACCTGCGCCGGCGGCAGCGGCAAAATGAAGCGCCCACGCTCCTACGCTGCCACTTGCGCCTGTGATGAGGACTCTCAGTCTGCCGTTGTGGGCTCTTGCGTCAACATCTCCGCTTATCCCCTTCTTGTCCAAGATTCCCTGCGTAAAGAGTCCTTGCCACGCAGTCAAGGTACTCAACGGCGTTGCAGCTGCCTCAATCCAGTCCAATGTCTTGGGCTTCAATGCCAATTCTTCTGTGTGAATGATTGTATACTCTCGTAAACATCCTGGAAACCTAGCATGGAGGCGGAAGTATACCTCGTCTCCAGGCTTAAAAGGGCTGGAGGGTGGCGAAGTCACGATGATACCAGCAGCTTCGGTTCCGGGGACACGCTCTCGGTTTGGGGGAAAGAGACTGGGGAAGTTGACCTCCCAGCCCAATTCGCCGAGGCATGGTGCTGTGGCTTTGATCTTGACGAGATGCTCTTCTGGGCCAGAAGCTTTAGGAATGGGTGTTTGTAAAAGCTTCAAGGTTGTGAGCTTGGGATCTTGCTGGTAAACAGCCTTGATTGTTGCGGGGAGATTGGTTGTAGCCATCTTGACGTATTGGTTGGCAGTAGTCAACAGGTTTCGCATGCTTCAGACAGAAGAAAACAATGAAAAAAAGGACTTTTTATAAGCAATACAAGTTATCTAACATTCCGAAGGTCCAAATCCCTTTATACTTTTCCATTTTCGGGCTCACGTCATTGCCAAACTCAGAAAGCTCATAGTGCGTATGAGTAAAACCAACGGGTAGCCTTTCCGCTCGTTCAGCCTCTCCCAGCCGGGTATCCATGCTCTACTCACGAATCGCCGAGTCGCGAAATGCCAGACTTGGCTACAAAAACCTTAAAAGATACTGTTACCAAAATTGCATCATGTGGCTTAAGTGGCGCCGCCGGCAGAGACCGACCGCGGGAATCTCGTTTTGCCTTTGTACAAGGTAGGATGATATTCAGGGACTGCCGAAAACCATATGCATCGGGAACAGCAGCCACATTGGAACACGGCTTTTGTTAATTTTACTGTCTTATACCCACTTCAAACTGCCGTCTATCACTTAGAAAGCATGTGGTACTACCATCTCTATCTCTTCTGACTGCCGCAATGCCGACCACTCACCCCGTGTCTCGGTCGACCCATCTCCACAGCCCCGGGATCCGCTGCCGAAACGTCCCAATGTGGCAGCATAACCCGATCCGGCAATGCGGTTTGGCAGTTTATAAGTGACGATACTGCCTATGCAGCTGGGAAATTGGAGCTGCGTTTTGTTTCCATTTTTGTAAACCAACAATCATGCTTAAGATGCTATAACAGGAATGTGGTGTTTCGTCTTGGTCAGATACAGTCAAGTATGAGGGATGAAAGAAGGTAATAGCAACTTCATCGCATAAGCATTATCTCTCAAAATATCAACCCTATATAATAGCATCTAGTTTCATTTCGCGCATATTTTTTTAAATTCACATTTCCTTGCACGCATGGTCTGACGGCAGAATCCATCTCCACAAGTGGACTGGTTCCAAGAGTTACTCTTCTGAATCTCAGATTTGTGAAGCAGCTACAAAGGACAACTGAGAATATTTATGCCGATTCCAGTTATATCAAAATAAACAGCTTTGCAACCCTCCAAAGCCAGCACTTCAACGTCCGGGTAGCTCAAACTGAATATTCAGGCCACCCATCACCGATTCATTTGATGCTTCAAACTTTCCACCGCTTGCGTAATCTGTTCCTCAGAAAGCAAGCTCCGCCACACAAAAAAAGACCCTCGACGAAAGATCATAGCTTTCGCCATACCCAACAAGGCCCATCTCCCTCAATCTCTCATTGTTCCAAAGCGCAATCCCGAGCCGACGGTAAGCATCAAATAGGACGAGGGGTAATAGTGACTGTGATTTCAACTCATCCATAAGATCTAAATAGGCTTGGGTCCCCCCGCCAACCCTATCTGCGTGATTTGCTGGTTCCCCTCTGTTATACCGGCTCAGATAAGCTTCAGGTAGCACTGCACAGAAGCCATGGACGAGCAGCTCCAGGTAGTCTATAGGAGGATTGGCAGGGACAAGTCTGTTGCCAAGGTCGTAAAAGTAGCCAGCATCAGTTTTCCTCTTAGCTGGCGTTGGCACCTGAGTTATCCAGCTCCGAGCTTTGATCGCCGGGGGGCGAGGGAGTCGGTAGAATTTTGCCAGCGGACTTTGTGAGGAATCATCATTCCCACCACCGAGCTGCCGTAGGTAGTCGCAAACGGTCCTGGTTTCCTCCACCATGTCGCCATATTAAAAGTTGTCCAAAGTTAAAAACTCTTCTGGTGTCAATCCGACAATCTCTTTGATATCTTCTGCTGGCCAGCCCAAGCCACTTGGGTCTCGTTTTGCCAGATGTTGTACTTCTCCAACCAGCTGCACCCTCCAAAGGGCCCTCGCGACTCGCATTTCTTCGACCCGGCTAGGAGGCCAATCATAGTCTTCTTTGATTGGTATTCCAACGAACCTCGTCCATTCATGTGTAAAATTTTCCAAAAAGTCATTTAGAGTAAGCTTGCGAAAACCGCAGTCGTACGGGTCACATTCACTCTTGTCATGTAGGCGCTTCAGATAAGATTCCAAGCAAGTATAGGTCAAGGCAGAAATTCGACACGCCGTCGCTAGACCAGAGCGTATAGATACCGCGTTCGCAGTCTTCAAACTATGAGATGGCGGCATAGGACGCGGGGGATAGCCAGAGGTGAGAAAATACCACTCGCCGAACAGCGTCTTGAAATCATGCAGATTGTTGAAAGGCAGAGCAGAAGAACGGGTCAGTATCACGGCCTGGAGCAAGTTCTGGATCTCTACTTTGAGTGGGCACATTGGAAGTACCGCTTCCATTATGTTATGAGCATCGTAATTAAAAGTTTTTGATCTTTTTGCTACAGAGAAGGAAGACATAAATTGAACAAACATTTACAATTCTCAGGAGGGGGTGCATAAAGAATTATAGTCATTAGAGATATGTATGTGTAGCTGCTGTCCAGCAACATGAGTATTGCCATCCCCGCTTGACCCTCTACCACGCTCTTAAAGTTTTAATCACACAAAGAATATCATGGCTTTACGCTGATCAAAAAGTATCTTATAATAATTGGTATATTGGGATAAGGATTCGGTAGTTTATGCGGAAAAAGTCAAAGCTACCGGGTAGGCTGTCAGCCATCGCGATGCTCAACTCGACCAAACGATATTGAAGTCACTCTGGCTAATCAACAGCCAATCCACACAACTAAGATGATCCATGTCAATCAGGAAATACCTCCATCAGTGAAACCTTGACTGAGCACAGGAATTGGGCACTCCCGTAAATATGAGCCTTTTGGATATGTATCTTCGCAGCAAAACTCTTCCGTAATGCCAAGTACCTATCTGGCATTACTACAACATCTCCCGCGGGAATAACGCTCGGGACATTTGTCACCGCATCAAGAAGAGCACGGATACACGTAGCATCGCATCCAAAGACCCTTACAGGTACATAGACTTACGTGGCTGGAGATCTCGCTTGCAGCCCCAATTGCAGGGTCCAGGGCGATCTCCAGAAAAAAAAAAAGACGGGGAAAAAAAACGCCAATCCCCCCTGAAAAGCCGCGCACGGAATTCACTACTGCTGCGAGACAAGAAATAGGCACGTGTAGGGAGTAAAAGCGTTGAGCGTCTGTTGGAGTATATCTACTATAGGAGTTGCGAAGACTTACCTGCCTATTCTGTCTCTTCTGCGGTCTCTCCTGGGCCAGGCCATGTTTTGGACCTTTTTCCAAGCCAAGAGTTTCATTTCACCTCTCCATCGTGTAATCCCGGGCCCTCCAAGCACACCGGCGCCCCGTGAGCTGTTATGCGCATTATCGTCACCGCTAAACTGCGGCGCCAAGAAACGGTTTAGAATCACGTCCCCGTCGATGGCCATTTCGCATCAAATGTTACTTGCACAGTCGGGTCTTTTTAGAGGCGCTAAAATTAGCTCGGCTCCATCGCCCACGTAATGTGTTAGCGTTTCTTGAAAGGGAGCGGGATTTGTTCTGGCGCTGGGCTTATTATCTCATATTTGAATCGTCCGTATTGGCAGGCTGATGATATCGCGGGAGGCCGCACTGGCGCCATGTAATATAGGCTTTGTTACGCTGCAAAGGATAGAGTATAATAATACGCTCCTGTAAGCAGAGCTATTAGCACAATGTTTCGGTCTTTGTAGACATCAGCTCACTCAGAAAGTCAAGCACCGGTAGCATCGTGTAAGAGGCCAATGGCATTATGCCCGGTTATAACGCACTCGATTCGATTTCACATAAACTATCCCCTGCCCTGTAACAAAATACGGGGTTTGGGTTTGGAGTAGCATCTGCTAGGTGGCATTTGTACGGAGTAGATTGGCTGTTAGCAATGCGCTGCTTTGAAACTATCGCCATTTTCAGCTAGTTGCGTTGGTCCAATGCCGGGACTGGAGCCTCAATAGCCGCTGAAAGCTGCAATCTATCGAATGTAGGAAATAAGTGAAATGAGATGATATAAAAGGCCTCCTTTTTTTCAGCTTCTCGTTGAAAGCTGACGCTGAGCATACACAGCTTCACTTTCCTCTGTGGCACCATCAGATCAGTCGTCATAGTCCCTCATTACAGCCACAAGTAATGGCCTCCGTCAGCAGCCTCTCAGCGTGAGACAAGTCCCCTCTTCAAGGCTCGAAAAATAAAAAAACTCACGATGCCGCCAAAATCGCACCCTGGGTTTCTCCCCCGATAAGTGGCGCCAGGTCCCGGATCCCGGTTCGAAGGAGTGGGCCTTCGTGCTGGGCTTCATTTAGCCCCTTGTTTTCCGTCGTCTTTTTCGTGCCCCTAATAGCCGTTTGGCAACTATTCTTTTCTCTCTCGCAGAAGAATGGGCTACCCCCAGTCATCTTGTCCCTCTTCATCGTGAGTTTCGCCGCTTCTGCTTGTCACAAGCGGTCGCGTGCGCCTGACGCAGCCTGTCTGACCTTTTCACTCTTTTCTTCCTCCTCCTCTTCTTCTCTATACTTTCAAAACGCGCAACACGTTGTATGGACGCCTCTTTTTCTTGACGCTCTTTGTTTGACACGAGTTGTACACGTGCTTCTGGACCAAGCTACACTGCCTCCCTCACTTCACCCTGCCCTAGTATTAGGTAGCATACGCCCTGCCCGACGTAGACCAGGTCTGGTAATACCGAATAATCCATATCTTTTGTCTCTTCTGCTGGAATAGCTGGCCGTGCCCTTCATCGACAGATCGCGGCCTGGCTGGAGCGGCGCCTAGTCCCGGTAGCTAGATGGCTCTCATTGTGGATATTGTGCGATCGGTCCTGTGCACGTCGTGGCTTAACCTTTTGCTTGTCTTTGTTCCTGTCGGATATGTTTCTTATTTCATCGGGCTCAACTCTACGATAATCTTCGTCTTCAACGCCCTCGCTATCGTACCTTTATCGTCTTTACTTACCGACGTCACGGAGAAGATTGCCAGCGATGCCGGCGATACCATTGGGGCCATCCTCAACATCAGCCTCGGCAACCTTGTTGAGCTGATATTATTGTGAGTACCGCGAGTTGTTTCTTTTCGTTGTCTCTCTTTATTCTTTCCTTGAGCATTGACGCTCTTGGTACTCCCGCTCGTTACCCCTCCAAGCTAACTCATATCTGTAGCATGTAAGTCGAATCAACCTCACGCGAGCAACGAACTGCTCCCCTCCATGCTTGCCATACTAATCCAACTAGTGTCGCCCTCAAGAATGACCAAATCCGAGTCGTCCAAGCGTCCATTCTTGGATCCATTCTTGTGAACCTGCTTTTGATTCTGGGCTCGGCGCTTCTAACGACCAAGCTCCCCGACCAAGAGTTTCTCCACGATGCCGCCGGCACACAGCTACTTGGATCACTGCTGTTTGTGTCGGTGTTTACTTTTTTGATGCCTGTGAGTGGTGTCCCGCTCCATGTTGTCCATTGCCGAAGTAGAATCTTGACTGATTGAAATAGACTGCCTTTGACCACACATTCAGAGGACAAGAAGGCGCTGAGAGCATGAGTCTGAAGATGAGCAGGATATCTGCTGTCATGATTCTGCTCATTTACATCCTGTACTTTTTCCACGAAATCAAATCTCGCACGCCCCCCCACGACATCGAAGCCGTACCCCACGACGAAGACGCCGACGACGTTACCTTGATCCACGACGCTGACCAAGTTCCCCTTCGACCTATGCCTCTTTCTTCCGAAACTCTACACGCTTCGCAAGCCAGCCACAGAGTCGTCAGATTCGTCGACGTTAGCCCCATATCAGAACATGCACCTCTGAAAGATGGCGAGCGGGATAGCTTGGACGGTCTAGAGCACGAGACTGAGCTGGAAAACGAAGACTATCTCGAGAACGGAGAGCCAAAGGAAGAAGCAGGAGAAGGCTTCCAAAACTCTCGACGAGCCAGGACGCGAGGCCGCTCACTATCGTTGGGCTCAAGCAGGGGAGCACTGAGCGAGACGTCGGAAGGAGGAGACCGAACGGAACTGATGGCGCCTTATCTCACGACGAGACAGATTCTTCGCGACAGCCACGTCAACCTCGACCGTATCGTCGCCAAGCCGAAGCGAGTCTCGTTTGGGCCCAGGACCGATCGCATCATCTCCTACGTGATGCTCATCATCACATCAGCACTCATGTCCGTATCCGCCGAGTTCCTCGCCAGCGCCATCGACGATGTGATCCGACAGGGCCATCTCTCAGAGTCTCTCATTGGTCTGATCATCATGCCGATTATCGGAAACGTCGCCGAGTACGCTACCGTGGTTATTGTCGCCGCAAGAGATAACATGGGTCTTGCACTGGCAGTCTCTGTGGGCTCGTCTATCCAGATTGCGTTGTGTGTGACTCCCTTGACGATTATTGCGGGCTGGATCATGGATCGCCCGTTGATGTTGACTTTCAACCTGTTTGAGATCGCCACGCTGTTTGGATCGGTCTTGCTGGTGAACTTTTTGATTTTGGGCGAAGGCGTTAGCGGTCCGCTGCGGTCCAGCGGCCTGAAGGGTGGTTTGATGTGTGCATGTTATGTGATTATTGGGTGAGTCGAACCTGTGATGTCTTCTGTGATACAGTTCTTGCTAACGAACGAAACAGACTTGGAGCTTATCTGTCTCCTTAATACAAATGGCGATATCGGACATGTTTTTATATATAGAGCTTATGCATTGGAAGCCGAGCCGAATGATTAGATGCATCAAATAGAAATAATCATAATGAAGAAAAATAAACAAGTAAAACTACGTTGGTCATTGCCCGCACGTTGGAGCCAGGCTACTCTTACGTAATCACAAGCGAGACACTTTTCCCTTGAATCCCCAGCGAGACTCGAGACTTCAATCTTTCTTCGTCGCTAGTCGTTCCTCATCATCGACTCACGCAAACGTCGGCATGCTGTAACGATTACCCAACGTAGCGCAACATTTGGCGACGACGTCTCGTGTTTTATCCTTTACACACGGCCATGCGGCGTGAGCGGGATGATTCAGACGATGAAGACATTCCGCTGCACCATAAACGCCCCTTTGGCGCTGGGCTGAAGCGCACCAAGATCGAGTTTGTCAAGGCGACAGATCCAGATGCCAGCAACACGGTCAAAGCCGTCGGCGCGCAGTCCGCGTCTATCGGCGATATCTACGCCAGCATTGTTCTGGGTAGCAGCTCTGCGGATGCTGCGTCAAAATCCGAACCCGTCAGCGATGGAAAGGAAGACACATCACCACCAGAAAAGCTGCCAGAGCCTCCGATCTGTCCGATCTGCTCTCTTCCCATCACTACGACGCTGCAGAAGCACGAAGCCTCGCTTGCGCATCAAGTGAGCCTGGAGCACTCCCATCCGCCATCTGCGCTGGATCGATCGCGCATGGGTTTGCGAGCCCTGGAGTCTCAGGGCTGGGATCCCGATTCCCGCCTGGGCCTGGGCCGTGAGGGCGAGGGGACCCGGTTCCCCATCAAGATGTTTCCGAAAAAGGATACGCTGGGTGTTGGGGCGACGCAGCCGGCAAAGCAGAAAGTGGAAGAGAAGCCACGGCTGCTGACTGCCAAGGAGATGCGCGTTCTGGCGGAGAAGGAGAAGAGGAAAGGAGAGCGGCTACAGGCTGAGATGTATAGCCGGGTGGATGTGGAAAAGTATCTCAGGGGAAATGGAGGTGAGGATGGCTTATAAGCGTGAGGTTGACGCTGTTTTGATATCGTACAGAATATGGATGCAACAAACATCACGACCAGTAGATGCACATCTAGCTGGACGTTTATGCACCTTTGTGGCTGAATGAATGCGATTGAATGGTCGCGTGATGTGCTGTCTTTGACGGCAAGTAATTTGCACTGCGTGATTTCATGCTGAACAATTCATGTACACTACGTCGAAATTATATCGACGAGCAAATTATTATCGCAACGCTCATTTCCAGTATAGCATCAATGATGATCGTCCTTGAGATGAACTGGACCCTGAATCTGCACTTCTCGTCAAGCCACCGCTAAGCTGCTAGAGCTGTGCATTCTTTACTGAACTTGTAGTGACCTCATCGGCCCCGCTAGCGCTAAAGTTAGGGGCCAGGCGCTAAAGACGAGCCTGAAGCAGCCTGGGTCGCCCGGAGTTTCAGCCTCTGCATTTCCCAACCCCGCCAAAACCGGAAGCTTGTTGGTGATGCTTCACAAAACAAACTCGACCTCCTTAGCCTCGGGACCGCTTGAGCTTGCAGCAGCTGTTTGGACGCCGGCTCGCGTGTTGCTGGGAACTGCGTATAGTCGAAGTCGAACCCATTCTCGAAACACGATCCTCTGCCTGTAGCCTGCACCCTCAGGCCATCGCCGCCGACCTCCTCCACCATCACCGCCTGACGGGACAGCTCCGTCCACCACAGCCAAGATGGGGTTGTCCGTCATTGAAGAGCAGCACAATGGTATGGACACCCTTTTTTTGAGCTTGAGAGTTATTATGAACGGAATGACTGACCCCAGCCATAGTCATTCTACAAGAAATCAAGAACATCACCCAGAACGACGTACGAGACCGCCCGCCCCTGTTTATCCCCTACGATGGGCCGAGACACTGACGCAGATCGCTGCAAACTACAGTGGAAGTGCTTGATTGTGGACGAAAACTCCAAAAAGATTGTAGACAATGCTGTCAAGGCAGATGACATCCTCAACAGCAACATTGCGAGTCAGTCTTTGTCTCCCGTCTGCCAGGGACACCACCACACCACGAAGCTTTTCGGCTAACATGGCTACTCTGCAGCTATCGAGCGAATCGAAGACCGTCGAGAACCCAATCCCGAAATGGATGCCATCTATCTCCTCAGCCCCGAACCGCACATTGTCGACTGCCTCCTGGCTGACTTCGAGCGCCGGCGCTACCGAAGGGGATACCTGGTCTGGACGAATCTGCTGGAACCAGGGCTGCGAAGACGCCTCGACGATTTCCCCAATATCCGCCAGCTGCGTGTGAGCTCTCGAACGCTCTTCATCGACTTTTACCCGCGAGAAACCCACCTTGTGACGTTCCGCGACCCGTGGAGTTTCCCAATGCTATACCACCCGTCATGCAATGCTCTAGTGCCCAAACACATGCAGCTTCTTGCGCAAAGGGTAAGCCGGATTGAATGCATTTACGCTAAATAGACTGGAGATGCTGAATTATTGCGCCAGATTGCGGGAATTTGCATTACGCTGGGGGAGTATCCAAAGGTAAGATATTACCGACCGAAAAATGCCATCCACGAGGCCTCCGTACTATGCACACACCTGGCGAAATTCGTACAAGAAGAATTGGACGGCTATGCTCAATGGGACTCCAACTTTCCGCCTCCGTCAACCAGACCTCAGTCAACGCTGCTCATTACAGACCGATCGATGGATCTCATGGCACCTCTAGTACACGAGTTCACCTACCAAGCCATGGCACACGATCTGCTCCCTATCAAAGATGGCGACAAGGTAACTTTTCACACAACTATCAACGAAGGGACCCGAGAAGCCGAGGAGAAGGACATGGAGTTGGCCGAGAAGGACAAAATCTGGGTTGAAAACCGTCATCGCCACATGAAAGACACCATCGACAAGCTCATGGGTGATTTCCAAAAGTTTTTGGATCAAAACCCTCACTTTACAAAAGAAAGCGCGGATCCGACAAGTCTGAGTGCCATTCGAGATATGATGGCAGGATTGCCCCAATTTCAGGAGATGAAGCAGGCCTATTCGCTGCATCTTACCATGGCACAAGAGTGTATGAACATATTCCAACACCACAAACTTTCTGACACTGCTATCGTGGAGCAGACCTTGGCCACTGGATTGGACGAGGACTACAAGAAGCCGAAGAACACCCTCGATTCCGTGGTGCGGCTGTTGGACGATGATGCGGTATCTACTGGAGACCGACTACGACTCATTGCCCTGTACGCGTTATATCGCGGAGGTATGATTTTGGACGATGTCAAAAAGCTGCTGGCACACTCTGGTCTACCACCTCAAGATGTAGAAACCATCGTCAACTTTGAGCACATTGGCGGAAGAACCATGAAACAAGGGCTCAAAGACCCTCAGCAACCAACCGCCCCCCTATTTCCTGTTGACCTGAAGAATGCGCAGAACGAAGACGAGTATACTCTAACGCGCTATGAACCTGTTCTAAAACAAGTCTTGGACGGATTGACCAAAGGATCACTGGATCAGACTAGCTTTCCCTATGTCAAACCACCACTCGATCCCAACGAGGACCTTGTTGCAGCTCAAGCGGGATCACTTCGCGCGGCTGGACGACCGAACTGGGCAGCTGCGGGACGCCGACCTCCTGAAAACCGCCAGAGGCTGATTGTTTTCATGGCCGGTGGTGCAACGTACAGCGAAAGTAGAGTATGCTATGAAATTGGCAACGAGCGCAGTCGAGATGTCATCTTGGCGACTTCTCACATGCTTACGCCCCAGCTCTTCCTTCGTCAAGTTGGAGACTTGAGTCGCGATAAAAGGCAGCTGGATCTTCCTGCGGAACGCAAGAAGCACGCACCCGCGCATCTTTTCGAGCGCCCGGCGCCACCACCTCAGGCTCAGCCGCCGCCACCAAGGCAACCAATGCCTGCCGGAGGAGCTCGACCAGGTGGTCTTCCAAGCCAACCGATGGCTCGTCCGGGTGGTCTTCCCAGCAGACCAGTTCCCAGCGGCACTGTTCCCACGCAGGCCATGGCGAACATGAGCATCAGCAACCCGCCTAACCACAGGCCTACAACGTCAAGCAGCTCACATGATGATGGCAAGCTGCACAAGGAGAAGAAGAGGAGGAATTTCCTGGGCCTGAAGAAGTAGGGTTCTTTTCGGGAGAGGTCTTTTTCGTCTAGTTCTACAGCGTCAAGTAGCGGAGACAAGGGCAAGAAGCGGCATGCTTGAACTTTTTTATGTTTGTTGGAAGTAGAAGGATATCAATTTTTTTCACTCTTTTTTTTTCTACCACACCTTTTTTTCTTCCTAACTTTTTGCGAGGAAATGTTAATCCTTTTTCAGCACTCCTTTATTTTCTTGTTTTCTCTCAAAATCCTTTTGGGTAATCGTTTCTTATTGTTCTATGTCTAAAAGCGTGGCGTGGAGAATTGAGCGACAAAGTTGTGTCATTTGCGGTGGAGGAATGGGTTGAATGGTTTTATGTGCCGAAGACGTCTTAATACTCATGATGTCCAAGTAATAGAATTTTCTTTCTTTTAAAAAAACAAGTAGTGGGTGTAGTACTTCAAACGACATGGTCGTATATGACGTGTGCAATGAGAATAACGTCAAATCGTGTAAGCTAATCGGGATATATATAAAACAAGTAAAGCCACTCCATGACATGCTCCGCTATTTCACCATGAATCATACATAACAGGAAGCAAATCCGCCCAATAAATCAACTCCGTGGCCAAAAAACTCAAAACCGCGTCTCAACAGCCTTCTTCGCCTTATTCACCCTCTCCTGCGTCCTCTTGACCCGCTCCTGGTCCATTCCCATCCTCCAAGAACAGCCCGCCGCAAATTCACACGTCGAGCATTTAAACGCCTCCTCGATAGCCACGCCCTTGGGTTTTCTGTCGCCGCGCCACCAGCTCATGTCGCCGGCGAGATACGTATCCAGCGTCTGGGGGGAAACGGGGAAGTCGTGCGCGTTGAGCTCACGGCCGTCTTCGCGGTAGACGTACTTTACGCAGAGGATGTGGCCTAGGGAATCTGCGCCGCGGGGGAAGGTGAGGCTGATTTCATCCTTGACGAGGGGTAGAAGCTCGCGGAGGGTGCCGTATTTGAGAAGGTCAGGTGCGCCGGGAGCTGAATCCGACTCGTCTTGAGGTTCGCATCCTTGTGACGCTGTTCTTGGCATCTCTCTGAATTCCTCTGCTGAACTCGTTGGTGAATCGAAGAAAATTTCGTCATGGAGTTCCCCGATTTGGGACATGAATGTGTCGGAGAAGCGCACGTCGGCATCCAGTCCATATCGCCTGAATATTTTGAAAAAGTCCAATTGACCGGCAGCCATGACAGACAAGAAGCGGTGATATAACAGCAGTTGAATCTTTGCGGGGCGTATTATTGCTGGCGATATAGGCGACAAGGTACCCCGTGTTTTGACATCCGCTAGAAAGATCTTGCGATCCCTGCTCTTGGCTTTGTTCGACGCTTTGGGAGGTGGGAAATAGTCGGAAATCATTGATTGGCCCTCGCCGGGCTGCAATCCTTGGCTGGAGAGTTCATCCTCAAAATCCGGGTTCGGGTTGTCGTAGCTTATATCGTCAATGACGCCGTTGACCAGATTGCCGTCGATGAAGCCCCAAACTTCCAGCTCTCTCGTCAAGCCCGTATCCCGCAGCGTTCTCAGCCCCTGAACCAGGTTCCACAGCCTCAGCGCAAATCCGTCTTCTTTCTGCACAATCTCAATCTTGACGGTTGTGTGGACCTCGTCTTCAAGCTTCTTGTGCACCTTGGATCCCTGCTTCATGGCCGGTGTGCGAGTCCTGCGCCCGCCAGGCAGCTGTGTGAGCGTGTACCAGTACTGAAGCTCGCACCATGCTCCGGCAGTCAGGTCGGTTACTGTCAGAGGTCTCTTGGGGAACGCTCGAAATCTCTGCAGAGGTGAGCGATGATCCTCAGATTCGGGCTCGCCGTCGTCGCTGAGCTCTGTAGGTGGCGGCAACTGGACGGACCCAATCGCTTGTAAAGCGCTAGTTACTACATAAGGAATTAGCATCTTAAGAATCGATCGAGAATAGTAAAGTCAGATTCATGCTCACAGTCGGGATATGCGACAGGATCGTGAGCTGAAGCGGCAGATGGGAGAGCCCGTTTCTGCTCTGCACCCTTGACAGACGCCTCTGGCGCTTTCCCCTTATTACCAGGACCAAGCGCCAGTGCATCGTGAGGATATACGCGCCCGTGAAACGCCTTTACTTCCTGCGACGCCTTGAAGCCTGCCACTGTCTTCTCCGCAGCACTTGCAGCTGCGATGAGCGCCACCGCGTCCGTCGACTGCGCATTGGAAGCAAGTTGGATCAGGAGCTCCTCGTCGTCGGTTTCGAAATCGTAGCCAAACTCATCGTCGCTCATGGCTGCCGCAGAAACTGGGGCATGATGCTGCCGTTGCATCTGCGCGGAGGCGAATGCAATGGCGGGGTGACCGTGAATAAGAAGCGCCCGCGGCTCGAGATGCGCGATCGAAACACGCGATCACGTGGGGCTAGGCATCTGCTGAGGATATGCTGTGGCATGTGGCTGGGTGACCTGAAGATGTCAATTACTACTTCCTGTATAGGTATGATTGATTCATACAGATGGGATGGGATTCGAATGAATGAGAGTTACTGGTTGATCACAGTTGAATTCACAATACCATGATGGAGTGCCTGTTGACGGCACACCGTTAATGCCCACCAGCGAATGTCACCATAGGTACAGAATGCTCAACAGCTGATATAAGACCTGTTTCAAACCTCTGCACCGTCCCACCTCGTCAATCGCAGGAGGCTAGTGCCAATTCGCATCTTTGCAGTCACTTGGAGGCATTAATCTCTCATGCCCTCCGCAGCTCGCTCTTATACGAACCACACATCTCGTATATGCAGCGCCGCTGTAAGTGCCATACTGGATAGGCCATTTTGCTAATAATATCTATCCTGGCTACTGCCCAAGGCGGCAAGTGGGCTCAAGCGCGAATCGTCACTCATCCGCAAACGGCTGACTAAGCCCTTCTTTGATCCTGGACAGCTGGCGACGAGTCCATCCAGGCTCCTGAAGCTGCTCAAACCTGGCCTCGACATCTGCAATTTCCCGCCTGCGACACCGCCGAGTCGCCAATTCCAGCGCCCTCTACAGCAGCTGCTTCCATTGCGCAGCGAGCAGCGCGGATCACTGCGAGCGACCTGGCTGCGTCCATCAGAACCCCCCGACCTGGCCTGAGCTTCGGCGGATCCTAGGACCGGCCGCCATTACGAATCGAACACCTCAGCCTCTTCACCCTCTGCGTGGCATGATACCACCACAACTCGACGATGCAGTTACCACGTAGTGCGTCAGCAGCGCTCCTGACGACCTTTCTTGCGGCGCCGCAGCTGGCATCGGCCTTTTACCTGCCCGGCGTCGCCCCGACTTCCTACAAGCCCGGCGACGAGGTCCCTCTCTACGTCAACAGCATCCGCCCCGTGGCTGCGCCGCAAGATGCCCGACTGCACTCGGTCGTGTCCTACGACTACTACCATCCCGCCTTCCAGTTCTGCAAGCCAGAGGGCGGCCCGAAATATGTGTCGGAGAGTCTGGGGAGCATCCTGTTTGGCGACCGGATCATGACGTCGCCGTTCGACCTCAAGATGGGGCAGAACGAGACGTGCAAGTCGCTGTGCGCGGTGAAATATCAGGAGAAGTCGGTCGAGTTTGTCACGACGAGGATCGAGCAGGGATACAGCCTGAATTGGCTTGTGGACGGCCTTCCTGCCGGCCAGCAGATCCAGGACCAGCTCACGGGCACGACCTTTTACAGCCCCGGATTCCTGCTGGGACAGGACGACGAGGCAAGCAACATCATCTTCAACAACCACTACGAGATCTGGGTCGAGTACCACGAGGTCAATAAGAACCCGAACCAGCTTCGAGTTGTCGGCGTTGTTGTCCAGCCCAGCTCCAAGAAGTATGAGGGAGATGCCGATTGCGGCGACAACCACCAGTCGCTCATCTTTGCTCACGGCGGCGGGCCGCAGGATGTCAAGTTCAGCTACAGCGTGTACTGGGTCAAGTCGCCCACGGCCTGGGCCACCCGATGGGACAAGTACCTGCACGTCTTCGACCCCAAGATCCACTGGTTCTGGCTCGTCGATACCGCCATCATTGTCGTCATCCTTGTGCTTACCGTCATGTCCATTTTGGTCCGAACGTTGAAGAAGGATATTGCGCGATACAATCGCCTGGACCAGATCAATCTGGACGATCTGAGTGGTACTTCGGTGCTTGAAGATGGAGTTCAGGAGGACTCGGGATGGAAGCTGGTCCATGGCGACGTGTTCCGATCTCCCTCCCGCCCATTGCTACTCTCTATACTATTGGGCAACGGAGCTCAGCTGTTCGTCATGACGGGATTCACCATTCTGTTTGCTCTGCTTGGTTTCCTCTCGCCCTCTAACCGAGGGTCCTTGGGCAGCATCTCCATCATTCTTTATACCATTCTCGGAATTGTCGGAGGTTACGTGTCTGCCAGAACCTACAAATCCATGGGTGGCGAGCAGTGGAAGATCAACATTGCTCTTACCCCTCTGCTTGTCCCGGGTATCGTATTTACCGCCTTCTTCCTCTTGAATCTGTTCCTCTGGGCTAAGCAGTCCTCTGGTGCCGTTCCTTTCACCACCATGCTTGTCATCGTCGGCATCTGGTTCGTCATCTCAATCCCTCTTTCCTTTACAGGCTCCTGGCTTGGTTTCAAGGCCGTTCAGATCGAGGCTCCCGTCCGCACCAACCAAATTCCTCGCCAAATCCCTCCTGTTACAACATACCTCAAGCCCATCCCCAGCATGCTCATTGTTGGTCTGCTGCCATTTGGTGCCATCTTCGTCGAGCTGTACTTCATCATGAGCTCAATCTGGTTCAGCCGTATCTACTACATGTTTGGCTTCCTCTTCCTCTGCTACGGCCTCATGATTGCAGTCTGCGGCGCCGTCACTATTCTCATGACATATTTCCTCTTGTGTGCCGAGAATTACAACTGGCAGTGGAGATCTTTCCTGGCTGCTGGAATGAGCGGAGGTTACGTCTTCCTCAACTGCCTCTTGTATCTGATTACCAAGGTGAAGCTCGGTGGTTTTGCGGGAGTAGTCCTGTACATTGGTTACAGTGCTTTGATTTCCTTCCTGTTCTTTATTCTTGCTGGTATGTTGCAAGCCCATGTCCCCTTGTATCAAAAATGATGGAAACTAACAAGCTATTAGGCACCATTGGCTACTTTTCTTCTTGGTGGTTTGTAAGAAAGATTTACTCTTCAATCAAGATTGATTAAACACTACAGAGCTATACGCGGTGGCGGCGAGGGTTAAAGGAGTCTTTGAAAAGATTCTTAAGCAACTTGTAAAGTACGTGTATGAACATGGTGTGCGCAACGAATTCTCGTTGATTTGAAAAAAGGAAGGAGGATAGATCAGCAATCTTTCTATTTTGCACATTCAAGGCGACATTGCCTTCGTTTTCTCTTTTTGGTGCAACTATGGAGAAAGTGACGGATTGGGCGGGAAAAGAACATTTTGCGGGATAGACATGTTTCTAATCAGAATATTGACTTTAAATCAAGTAATGTGATTTTCATATTGCGTGTTGTGTTGATTATCTCAATCATATTGATGCTCTATTATCCAATTCTAAGCATAGCTCTCAACACGTGTCGCATGAGTTGATCGAATAATGTAATTAATCCTCATCGTCATCGTCATCCAAGTCATCCAAATTCGTAAACTGAAACTGCTTCTTCTCGGGCCTCGCGCTCGGAGGCGCGTTGACAGCCGCATCCCCGGAAATACCAGCAGCGGTACTCGCTCTCCGGAAGGCAGCCTGCTCCTTTTCTCTCCGCAGCATTTCTTCTTTGCGGAGGCGTTCCAGCTCTTCTCGCCTCTCGCGCTCGCGCGCGGCACGCTCTTGTTTCTCTTTTTCTTCCTTTTCCTTGCGCTCCTCTTCTTCTTTGCGTTTGCGCTCCTCTTCTGCGACGGGGTCGTAGCCTTTGGGATCAATGCCTTGCTCTAGGAGGATTTGGTTGGATGCCAGGGCTCCGGAGCGGATTTTGTCTTCCAGGGGCCAGGGGAAGAAGAGCTGTCCCGAGAGGGGGTTGAGGAACTGGCTCATATTCTCCGGCAGGCTGGTTAGCTGAGAAGTTTGGGTTTGGTCAGGCAGGCTAGACGGTAACACGCCATTGACAGGAGCGGGGCTTTGCGTGGGATTCGGGGTCTGAGCAGAGGGCGTCATGCCTGCCTGAGTCTGAGAGTCGGGCAGCGGGGTTTGGCTCTCTTGCGTCGTTGAGGCGAGGGCGTTTAAGATTGCAGAGGGCGGCATGGACGTCTTGCTGATGCGGCGGGCATAGCTGAGGAGCTCTTCGTAGACGATGGGGTAGTTTGGCTCGGAGGGATAGACGGTGACTTGGGTGGTGACGATGTCTTTGCGGGTTGTCGCGAGGCTGGTGAGGGTTTCGCGGATTTGGGTGTCTAGGGACGTGGAGAGCTGGCGAAGTTGTTGGATCTTGAGGTGGTTGTTCTGATGCGTTTGCACTGGGCCATGGTTAGTATTTGTGTCATGGGTGAAATGCGAGACTGCTTCCACATACCTTCCTCCAGTCCTTTGCAGAGCTCATCGTCGGCAGTCTTGAGCTCCTCTGCCTGGACAGTGGAGGGGTGGTATTTGGTGACGGAGTCGATTAGATTAGCGAGAGCCTTTTCCAGGCGCTCAAAGCGGGTGTCGATGTACGTGTCCATCCTGACTATGGCTCGGCACTTGCAGCGCAAAACGGGAGATCTTGAGAGAAGAAACGAGGCTGGTTTCATTGCCCGAAAAGGTCTTGGATCGCAGCTTGTGTGGGGCCAGCCAGATGGGCTCGTATGATTGGGCGCCGCAATTCGAGATTGGCTTAGTCAGGGCCTCAGGCCAAAATCTCGCCCGAGAATCGCCGGCATCTCCAAACTCGCGCATTTTTGAGTGACGGCGCATTTCCTCCACGACGGCATTGACGAGCAATTGAACGATATCTGCGGCTTTACTCGCTACCAACAGTCAAGATGGTTTCTCAAGTGCGTCCCGGTTTATCCTGCTTCGACTGCTGACCCTTTACACGGCCGGCAGAATGGCCTTTTCGGAATGTCGAAGTGATGAAAGCTAACTTTTTTTGCTGCGAATAGACTCCCTTCCGCGCTGCGGAATTCAAGAGCGCTTTCGGCCCCAAGTACGTTCGAACCATACGATCCTGAGCATGGAATATTCTGCGATTCTGCAATCTGCCCTGTCTTGGAACGACTTGCGAAAGGCTTTCCGAGGGGGATCTCGTGCAGCTTGGATATTGGTTCAAGCGGGCTAACGTTTGCGCAAAGATACGCTTTCCAGCCCAACTTCAAGGGCATCAGCGTCCAGACCGCCACCCGATAGTAAGTCGACGGACTTGTTTTTGTTTCAATTTCACGCCGGGGGGGGGGGGGGGGGGGGGGGGGGGTTGAAGAGGAGTAGCGGGAAGAAGTCTTTTGGTCTCATAGTGGGGTGATTGATACCGGGAATTGTCATGCGATATCTTGGCTACATTATGCGACTATCCTAGACTCTGGGAGCTGTCTCTTCAGATCTTCCCCTGAAAATTCGACTTTTGGCAGACACAGGACCCAGCTTGCTAACTCGTCAACAGCGGCTTCCGATCTGCCACTATTGGTGCCGGGCTCGGTATGGCTCTGGTCCTCTTCGCCTCCAGCCTGCCTCGTTTCCGCGCCGATGTCCTCTCTGTAAGTTATTGCTGCTAAAATGCCAGGGATATATACTAACGGGTTTAGAAAATCCCTATTATCGGCAGCACCTGGGAGAAGAAGGAGATCCACCCCGCTGACAACGTAAGCTCTGTGGTTTTGTTTTCTGTTGAGAGTTTGATGCTAACTGTTGCGTCGATAGCCTTTCTAAATGCATTTACCTCTGGATTGGTGTTTGGTGAAAACTGTAAGGCTTTGCGCAGCGACTGCGGTAGCTTGCCTTTGTATAAGAGATACACAATAGACATATTCTAAACAACTGCATTTACAAAAGTGATGTGTTTATGAATGAACTATAATATTTCCTTTTTGCCGTAAACCATTTAGGCGTGTGTAGAGGAGCATAGGTACCCGTAGTCTCGCCCAAACATGGTCGACTTGTTGATACATCTTGCACAGTGTTTATATGTGATTCTCACTGTCTGCGTCTCATTCATCTTGCCAGCTCATCTCATTCCGACCTGCTGCCAATTCAACGCCCTGACACGCCTCAGCCCATGCAAATTCATCTCAAAATGGAACGCTCGTTATAATTGCCAAAGATTTTCTTCAATTTTTTTCTGGATCACTTTGAAAACGAAGCAAAGCCTTCCACCAATATGGCATCGCCACCGGGCGCCCCTGACGCCCTCACAAACTTCAAATTCGCATCATGGGCTGTCGGCGCTGTACCAATCGCTTTCGTCCTTCATATGCTGCTTTTCAGGACCTGCGGAAACAATTCTGGGAGTCTAGGTCTGGGGTTTACCGTTTTGCTAGCGGCAGCAGCGTTTCTCTGGCTGGGTGTGGTGTCTGAAATTGTTCCCGAGCCGTATCTAGTGAGTATAATCAGTTCTGCAAAGTGCACAGTATGCTAATCGGTTATGTGAAATCAGGATGAAGTATTTCACATTCCCCAGGCGCAGAGGTATTGCGAGGGCAGATTCTTGGAGTGGGATGATAAGATTACTACGCCCCCGGGATTGTAAGTTGGAGGCTCACTGATATAAAGGGGAGCAATTATACCAGAGAGACTAACAATGCGGCTAGGTACTGGATATCAATCTTGATCCCTCAAGCAGCCAAAAGCATCGGCCTCATCACTTCTCATGCTTGTGATCCCAAGACCCTCAGGGCAACCAACGCAATCGGCATCATCGTGCTGAGCTACATAGCCCTGCTCTGTCGAAACGCAATCGAAGCACGTCTTCGCCAAGCGCATTCATCCACCAGCAGCTCCACATCTCAATATGCGACTCACACAGCCTTCAATATTGCTCTTTTCCCCTTACTCTTTTTCTTTTCGGGGCTATACTACACAGACGTTGTATCTACGGCTGTTGTCCTCGCATCCTTCTTGAACCATCTTCATCGCATTGGTCGTGATCAGAGTTCCTTCTTGAGCGATGTCATGACTATTGCCCTAGGGCTATGCAGTCTCACCATGAGACAGACGAATGTGTTTTGGGTTGTTGTCTTCATGGGAGGTTTAGAGGCTGTTCATGCTGTCAAGAGTCTGCGGCCAAAGGCGGTTGTCCAGCCGCACATGACGTCGCTGTCGGAGCAGATGTTGTTTTTCTCCAAGAGATGGTCTGTTGGACATGTGCATGATTTGCCATTGAACATGGCATACCCCGAAGGTCAGGACACGTAATCCAGCTCAGAGTGCAAGTGCTAATCGAAGAACCCCAGACATGCTATTCACCGCCGTCAGTCTCATAGTCGCAGCACTCTGCAACCCCTTACGGCTCATCAAGCAGATATGGCCCTATATCGCCGTCCTAGCTGCCTTTGCAGGATTCGTAGCATGGAACGGCGGCGTGGTCCTTGGCGACAAGTCTAACCACGTTGCTACCATACATCTCCCGCAGATGCTCTACATCTGGGCCTTTTTCGGCTTCTTCTCACTCCCGTTATTCGTCCCGTATGCAATCCTAGCAATCGATGCTATACGGAGCATCTTCATTTCACGGAAAGACAAGACCACGCCCAAAAAGAGCAATACAGCATCACAGCCAACGCCGTCGCTCCCACTAAAACTCTTCACCTTCATCTTCAACAATCGACTTCTCTGGCCGCTATACCTGGCCGCTACGTTTGTCCTGTCCGCTCTCGTCGTCCGCTTCAACACCATCATTCACCCGTTTACTCTCGCCGACAATCGCCACTACATGTTCTACGTCTTCCGGTACACCATTCGCCGCGCGCCTTGGATTCGCTATTTCCTCATCCTGCCGTATACGGCCAGTCGCTGGCTCGTCTGGGGCACCCTATCCGGCTGCACGAATTGGATCGGAGCTCACAGGGACGCCTGTTCGGCACATTACCACTCATCTCGCCCGTCGCCATTTACCTGCGATCCCTTTGCCGTCGCAGATGTTGGCGCATCTACTTCTAAAATTTGCCAAGAAGAGACAAAGGAGGACACTAAGCAAGACCCCCTCTTGTTCTCAACAGAGCCTATCCCAACATCCACCGGGCTCATTTTCCTGCTCGCCACCAGCCTTTCGCTCATTACGGCGCCATTGGTTGAGCCTCGCTATTTCATCATTCCATGGGTCATATGGAGGCTGTTGGTGCCTGCCTGGAGACTGCACGACCATCAGGAAGAGAATAGTCTGTTTGACGGCGCCAGTTCAACATCCTTCTGGGGTAAAGTCATCGAATTTTGTCGCGGTTACGACGTCCGGCTGATTCTGGAAACAATCTGGTTCATTTTGATTAATCTCATCACGGGATACATATTCCTCACCAAACCCTATATTTGGAAGGCTGAAGATGGAAGTATCCTCGACGGAGGAAGATTGCAGCGCTTTATGTGGTAGATTGAAAAGATTTATAGATACTGAATTGTGTTTGCTTAGAGGCTGTGATAAAGCCCCATTTCTTCTTATGCCAGTATGATTGTAAAAAGTTCCACTTGTAAAAATGTCGGTTGTAAAAAAGGTTTGCAGATAAACAAGATTCCGAGCCCAAGTGCAAATAACGCCGCGCCCATGTTCCCAGTATCCAAAGCCCAAGATTCCCAAGTCAAGGCCTTTCCTGTAGGCATTGTTTTGATGATTTACATCCTGATATTGCCCATGTCCAATAACAAAACTCGCTCTAGTCTTTTATATACTTTTTTTTTCTCATGCTGATGGTGAAGCAAGAAAGAGTGAGTAAGAAAGAAGAAGAAAAGATGATGCAGTCATTCTGAAGGTGTTTCATGATGATGTTGTCACCAGCCTATAAACTTAGGCGATCAAGACTCAGGCCATCATTACTCCTTACCCTTCGAATAACGCCCATCTTGAAAAACTTCTCCTCTCCTGCCGCCGTCCTACCGCCGATATACCACTTATCCGCGCCGAGCGCATCGCGAAAGCCTTCGCTACTGCTATCGCTGCCCCTTCTGCGAGAGTTGGGAATAGGAATGGGCCCGCCAGGGGAACCGCGCGGCGTGTGGATGGCGACGTTGGTGGACGATGTTGTGGCGGTGTTTGTGGAGATTGCGCGGGCAGCCGAGGATGTGGTGGAAGATGCGGCCGCGGCTGACGTGGAGGCGGCAGCAGCAGCAGCAGCAGATGCAGAAGCGGCCTGCGATGTGTGTTTGGTGGCTTGTTGAGAGAGGGCGGGCGCTTGTTGTCGGAAGGAGTTGAAGAAGGAAGAGAGGAAGAATGGACGCTGTGACGGCATCGTTTTTGCGGTCCTCTTCTCCCTGTGTGGCGATGTATAATTTGTTGTAGTTGACTAGATATCGATGGCTGATGGAGGCTGATTATAGGTGTTATCAAATTCAGATTCTGATTTACGCGCGTGCTTGTGCGTGCGCGCTTGTGTCTTTGTGTGCCCGTCGGTAGGGTTGGGATGGCACGGGATGCCGCTTGTGGACGTTCCCGGGCTGCAGAGATTATGCAGTGGCTGCCGCTGCAGATGGCCAGAGCCTATCGAATGAGACAAAAGGTCGTCGCGGTTGGGCTGCGACGCGGTGAGGCCCAGCGGCGATGCAGAGACGGCGCAAAGAGTCGTATCTATGGCGATAGGCCGTCCAGGAAAAAGCCGAGGAGATGAGAGGCGTCACCGTCAGAGGCTGCCAAGGGAGAGATGGGACGGAAGAGAAGATGGCGGGTGTCGCACAGCGTCGGGAGAGTCGATGGGACGAGCAACGTTTAGGAGAGGCCGCGGCGCGATTATCGAAGACGCAAGGCAGAGCTGGAGCGCAAGGGCCGGTCGTCCGGAGATGGATCTGGCAAGATGTCGCTGGTGGTCCGATGTTTCTTGAGACCGAGATTCTGACGTCGAGGTCGGCAAAACTCGGGCGCTGGCGACCAGGGCAGCAGTGGCTAATGGCGGGGCCGTGATAGGCTGGAGGGCCTGGAGGAGCCTGGAGAAGGGGCCTGGAGCCGCTAATAGCCTAGTACAGTAGGGGCTGCTAGGAGAAATCTGGGGATCACGGACCAGAGCCTGCAAGTCACACTGTGCACGTGCAAGAGCAGATGAGGGTGGCATTCATTGATCGATCTGGGGCTTTATTTATCTCTGCACCTTAGCAGGTGGGCTTCTACTTGTATACAGATGCAACACACGGCCTTTATATCTTGATGCCGTCTGGATGCGGGGATGGGATGGATGAATGGATCGCAAACACGATCAAGGGCCTCAAATGGCTGGCCCGGCTCATAAACGGGGCGTCCGGCACAAAAGTTTGGCCTGCCCTTGACACAACATGGCGTGAGCTTTCGGCCGGCAGATCTGACGTGCATTTCTTCATGCACGCGCAAGACGCCGTTGGTCGCATTATGAAGCTATTGATGCAGATTGATTCGATTCTCCGCATCCATGGAGTCGAAAATCGGGGGTTGCATTCCAGAGCGCCCAGAGCGTCGACGTCGACCATCAAGTGGTCACGTTGTGCACTGCCTGATGGGGCTCTTTTGATTTTGAGCTGTTTTTTGTACTCGATGCTATTGTATTGCTGTAATAGCTAGAGTGCATGCGGGAAACGAAATGGGTTGGGACGGGAGTCATGTGCTCTGCTTTTGCTCGGGAAAAAAAGGAGCACGATGGATGCGGCAGGGCCTGCGACTTGCGTGATGACCTCGGCTTAAAGGAAGAATAAGACCACAGAGCCGTGCCTGGGGACATGGGGATTCAGCTGAAGTCTAGGATACTGTCTTGACTGTCTCTTGAATGCTAACACACAGTGAATACCTTGGATGCCGGATGATTGAAGGACGCCCTTTATGCGCGTTTGCTGGGGAGAAACGGGCTAAACCAGAAGCAGCAAGAGATGTGCTCGGCAGTCCAGAAGCCTCTTGGAATCTCAAGCAGCAAAACGTTTCTTTTTGTCTTCTGCAAGCACTATCAACCACGCCTCCGGCAGTTCGCGAGTGCAGGGATACTTGGCCGTCTTGAGCATGAATACCCCGTATTACCTGCGTCTGCTAGATGGGAATAAGCGCTGGAAACATGGGCATGATCGATTGTATGAACAACACGAAATCAGAGTTGTAGGTTGAACCAACAAAGTCTATTTCTATCGAGTATCGGCATTCTATATTTTATACGCCAAATGATGCTAAATGCAAAAAATCGAAGACTCCTCAACTACACCATGATGCCCCCATTCACCAGCACCGTCTGGCCCACAACCCATGAACTGTCTCCGCTGGCCAGGAACTTGACCGTGTTGGCGATATCCTCCGGTTCGCCAAGCCTGTTAAAGGGGCTCCACGCCTTGATCGTGTTGACTAGGCCCTCAGGCTTGCCCTTGTAGAACAGCTCCGTGGCAGTTGGACCAGGCGCCACGGCATTGACGATGATGCCCTTGGCAGCCAGTCCCTTGGCCATGACTCGAGTCATCTGCTCGATGGCGCCCTTTGTAGCCGCGTAGAGGAGATACTTTGGCGATACCGATGAATGGTGGCAGACGCCCGTAGAGATGAATATGATGTGTGAGCCGGGTGGCATGTGGGGAACTGCCTTCTGAGCCAAAAAGTACGGGCCCTTGACGTTGAGGTCGAAGCTCTTGGCAAAATCGTCCTCGGTGGTGTCTTCGACGTCTCGCATCAGCATCAGGCCCGCATTTGCCACGATGGTATCGATGCGGCCGAACTTGTCGACGGCGGCCTGGACGAGGCGGTCGATGTCGTTGATATTGGCGGCGTCAGCCTGCACGGCAATGGCACGGTCTGCGCCAAAGGAGTCGACGAGGGCGTTGGCGGATGAGGCGTCGTTTCGGTAATTGACGACGATGCGGGCGCCTTCTCGGTGGAGGCGCTGGGCGCAGGCCTTGCCGATGCCGCTGGAGGCGCCGGTGATGAGGATGACTTTGTCTTGGAGAGACATGCTCTGTATTGTTTTGATGTACAAGTATTCTATGATGGTTGATGATGGATGCGGTTTGGAATTGTTGTTGGATTGTATGTGTTCAATTTGTTGATGTTTGTTGATGCTGATGATGAGACACTCATTTCGTGGAAGATGCCGTCCATATATATACAATATCTATTATTAATTGTCTTATCTACATCTGTGGCTAGTTTCCAAATTCACGGGTTTATGATGCCGTCCCGGAACAGCGAAATAACACGATGGCAACTGCACCGGATTTGAAGCCGTCGAAGCAACTCCCGAGCTGTAAAATCGAGAGCTTGCGGTCCCGCGCTGCTGCATTTCCGGACTAGCGCATCGGGCGTAGAGCATCAAGGCGAGCGTCTATAAATCCGATGGCGCTAATCGCTTCGGCTTTCGCTTTACTTGATTGAAATTTGAATATTCCACCATTGCACGCATCTTCTGGGTGGTGTTCCGAGATAAGAGATATAAATTACAACAGCGTTTTTACAATGGAATGCTCATGCCTTCTAGAGATAATTAGCTGCACATAATGCCGGCACGCATATAACATGGATGCTAGCATTCCACGACTACGGCATACAAAGAGAAAATAGTGCTAAATAGTTGATACGCTATTATACGTATGACACTGTATTCATATGCTAAGAAACTGTTGGCTTTCGTCCAATTGCTCCAGGGTGCAGTCAGGCTGAAGTAACCCAAGTTTAGTGGTTCGCGAGCAATAGCAATGATGCCGTAAATGTCCCGCGACTTGGGACCGAAATACTATCGACAGTTGAAGTGCTACAGAATAATGAACTTCTTAGGAAGATATAGGGACGCTGAGAAGTCCCGCTATCAATGCTATATGGTCTTTATACGCCGTTTAGTCCACGCATATAGGTCCTAATAAACATGTAAGCTTCGTGGAATTAGATGAAAACATGCAGTGAAATCTGGGTGAATGATGCTGAACTTCTTCTATGTTGCCAGCGTACATGCGGCGCACTCGGCATAAGCCCAAGTGCTTGAAGAGGCTGAATTTTCGGGCAGGCACACCAAGGCGGCTGACTTCATTCACCTGTGCTCACAATGGTCGAGTACACGTGCCACTGTAGCTATGGCAGAGATTAAAAATGCTGTGAAGGGTGAGGAAACATTTCTTTCCCATTTGGGGCAATCAATGGACGAGCGCTTCCATACAATGCGTCGGGAGGAGTTAAAAATGCTGTGAAGTGCATACTCCGCATTCCTTAGGCGCTCCACTTCAGCTGTAATCACTTACATATGGACATCCTGCAGCTTCGTCTATAGGTAGGCATGATATAGGTGTCTGTGCAGGATAGCAACGATAACAATTTGACATATAAATTGAAAATATATTTTTTAAACGTCATATAAGTCCCCGAAGTAAGCACCTAGTATAGCAATTACTCGCCTATGGAGCTGCAGTTGGTTATGTGGCAATGACAGTGTCTGTAAAGAGCCATAATCACATACTCCAACTTAGTCACTCGTTCCCAAACGCGCATCTTACATCGCAACAATTTCACGCAAATTTAATCATGGGCAGCTGGCAAGCATATCTCGGCTCATGGATGGTCTGGTGGCGATTCAAAGCATCGCTCCAATCCACCAAGGCCCTTCGCCAGCGCATCGAAAATGATCGTCAGACCAAGAGCACGCGCCCGCCAGCGCATCTAGAAGCGCAGTTCATCATCGAAGAGCGCCATCTTGGCGGCTGTACTCTCTACGATGTAGCCCCGAAATCTGAAATGCCGAACCAGGCTCGCATCTTGTATCTTCACGGCGGCTGCTTGTTATTCGAACTAGACGCGGTGCACTGGCAGCTGGTGGCAATGCTTGCAGAGCGACTCCAGGCCGTGGTGACGATGGCGATATTCCCGCTGGCGCCGGAGCACACTCTGATGGAGATTTTCGATGCCGTGAGGCCGGTATACGAGGATTTTGCTCTGCCGTCACAGGAAAAGACGCCCTTTTTTGTTGTGGGCGATTCCACCGGCGCGAGCTTGGGCCTTTCTCTTACACAAGAGGCTCTGAAGGCAGGCCGTCCAACGGCGTCGCGACTCGCGTTCATGTCTCCTTGCGTGGAATTCACTTTTCTGAATCCAGAGCTGCGGGAAGCTGCCAAGACGGACCCGTGGCTGGATGTTCCCGGCTTTGAAGAGGCGGTGCGGTATCTTTGCCCGGATGTATCGCCCGATGACCCGCGGGTGAGTCCGCTGTATGGAGACGTCAGCAGGCTTCCGCCGACATTGATATTTGCTGGATCAACTGAGATGTTGACACCGGATATCAGGAAGTTTGTGGCTAATGTGGTAGAACAAGGACGAGAGATTGTGTACGTGGAAGGAGAGGGTTTGATGCATGTGTGGCCATTGATACAGTTTATACCAGAAGCCAGAGAAGCCGTGGATAAAATGGTAAGATGGTTAGAATTAGGCAAAGGCGCATGATGTAAGATTGTAAAGCTTTGGACCAGATGTTTGAATTGGAGGGGATTTATCTATCAGTCAGATGGAGTGGTATAGGAACAGGATACTTGGAGGATTGGATGAGATATTTTCTCTCATTGTTGTATTGCGTTGGAAGCTCTTTTACGATTTTTTTATACCAATGTGCAAACCCGAACATGAAATTACGTTGCAGTTGAATCCACAAATTATAACCCACGCAACGCTTTACAGCCATTGTCTGACTGCACTGTTTGCATTCCTCATCTCGACTTAAAATGTATACCAATGGCATTGACATCGGCATCATTGGGCTTGTCTATTAAGAATACATAAATAATAGTATAAATTCTGTCTCCTCAGTAAAAAGCCTCCGACGGGTATGCCACCCAGAGACTGCAACAGCCGCCGTCTAGTTCTTACCGAGCAGCTCCAAATAGTGGCCCACAACTGACACCACTTGTTCCTCGAATCTCTTTGCCTTGAATCCAAACACCTTCTCTGCCTTGGTACCATCTACCTGCGTCTTGAGCGTCTCCAGCTTCTCAACAGTCTCAAAGCTGAATATGCCTTCGGCAGCTGCTTGAGGGAAATGCTTCTTGATGATGTTGGCGGATTTTCGCCAGTCAAACTGTTCGAGATGATGTGATCCGACCAAGAAGTCCTGATTGCCCTCCACTTTAGGATCCAAAGACAGAACATGAAGTCTAGCAACGTCATCAACGTGGACGGGGGCGCCTGCAATGGGGGTTGGTCGTGGCGTGCCAAGCAGCGGGCCCATTAGCATGTTGTTGGTGCCCCTGACAATCTGCTCGGCGGTTGTGACAGTCTCGTCGCGTCCAAGGACGAAGAGAGGGAAGATGTGAATGAGGTCGAAAGGTGGTTTTCTCTCATCGATAAACTCTTTCGCCTTGTTGAACGCTGCGGATTTGGATGCTCCGTAGGCGTCAAAGAGGTTGGCAAATGGACCGTGAACTGTCGGAGTACGTGTTTCCTCTGCTCGAGCATTAGTAGAATGAACAATCAAGGCATAGTAGGCTCATAGGGCTAGAAAATTCGACCAGATAGCTTACCATTGATGTATTGTCCCGAGCGCAAGCCTTGTGGAGTGACGACAGAAAGGATAGACCCGGTAATGACGACCCTCTTAATACCGGTGGTCTTGGCTGCGGACTCCAGGATGCCGACAGTCCCCTGAATAGCTGGCTGGATCAGGTAGCTCTCATAGTCAGCTCCGGGAGGAGTGTTGCTTGCTAATGGAGAAGCAACGTGCACAATGTATTCGACGCCCTGAACAGCTTCGTCGTATGCTCCTGCAACGGTGATGTCTGGCACAATTACGCTGGTCAACTCTGAGGCGTACGGCGCAACAGGCTTGAGTTTTGATATTCTGTCAAAGCCGGCTTGGTTTCGCACTGCAGCCCGGACTTTGTAGCCTGTTTCAAGGAGGAGAGTCAGGACTCGAAATCCAATCATGCCAGTGCCTCCGGTAAGCTGTAGGTGGTAAGTGATGAAGTTTTACCATGAACAGAACGTCAAACACTCACTAATACAAGTTCGCCTGCCATGATTGTTGTGAACTGAATTAAGTTATAACTTGGCTATAAGATGAATAGACGAAAAATGAGACTTGAAGTGAGGATATTGGAAGGTATGGATATTTATAAGACTGATGTTAGAGAGAATTACTTATGAGATTTGTTATAGGAGCTGAAGCTGGCCTTGATGCTAACGAATATAAATATAGTTGAATGATTCATTTCAAAGCCAGTCGAAGCTAACGAAACGCCATAACACTCGGAGCCTCGGACAGTACGGCGTTCGGCCAAATCAATACTATGCTTCAATTCTTGAGTTGTAGTTCATCTAATGTTGTGTCTTGGAGGCAATGGATAAAGATTTGTAATACAAGTAGGATGTATCAATCCTTCGCGCACGCCATGGTTTCGCTCTGTCTAAGCCCAAATGCGTTTCGGCCGCCTTTGGAATTATGAGTGGGTGACCCACGAAAGATCCAGCTGCTTTCCGAATGCGCATAATGGTCTGCAGATGGTGTTGTCAATGGCGCATTTAATTGGCGGGAAAGATTAATTCCCGCATAAAGCCGAAAAATCCACCCAAACTTGGGCAGTTTCATGGAGTGCCTCGGTCTGAGAGAATGATTAGTATTGACTATTTCGATGGCTCCAACACCTTTTGTTTATCCAATTAATAATATTTCTGCAGTTGATATTGCAAGACATTGGCTTATTAATGTTGTTGAAGAGATGCGTCGATATAATCGTTGGACATAGAATTCCGATTGTGAATTCGCACCCGTCTCCGCAGCGCACAAAAGCCGATGCAGCGGTGGTGGCAACTGGAGTTGACATAGTACATGTTAAGATAGACTCTTCAGGCCTTGATGTCAGCAACACTTTTGCTTATCCTTTTGCTTTTCAATTTGTCTCAGGCCAATAACGTCTATTTTTTGGGCAACTGCTTGAAATCTTTGCCGTCAGCGACATGAAAAGCAAAGACATCATTGTGCTATGCAGGGCGCCTTAACCATCACCTTCAACTCGCTGACTGGTACTTACTAACATCTGACCAAGTATAGAGATGGCTATATCGCATGCAAGTTCGGAGCACCTTTTGCCTCTTTCGTAATTGTCCCTGATTATAAAGTGGTCTTTACAAACTCAGGCTGTAGAAGACGGGCTTTAGTGGACTGTGAGTTTGGACGGCATGGCACAATATCTGTGAACGGTAAAACCCGCGTTTAAGCTCGAAGACGGACAGCTTTTTCTGTTTGCTTTTTATAACTAAAATCAAATGCATTAGCTTAACAAGGGTGAGACTACCATATAGCCCAAAAATACCTTCTTACGACGAGCTAGCAAGAGATAAACAATTGTACAAATCAAGAACGATTTATTTGAAGCTGATGCTTCGAAATGTTCGGCTGAACGCGTTATATTATAGATAAGCACTGCGGCAATATTGAGATAGTGATTAACGCATTGTAACTTTAGGGGTGGTAAGAAGTAGGTTTCTACTTGATCAAATTGAAAAGAATAGAAGGTCTCGTGGTTGGTAAGTATTGAAATGAATCATGGTCAATTATCTTTACCCTGAAGATCGGATGTGTGCTATGAAAGCTGTAATAGTGGCATTCCTAGGGTCCTTAGTGAGTGAGATTGCCAGCAGCGGGATGGCCTTAAAAACCGGCTGAATTTTAGTATGATAGTATTTACTCGTTAGAATGAGATGAATGAACAAGAAAATAAATTTGACGTCAATGTTCGCGACACAAGCGCTTTTACGAGTACGATCAGCCGACGTAGAGTGTGGTTTCTGAGACGCTTAATAATTCTACCGATGCTAGACGGTAGTATCGCCAAAACGTTTACACATGAGCTATGTAAGCCAGCTATGGGCAAGCTTAGATGGCCACATTTAAGCTTCAACGCTGACGTAAATCTTCGTTGTTTGCGCAAATGATTTTTTCTTCATTGAACATCCAGCATTTGGCCGCCATGTTCGACGGATTCGATACATTCACCATAACAACGCAGGCTGAACCACCTGTCTCAATCTTCGGCATTAGAAGCGGCGATGCCTCTGCAGCGAAGCGTCCACCGTTACTACTTCTTCACGGCTTTCCCCAAAGTCACCATATATGGCACCAGGCAGCAATACAATTAAAAGACAAATACAACATTGTCATTATCGACTTGCGAGGGTATGGAAATTCGTCTAAACCGGAAGATGTATCGCAGTATGCAAAGAGTCTCATGGCTCGGGATTGTATAAAAGTGATGGACGAGCTTGGCATCACTGGCCCATTCTTCATCTGCGCTCATGATCGCGGCGCAAGAGTGGCGCATAAGCTGTGCGTTGATTATCCGGATCGCGTGCGCAAGGCTATATTCCTCGATATATGTCCTACTCTTGCAATGTATACGGTGAAGCATCCGAACTTTGCAAAGATGTACTGGCACTGGTACTTTTTGATCCAGCCATCGCCGCTGCCTGAGACACTCATATCCGCAAGTCCTCGGCGGTTTGCGGAATTGTTCATGGGAGGACGGCAAGCGAGTGGACTTGCAATATTTGACAAGGAGAGTCTAGGTCACTATGTTTCTCATCTCGGAGATGCAGAAACGATACATTCAATGTGTCAAGACTATCGAGCGAGTGCTACCTTGGACCTGGAAGAGGCACGGGAAGATATCAAGCTGGGGAAATTGATCAAAAACCCACTGAGAGTTTTATGGGCTAGACATGGAGTGATTGGAAAGCATTTCCATGCGATCAAGGAGTGGAAGGCTGTGAGTGATGCCGCGGTTGATGGACATGATGTTGATTCTGGGCATTATCTGCCGGAGAATGTGCCAGATGAGGTTGTATCCAATATTTTGGAGTTTTTACAATGAATTATCTGTCACTGGATGCTTAAAGACCTTTTCATTGAAAATTGAACTCAGTCTTTGTTACCAAGTCTAATCTATGATGATGCAAGGAGTACGTCTATAATGGAGCGCAGTTCCGAATGTCCCAATGAGTCTGGGATGAAGGACACAAAGTACAAAGGAAGAGGCACACAATATTAGCTCTACGGATAGGACGCAATTTAAGTACGGAGTACAAAGCATGATAATGCACTTGGTCGTTTAAACCCCGCAGACCATTTTGATCATCATTAGCATACATGTAGTAATAGAACTGTACAATCTGATGCTACGATGTTCCATTTGGGGGACGTCTTAGCAGGTATATGCCCGACTTGGCAAATTACCCGAATAGGAAGATTGACTCGGGTGAGCTTTCTAGCTACGTCATCAGCGTTTGAGCTCTTCATTGCCGCGCAATCTTTGTGCAGAGAGTAATTTTGACCAGATTGGTAGAAAATTCAGCCTCTACTTTAAATAGACAATTTATACAATCGACACTCGGCTGGCCTCTTTATATGCGCTCTCTGCGGTGCTTGGACGCTTCGGAGTACATGGTGATGTATTATACCCCCGCCAATCGCCGGCTGCTTTTGTATGCGAAACATGCGGCACAAAGAACAAGCGTACAAGTGCGTCTGTTGATCATTTGCTACGCACCTTGATCATCTCGCTTTCATCATTCCGTCATATATGTGTTTCGAACTGTTCGACCCATTCTTTGAAGCATCTCTCACTACTACAGCAAAGCAAACATGGCGCCCAAGCCTCTCAAGATCGCAGTCATCCCTGGCGATGGCATCGGCAAGGAAGTGATGCCAGCAGGCGTGGCATGCTTGGAGGCTCTCTCCAAACTTTACAATATTCCGATGCAGCTTGAGTGGTTCGACTTTGCGAGCTGTGACTACTACCAGACGCATGGCGACATGATGCCTCCCGACTGGAAGGAAAAGCTGCTTCAGTTCGACGCCATCTACTTTGGCGCCGTGGGCATGCCCGATATCGTGCCAGACGACGTCTCACTGTGGGGGAGCCTGATCAAGTTCCGTCGCGAATTCGATCAGTATATCAACCTTCGTCCATGCCGCTTGATGCCGGGAGTGCCTTGTCCTTTGGCCAACCGCAAGCCGGGCGACATTGACTTTTGGATCGTGCGGGAGAACACCGAGGGAGAGTACAGCAGCATTGGAGGAAAGATGTTTGAGGGAACGGACCGCGAGGTTGTCATTCAAGAGACGGTGATGACGCGAACGGGAGTTGATCGCGTGCTTCGATATGCCTTTGATCTTGCGCAAAGTCGGCCGCGCAAGAAGCTGACCAGCGCGACAAAGAGCAATGGAATCAGCATTACCATGCCTTACTGGGATTCTAGGGTACAGGAGATGGCCACCAAGTACCCCGACGTCAGCGTCGACAAGTATCACATCGACATCTTGACGGCTCATTTTGTGCAGCGGCCCAACATCTTCGACGTGGTAGTCGGCAGCAATCTATTCGGCGACATTCTATCTGATCTCGGCCCAGCTTGCACAGGCACCATCGGAATTGCCCCGTCGGCAAACATCAACCCCGATGGCAAATTCCCAAGTCTCTTTGAGCCCGTCCACGGCAGCGCTCCGGACATTGCTGGAAAGGGCGTTGCAAATCCGGTAGGCATGATTTGGGCCGGCCAGATGCTGCTACAGCATTTTGGGCATAAAGAGGCTGCAGATGAGCTGCTTCGGGCGATTGAGACTGTCATGGCTCGCGCCGAAGTAAATGTGCTTACACCAGATATTGGCGGTAAAGGGACGACGAGTGGGTTTGGAGAGGCAATTCTGAATGAGATTTTGGCGAGGGCAAACGCATCAAAGGCATAGATATGGAAGATGCTTGCAGGGCGCGTTGTTGGATTCAGTGCGACTTACATGTTGCCAAAAATCCTGGATGATTTTACATGCCAAGATTATGAGCATATTAGACTTGGTTCTTCGATAGGCCACAAGGTTGTTGAATAGTATAAGAGCAACAAGAAATAAACATGCCATCCTTCTCTCGTCTTCTTCCACCGTCAACGCCGTGATGTAAGCAACGTGCAACTAAGCCACATCAACACAACCCGTAAGATCCAATTTGTCAGCCTCGTTCAAGTGCTGGATCCGCACTTTCTGCGGCATTATCACCCCCATGTGTCCGCAATATACCGCAGACCGATTAATCAACCCGAGGCCCATCCAATCGCCCTTCCAGCGCGTCGCTATCCATCATGAGCCGCCGGTACGAAACTCTGGCGACTACTCCAGCGCCCTTTGCGTGCCTGGCCTGCCGGGATTCTAAGCGCCGATGCGATCGATCCATTCCGCAGTGCAAAGGCTGCGTCCAGTGAGCCTCTCCCTAAACCCCTTGCATTGCAGTGTCCACAGACCACTATAGAGGACTGGTATTAACCAGTGACAATGCCCTGTTAGGAAGCGAATCGTGTGCGACTATCCGTACCGCCGTAAGAAGCGAGAGCGAAAGCGACAAGCCACCCATTCTGCCATCTCTCCCATTTCAGGTCTTCTCACAGACCGTTCTCCCGGTTCCGGCTCAGCGGAAAACTCTCAGGCAAGCCCGGGCTATTATGAAGGCCTCCATCTCGCGCCGTTGCAACCAGCCGGTGCCAATTTCCTCACTGAGCGGTTCCTGGACCCTGAAGGCTTCCGCAGCGCCCAGCTGAAAGTGCCCGAGTTGGACGTGGATTACCTAATTACAAAGGATGTATCCGACTTTGTTGGCGATGTTGCAAACATCAAGGCCATATCGGACAAGTTCTTTAATTCTGTCCACGAGTGGATGCCGATTGTATCCAAGATCCAGTTTCTGGCCAACTTGGTCAGTTCGTTGACTCACAAGCGCGCCGAGCTCTTTTTCCTCATCCTCGCTATGAAATTGGTTTGCGAGCCGGGTTCCGGTTCGAGAACACCGCTTTATCAAGTAACCAAGCGGTTGCAGCATCAAATTGGAAATTCTGGAGTTTTGTCTCTCCGCGTAGTTCAAGCGTCAGTCCTCATTATCATCTACGAACTGGGCAATGGTATATATCCATCGGCGTTTTTGTCCATTGCCAGTGCTGCTCGATATGCAAGTGCGGTTGATCTCGACAAGTCAATTCTGTACCGCGAAATCAGCGGCATCTCGTGGCCGGAATTGGAGGAACGTCGTCGAGCTTGGTGGTCACTACTTGTTCTGGACAGGTGCGTATTATACCTCCCTATTTATTCCATAGAGAGAGCCATCTGGTATGCAAAGATGCAAAGACACACTAAACAGTGCTTTAGGTACTTGAACTTGTCCGATCCAAGTCGCCACCTGGTGACTCCTGACCCGCACATAGAGAACTGGCTCCCAGTTGATGATGCAACATTCAATGATGGGGTGAGTAACTTCGTGCAAAGTGCCAGTTACGAGTCATCGATTTTTAACATGACTCCTAGACATCCCGACCTGAGGATGCACATACTTTGGCTTCAGCCAATGCCCTCAATCTCGGCCGTTTTGCTCGCTTTGCGCAAGCTGCCCATTTGCTCGGCCAGGTTTTACATCATGTTGCCATAAAGTCCCCGGAGAGCGAAACCGCACAGCTGAGACGGACTATTTTCTCCCTGGTTAATGTTTCTGCTTTGGAGGCGGAATTCAGACGGCTAGAATTCTGCTCACAATCGTCTGTGTGCTATTGGTAAGTGTGACCAATACTGGTGTTGAGCTTTGCAAGTACTGACACTTGACAGCGGAATACTTTTGCTGGATTGCTCTCAACGTGAAGGAGAGTTGAACTGTCCCATCATATCCCTCGACCACCTGTCTGTGGAAAGCAGTCTGATATCGCAGACAGTTTTGCAAATATCCTTGTACATCACACAGCTGACTGAACAGGAGATACATGCTCGCGCGTCTCCATTTCTCCTTCATATGATGTATAGCGTGGCCATGCTCTACTTGAAGGCTTCGAGAGCGACTCCCAGCGAGTCTCTTACTGATAAGCTACACCTCGTCAAGCAAGGGCTTGAGGTTCTCGGACGCCGATATCACGCCGCTCGTACGTGTCTGTATACATCTTTTCTTCAGTATATGCTGACCAAGTACATAGACTCATACATTTCTCTATTGTCCCGACAAGAAATAATGCAAGTCATGCAGTAAACATGAGGAATAAGGGCGGTTAAATCTTACACAATAGTCTTTTAACGGTTAGCGAAGCGTTGTTATTGAAAACAGTATATAATAAACGTCTTTGACGTGATATCTCTACATATAGCCTGCATCTTTTGCAATTCTATCCAAAAGTTTATGGAGCTTCACAGCTTTCTCAAAATCCGAATAGCAATCCTTGTTGAGAGCATAAGCTTCAAACAGTCTTGCAGTGTTGACTCCGGGTGGAGCGACGTTCTTAATATGACTGGGCTCATCCTGTTCCCAAGCGATCGTCCGGGTTTCTCCGTCTTTTGCAACAACTCGCAAGCTTCTTGGATTAGAGCCTAATTGATACCCTCTACCACTCGTCGTGAGCTCCAGCTCTCCCTCTGAGCCGGTAATGAGCCATCGCAAGCTGTGTCCGTCAATTGGCTGCGGCGGCGTACGCGTGCAAATGCTGACCATTGCACCGCTTTCAAGCGCCCCTTGGACGAATATGTGGTCAGGGGCTGTTCTGCGTTTTTCTGGGTTGACTACTTCACCGGTCTTGCTGCTGACTAGTTTCACCACTGGGTTCTGGACCGCAAACGTGGACTTGAGGCTCGCAAGCTCTCCGAGCACATAAGTGAAACCGCTTAAGACTGCTCACAGGTGCAAGTCAGCATAAGTATAAATTGTAAATGCAAGGAACAGACTTACAATGCGCAAAGAATATGTGGAACTCGTTCCCACCACTCTCAAAATCCAAATAATACTCAGCTTCGGCAGTCCAGGTATCTATCGGTCCAAAAGGAGAAGATATTTGGACGTGAGAACTGGTGACTCTGCCAATTGCTCCGCTCTCAACCAGTTGCTTGGCCTTTGCAATCCATGGATCTGCGCAAAGTTGGGTGCCAACTAAAGTCTTCAAGTTGGCTTCTTTTGCCAACTGGAGCATCTCTTCTGCCTCTGCTGTACTAGCCCCCAGAGGCCATTCCACAAAGACTTGCTTCTTGGCTAACAAGGCCGGTTTGGCTGCAAGTAGGTGCTTCCCAACTTCAATTGACACGTCAACGAGCTCAACATTGGGGTCATTGGCTAAATCTTCAGCACGGCCATAGGCCTTGACAGAGGCAGGCAGTTTGTGAAACTCGATTGACCGGCGGGCTGATTCAACAGACGAGTTGCACACCGCTACGATTTCGTAATAGGGAGAAGGATGGAGTGAGGCCAAGTGTGCTGATACTCCCCATTTTCCTTGGCCTGAGCCAGCAGGCTTAGAGGCGAGGCCAATGAGACCAACACGAATGGGAGACATTTATCTGATATGAAGATTGAAGTGGAATAGTCTGAAGGGCACAGATGAAGAGAAGGGAGAGGAGAGTTAACGACAGAAGCCCGTCAACTTATATTTGATTCAACTCCATCGGAATTCCACCAAGCTTCAAGTCCGTGAGAATATACAATGATTACATTGCCCCGGAGTTTATTTATTATGCAATACAGATAGACAATTCACTAAGGCCGTCGCGATAAAGGTATGTTGACAAATCTTACTTACAAAACCACCAATCTCGTCTCTAGGAGCCCCGAGACCCGCTGCAAGTCCGCTGAATGCAGGATCGCCGGCCATCGGAACTCCGTCTGCTAGCATGCTAGGCTCCACTTGAAGTCCGTTATATTGTTATTGAAGACTCATCTTATTGAGCTCATATTAAGCATTAGATACTTTATCTGGCGTGTCCCTTTCAGGAGCTGCTAACTTCTGATTTGGAGCTTTTACCACTTATCCTTTCCCAAAGACTGCCAAGTTGAATGGAGATTTGTTTATTACAACCGTTCTGAGCTTCCTGAGCGGGAAATCCGGAGCAACGTGTAGATGCCTGTATTTATACAGTAGAATTGGCACAATGATTATACTTCACTCGCTTATACACGACCATACGACGTAGTGTTTCTCTGGGTTAGCACATATATATGCTACATGCGATTCTGAATGTATATATATTTGTACATCCATATATAATCTCTGAATGGTTATTTCAGCTAACTTTTTGAAATCTGCTTACCATCTTTCACCAGACAGTGGCAATAGTAGAGGGAAGCAGTGATCGGACTTGCGCAGTTCAGTCGAATCGTGTTTTGGACTTGAAAAGGAAGCATTCATTTAAAGTACATGGCAAATGATAAGAAAAGCCGGCCTTTGGGGGATGCAACACCCGTCCACAGTATTTCACCTGCTTCACGATTTTTGAGGCTCTGTCGTACCCAATCAGCATATTGAACGTCAACGTGTAATAAAGGGAGTAGTGTTTTCAGCACATACCGTTCGTAATATACTAGAACGCTTATTCCTTCTTCTCAAATAGCTCTAGAATATCTCGGTTACCACACGCAGCAGCCACATCGATTGCTGTTTGTTGAGCATCGTCTTCCATCATTGGATCAAGGCCCATTTCCAGAAGCTCCTGGAACCGCTCAACATCTCCTCTCGCAGCAGCGTGTAGCAGCCCTCTGCCTTTACTATCTCTCACGAAAAAGTCGCCTCCCAACTTCTCCAGCAAGGCTTTGACATGTTGTCCAGTAGGTCTATCTGCCTCGTTCGGATACCACGCATGTTTACGGGTCTTGGGATTGTCATAAAACGAAAATAATGCTGTTTCGCCACGAGCGTTGCGAGCGTTTATGTCGATACCACGCTCAGCTAGAGCCTCGAAGAAGGTACGTAAGCCTGCAATTGCAATACCTTTACCTAGCATGTGTAGCATGGTGTCTCCCCTCTTGCTGATAATCATAGGGTCCGCTCCGGCTTCCAGCAACATTTCTGCTTCGGTAGTATCATTTCCGTCCACGGCGCGGATCATGGCATGGTGTAAGGGAGTTTCGCCATTGCAATTTCCTCGATTCAACAATTCGGGAGCGTTTTCTAAGGTATAAGACAAAAATTTCGCGAATACACTGTGCTCAATCTTCTTTTCGCCAACAAACATGTAATGCAAAACGTTGTGGCCGAAGTTATCTTGGGCTGTCAAGTCCGAGCCCAAAGACAGCAGTCGCTGAAATGAATGAACGCGCTCTTCAAGTAGATTGGCATCTTTGACATGTGACCCAATGATGTGGTCTGGGCCTTTGCTACTTTCGCAAACCATGTGAAGAAGAGTGCGTCCTTTCGCATCCCGGTGGTGGACATCCAAGCCTGGGAACTGAAGAAAAGTATCCGCTACATAGCCATGCAAGAGCACTTCATGCAAAAGAGTACACTCCACATAGCCCTCCAGCACTTGTACGGAAGTATCGATTGTTGCTGAGAAGTGTGACTTTTTATCCATCTGTACAATCGGCTTCAAGTATTTTGCAAACGGATCGGCACCATGGTCTAGTAACACTTGAACGACCTCCATTGCTTCTGAAGCGTCCTGATAACTTTTGTCTGACGCGCTATAATGCGGCCATAGCTTGCTGGCGGCATGATAGAGCGGAAATTCTTCATGAGGCGCTATAGACTCGTTCTGAGGCTTCTCATCTGTCTCGAGCGGTAGCTCATCTCGACGTGTATTTGGATCCAAACCTCCCGATAAAAGTGCGCGAAGCACTGCAACATTGCGAGAGTCAATTGCAGCAAAAATGGAATCTACCACCACAACGGCGCCGTGCTCGATAAGGAATTTAATCATATCAGCGTTGCGTCGTGCATACGCGAGACAACTCTGGCCTTTGCCATCAACTGCGTTGACATCGGCTCCTCTTTCAACCAGTATCTTGGCTGCATCCCAATTGTAGGGACCAACAACTTTGGCGTCTCCTTGAAGAGCCATGTGCAGTGGGGTCTGACCCTTTTCATTACGCATACTAATATCAGCACCCATATCGAGCAGATACGGTAATGCTTGGTGGACATGCCACCAGTGATTTCCTCGCACGACGTGAAATAGAGCACATTCGTCCAGAGAGTCGCTTTCGGCCATGTCTACTGCGAATTTTTCAACTAGGAGCCTCACAATGCCCATATTAGGCGACGCTCGCTGGACCGCAACAAGGATAAAGGGTGTGAGTTGAGAAGTAGCGTCGTTTCTCTTTGCGTGCCATAGTCCAGGCCGTGTTGAGTCTCCGAAAGCATGCCAGTCACCCTTGCTAAACCCCAGCTCCGTTTCTCGAGACGCAATGCTTTCAAAGAGGGATTCCAAGCCAAGGCTTATGAGATGATATAAAGTACAGTGCTCATCTTCCATGGAGATTGGGAGGAAGCTGACCCCTAACTGAGAAATTTCTTCGATAAGGTGGTACTCCCTCTGCGCCAAACACCACGTGAGGACGTTTGGTGATATTGTCTCGTATCCGCCTTGATTCTTGGCAATATGGGATTTCAATAGCTTCAAAGCTTGCACTGACCCCTGTTTTCGATATTGGTGCATAGTTTCAGTTAGTCTCGTGAGGTCATCCCGGTATCTGTCCGTCTCTGAGCTGGGGGATTCTTTCGTTAGAACACGCATCAAACAACCAGCCGTATAGTCTTTATTCTGGCTCATGGCTCTTTTAATAATGCTTCTGTGGTACCTTCCACTGCTACTCTCGATGAGAGAGGGATCAGCTCCAGACTTGATGAGCATATCCATTATTTCTTCAAGCCTTGCTGTGTCGTCTAACCGCAAGTCAAGAGTTTCGCGGTGAGACGAGCTGGGCCCGGCGCCAAGAAACAGCTCGGAAAACCTCCAACGATGCATCTGGTCTATTTTCCGAATGCTCCAGGTTGATTGGCGTTGATTCTGGATGTGAATTTCCTCTTCAAACTCAAGACAAGCTTCAAAGATGTTGCCCAGTTTGACATTAGCTCCAGCATCAAGAAGAAGTGCAACAGTCTCTGGTCTTCCCAACATAACTGCATAAAACAGAGGCGTGATGACGCTGCCGTTATTAAGTATTTGAGCATTTATTCCCGCTGCTGCCTCTGATTCTGTACCCTTCTTGTTCAACGCGATGCCCTCAATCTCTCCTAGCGGCACCGAATTCGATACTTTATTTTGATGGTTCTGCAGTGCACTCAAAAGTAGCCCGACTATATTGCTCTCTCTGCTTAGTGCAGCGAGATGGAGTGGTGTTAGCCCTTCATGAGTGTAAACCAGAGGATTTGCACCAGCATCAAGGAGCTGCTTTGAGAATGCCTCGCTTCGAGTAGCAGCTATATGGAGAGGTGTGATCCCATCGTTATCGGGCACATCAAGGTTTTTGACTCGCGACATGACAAAACTCAATGGCATGACTTCGCTTTGATTGGGAATTTCCGTAAAAAAGTTTTGAGGGGCTGTGTTTGTGCATAAAATATGCAGCGGCGTGCGTCCAGCGTGATTTTTCTGCTCTAGATCCAGGCCGAGATCAAGGAGTTTTTTCCACAGCGGGATCAGTTTATAGCCCCCTGTGTAGGCACCGTGGTTGTCGTGACGCATAGCAAGTGTATGGAGTAGGTTATTTCCCTTGTAATCCACAGCCTTGACGTCAAGATTTAAGTTGATCAAGAAATCGAGTCTTGATATGCTGAGCTCTTTCGGCCCTCCGTACGATTCCGTAGCTGAATAAAGCATGACCGCCTTGTGAAGAGCCGTTTGGCCTTGGTGGTTGCGCTGGGACAGTGAAAGCCCTCGGTCAAGCAGAGATATAAGCTCTTTGTGTGAGTCTTCCTCGTATAGGTCGGGAGGGTGGGCGAGGAGGCGGAAGAGAAGATTGTTCCCATCTCTGTCCACTTCATGGATATCAGCACCAGCGTTCTGAAATAAGTCTAAAACTTCAGTAAACACCTCGTTGATGTTGTGAAGGCAGAGCAGAGGAGTAAGCCCTTCATGGTTCTTTTCATTTGGATTTGCGCCCTTTTCAAGCAACATTCTAAGCACATCCATGTCTGTCATATAAGTTTGCATGAAAACATGTAGCGGGCTGTTGCCTTCGTCATTTATAATGTTGCAGTCTGGGTCATATTCCAGGAATTTCCTCCCAACGTCCTTGATATATATCCCCATCATAGAGTGAAGAGGTGTCGCTCCACTTGTCTGCACCGCATTAATATTTGCATGCCCTTCCTCAATTAGCAAGACCATCGAATCGATTGACGAATTTCCACTGCTAGATATGATGTGAAGGGGTGTTTGGCCATATTGATTGACAGCATTTGCATCGGCCCCAGCCTCAAGTAGTAACCGCACAAGAACAGGAGACCCAGTCGCGAAATGCAACGGTGTTCCGCCTGATCTACCTCGGAAATTGATGTCAACTCCAGCATCCCGCAATAGTGTAAATATTGCTCGTTCCTGTTCTTCATAGTCTTTGATGGCGTAAACAATATTAGGCTGGCTGCATAGAGCATAGAGGCAATTTAGTTCCGTCGAATTATTCTCTTCAGAGGTCTGATGAAGAGCCCCATCACTTCCGGCAGTGTAGCGGATGGAAGGCAGTGCGCCAGCTTGCAGAAGAATCGCCACCACGGCAGTGTGTAATTCCATGCAAGCTACATATAACGCCGTTTTACCTTCGACAATTGCGTTGACGTCTACTCCCGGATGCTGGAGAAGCCTCGAAACGACTGCTGATGATCCCTTTTCCGCTGCCCATAACAATGCTCGATGCACAAGGCCAATCTTGTCCCCAATAAATGGCAGAAACGCCTCCACCGCCTCTAAATGACCATTGCAGGCAAACATGAGCGGCGTCAGACCCGTTTCTGAATAGTGAAAGGAAACAAGCCATTTGGACTCAATCGTTTTTCGTGTCAGAGGATCGACGCCGGCTTTTAATAATGCCGTTACAGCCGCGGAGTGGTTGCTGTGAGCTGCCCTATGCAGAGGTTTGATTCCGGTGACATTATCTGGCACGTCTGGATCTGCACCAGCGTCCACCAAGACGGAGATGACTTTTACGTGTCCTTCCACAGCAGCCCACCAGCTACAAATCGATAAGGTTAGAAACATTAGCAAGGACGAGACAGAAAGGGAGACTTACACTGGTGTTCTATCGTAAAAGTCGCGCACATTTACATCAAAACTGGCCAGCAGCTCTTTGGTATATGATATCAAGCCTGTTTTAGCAGCAACGTGGAGCTGCGTTACCTTTTTGGCTCCTAGGCCTTTGCCGGGCCACCTCATCTGAAGCCATCCCGCCAAGTTATTCCCCTGCTCGAACAGCTGATGAAGTCTGGCGTTGATCTCGGTCTGGTCGTGGCCAGCAGCCTCTGACTTTACGATATGCAGGTGCCAATTGTTGACGGCATACTCGAACAGCGGATGTTGTAGCCTCAACTGGACTTCTTCGTCGGATACTTTGCTTGTTCCTGTTTCTGGTCCATATTTACTGACAAGACCCCAGTCTCTCCGGTATATACGCGCAACATCGTCGCGGGTATCGATTATAATTGTAGCTAGGCACCCAGATTGAAGATAGTGGAGACATTGAAGCGCAAGCTGAGCATGTGTCGATGCCGGTTCCAATATAGGGTATCCTGTAGGATGGCTCTCGTTTGATCGGGTAGTTCCTTTGAGATACTCGGTGAAAGAGTGGTGAATCACTGAGATTGTCTCATCTGGCAAGATTTCCAAGAGTGGCCCACAGGCAGCCCTAATAAGCGCTTTGGTGACTTTTATATCTCGCACGGCACCGTCAGGACGGCTGACCCTAATCATTTCAGCAAGTTCAAGCAGCCTCAGTGGACGAGTGGCGTGAGTGACGGCTTGTAAGATGAGACGCTGGATGACCTCTGGCACCCCAGACCTTGTGGCATGCTCATTTAATAGATCGGTATACAGGCTGTTCAAGTCTGATGGGAGCTTCGAAAGCACTGTAGCGATATTTGCGCCTGGCTCGACGAAAGCATCCATGGCCAGCTTAGCGTAGAGAAAGAGGCCATTTGCACGACCTGGCACGGCACTTGCAATAGTATCCCAGTCAGATTTAGGGATACCAGACTTTGCCAACACAAAGTGAACATATGTGGAGATATCCATATCCACCAAGATTTCCTGCAATCGAATTTGTAGGCCGTGAACCGTTCTCAGAGGTACTTCGACACTGGGAACTGGGCGGCTGGTGATCAAAACTTTGACAGTCTTTGGCCGCCAGTGTCCCAGCTTTCCAAGCGTTTGTATAAACTCTTCATGACCTCGGTCTATTTCATCGAGTGCATCAGCGACACAAAAGACCTTGCCAGGCAGACTAGCAAAGGCTAGGCGCAAGTGCTTCCACAAATCCTCCATCGATATACTCTCAAGAGACCGATCCGCTTCTACGTAGGCTTTAAGCTGTTTCTGCAGAGGCGGACTGTAACTGAGGATTTGGTCAAGCCAATCTCGCAACAGGGCTCGGGGCTCATGATTCGCATCAATGATTTGGCGGAAGAAGAAGAATAGCACAGGAGACGTTGGATTCGACCGGGCTAGATCATGGATCAATTTTGCCGCCATGACGGATTTGCCCGATCCTGGGATCCCTTTGATCCAGAGCAGTCCATGCCCGTCACTATGCAGCCATTTCTGATACGCATCACTCGAGGTGAGCCAGGCCCCTGTACCGGCAACATGGGAGGATATGTGCTTGCGGTATTCTCCTCCAGCGATATCGTATGCAGTTGGCTGCAGCCAATCTCGGATTTTCTCTATGACATCGGGAAGTTCTGGTAGTATTTGTTCGGGGTTGTAGTCGCTGATATCGTCGCGACCGACTAAAACAGCATCGCTATCTTCGTCACTGACGTTACTTTGACGGCTACTTGTTTGGTTTGGTCTCATGGTGCTGGATCGCGGGGGTGTTTAGAGCTCTGGTGTTAGTGATTTGGTGACGGAGTTGATGAGCTTCAAAGAGAGTCAGAAGCTAGGCCATGCTTAAGATTAAACTTATAGGGTACATGTCTATATTCTAGTATCTTACTGCGGGGTAGGTGACGCTGTTTGACCACTTTTTGAGGCTCAAATCACGACCGAAATGTAGGACTTGATTGAGTCGGTGAGACGAAACAACTGCCTAAACCTGATCCACTCCAACAGCTTATCTATCCCATTCCCAGCGAACGTCCGCCGATGATTGGTCGCTCTAATGCTCGATGCTGACGTTATTTGCTGTCAGAGTCATATCCTCGCTTGTAAATATAGATCTAGCGCCAAGACTTGGGCGCAGATGTCCTGATCACTCTTGAGTTGACAAAAGAATTAATCATCATCCGCTCATTTAACGTGAAATAGCTCCTAGTTGTCGAAGAGCAAGTTGGTGATCCATATTGCCCTGGCTGTTACTCTAGCGCTGCGGCTCAGCAACTAATGTTTATGCTAGTAGAAATACGTATATGTAATCAAGATGGATGCCTACATAACGACGCGTGAATTAGGTTGTCAATGAACAATTTGATGATTGTATGAGGTCGTATTTGAGGGGGGGAATGTGTTCAAACACTGACGGATAAACAGTTGGTATTTTACGTGAAAAGGGGAGAAAAGGAAAAAAAGCATGAAATGAAATACAGAAAGCGGGAAAGGACAAGACTTTATACTGCCGATCTAATGCCTATTGGTAGAACTAATTCATCCATTTGAATGATTAAGCAAATCACTCACTGAAAGACTTTACGGAATAAATGATTTGTAGAAGCACTCACCTATAATACCAATCCTACGGTGAGCGGGAAAATTATGTAATTCCAAGACCAGACGAATTCAGCATCAAGGTTCACATACCACTTCCTTTGCTTGCTTATATCTAGCAGCCTATCAAAGTCTAAAGAGTAAATGACGTGCAATAAGGACATTGGCGAGCATAGTTACATTCGCTTTCGCAAGAGGATAGAATTAAGAAATAGTAATACTCACTTGCCGTGATTATTAAATGCATCTACGGAATTAGTATTTGCGGAATTGGTATGACGTGAATCTTGTGTACAATCATACCAAGAGTTCATTTGAGTGCACATGTGGAATCATGTTTATTGATTAATCATTGGACTGGAACATACAACTGCTTCAGTTGTATGTACACGAATATTAGTATAAGTATCGACAACACCCCATTATAATTCAATCAACAAACACCTTTCAACGCATCTTATCAATACAAAAGTCTTACAAGTTTGGAACAATGGCGGAACAAAAAACGCTGTTGGTTACAGGGCCTGGTGATCGAATTGTGCTGGGAACCAGACACATACCTACCCCAGGACCAAAAGAAGTTCTAGTAAAGGTAGCAATTGCTGGATGTACGTGTCATGAGATTCTACTATTTTGTTATTCCCACTAACTCGACTAGTGAATCCTCATGATCAGCTGGTGCGTGATTTGGGATTTTTCATCGGTAACAACGTGCCTGCACCTATCGGTATAGATATTGTTGGGACAGTGCATGCCATTGGAAAAGACGTCGACAACTTCAAGATTGGCGACTTGGTATTCGGAAATGGGGACCCCTTCAATGGGGATTACATGGGCACTCAAGAGTACGCACTGATGGATATCGATTTCTTGGGGCATGTGCCACCATCCATCTCACAAGATGAGGCTGCCACTCTGCCTTTAAACGCACTTACAATGTACATTGCTCTCTTCGATGCGTCCACACACGGCTTTCCCTCTACGTTGACTCCGGCCGGAAAGTCGTTTGACTACAAGAATACGCCACTTGTCATTCTCGGAGGTGGCTCCAACTGTGGGAAATTCGCTATCCAGCTTGCCAAATGGGCCGGCTTCGGCACCATCATCGCAATCGCTGGGAAAGCCAAGGCCGATCATCTCATCGAGCTCGGGGCTACGCATATAGTTGACAGAACCTTGACCGACGACCAAATTGAGTTCGAGGTGCGAAACATTGTGGGAGATGATCTTCTGCATGTCTGAACGGCAGTCTTTGCAAAGGACCAGACACTGGGTGCCCGCCTGCTGTCAAACACCAAGAAAGGGACTCTGGTTACAGTGACTAAAGGCACAGTCGACGAATCAAAGCTAGGCGGCAAAAAGGCTGGATATGAGGTGCGCGGCTTCCTCTGTCGCCCGCACGCAGAGGATAAGCGTGAGCTGGCAACTCTCTTTTGGAAGTCTTTCCCAGATCTTATCGAAGAGGGAATTCTCAGGCCAACTCCTTATGAAGTAGTCAAGGGCTTGGATGAAAACAAGATCAACGAGATTCTCGATGCATATGGGCAATCGAAAGGACCAACTAGGCCAAACATGCATGTAAACGGCGCATAGATAGATTGCCTCAGATGAAAATAAATCAACGCTATTATTGCTATTTACAATGGATGAAATGGACAGCTTGTAATCATACTCACAGCTGAACCTTCAAATACTTGTCCATTCCCATTCGGCGATAAAAATTGACCTTGTTGTTATCAACCACCAAAGCAGCCGCTTCTGAGCCGTCCATGACAGGATCAGCAAACATTCTAAAGGGCTTCTTCCCCCTCGGAATATCTGACAGCTCCGCCAGCGTATCAGCCACCATTGATGGATCAGCATCAGGCGGACACACATTGACTGTGCCCGTCATGGAGTCTTCTCCCATGCCTTTCGTGGGGCCATCTTCATACTCTGCTACGATGTCTGCAAATGCGGGCTTTGCAGCATCAGCGAAATGGTTAGTCCCCTTTGTAAAGACACCGGGGGACACTAGAGTTGTTTCAATTCCCCAAGGCGCCAATTCGTGAGCATATGCTTGTGCAAGATTATCTTGTGCGGCTTTGGCGGCGAAATACGGTCCAATCATGGGAGACTTGCCGCCATATGTCGAGCTGCTGCAGACCCAAATCAAGTGTCCGGAGCGTGCCTTGCGCATATGGGGAAGTGCTGCCTGATTCAGCCTCTGGCATCCAACGACATTGACATCGTATTGATCGAGCAATTGCTTTGGGCTAAAGCTTTCAGAAGGGCCCCAGCACATATGGCCTGCGTTGTGGACGACAGCATCGATCCGTCCGGTAGATCTGACGACAGTGTTCACAGCTTCATCAACAGAGTCCTGAGATAGAAGATCTAGAGGCACAGCTCGGAGATCTACCTTGTGCTCTTTTGCGTATTTTGAGAGGTCGTCTTCATATTGTTTGGTGTTCCCGCTGTGTGAGTACATGCCCGCGAAGACGGTGTGGCCTCTTTTAGCGATGGCACGGGCTGCCAGAGCGCCGAAGCCAGTGGAAGCTCCTGAGATGAGATATACAGACATGGTGATGTGGATCAAGTGTAAGTGATGGAATTTGAATGCGGATAGTTGAAATCGTAACTGGATGGTTGATTGTGGTTAGGAAACATTGTCAATCGAGCTCATCGTACAATTGTATTTATATGCTTTGTTACTCTACGTGAACGCGACTCTATCAATTCGTTTGTCGGAGCATCGAACAATATTCACAACGATATACCGAGAAATCTATCCCCGAGTACAGGTGGGAGGTGATCGGGATAAGGCCCCGTCGGAATTAAGGCAAAAACGCAACTTGAACCGCCGAGTCGCAGTTCCAGCCTCAGAAGTGGCTGACAGCATTAGTCAGGTTTGGTATTCGGGGTTAGGCGTTATACATCATGATTAAGCAAAGATGATCCTATTACCTCTTTTGTGCTGCCAAGCTTTAGAGTTATAGATCTAGTGGATAGCAGTCCAAGGGCCTACTGCTATTATTGGTATCTTCTTGAAGGTTTCCTTGGGATAGCTGGTCTAGCGTCTAAGCCATTTACAGTAATTATCTCAAGCCATCCGTTATGAGGTATCTCAAGCTGGGCATAGCTGCTACTTGGCGACCGAGGTATGAATGTAGCTACGGAGCATGAGCTGGATGTAAAGCCAGCCTCGTAGCTTCATTTCAGTATTGTGAGATACAGTGGCGGACGGTGTTGGAGTCATTGAAACTGCAAAATTGGTCTCATTGAAGTTAACTTGGTAGTCGCCAATATCGACGGAGAGGCTAGCCGAAGCCACCATCTCTCTTTCGCGACGTCACAGATGTACAAACTATTGGATGCTGCATAAAAGTTTTCTCGTGATTACAGAAATGTATTAATAGTATCAACACAAAAAACATACAAGTCAATCTCATCAAGAGACATGGCATGTGTATTCTTGGTACCAGTCAGCTCGCGTTTCGGAGTTAGTAATCTCCACCATGATTCGACGACAGCATAGGGCATCAAGAGAAAATAAATTGTAGATCCATGTAAAACCACATTTTAGTCATACTGCAAGAATGGCAACGGTTTTTATCCATACTGCAAAGTAAAGCAATAGCCGGTGGAAGTGGCTGTATGGCTGGTGTGGACAGGGCCAACTTTACGTTACCTTTTCATCCTTATAGGTCTTTGACTGCATTCTGCCAGAGTGCATGACATCATAAAGGTTGCTTGACAGATGGGAATTTCATGCACCTTGCTATGTTTGTTATCAATGCAACACCATTATAGGATTTGCAGCAGCACCCTGGCTCGTCTCTGCCGCCTTCATCGGTATACCTCACTGGCTTCGTATGTAACACTACACTGTAGACTTCTGCCATCATGCAAGCTGTACAAAGGAAATGGGGCGAGCCACTGCGCTATGGGGTTGATGCAGATACCGCTTTGAGACCAGCCCGGACTTTGCGTTCTTTCGTGGAGAAAAAGACGATGGCCCCACCAGCTCTTCTATACTGCAGATAGTCGGAAGGGCCCGATTTACCCCATGATTGGAGCTCCTCGGATATATCGCCTATTCAATATACTCGACATATGGGAGATCCTCTTTTCCAGCCCTGATGGAACTATCTTCGGAATTCTCACCTCTCCAAGAAATCCATTTCCGATTGACTGTGACTCTGGAGCGCATGATTATGGATCTGATGTTGTATTTGCGTTTGCAACACTCCATGACACCACCATGAAAGCCCACATATATAATGTACGGCTTGGCCTCAGTCACATCGCCATATCACTTCACTTTGCCTCATTTCACTCTTCGTCCTCGGCCTGATTCATACAACCAACCATCGCAATGTCTCTCCCTAAGACTTACAAGGCCATGGTCACGCTCGAGCCCGGCAAGCCCTTCACCTTGCAAGAGCTCCCCCTGAAGCTCCCCGAGCCCGGCCAAGTGCTCGTCAAAGTGCTCGCCTGCGGCGTCTGCATGTCCGATGTCGACATCATCAAGGGCTACGTGGGCAACGCCTTCCCCCGCGTCACCGGCCACGAGCTTGTCGGCGATGTCGTCGCCGTTGGTGAAAATGTCACCCGCGTCTCGGTCGGTGAGCGTGTCGGCGGCCCCTGGCACGGCGGCCACGATGGAACCTGCCGCGCCTGCCAGCACTCGCAGTTCCAGTTCTGCAGCAACCAAAAGGTCAACGGAGTCAGCTTCGACGGCGGATATGCCGAATACGTGCTTCTGCGGGCTGAGGCCGCGGTGCGCGTGCCCAAGGAAGTCGACCCGGCGGAAGTCGCTCCGCTGTTGTGTGCCGGCGTTACTGTATTCAACGGGATGCGTAAACTACACGTCGAGCAAGGAGGGCTCGTGGTTGTGAATGGACTGGGAGGATTGGGCCACTTGGGGGTGCAATTCGCCAGCAAGATGGGGTACGAGGTCGTCGCCATCTCGTCCGGAGACGACAAAGAGGCGCTGGCCAAGGAGTTCGGAGCCAGCCACTACATCAACGCCAAGAAAGCCGATGCCGTCGCCGAGATTGTCAAGCTGGGCGGCGCCGACATTATTGTCCAGACGGCTCCCAACCCCGAAACCATCAGCAAGCTCGTCAGGGCTCTGAGCCCCGGCGGCAAGCTGCTCAACCTCTCTATTGTTGGAGAGGTCCCCATCGACACGGGCACTCTGGTTGCCAAGGGTGCGAGCGTCCACGGCTGGCCAAGCGGGCACGCATCTGATAGCGAGGACACGATTCGATTTGCACTTGCGCACGGCGTTCGCTGCATGATTCAGCGATATCCGCTGGAGGAGGCGCAGCAGGCGGTGGACGATTTGATTGCGGGCAAGCCGCGGTTCAGAAATGTGCTGGTGATGAACCAGTGAGCTGGGTGGATGAGTTGGAGCTGGATTCTTTGTTAAATGGCTTGTTGTATGAGAGGAACTGCATGTGATTAGTTAGGAGGGAAGATACACTAGAGGCGTCACCAAAGTTTAAAATGAACAATGCGCATTGTGGCGGCAACAATCTTAGGGTCCTGTACATCGTGAAACATGCCCTTGAGGTCAACCTGTGTCTCTTGTGACACCAACTAAACTGTCACGCTCCGTCGAATTCACTACCATCATCGTTGTTCAGATGAAATGAGAATAAAAACCACCGGCAGAATCGAAAGCCATTCTCGAATGTTCCACCCAGCATTAAAAATCCGCCGTAAATTCCGCTCCGGCGCTGCCCCGCCACAGAAATTCAGGGTCCTTCCGCTTTGAATCTGCTACCGATTCTTTCGGACATCCGACGAAATATCACCAGCGCGTCACAAATCGTAGCTCTCTTTTTTTTTTACCTCCCGTCTTTCTTGTCCCATTATTCCCAAGTCGTGTTCAAATCTACGATAAGCTCAAGTTTCCACCTTTTTCAATGTCTTTGTAAAGTGCTCCCCTACTCCATGTAATACATACACCTATCGTTATTCCCTAATTACCACCTATTACTTCTCCCACGTCCCGCCTCCCACGTCGCATCGGGCGCCGCACCACTTTCTTGTCCAAAGTGATACATCAGCGTGCCGTACAAGAAATACACAAAAGTACACAATTTCACAGCCTCTTTTTTTGGGCGGAGTAATAAGGCCGTCGAAATCCCTCGGCTGGGCACGTTTCGGCACCTAAACTGCTCATTCCTAGCAAACCGCCTTTCCCTCTTCATTCATCATCTATAGCGTCATCGCCATCAATCACCGCCACCATGTCCAGGTCCCTGCAACTGGCCCTGCAGCTCAAGGAAGAAGGCAATCACTTGTTCCAGGCCGGCAACTTTATCGGCGCAGATGGCCTCTACTCCAAGGCGTAAGCTCTCTCCCAAGTTGTCCAGCACTCCCGCGATAGCAGACTGCCATCTCTGCTGCTGCTGCTACTCATACGTGTATTCAACAATTATATATTTGCATGTAGCTTGGCTGTCTTGTTGAGCTACGGCTGGAGTGCTGGATAACTCTCCCCAGAAGCAATCCTCCCGCATAAATCTCACATATACACAGCATCATCGTCGACCCCAAGAACCCAGCGCTCTACACCAACCGCGCCATGGCCCGCCTCAAGCTCGGCCACTGGGAATCCGTCATCACCGACTGCCGGACCTGCCTCGACCTCGCCCCCCAGAACATGAAGGCTCACTACTATCTCGCCCAGGCACAGCTCTCCATCGGCGACTTTGACAGCGCCCTGACAAACGCCCTGGCCGCGCACAAGATTTGCGCCACCACGAATGACAAGTCGCTCGGCGCAATCACAAACATTGTCCTGCGCTGCAAAAAGGACCGCTGGGACGACAGGGAGAAGAAGAGGCTGCGGCAGGAGCGGGAGCTGGAGGAGGAGATGCTGGAGATGCTGGCTCGGGACCGCGACGCCATGCTCAAGGCGGAGAGCGATGAGACTGAGCGGCACATCATTGCGGATGAAGCAGATGAAAAGATGAAGACGCTCGCCAAGGTCTTTGAGAATGCCAGAGAACAGAGCCTGAAGCGACGTGAAGTCCCTGACTGGGCGATTGACGACATCAGCTTCGCCATCATGGTGGATCCCGTCGTGGTAAGTCATTCTCTGCCAGAATCAAAATCAGAAACCCGTCTTCTGTTCTGACACTATAAAACACAGACAAAAACTGGCAAATCTTACGAACGCGCCACCATCATGGAGCACCTCCGCCGCCATCCTTCCGATCCTCTCACCCGCGAACCGCTCAGCGCCGCCGAGCTTCGGCCCAATCTCTCGCTGCGCCAGGCCTGCGCCGACTTTTTGGAAGAAAACGGCTGGGCTGTGGATTGGTAACCCTTAATCTATACCCAACTTGCTTCCCTTGTCTTTCTCAGTCTTCTTCTCCGACTTTCTCTTCTACCAGCTACATATTAGCCGCGATTTCTTTTGCTTGATGAAAACTATTTATTTTATTTGAGGACTTGTGCCGACTCTTTGATGATAGGCTTCCTCATAGCTTCATTGTGTTTTGGCCGAGCGTGGCATGGAAGATGTGATACAGACATCGCATGGCGTTTCAGGATTTTCTACAAAAGGATTTTCTTTTCAGTTACTTAGCAATGCAGATTTGAAACACAAAAAAGCATCATTATTACTTGTATGTACTATTGTTACGTGTGGTAGCCGTATAGTATATGTACTAGTAGGTATTTGATATATGGGCTGGCTGCTTTATTAAGCTCTAGCCGGGGTATTGAATAATGAGGTGAGACTGGATAACTTTACCCAGATAAAGAACCAGATAGTGAAACAGAGCCCAATCATATGCATCATGTATTGCTGTCCAAGCGCAAAGCTCATCACGAGCCATTCTCCCCTTTTTTTAAACCACTATATACAAAAGACATATTGTCCTGCCATTTATTTGTATTTGCATAAGCACGTTGCCACCACTTTACACGTCCAGAGCTAAAAACGTATACATCTCTAGTTATCTTCACCTTGCTCGTGCACAGTTTAGGAGAGGGTATCGTCCCGTCATGACCATCCGTTCATCCGTTTTTCAAATCAAACCAACAGCGCGCTTCTAAAGCGTACATCATTGAATATTGAATGCGTGAGACCAGCAAAAAAATCAGGAATGAAGCCGGCATGTATAAAAGGGCATAATGAACAAGCAACATAAGCCACTCAGAAAAATTGAAATTTCATCAAACAAAGACCGAAAAACGCCGACCGAATGCAAGATAGTATCATCGCTTCACCGGTTGTGACCTGCACTTTCTTATCTAGACAAAAGCTGGGGCTGGAGGGTGCCCAACTCCTCCACCTGCCGCCGGATCAGGTGACCCTCCAGGCGATGTTCCGTGAGATGCTCCTGCTGAGCGATCCGGTGATCTTTCACTGCCGTCAGCGCTGGGTTCCTTGACAAGCCCTACGCGTTCCTCTTCAGAAGGCTGGGGTGTCCGTCGAAAGACCCTGTTGAAAGAGAACTGACGCCGTGTTCCGTGAGGTGGTGGGGTCGGAGCGAGGAAATGGGGGGCGCTGCCGGCCTCGGCGCCGCGATACTCGGTGTCGGTGTTTGCGTGGCCAAAGTACATGTGCTCGCGGGTCGGGCCATAGTAAGCACCGGCTTCGTCATCGGGCTTCTGCTGGGGTAGCGTAATATGCTTGAGAGCGAGCGGATGCATCGGACTGGGAATCTTGTCGGTACCGTACTGCGCCTCTTCATCCTCGTCGAATTCGCTGACGCTGAGAACGTGATGCTGGTTGTGGCCCCGACGGCCACGGATTGTTCCTGCTATGCTGGAGAAGACACCGGGGGAGCGTTCATGTTCTGCGAGCTCCGCCTCCGTAGGGAAATGGGACATGCCCAGCGGCGGATGCGGAGTTCTCGGCGGGGCTGGAGAAGGGGGAATCGGCGTTGAAAGCCTGGTCGATCTGGTGCGCATACTGGACGCAATAGTTCGCCTTCGCCTTATGCCGTCCCACTCGTACATTGGCTGGCCGTCTTCGCTGATGGGAGCCATGCTCTCGGCCATCTTCTCTTCATGAAGACGCCTGAGCTCCTCGGCTTCCATCCGTAGTCGTGCGTTGGAAATGCGCCTGATGATAGCAGCTGCGCCTCGGATTGCGTCAGCTTTGGGTTCCGTCTCGGGCTGCGCCTGTTCGGCAATGGTGTGAATCTGGTCGAGATCGCCATTGAAAACGGCAGCGTCGGGGACATCCTTGGCCGACTTGGAGAGCTGTAGCAGGACCACGCCGGAGCAGATGGTGAGGAATCCCAGCACGACGGTAACAATGGATTGAGCGGTGCCCTTGAAACCTTGAAATAAGACTGCAGACGTAATGATAGTTGTGCTAGTAAAATAGACATAATATGTGGGCGTAACAATAGCGGCGTTGAAGAGATTGAGAGCTTTCTAAAAACCGATGTTGGTTAGTTTTTTCATTTCGCTCCCGTTTCATGGGTCCGTTATGAGAACTCACGTTGAGGAAGATAATCTCGGTAAGCAGAGTGCCCACAACGAAAACAAGCAGCACCCACAAGAACCACTGCTTGTACTCGGGCTGCCCGCCGGCCCATGCGATAATGGCGGCGCCCAAGCCCTGGGTCGACACGACACTCAAGCCTCCAATCCAGCTGCAGATGGAGATGTAGACCAGCATATTCTTCTTACCATATTTTGGTCCAACGAAGAAGGCGACGATGATGGACCCGACAATGATGACGCCGGTGTAGGATAAAAAGCCCGGCGTGATGACGTACTTTTGCATCTCTTCGATGTTGGCGACGGAGGATTCCTGCGGAGCGTTCATGACGATGACAACGGACCCCACGATGCAGAGAAAGCATGCCACTTTGCCGACCAGGCTGAGTCGCTCCTTGAGGAAGATGGCAGACAGGATGGTGGTGATGACGACGGAGAGCGCACCGAGCGGTGTAACCAGGATGGCGTCGGTAAAGGCGTATGCGACAAAGTTGCAGACCTCGCCGATGATCATGAGGATCATGCCCGCCCACCAGTAGGCGTTCTTGAGGTAGCCGTAGCCTTCACCGGCAGCTTCGTTGTACTTTGTGTTTGCCTTTAGCAGGCCGACCTTTTTGAGGACGAAGGACGTTCCAATAAAGAGACCCGAGCCAATGGCCAGGCCAATGCCAATGGCCTTGTAGTATCCCGGCCGCACAGAGCCTTCGCCTCCCGGCACGATGCCTCGTGGGAAGAGGAAATCATCGTCCATGGCGGATGTCGACTGGCAGCCCGGGAGAGGGCGAGTCGAGGGGAGCGTAGAAAAGGAAGCGAGGTGAGAGGTGAGAAATGTCGGCTTCTACTGTCGAGCTTATGCCATGGGCGAGTTGCGGGATCGACGGAAGGGCGGATTATGGTTGTGTGGGAGCTGTGGGAGCGACTGATGATGCGACGGGACGATCCAAGTGGCGGTAAAATGAGGCTGAGAACCGGGCACCAATAGAGCGGATGGCGTAAAAGATGGGGTTCGGCCGCGGAAAAGGATGATGTCGAGGTTGAAGCGTAAAAAGGGAAGACAAGAACCAAAAGGAAAATTTGTCGAGAAAGCAGCGAAATGTGATGCTAATATGAACAAGAAGAGATTGAAAAGAAGAGGGCTGCAAGGCCTGGGAATAGGTACATGTAGGAATAGGAAAGGGAGCTACAGCAGGGTGTTGTTGGAGATGCGGGCTGAGACAGCGAGTGGCCGCGCAGGGGCTCAACTAGAGATTGAGCGTGTTGAGCATGTTGGCCCAGCCCACTTGGCATCATCCACTAAAAGCAGGCTGGGGAAGACGCTAACAGGGAGCTAGAGCTGCTGGCCTGGGCGCTATAAGGGGGCCCCTGGGCGGGCGGCGAGAGGCGTGTGACAGCGCCCGAGGCCTGCTGAGGCCACTGAGGCCACTGAGGCCACTGAGGCCACTGCTATGGCCGAGAGGACAGCGGCAGCATGCGCGAGCCGCATGCATGTGAGATGCGCTGGGCGAGTTGTTGGAGCTAATCACGTCCCTGCAGGAGGATTTCAAACGGCAAATGCACTCAATAGCAGCTGGTTTTTACTGCACTTGCAGATTTAGGAAGTAGCAAGGCCGCAATTACTGCGAGCTTACTGTCTTCCCATGTGCGAGTCTATAAATAAGCTGCACACAACGCCACTCTCGAAATACGCGTACGGGGCAGCGAGCCAACCAACAGCAAGATTGATTTGAGCCGAGTACGCAGTTCTTGTGTCCCCCAATGGAGCATTTCCTCTGCTCCCCATCTCAACATGTGCGAAAAAGGCCGTTCCATCTGCGGGCAACGCCCAACTGTGCGAATACGACGAGGGGCCCCCCCTGTTTCTTGTATGTGCTAACGTGCTCTTGAAGAGGCCAGAATCTGGTTTGGAGGGTGCCAGAAAAGATCCGCCGCCGATCAGCTCCGGCTGACGCAACGGCGACGAAATGCATCCGTCCCAGCACAGCCTCGCTGTGGCTTCCTCGTACCGGCAAGCATCATGACGCCTTTTTGGGCCTTTTGGGACTGGCCCGAGAATTTGCCAGATGACAACCCACCAATGGCTTCAACAATGGCAGAATGCTGGAGGCGACGAAGAAGACCAATTCAGCGTGCTGCATCTGCCAAGGCCCGGTTAGCCCATTGCGCGTTCACATTCGCCCGGTCCGTCCGTCCTTTCCACCGCTCTCTTCATCGCCTATTCTTTTGCACATCTATTGATTCCATTGATCTGGTTTGCCGAGTCCCCCAAAATGCTGCTGCTAATTTTGTCCATGTCCAGTTTTTAAGCCCTAGCCTAGCGCCAAGCGCCCCTGCATCCTGGACGTCTCAATGTTACCTTGAGCCGTCATACTGTAACTGTAGAGGCTCCTTGTCCTCTCAGCAGATAAGGTTCAATCATCAAGGCAAATGTTTGATACCGATATGCCTGTCATTTCCGTTCCCGCGGGCTGCCTCTACCCATGTCCATGTATTTGATACTAGGTACCTAGTTTCTTCTCTCAGCTGAGCTGACTGCGTCACTAGCCAGCCACCATTGAGCTGGAATCATGGCACCAGCCGTTGCAAACACTTTTCGAATTATTGAATTTCCAGCATATGCTATTCTTTGCATCTTTTGCACAGCTATTTTTGCCATCCCGCCAATTCACCCGCTACAGGAGGCGCTTCCTCTAACCGGCCGCCCACAAAGGCCTCGGGCAACGTGAGGCAGACCCCGCCCCTAGGCCGCCCCGTAAGTTGATACGCAGGTACCTGCATCGGCGCCTACAGCTCCCATGCAGATCATGTACCCCGTAAACGCCGCGAGGCTAGAGCCGGTCCAGGGGCCGAGCTTCTCTGACGCTGATACTGCGCGCGCCGTTTCAGCTGCCCTGCGGCGTCTGTGACACAAATTGGACACACATCATTCGATTTGATTCGCTTAAAATGGTCTGAATGGCTTGTATGTTACGTAGCAGCAGTTCGTGGCCTTATCAGCAGCCAATGCATGGTTTGCGATCTGCTGATCATTTGGCTATGAAACGATAAGAAGTCTATGTTTAAAACAATCCCCGATTGGTGTTGCGTAGGAACGGGTATTCTGTCCATGGCTGTGTATTAATTGGCAAAGAAAGAAGAGAAATGGACAACATCATTATAAAGGACATGCATCTCTTTGACAAGCTTAAATTTGCACTAAATCTAACTATGACGATGCCTGCAGCTGTTATAAAGTAGATGTGTGAACCATCTCAAAGATACCCCGCCTTGTTGTCGCATTCTACGAAAATAAGCCTTTTGTTTTTGGAATAAAGACCTATTTACGGCCAATAAGCACATATTACCAGCACAATTACTTTCAGATAGCTGGCTAAGAATAGATCATCGAGCAATCCTACAATTAGCTGCAGTACGGGCAAAGTGATCGAAATAGCAGCAACTATGTCGCACATGTATGTTACATGTGTTCATACATCAATGGCACGGCGGTATAGTCTTGCGCCAAACCGTCAATTATCACCCCGCGATTTACATGTTCATCATCTACTTACTTCCAACCACATGTTCAAAGACAATCCGGACCTCGTCCAATCCTGAAATACTTGATTGAAGCTGTCCATCCGACTGAGGCTAGTAAATCATTGACATTCTTGAGAGTCCTCTACACGGCCCGGTTTAGAACATATTATAGACTACCCTCGCCTGAACTTTCCCGCACGGCATCATTTCTGACCTCGGCTTACTCTCATCAAGATCCTCTTACCAGGGTTGATATGGCGCCCTTAAACGAGACTTCCGGTCAACTGAATGCTCACCCCCTCGATAACTGATGGCCCGCACCAACCACAGCCCAGTCTAATGTCGTTAGGTCTTTTTCATTTTTCATTGATGGCTTGATGTTCAAAAACCCCAAAATTGCCTCCGCTGCAACCCTATTGCCAGATTGACAGCGACGTGAAGAGGACTAGAGCCATAGTAGTCCTCAGTTATATGACAACATTGTCGAAGCTGTTTGGTCCTATATTGTAGTTCAATCTCGTCTATATCATCAAGGAATATCTAGAAGCTGCTATGCCTACTTCGCTGAAGAATTGTCTGTAAAGAGCTCCATAGAAAGTCCAGACCGTCCTCAAGTGGGTTTTCAGGGGTATTGCTTGATGTTAGATACATAGTACTCAATTTCTACCTTGTATAAATAGCAGAACAAGTGATTGGACTACGGCAGAACTTGGTACAGCAAGGAGCTAACTAATTGGCCTTGGGCATTGCGAAGCCAGTCCTTGGAATCACATAAGAAGAAGGAAACATGCGATTCCTTTCTCGTTGACTACTCGCTTCTTTGTAGGCCACGTCGTAAATTCTCGACAAGAAATCGCTTAATGGTTGCCTCTCCAGTACCAGGAATGCCAGAGAGCCAGAGAAGTCTCGTCTCATCACAGCCGAGCCATTCCACCTCAAGGGAATAATAGGCGACCAACAGGATTATCGTGCATGCACTATTGTTTACAGTTGCTTCCTTGTCCGGTGATCTTTCTGGGCAGGAGAATTAAGTAGTAAATGCTTCGTTTGGTCAAACCTAGTCATCCATGTTCAAGGTCCAGACAGTAGGCTGAAAACTGTTCAGCTGCATTGGAAGCACATGAGCATCATTTATTACTTGAGCAGATGTAATGGCTGAAGAGTGACAATTAAATGTCGACTATAGCAAATTTGAAAAGTAGGCTCCATAGCTACATCAACAGTCCTTCGGGCTACATCTGATATAAGGAAAAAAGAATGATTTCGAAGCGCTATAACGTATACAGAAGACAGTATACAGTATAAAGACAGCAGGACGCAGGTATAAATCGGCTGACGAAAACTTGTTAGTACCGTGAAGTATTGATCGTTAAAGTCTCTGCTAGACTTTGGAATATGAAAAAGAAATTGTAGATTGTAGAATTGAACGCACATGTATCTACCGCTATATTAGCCATAAGTACATACATCTACACACATGTGTATCCAAGTGCTGCTGTTGCACAACTAATAAAAGCAACTACTATACAGCGGTTCTTGAATCATAATCATGGTTGATCATCACTATCCTTGCGACTACCGGTTTCCTGAGCGTGGAGGATGTATTTTTAAAGAACTCTTTATTTATAATTTCTCCATGGACGCGTCATTGAGGTTAGGCATACGCGTTTTCCGTCACTAACGCTCAATTATGTTTGCCGAGCCTGGTTTAAAGAGAAATTATGCATGGGCGCCGCCCCCACGGAGTACATGTATCCAGCCTGATCAATACCTACGCGAAAGAGGGCACCAATGGCAGACGCGGGTGGCTACGTGTTGCATCAGTATCGCGACACGTACAGTATACTTATCAGCCAATTTGGAAGCAATGATTTTGTAAAATAATATGGTTGGAACAGGTCCAAGATCTCAACGGGACGCTAAGATACCTGATCGCCCCGTAAGATCTGATATGGCCCATTATTATATACTATGTGTTACACCGCAACTGCATTCATCACGGCTCTGGCCAGTGTAGCTGATCGAGACACCTCCAATACATGGCACGGGACGATAGCATGGGGGCCGCTGCAGGGGTTAATTGACATTGACCACGAATGTTACCTCATCTATATAAACCATGCTGACTTTTGACCGAGAGGCTTTCCATACGCACTCCTCCAGGCGCCAGCTACACCAATCTGCCATGCTCATCAAACATCTCAATGAGGTACTCATACCAAACGGATCCTTTCAGCAAGCTGCCTTTGTCGGCTCTCATTGCCATTGCAAAGGACATGCCCGATCTGGCGTCTCTGCATAGCTTTCGCCTCGTTTCGCCCGCGTGTGCCGCTGTGTTTATGGAGCCAAAGATGGGAGCCAAAATCGTCGAACTGGTAGCCAGAAGGAATCTGGACTACATGAACCAAAAGGTGTTTGGCTACATCTGGGCACTTCTGCAAAAGCCCGAATCAAAATGGCCAATAGCCCTCGGACGTCCCTTTCCCATCTCGCCAATGTATGTTACTCGAAGCTGGCTCGGGTCTTCAACGCCGACAACCGAATCTACGCTTCGGATCTTGGTCTTGGGCAAGACGGTCCACGACGCTGCCCATCGGTGCCTCCATACCCTATTGCAACGCTTCACCGCGCTGCGACCATGGCGTCCAGACAACGCCAAGTGCAATCTCAAAAACCTGCAGTTCTGGCGGTATTCTCCAAACACCCCCTTCCGGCCACCTCCAGAGCTGGAAGGCCAACTGGCTGGGATCAATCTCGAGGCGGCGGCAGGTCCGTTGGAATGGTTCGAGGAGCAGAACGCCGTCTACGGTGCCTGGCTGCTTGCTCTCTACGGTATTGTGCGTGAGACACCTGAGCCCTACATCTGGCCTCCACCAAGATCGACAGCCGGGCATATAAAGGCTTTGCAGTTGGAGAAAAGCTCAAGAGCAATAGAGATGCCACAAGTGCTCTTGGGCAGGTCGGCAACGCCAACCGCGCCCATACCACATCGACCATTATCGACTTTCTACCCATGGGGACCTACATGCAGCGAGAGTGGCTGTTCGATAGCACGACAGTGGTTTCCGGGTCCTGAACATCTCCAGATCACATCCAGGGGCAAGCATTTCTTGGGCGACGCGCGTGAAACGCCTTGGTCGGCGATCAGAGCCGCCCCCATCGGGCCCTTCCGGGCGCTCGGCTTCTCGATATGGGGAGAGTACAGGTTCATAAACATGGGCCTGCTCACTGGTACTCGTGATCTAGCAATGAATTTTGCCAACGCCGCCGACGTGGCGGAGTGCAGTGACTGGTACGCATGGAAGAGCGTGCTGACTCTTCCACAGCTTGAAGCCTTGAAGGATGCACAGTATGATGCATGGGTACAGTGGCAGCAAGAGTCGGCAAACAGGGGAGGCTACATGTAATTTGATCAAGGTTAAGAGAATATCATGCGTTGAAAACATTGAATGAAGAAATGATTCTGTTACTAGAATGCATCGCAACCCAGAATAACTCTTTATGCAGATACATGTGAAGCATGTATTAGATGCTAGCAATTCAATGAGACTCTACTTTCATTTCTATTCTGTATTTTCAAAGATCGGTTTCCCAAGTTCGACATTAAATTACAAAATTTCTGCTTCTGTAGCGTTTTCTAGCCATTTCCCGCCGCGCTTCTTCATTTGTCGAGGAATGTCCGAATACCAACTCATTACCATCATCCGTAAAAGCTCGAACTTCATTGTATGGCGAAAAGGGAACACCCAAGGGCTGATTTCTATTGCCTTCACTAAAAACAAACCAATTCCAAAGAGGGTCCGTGATAACTCGACATGCCCCGAGGCAGTGATACGTATTGCAACTAAATCTCCATTCCTGTTCAGGAAAATGCTGTGTGAGCGAAACATCGTAGTCTGTCTTACAGATCAAGCATGATCCCGTTCCTGGGTTGAAGCCGCATGCGCTCCAGTTGTTTTTTATTGCAGGAGAAAATTCAAAGTCAAATTCTCCGGCGCGACCACATGGAAGAGTCTGAGAATCCATGGGAGCTACCGGGTGCATTACAATGATGCAGCTCATGTGGTTGCAAACTTTGGGCTTTATACCGTTCATTAGCCGCGCGAGATGGTCCCAAGGTACATTAGGCCCAACAAACGTAAATAAACGGGCCAAGTACAGTTTATCGTCGATGATCTTGGGGCTATATCGAAGGGAAAATCTCCACACTCCGTTTCCTCGCGGCCGCTCTGCAGGGATCCAGTCAAAAGTAGGTTCTTTAGCCGATCCAGCATTGGGGTTGGATCTTCGTCTAATTTCAATAGGGTTGGATCTTCGTCTAATTTCAATAGGGTTGGATCTTCGTCTAATTTCAATAGGGTTGGATCTTCGTCTAATTTCAATAGCAGGGATCAAGCCGTGAAAGCATCTATCTAGCTCGAGCTCGGTCTCAAACGATACGCTACGCGTTAGGTGTCGGAGAGATATGCCGTGCAGAGGGCCGTAGAAATGCCGGTTCATGATCAAATGTGCATCCATGAAGCGGATACAGCCATGCCTCCTGAAGGCCGTCCAATCGTCCGGCAAGATGATGTGCCTGTAGGATTCAAAATGGTAGTTTCGCCATAAAGAATTCGGAAGGCATGAGCTAAACTCGCAGATGGTCTGTATGTAATGATCTTGGCTCCTCCAGTTAAGCTTGGGGTTTAATCTCCGCAGTCTCAAACACCAAGGACAGAGGAAGGTTTTGGGAATGTCCCTCTGCAGAGCGAGAAGAAACCTCATTTTGTCGGGGGGGACAAGGCGTGGTAGGCCGCGTTCGGGGGAGACGAGCGACATAAGGAACTTGCAGGTTAATGCGAAAATCATGCGCTCTGGCAAGTCCAAATATCCTGCTATACCATATAGAACCTCATTCGGAAGTTTCAAGAGAGATAGAGAAGATGACTCTTGGTTCGCCGGAAACTGGCCCTTTGCCTGCCGCTGTTTGCTCGTAGAAGCTTCAGCCTCTGGCAAGGCCTGGTTTTGGCGCCTTTGTTCTTCGATGTTATGCATTTTGGGAGATTCGATATAGAATATGAGAATATCGTGAATTGAAATTTCGACTGCATCAAGATTTGACTGCATCAAAAGTGCTCAAGAAAATCGAAGGAATAGGAGGCCTTTATATTCCTTCGGTGTATCTTTAGTATATGGCCGTCAAATTAGCCGTGGGCGTTTACTTGGAAAGTTTCTCATCGTAGATACGCATAATAAAGTTCGAGCCTCCGGGCGTGTACAAAGTACGTAGCAACTAATAATTCCATGTTCCCAAATACGTCGAGGCAAATAGCTGTAGCCATGGCTCATTACATGTAGATAGATAGTTGGGCGAATTTAAGCATTATAGTTCTTGTATCTAGGATTCTGAAACGATACTAACCACGCCACTTATATTTGGTAGCTAAAGCTTAACTACATATAACTAGGATATACTGCGATAGGCCTCAAACTTGAGCATTTCCCGTGCGTCGCCATTCCTCCCATAGCCTCGACCACCACTGTGTACCTGTAGGTTGACTGCATTTAGCCTTGGTATTGGAGCCATCAGAAGAAGTGTCATCAAATTTAATCGGATCGTCTGCGTATGCACTCAATCTATCAGTCACCCAAGGCCCAGCATTTCCAACTGTCGAAATGACTCCAGTGGTGGACCCTCCTCCCAACAAAACCGTAAATATGCCACGCAATGGGAAATCCTGATACGCGGGCTGCGATAAGTCAAACGGCTCGCCGCGCTGCCAAACCTCGGCTGCAGTATCGGGCTTGATCAGAGTGGCGTTGAGCTCAAGAGACAAGACTGTAGGGTTGATGTTCTGATAGTCGGAGTTGATGCCGGCATCGCCCAATAAATAGCTGCCTCCCGTACCCCAGTGCTCAGAATCGTAGTCGACCGAGACGGCATCCGCCACCAGTGGTGCGCGACTCGCAGGAATTTGCCAAGGCATCACGGGCACCTGCAAACTTACACTGACATCTCGGACAAAGTCGTAGAAGCGACGCCACTCGTATGGACCGTAGAAATAGCCGTTGATATAGGCACGCTGGGTCCAGTCATCGGCTTCGTAGCGGTCTATGGCAAGGAAATCGGGCGCATACTCGCCGTCATAAGTGCCGAGCGACTTGACGTAATTGGCAAGTTTATTTGCTTCGGCGTATGGGCCATTGTCATCCGAGTCGGTGTTGTCATCTGAGGCCTGGTTGTAAATCCAAGTAGAAGTACCGCCGCCCCAGATGTTGACTTGCCAGCCAAACGTCACACTGGGGGCCACGGTTCGGATAAGCCAGTTGACGGCATGAGCATACCCTGCAAAGGTATCAGCAATGGAGTCAGGAATCTCCGCTTCCACTTCCCAGTGATCAAGAGCGACTTGCAACGGCTCTCTGACCGGCACGGCCTTGTCGACATAGTTCGTCTTTTGACCTTCTCCCAAGAAGTCGGGATTGACAATGAAACCAGCCGGTACTGGGTGGTCTTCATCAATTGCGCTTGTCGCAATGTTGAGAGCCAAGATCAGATTTGCAAAGCTGTGGGCAAGCCACTCTTTGTTTGAGAGCTGCTCATCTATGCCCCCCAGGGAGAGATTGCAGGTATAGGAGATTAGTACTGGCAAAACTCTACTGCCATCTGCGAGCTCATTTTCCACATCGCGCGCAAGTTGGATCGTCCTGCGAGTGGATGTGTCATCGGACAGGAAGACTTTCTTGTCTCCGGCGCCATCAATGCCAGCATACTTGAAGATGGATGACACTCGAGCCACAACAAGATCTTTAGCATTACCAGGAGTCAAATCGACAATGGCGCCGAAGCTCAAATGATCAAGAAAGCCTTTGACTTGAAGCGAAGCTCCCTTCAGCAGCTTAAGCTTGAGCTCCGTGCTACCATCTGGCGATACAGTAATATTGGTTGCAGTTTCAATAACATACACTGTCCCGCTGTTGACAAAGCTTGCGTTGCGAATCGAGTACTCTCCTGGAGCTACCAGCACGGAAAACGGCGTAGTGCCAGCTTTAGCAGGGACCTGTTCGGTATAGATCAAATCATTCGAGGTGAGGCGAATCTGAATACCTTGATCGACCTCAACATCAGACTCTATGACGATGGGTAGCTTGACAAAGCCCGAAGTTTCAATGGGCGAAGACTTTACATCCTCTTGGCGGTATGTAATAGTCAACAGCTTGCCCGAAAGGCCCTCATCCCACACACGGAACTTATAGTCGACATTATTCAAAGTAATCTTATCAACGATCACTGCCAAAGATCCGCTTGTCGGAAGGCGTCGCACCGGAGTCGTGTAGTTTCCAGGGCTATAGAAATCCTTGAATGCCTCGCCGTCAACGAGCAACTGGACGTGAAAGGTTTCTCCCTGGAGTGGTGAAATGTCCCCAAACCCCAAACCCAAGGCACTGTACTTTGACACGGAGTAAAAGCTAACGCTGACACCAGTATACCTACCAATCTCGACATCCAGGGATTTGGGTAAGACCCGAGTTTCAACAACAGTAGTTTGATCTTCCGTAGCGACGTCCACGACTGAAACATTGTAAGTGCCAGGTGGTAGATGTTCCAAGAGGGTGCCCGCAAGAGGTTCATTGAAAGAAAACTTTCCAAATTTTGACTGGAAAGCAATAGACAGCTTGCTAGATGCAAGGACCGGATCAGGAACGGGTGGGGTAAGGATTTCAACTATCCCGGTCGTGGGAGGCGGGTAATCGGCGTAGAAGTGAAAGGAATTCCGATAGAAATCAGGATCATCAGTCAAATTGCCATTAATACCAAAGGTTATGGTATCAGAAGTGTTGAATGTATAAGAGCCCTTGAATTGAAGCCACACCATAATGAGAAAGGTCGAATCAGCAATCTGAGTGACCTTGACGTCTGCTGTGACTTCCTGCCAGGGGTTGGTCGCCACAGTGATATCCTTTTCTCCAACTCTAGCAGGCGACTTGAAGGCAGTGCCAAGGCCTTTATTGATGGTCAATGCCGAGTCATTGTCATAGTGAAGATTGGAGACAACCAATTGGCCGTAAGTTGGGGTGGCGCCATTGGCAACCTTTGCGTCGTATGCGATAGAAACCATTGTATCGTACGTTGTCAGTTTTTGATGCTTTTGATGATAGATGCTTGAAAGCACAGAATAAAGAGGTATCTTTAGAAAGACTAATATGGAGATGAATGAGGTGATAAGAAAATGATTTAGACAGAGGTGTCTTGTCTTATTATATACTTTTCAAGTCCTTGCCATATCTTGCATGTCTATTCTTATGACTATTTCAATTTGTCATAACCGTCATTATTCGCTGTTCCCTACAGCTCTCTTATAAAGATGGTATGATATAACATTTGTTAATTTTTTTCCGAATTAGCTTTTCGCCTCGAATAGCTCGAATTGAACAGCTTTGAGTTCAATAAACCTAATCAACGCATAAAAATGGTATACAACATTGGAATAATGCCTCACGATAGCTTGGCAGAGCACGTCATGTCCTTTACAAGAACGTCTATTCGACGATGGCAGCACACTTAGTTGCATCAGTGCAGATACGAAGTTTGAGCTATATTGCAGTAATTTCTTGACTGTATAACGGTTCGGTGGCAAATATGACTGTCTATTATTATGTCGATAGTGATAATATCACAAATCGTGACAGCATACTAATTAAGTAAAGAACTCATCTCCTGTTTGGCTGTTTATATATCTACATTTCCACTGATGCTGTAAGAGTACGCCTCAGTGAAAGCGAGTGTCAGGAACGCGTAATACGGCAGATCAATACATAAGAGATTCACTTGGTTCAGCTTTGTATTTGGATAATACCTAGTATTTGATATGTCTTTGATTTGTCTGCTCATATTCTTGGTTGCTCCAATTTTGTAACACCAGTCATTCAATGATATACTCAACTGTCTCATATTCTTTGTTGACTCTATGTCTCATGTGGGTACGGCATCTGCATTCTATTGGTAGGAAACCGGAACTTGGTTGCACAAGTCTAGGCCGAATTCAAGACTTGGCACTTTTACGTCGAAGAAGCCACATCGTATGACTTTGGGCTAACATAGGTTTCACAACAAATTTTATTTGCCCATTTAGACACAGCTAGGCTCACAGGTAATGGATATTGTTCCTATAGGGTGCATAGAGCTAGTCGTTCAGTCTATCCGCGCTTCATATGAACTATAGCCATCCCGTGTATTGGACATCAATTTAGTAGTACTGTTAGACACTGGAATAGAGTAACCCAAGCTTGGATTATATGATAAAGTATATTACCAATTATTATTTCAACTAACTGTCATGATGGATCTCAGTGCTGGCCTACATTCCGTAGCATCTCAATAGCAATCGGGACTTTGTGCAATATAACCTGCATGCAGGTTAGTGTACAAGGCCTTGGCGATAATGTCGAAGGATGGCGCTGCATATATCTCCGAGGAGTTCTTAAATATCCTATGCCAGTTACTATGTAGTATTTGAGCAACTGCGAGATTATGCACGGTCGCGTCAGATTAGGAATACACATGTAGCGGGCGAGCAGCGATTGGATGTTTGTAGATTTTGTCGAAAACTTGAGTAATACTCCTATGTAATCACTTTGATAATGATACAGCCTCTTATTTCATGCTATTATGATAATATTCCACTTTTTCTGTTCAAATGCAATAGCCAGTAGCGTCATTTACATCTCAGAACAAATAGCTTACACGAAATATCATGCGGCCTAGCTTTTCCACAACTAGGTCTTGGTCATTACTCTTCTTATCTCTTTGCTTGGGAGATATATGCATTTCTTATGCACAAATCACTATACAGACTTCCATCATAGTATTCCTAGCAATACTTACGTTACAATGTAAATCATGTGATGATATCTATTTTAGGTAAGCAGCATAACTCTTACACCCTTGCTGCCTTGCTGGGATATTGGTTTAGCAGTTATCCACGTCTCATAGGCGATCGGCCCGAGTATATCGCTCTCTGGCTTCCCATAAGATCCGCTGTAGGTGGACGAAAAGAGTATAAAAGAACTTAAAGGCGGATAACATGTCATCATCAGTACCGTCAGCAATATGATGTTGGTGGTCGATTACATTATGAAGCCAAATTATGGTTCACGTGGTCCGATATTCGCTCTTTAAAGAGGAGCAAGAAATCTATTCATCATGCTGTCTAACATATTTAACATTATTAAGGTTAAAAGGAACTTGGAATATCCATTTCCATAAGAAGCATTGCGACGCTCCACTGTTTCTGATATGTACATGTTCTGCCGATATGAATCAAAGCGGTCAATGTAGGCAGCAAGTGAAAGGATTCTACGGATGACAAATTCACTTGGGAAACTTGGTGGGAGATGTACATATGCCACGGATCTCGGACTGTAGTTCCTGCAGATAGTGTAACAGGTCGAGATTGCAGAAGCTTGAAGTCAAAATGCTCTATGAGATGGATTGACGGCTTGTCTCTCTTGCAAATAGGGGTACAGTGGCCGGGATGATTAGGCTTGGCGAAACTACCCGCCAGTCCACGATTGGGTCGTTGTCGGTTACATCAGATGCAGGCAGCAGCGAAGATGGATGTAAGGGGCTCATATATCTTCACCGTCCTTGATTTGCGGGCCCTGAAGCAGCTTCGGCCCTTCAGGCTGGCCTAGAAGATATTCTCGACTTGGCAGGGGTAGACAAGGGCAAGAAAGTGAGATATGCTGGATGGTAGTATTGAGTGTAAGCCTAGCCATAAGCATCCGGTTCAATGCTAGATTTGGCCACCTGTGAGACGGACTGAGCATGCATGTGTATGCCTGGAGCATCAACAGAACGGCAAAAATGGCTCAAAAATGGCAATAGTTTGCCGAAATAACCGAACACACCCGGACTTTGAGTAGTATTTGAAGAATCTGCCTAATATCTAGTATGACAGAATGCCAGAGGAAGAGATTAGCGGGGACACTAGACTAGAAGATTGCGGGGGGACGAAATTTCCCGATTTAAACTACCGGCTTAAGATTGTGTGCCAAGCTTTGCTGCTGTAAGACGGGTCAGTGTCGGTCCAGTATAGAAGTGCAAACATCAATAGGAGTGGATAGTCTGAAAGAGTTGCTTCATTCTTGAAGCAATTGCAAAGACATGTTTCAATAAATAAACCCAAAATTTTTTATTATTAGACTTGGATCATCTATTCACATGTGATATCAAGCTAAAGAAACAAGCAATTATTTGACAGATGGAGAACGCGGGGAAAACGCGGGGGAAGCCAGGGTATTTCGGTTGTTTCTTCAGGAGAACAAGTGTCTGAAGCTGTCATGGGAACCCTATGCCAGGGGTTGTGGCATTACCATTTGCGCGCTTCTTGGGGAGCATAAGGCCGGTCCAATCTGGCCAATTGTCGAGTTGCTTGCAATTGCCGGACCCGTATGAGGTGTAACCATGTTTGCTGTCAAACCGGCCTGTCAATTCAATAGTTTTGGGAGATATGATAACAACTAAAAGACAAAAATATTGAACCAGGGGAAATATATGTTGGTCTTTCTTGAGGTATGTTCTGTATAAAAAGGCAGCATCCTCAACTTTTCCCATACCTTCTGAAATTGGCTCATAGGAGAAAAACAACTACTCGACTTTATCTATCCGCCACCATCACAATCTCTCGTGATGAAGGCTCTGCTATTCACCTTTGCGTGCGCGCTTCACTCAGTTGCTGCCACTTCGCTACCAATCCGCCCGGATTCAGACGAAAGTGCGCAAGCAGCATGCAGCTCATCGACATTTACAAAGGTCCTCCCCCAAGGAGCGAGCATTGAAAAGGTCGCATCTGTGCCACAAAACGGACAATATGGCGAAGGAGCGGCAGACCTCAATTATCCGTACAATCCAACCGGCCTGCCTGCGTTATGCGCAGTAACTGTCAAGGTAGTCAGCTCCAACGAGTCCAGTTACCGGTTCGGGCTGTTTTTGCCTTCTTCCAGTCAATGGACCGGCAGGCTATTGGCCATTGGAAATGGGGGTTTTGGTGGAGGAATCAACTGGCTTGATATGTATGTAGCAGTTCTGCTGATATCCGCATCTCTGTTTATCCTCACCCAACTCACATCAGTTTACTAGGGGTCCCGGGACGCATCTCGGCTTCGCAACCGTTTCCACAGACACGGGCCATAATTCCGCGACAGCAGACGTCACCTGGGCGTTGAACAATATCGATACAAAGTCAGACTGGGGCTGGCGCGCGATGCATGGAAGCGTACAGCTCGCAAAGACACTGACTCAAGCTTACTACGGAGCATCCATCAAGTACTCATACTACAGCGGGTGCTCGACTGGCGGCCGTCAAGGGCTCAAGGAAATACAAACGTCTCCAGATACCTTTGACGGCGCCCTTATCGGCGCTGCAGCTTGGTACACGAGCCATCTCAACAACTATGTAGTCCAGCTGGGCATGTACAACTTGCCCGTGACCGACCCGAAACACATTCCACTCGCACTCTTTTCAGTCCTCGGGGCCGAGGTGATCCGCCAATGCGATGGAGTTGACGGGGTGGCCGACGGTATCGTGAGCAGCCCCGAACTATGCAACTTTGACTATACCCCAATACGTTGCAAGGGTTCCGCTTCCTCAAACTGTCTTACAGATGCTCAGATTGGAACTGCCAAGAAGATCTACAATGACTGGTACTCCTCGGTGGACGGCCGGTGGCTCGCCAATGGCCTCACTTACAGCTCAGAGGATCAATGGTCGCTCTACCTTAATGGAACTGCGCCGCATGCCTTTGGAGTGGAATACGTCCAAAACTTCCTTCTCAACGACCCCAACTGGGACTGGAGGACATTCAACGAGAGCCTCGTCACTTTTGCAGAACAAAACGATCCTGGCAACCCCACAGCTGATCAGGTCAACATATCCCCTTTCAAAAACCGCGGCGGAAAGATCATCATGTACCACGGCCAATCCGACGGCATTGTGCCTACGAGAATTTCGGAGACGTACTATAACCGCACCATCGACCACTTTGGGAGCCTGCAGAGCACCCAGGACTTCTTCCGTCTTTTTCTCATTCCAGGAATGCAGCACTGTGCCTTGACAACGGTGGGCGCGCCGTGGAACATTGGAGCTACGTTTCAGCCTACGACGATGGCCACGAATCTGTGGTCAGTTCCGGGCTTCAAGGATAAGCAACACGATGCGCTGCTGGCGCTGGTGGACTGGGTGGAAAACGGGAATGCCGTGGACCAGATTGTTGCGACGAGTTGGAACAGCTTGATAAATCCCAACTCGGGTGTACATGCGCAACGACCCCTTTGTCCTTGGCCGCAGAAAGCAAAGTATAGCGGTGCGGGTTCTGTAAATGACGCGAACAATTGGTCGTGTGCTTGAGGCTGTTATGTGTATACATGTAATCAATTCGGTTGTCGATTATCACGTTAACACGCCTTATAGAAAATGATGACTTCCGTGGAGGAATTTCGGTATCTAGATTGATCGCTATAACAAGCCTGCGAAAGACTATCAAAGCAGCTCGTATAAGATAAGACAGGAGTTACTAAATCATATGAACCAGTAGAATCTCTTACACAGTATCTACCAGTCGGCCGCTTTTCCACGTATGGGCCATACAATCCAAAGGCGTGTCAGCACACTAATCACACCACGTTGGAACTTCGTATTATTAGCTAAGGCCAAATATGGATCCACCCCAAAAGACAAAAGACGCCCGCAACTGTCTCTAGCTCATCAGCAGTACGGAACCATTCCGCAAATGACTCGGTTGTCTTTTTGTCAAAAAGTTGACCAAAACTGAGTCATTGAAAAGATGGCGAATCACATGTATAAATAATACTGGAAAAGGCAACGGGAAATGTATTTTGGAGCTATAATCAAGCCTCCGCGGGTCCATATCAAACTATCGATTCGAAACTTGCCCTTTCGAAAAGGTAAGCTCCGACAATGTAGCCTCATACTGCCAGCTAAATTCTGACACGCTTAGGCCTTTCTTGACACAATGTGGTGTTTCGCCTTGCAGTTGTTCGATCTGGACGTTATTGCGTCCGATTAAAAAATACATATCGCTAGAACTAAGACTCCGTGGGGGATCCGTCGTCAGCGCGACAAAAGAGCATATTCTCTTTCTTTGTTCAAGCCCTAGTGCCTATTTATACTTCAAGGTTGCCTGTCAGTTTCCGCCTGTCCAAGGCTCACAGGGCTGTCTCTTGTATCATCGACTTCAAAATGGGTTCCCATGCACCAGAAGATTACACCAAAACGTTGGATTCTATTTCAGCTCAAGTACGAGATGCAATTGCCCAACTGCCCCAATTCGGCGATCTGAACCATGACGAGACCAGCCCGATCTTTCGCCCGGCCGGCGAAGAAGACCTGGCCAGAATTCGAGGGCTGGCGCTTCCAACACAAACTCGCACAGTTGAGCAAGTCATTGGCGAAATGAACGACATCTATTCCTTCAGGGCGCGTGTTGGCCACCCGCGCTTCCTCACAGCGATTCCATCCGTCGCAACTCCTGCGTCTTGGCTCGGCGACGTTCTCACATCCGCATTCAACACCTTTTCGGGCGTGTGGCAGGGAGGACCTGGAATCGCAACCATTGAGCTGGAACTTGTTGCTTGGCTGGCATCTCAGATTGGCCTGCCCGCTTCGGCCGGCGGAATCTTCGTCTCTGGAGGTTCCATAGCCAACTTGACGGCTATGACGGCTGCGCGAGACCAGCGCTTGAAGCAGGATGATCGAAGCAAGGGCATCATCTACTTCTCCGACGAAACCCATTTCTGTGTGGCCAAAGCCCTCCGGATTCTAGGCTTTTTCGACAGCCAAATGCGAAAGATTCCGTCCGATAAGAAGTTCTGCATGGACGTGGCCAAGCTTGAGGAGGCCATCGCTGCAGACAAGAGCCAAGGCCTGGTCCCGTTCCTTATTGTTGCCAACTGTGGCACAACCAATACGGGAGCCATCGACCCCCTCGACGAGATTGCAGACTTGGCGCAGGAGCACAACATGTGGCTGCATGTAGACGGTGCCTATGGCGCCTCCGTTGCGTTATCAGGGCAATACCGCTCGCTGGTGGCAGGGCTGAGACGCGCCGACAGCGTTGCGTGGGACGCTCACAAGTGGCTATTCCAGACATTTGGCTGTGCCATTGCCCTTGTTCGTGACCGGAAGCATCTCGCAGAGAGCTTCACCCTCAGCGGCGACTATCTGCAAGACATTGTATCCGGAGAGGATCAGCCGAATTTCTTCAACTACGGCATTGAGCTTACACGGCCGGCGCGCCACATGAGACTCTGGTTCTCGTTGCGAGTGCTTGGAGCGGACACGATCGCGCAGATGATTGATCATGGATTTCTGGTCGCCGCAGCTGCAGAAGCCAAGTTGGCGACCCTGCAACACTGGAAGATTACGTCGCCGGCTAGACTAAGCACCATTACCTTTCGATATTGCCCAGAAGGGATGGATGAGGATGCTGCGGATCAGCTGAATGGCATCATTTCTAGAGATGCATTGGAGCAGAATGTTGCCATGATCCAGACTACGCAGGTTCATGGCCGGACCAGTCTGCGAGTTTGTTCAATCAATCCGCTCACGACTGTGGCCTGCATGGAGCAGATTATTGAGCAGCTGCATGTCATAGCCTGCAAAAGTGCATTAGAATTGTAGATTAATTGGACTTGCTTGACGAGTCTGATCGATTCAAGGCGTTGCGAGACTTGTAGTTCATAATACGAAAATAAGCCTTGATGCAAATATCGTGCTGATACGAGATTCATTGTGTAAATCTGCGTGGTGGAACTTTAAGAATTGCCGAAGCCGCCTTGCCGCCGGTCGTTTTGGCCCCCATCCAGGTGATTCTGTCCAATTGCGACGCAGCAGCTGCACGCATCCAGCAATCAATATGCGAAGCTAATGTCGCTTGTGGCCTGCTTTAGTAGTGCTTCAAAGTACCCTCATGGGATCAAATGCTAGGTACGTAGTTAAGATCACATTCATCAACTCTACCTTGCCTATAATGAGGAATTCATTAAAACACAGCTTATGACGTCATCGAAAAAGAATACAGTGGTCACTTAAACTAGAGACTGCAAATGTCTAATTACAGGTATCATCAAACTCCTTTACAACCGTTACAAGCAGCCCGTTGTCAAATCACATCTTCCCCTGCAAGTGCCACTGGAATATCTTCCTAAAGATGTCCTTTCCATTTCCCTCGAGGACATCTCCATGGCAGGGAATCAGGGTTGTAAAGTCCCACTGGTCAATAACCTTCAGGCTGTCGCTCATGCTGCTGCGGTCCTTGGCGAGATGCCAGTTGAACCGCTTGGGCCAGGTGGCCTCTCCGCTGGTGTTCTGCACGCTGTGGAAGATTTTGTTCAGAAAGCCGCTGGGCCGCTCCGACTCGGGCACCTTGCTGTACTGCTCGGTCGCCGGCAGATTGAACATCAGATCCGCCTCGATCAGGACCTTGTCCGGCCGGTAGTTGAAGACGAGCTCCTTGTTGACGTGGCCATCGACGTACTCGTAGTCAAAGTCGGCGTCAAACTCGTCGCTGATGCGAATGTCGCGCTTCCCCTCCTTTGTGAAGACGACGGCAAACTTGTCGTCGTTGATTTTCGGGTCCTTGGTCTGCTTTGCGCGCTTCTCCGGAAGGCCCTCTGGGCCGATGATCTTGGCTTCGGGCCACTGCTTGGCCCATTCGGAGATGAAGATGTGGTGCTCAAAGTCAAGCGCGATGATGTACGCGACGTTGCCGCCCAGCTCTGCGGCCTTGGCCTTGGTCTCTTCGGTGAGGGCCACGGGAGAGAAGACGGCGAGATTGCCGGATGTGAGCCTCACTGTTGGATGCTGCGATTAGCACAGGCGCATGCGCTAAGCCCTGATTATGTGGGAATGGTGAGACATCAACGATTGAATGCATACCTAGCGTTCCACGGCCGCCAATCTGGATTCTGCCGAAGCGCGCAAAGGGCACGGAGAAAGTCACGACGTTGGGCGTGACATTGCGGATGACCATGAGATCGGCCGGGTTGGCCGGGATCAGGCTTGCAGACATGCTGTGCGAGATGGAAATGCTGGATGAAGCGTGAAAATGGCGTGTCGCTGGTAGAGTTGTGCGTTGAGGCGTGAAGAAGCTGACGAGGACAGTCTTTGTGATGAGTCCATGACGCAAGACTGGCGACGATGCGACGCGGCCGCTATTTAAGCACCCGGGCCAAGCAGCGAGACGCTGAATCCGCCGCATCTGCAACTCAAATTGTTTCCTGGAAAGCCCTATCTCGGATGCTTTCCTTTGTCAGCGTCCAGGGGCCGGTGAGAAGCGATCAATGCTAGCCGTTTGGAAATTCCAAATTCTGCAAATCCTCGGCCACAGCGATGCAGTCAGTAAACAATAGTGGCACGATACGTGTAAAACAGGGCACGTACCCGAATGCGGCGTCAAAGAGCCGAGGCTTACACCCAGCCTAATCGAGCTCCAGTCATTTCGTCTGCTAGATCTTACCCGGGATCATGACATCAATCGGGCTCGGAAGGAAAATCGCCCGTTTGGCGGTTATTCGGTGCTGCTGAACAGCCCGTCGATGTGATGCCGCCCAGGCCTTGTCCGAGCTCGTCCGGAGGGAGGCTTAAACCACGGACAAACACCGCCTGGAAATTATATAATTCTACCGCCGGCGCGCTTAGCGGGGCCGGGATACGCAGCCAGGACGCTTTTTGGGCGGGTAGGGCAGAGGCCATGCCGCGGCAAGTCCCTGTAGATTAGTGAGACGCCTAATTCACGGGCGCTGAGTCCATGTTTTAAACTCGGCTCCGCCGCCACAAACAGGCCAAAAGCATCCGTAGTCTCTGCCAGCAAACTTTAACATGGTACACGGTTCTAGCCTATTTCTAGAAGCTAGACCCTTGATGTGCCCTGTAAGTCTGGACGAAGCATTTCTTGAGTTGGAAACAAACGATGCAGCATTCCTGAATCCCCCAAGACTGTAGGTATTCAAAGCTCTACGTATGATACGGCTGAAGAAGCCCAGCGCCAACCTTGCTCATCCGGTCCGATCAGCCCGGAGACCACTCAATTCACTTTGCTCCGAACGAATGAGTGGTGCCTCTATCCTATGCTGAACTCGTGCTAGGGTCTGGTATCTGATGTACAGGGTTTTATATAAGAATCCTTTAGCTCTTAGGAGAGCTATACGCGTCTCTGGTTCATCGTCAAGCGGATGACATGCACTGGGTCGATGGGCAAATACGCAATGGGGCAACGGCCAAGACAGGCTTCACGACTAGCAATCTATGAACAATGTGTTAAAATACCCACTAAAAATATGTTGATCACTGTAGTAATAATACACCACTATTGACAGATTTGATCGCTGTAATAACACACCAACGAATGACAGGATTCATCGCAGTAATATACATCTCAAACAAGATATCCTCTTTCCAATCGCTCTTTGAAGCCTCCGCATCAAAATCATCCAAGCACAAGGTTTCTGGCGGCAAATTCCTCATCGAGCCTTTTGTACCACGTTTGCTCCGCTTCTCCGCCAAGGGGATGATCAGATTCCATCAAATTCTCATGAGGATTCTGGTGCCTTGTCGAGTAGTTGTTGCGAAGGCGACTCCATTTCACATCGTATGGAGAGCGACACGCCCCGAGACAATGGTACGTGGACAGCCTCAGACTCCACTCCTGCTCCTCTTCGTCTCTCTTCAGAAGAAAGTCGTAATCCGCGAAGCAGTCTGGACATGATCCGTATTGCACGTCCATCTCTCCGTCAAACACGGCATACAGGAAGTCGACCGGCCTGTCGCTGTGCTGGATGAGGATGTCGCCGTACGGCTCCGCGGCAATTTCCAGATGGTGGCAGATAGGCAAGTGGATGCTGCCCAGGAGCGCTGCCAACTGCTTGAAAGATACCAAAGGTCCGTCAATCCGGTTAAATCTGCCAATGTATAGCTCGTCGTTGATGACTTTGGGGACGTAGTCAAAGGAAAACCTCCAAGGCTTCTCCAAGCCGGCGTGGTTTGGCCCTGGCCATTGGTCGAGAACACCTCGCCTGAAAAGGTCCAGGCGCCGGCGCCTCCGCGTCATTTCACGATGGCTATCCCAATCAATCTGTCCAAAGTCCATATAGTCATGTAGGACAATGTATTTTTCGAACGCAGCGTGTCGTTGCAGATTTCTCAACGGCAAACCATAGTGACTGCCAAGAAAATGCCGGTCCATGACCAGGCGTGCGTCCATGAAGGCGAGCTTGGCCTCTTTCGAAGCGGGATGCCACAGGACCGACCTGATAGCCCAATTCGAATACCGTCTTTGGGCCGAACACCAATCCCACCAAGCCCAGGAAGAGAAGCCGCTGCAATTTTGATGGTTTTGATCTCTCCATGTCCCGTTGGGGTTCAGGGGGCATAGCTTATTGCATGCGGCACAGCAAAAGGTGTGGGGGAAATCTCTTTGCAGAGCCCCTGTGAACTCAGCAACATCGCGATGCTGGAGGGCTAGTTTTCCCCTCGGGAAAAGGACATCCACCGCCTGGTAAAGGTCCTTGCGAGTTACGGCCAGAGACACGATGCTGGATTTTGGCAAATAGTCTGTGATCTTGGCCAAAACATCCAGTGGGCAATATGCAAGAATGCATGGCGATGTCGACGGCGACGGCGAGAATGGGACCAATGACGATTCATCTTGCGCGGAGCTCGTAGTGGTATCTTCCGGCTCTGTACTCTCAGACGCATTGACATTGACGCTCATCGGAAGCCAATGATTGTTGTTATTTACTCTGAACATTGTGATCACTCGGGTATTGATTTGGTTGTTGGATAGATCACACTTCAAAGCAGTGAGGATATAATGTCGAACAGAATAGACGGGCGCGTTGAAGCAGTGCGGTGATCAGCTTGGTGTTGATTTGATTGTTGGATACAAGACAAATCAAAGCAATGTGAATATACTGATCGTCTCTTGGCTATTCTGTTTGTGTCGATGTGAATAAACGGGATGCAAACCAACTTTCCAAGAATAGGGATTTTTTGTAATTCATGGTGCCCGCTCAACACATCTCAATTGCAGAGATATCAATCTTTTATTTAGATTTTAATATACTTTGTGGCAAATGCTTGTCCAGTTATCGTATACATTTGTATACTTATAGTTGGCGGTGGAAAGGCCAGCAGATACATATATATGGACCGAATCCGGTTCATCGTTGCATCCCATGGCGCGAGGCGTCCCTATGTGGACATCCATTGAGTTTGGTCTCCTACAATTAACTTCAATGTCTACCCGTTCATAGGCGACCAGCAAATACATCTAGGAAAGTCCCAAACTTCCAAAGCTCTCTACGGCCCAGGGCAAGTGATACACGGAAGAATAAAGGCATACATGTACCTGGGCTTGGATATTAACTTCATGTTGCGGCAAAGTAGAGGATCATTTGTGAGTGGATAATCAGATTGAGGCGTATGGGCGTAAATCGAGCAAATTCTATTTTGGTTCCATAGCGATAGTAGACGATATCACCACTTACACAAGCTTTCAGCATCCACCGTTTCTATAATATGTGGCCCGAGATGTCTCTGTGAATATTCATGCAAATAATCATTCTCATATAAGAGATCTGTACAATCATCAACGTAAATAGTAAAATAATACTCCTATTACAACATCTCGCACGTTATTCCCCTGTCTTTCGCCGGGTGTGAAGTGGTTTGTGTGCATGTAGTGACGGTACAGTGTGCACTGTACACCAACACAGTACGCCGGATGATCCCTCCCGATTTCCCGACCTCGCCTGATCCACCTCCAGCTTCATCTCAGATCGCTGCTTCACAATCTCCTTCCAAACGCCAAACTACAAGCCATTGGAAGCTGACGCGGCGCCGTGTTGCGCCAATCATGTCTGCCTCACTCCTCCGACCGCGCTTGGCCGCCACAGGCCTCAGAGCCGCTCCCCGACCGACGATATGCCCGCATTCGAAAAAATCCATCCCCCGACGCCACAATTCGAGCTCGACAAGCACCGGCAGCAGCTCCGGCAGCGGCCTCAAAGTCGCCGCCTACAGCGGAGCGCTCGCTGCAGCCCTCTACGTCTCTTACCTCTATGCGACCGACACGCGAGCGTTTGTCCACCGATATGTCGTCCCGCCGCTGCTTCGAACCGTCGTTCCCGACGCTGAGGATGCGCACCACGTAGGCGTCAATGCGCTGAGATTCCTATATGAGGTGGGCTTGCATCCTCGAGAGCGCGACTCTACGGCCAACGACTCCAGTCTCTCAGCCTCCGTCTTTGAGCACCAATTGGCAAACCCCATCGGCATCTCTGCGGGTCTCGACAAGGACGGCGAGATTCCCGATGCGCTGTTTGCACTGGGAGCTGGCGTCGTTGAAATCGGAGGCTGCACGCCGCTGCCTCAGGAGGGAAACCCCAAGCCGCGAGTCTTCCGGGTGCCCATTTTGGACGGAATGATCAACCGATACGGCCTCAACTCGAGGGGGGCAGACGACATGGCGATCCGCCTGCGCGACCGACTGCGACGGTTCGCGCGCTCAATAGGAGTTAGCGAGGAGGAAATCATCAGTGGCGAAGCCGGTGTTCCCGTGGGCAGCTTGAAGCCTGGGCGGGTGCTTGCGGTGCAAATCGCCAAGAACAAGGAGACAAACGAGAAAGATGAGCAAGCCATTGCTTCGGATTACGTCTACTGCACAAAACGGCTGGCTCGCTACGCCGATGTTCTGGTCGTCAATGTCAGCAGCCCCAACACCCCTGGCCTTCGAGACCTGCAAGCAACAGAGCCTCTATCACGGCTCCTCTCAGCAGTCGTCGATGCAGCCTCTCAAACCGACAGAAAGACCCGCCCCAAGGTGATGGTCAAGGTTTCTCCCGACGAAGACGAGGACTCCCAGATGGAAGGCATCGTCCAGGCTGTGCAGAAGAGCGGCGTTGACGGCATCATTGTCGGAAACACCACCAAGAGGCGAACCGGCCTGAACCCCAAGGGTGCCCGACTCTCTGTCAGAGAACAAAAGGCTCTGATGGAGGTAGGTGGCTTCTCCGGCCCAGCCATGTTTGAGCGAACCTTGGATCTTGTTGGGCGATACCGCAAGCTGCTTGACGCACAGCCCGACGTCGGCAAGGGAGAGCAAAAGGTCCTTTTCGCGACTGGAGGTATCACCAATGGAGAACAGGCGCTCAAGGTGCTGAATGCCGGCGCAAGCGTAGCCATGGTGTACACTGGCTTGGTTTATGGGGGCGTTGGAACGGTTACGAGGATGAAGCAGGAGATGCGTGAGGCTCTATAGAGGGATTTTATTTGAAAAGGCGGCTGGAATGTTTGTGTGTGAAAAATTGGAGGAGCGTATTAGAAGCGTTAAAAGGAGACATAATATACTACCAGTAACTTGTATTTATAACCAAAAGCCAGATAGCAACGCTGTATCGCTGCCACTGTATAGATCTTGAAGTTTTAGTCGACACCAAGTTTTGCATGAGATGAACAAACTTTAATCCATTCCACTGGTTATCCTTTATTACAAGATTTATACGTCCACTTTCTTCTCTTCGGCTATATTATCTTCGGCTATATTATCTTCGGCTATATTATCTTCGGCTACCTATGCTATCTAAAGTGCGAGAAATTAACTAGGTGTAGGGTTATAGCACCTCTCCAGATATTCAAAGGAAAAGCAAAAGACAAAAAAACGCTATATCGGGAACACATAATTTGGTCATTCTGATAATAACAAATCAATCTTCTTTTCAAGGCTACCAATCCATTTATAAACCCCGTCTTCATCCACGTAAATGCAGGGTAGCAAGCAGCATGTACTAGCCCCAATGCAGCAAGGCGCAGGAACAGCAAAGATGCGCCACATGCCCCGCTAAAAAGTTCAATCGATATCGATTTCTCAAGTCCATCCAAATTTTACCACCCCAAAAGTCGCTTTTGCTGAGCATCAGGATCAGCTTCACCACATTATGGCCGCCGCAACAACATTACCTGCCTTGTTGGCCTCATTAACGCAATCGCTCTCCCTCGCGCAAGAAGGAACATCCAAAATATCGACAATTGAGCACCCCAAAGATGGAATCTCGCTCCTCGACGTCAAGAACGAGCTGCTGCTCTCATATCTCCAGAACCTCGTCTTCCTGATCCTCGTCAAGTTACGAAATGCAAAGTCTGACGGAAAGGGAGAATCAAAAGAGAAAGACGAAGATTTAGACGAAGTGGTGCGATCGAAACTTGTCGAGCTGCGCCTCTACCTCGAAAAGGGAGCCCGACCGCTGGAAGAGAAGCTGCGATTCTCCATTGACAGATTCCTACGAACGGCGGAAGATGCGCAGCGACGAGAGAAGATGAAGGAGATCAAGGAAAGTGGCAAGACTGGCTCTAGCACAGATGAATCAGGCTCGGATTCTGAGGAAGACGACGAGGATGAAGACGATTCCGAGGCCGAGGAGACTGGCTTTTCTAAGCCACAGACCAAGAAAGGAGCATCCTCTGCCGCCCCCAACATGGGCTCTCTCATTGACGACGTCGCCCTCCGTCCCGCCAAACGCGGCGAAGATGACGACGCCCCTGCTGGGGTATACCGTCCACCTCGTCGCGAGCGCCAAGTCATGGAAACGACAGAGACCCGCGAAAAGGCCGCTCGCCGCCCCATGCGCTCCCACACCATGGAGGAATTCGTTGCTTCTGAGCTCTCATCCGCACCCATTGCCGAGCCCAGCATCGGCACAACCATCGTCCAAGGCGGCCGCAGAATGAAGACGACTCAAGAACGCCGAGACGAGGCCGAGCGAACCGAGTACGAAGAAGCAAACTTCACTCGTCTGCCTCAAGAGAGCAAGAAGGACCGTGCCAAGAAGGCGAAGCAGGCTAGCCGAAGCGGTCGGATGCAGTTTGGCGGCGAGGAGTGGCACAACCTCGGCGAGGGCATTGATCGCATTGATCGCCTGACGAAGCGAAAGGAGGGCGGTGCTGGTTCTGGCGTGAGAGCCATGCTGGAGAAGAGCCGGAAGCGTGGAGCCGAGACGGAGGATGGCCCGAGAGGGAGTGGACACCAGATGGGCGACAGATTCCACAAGAAGGCGAGGCTGTTAGATATTGGACGGGGAAGCAGAGGCAAGGGAAGGAAATAGAGGCGAGGTATCACATTGTAATGGCGCGATATTTGTGGCGTATTCATACATGGCGTTTATGGTTTATAAAAGAGTTGTATGGAGGATTATCAAGGTTCAATAGCATGGTGATTGCATTATATCCCTGCCTAGTTATGTTGTCCCTAAATATTGTACAATGAATGTCTTGAAACTACAAAAATCATCATGTCCGCACGCCTCTTGTGCAATTAATTCTATACCAGATGCCGATCCCTTTACTTGGCCTCGGGTGTTGTTCTCTCAGATTTAATAGCCTCTGACTGTACAGCCTCAGATGTTATAGGCTCAGGTTTTGTAGCCTCGGGCATCTTAGACTCGGGTACAGCCACAGGTTCGGTAGCCTCAGACATCTTCGACTCGGCTTGCACAGCCTCAAGTTTCTTCGGCTCGGGCTCTCTAAACAACTCCTTCTCCATCTCCTTGGGGCACAAGTCTTCCCACAAGGCAACGCTCCCCTTATCGGTGGGAATGCCCTCATGGAGCTGAGGCGCACCCTCTTTGCGTCGTTCCTCCAGCAGCATCCTCGATCTGCCATGCCACCAGGTCCGGTCCCACTGCTCCTCCCGGTGGTGTTTTTCCACAGAGTTGTGGTGTATCATGACGGGAACGGTGCCGATGCAGATTTCCGTGTAGAGCGGCATCGTCTCCCATTCATTGGGGAAACTCCCCGCGAGCCATGGCAGTTGCTGACTTCCAGGCAGATCCAGTGGGAGAGACAGCCTGTCGGTCTTGGGCACGCATTCAAACTTGCCCTGTTTGCCGACTTGCGGCTTCAACGGGCGGCTGTGACGAATGTATCTTGCGTCAGTGAGAGCATTCGACGTCTGATGGCCCAGCAGAGACCAATAGTCCAGGGCGATGCCGAATTCGAAAGGCTTGTCCGGGAGATGCGTCTTGTTGTACTTTTGGTGAGTAAACCCTGGCTCCAGACGGTCGATAATGGGGGCTTGTTGAACGTCAGTTGGGGGAGGCTTCGATCCAGCTCGTCCTGGAACGACTTTGTCGAGCATGTCGTCCATTCCGGTTCGGTGATGCCGTCGCATAACCTCTCTGTAGTACTCCTGCTCGCCAAACATCTCGACAAAGATGCTCTGATCGCTGCCATGGTAGCAGAAATCGGAAGCTCCCAAATCGTTATCAAACGACGCATTTTTCCGGTTCTGACACTCCTTCAACTTTTCCTGCGCTCGCTCTAGAACGCGACGCATCTCACCCACCGGACCAATGGTGTATCCTGAGTTGAGATAGCGAGTGCGGAAACTCGCCCACTCGTTGATTCCGATGAGAGTGTCCGTGTTGCCTCCGTAAATGTCATTCGGGAGCGGTGATTCAGGCACGGGATAGCAGGAGACAGAGTTGAGCAAGTTGGGTGCACATCTTTTGCCCGCACCAAAGACAATCTTGGAGTTGATGCCTTCGTTGTTGTAGGCTCGTCCCATGCGGTGGGCCACACGGGCATTTTCTTCTTCGATGATGGCGTCGTAACGGGATAAAAGTATGCTCAATGGTAGCTGGAACCAGATATCGTAGGCGTCAAGCATGAAAACAAGCTCATCGTCAAAGCCAGGCTGGCTGCGGCGCACGGGATCGTTGATATAGTCCAACGTTCGCGTAATCTTTGCAAAATGCGAACCGCCTCCTAATAGGCCTTTGGCTTCGTCCTTGTCTTCCCAAGCAATAATCGTAGGGTTAGGATAGCCGAGAATGGTCATTGTAAGGAGTGTCTTGCAGAAATTGACATTGCTCTTTGTGGCTGGTAGCAGAATATGAATCTTTCTATCTGCCGCAAGAGAGGCATTTGCCATTGTGTCATTCTGGCTCTGGTTCTGGTTCGATGGCGACTGAAAAATGCCACTGGTTGTCCATGGCTGCTTGACGGTCTCTGAACTAGGCTGTCCGATATTGTGCTTTTCACGGAATGAGTTGATATACAGGGCGTACTGGCTTCAAACACGACTTACAGGCGTTATCATTATTAACAAGAAAGTACTAAGAATAAAGGCGATTCCGACCAACGTCGCAGGACGTCGGCCTCGCAGCAGTAATAAATTCAACATGATTAACGAGTGTAAGGAAGAAAACAGCGTGAGGGAGTTTAAGCTTAATCAAATCATAAAAGAGTGAATCATAAGAATACCGTTTAAAAGAGTGACAAACGTGAAGAGAGTATAGAGAAGCACGCGGTCATATCACCCAGCTAGTGCTGACGGTTTCCCCTGACTAAAGCGTAAAACGCCTATCAAAAGTCAAAAGAAAAAAAGGGAGAAGAGAAAAAAGAAAAGAAAGGAAAAGTATTATGGCTTCAACGCTGGAAATGCCATTTCCAGATTGGTGTCTAGCTGCATCTTAGGCGCTGAAGCTATAAAATCGATAGCGCCGGGCTTGTCCAGCTTTTCAGCCGCAGCCGCAGATCCTCCTTTCATCCAGGAACGAAAAGTCAGCAGCATTAGTGTAAGTCCATGAGGAAAGCCATTATAGCTACAAAGGGGCATGCTCTTGGTACTTGAGATGGTGAACATTTACATGTCAATACACAATGTTTATACTTCACATCATAAGTAAATGTCTGTTGAATGCGGCCAAACTTTTTTAGTCGTTCCTAGCATCGAGCGATTCTGCCCTTGATGTCTCGTTTTACAATAGCTCTTACGATAGCGGAGACTGCCAAGCCAGAAATTTCCACATCCATCGCCCCATTGTCTTACACGAAGGATGGCGATTAATGCAGTCCCACCAATCCTGATGGGCTGCTTTATGACTAGCGACCAAACACGACGAATGTGACTGGTGACTTGGTCATCTTCAAGCCATGGGTGCTGCTATCTGGGAACCAGTTTATCAAGGATCCTGCCAACCATCAACAAGGCAGTGCTCCCTTTGTGCAAGAGACCTTTGGCGACAGTGTCTGGCAAGATGTTGACCTGCCGCACGATTGGGCCGGTAGTACAGAGGGTTATTTGTGATGGAATGGCGGTATTTAATCTGGTATTAGATGGGCGTATAAAGCAGAAGATCAAGCGAGCTTTACTAGGTAATGGCTTTTGTCTTTGGATATATTGTTATTTTACGGTATTTACTATATCAGCGTTACGTGTAGTACAATATATATATATATATGCAACTATATATTGTAGCTTGGCTGTTTGTTTTATTCCGGCGTGGTTGATCTCTTAGGCACTTTGTTCCCTTGGATTGGTTGCTAAAACTAAGGTTAATTCTTTGCCTAGTAGAGCAATGAGAGAAATGATGGACCATTATATTTTTTCAATGGCCAATAATACCGTATTAATTCTCCTCAGCCCTCTATAGCTAATTAGCAAAGCTGTCAACCTCTACCCTCCGTCTCGGATGTTTTGTCTAAACCACTAGCTGTAATGAAGATAGTGAGATCCCGGATGAAGCCCACCGCGAGCCCGTGAATGCCCACAACCTCGCTAGTTCATGAAGAAAGTCGTCAAGCAATCCCTAACCGCCCTTAAAGTGCCTTATTTATGAATGAAAGGGCGCTAACTACAATTTAAGAGAAAAAAAAAAGCCCTAACTTCTTTACTTTGTCGTACAGGTAACTGCTTGTCGCTGTCTGGGTTGAAGGCAGCTTGTCGCTGTCTAGGTTGAAGGCAGCATGAAGACATCCTGAGATATGTTAGGTAAATGCTCCCATAATAAGTTTCCTTAACCCCTGCTATCAACACCACGCTACTCGCCCCCAGCAACAGGCTGCCACGTCGGCCAACCTTTATAGTCATCAGGCGATATTCCAGAGAATTAAGAATACACATCATATTAATCAAGCCATCGAGGCTGGCGAAATGGACGTGGGGGCCACTCCGTTTGCCTAACCTAATCAAGGCAACCTGTGAAGCAACCTTGGAGGCTCCTATCTATCTAATTACTACGAATCGAGCTATCTAACTTTCTGAAAAGGCCGTCAATGTCACGCCTCCAAATCAAATCGACCGAGGTGCTTGGCTGACCAACCTTGCAAATCGGCTTTGCACGGAATGGGCCAAGCAGATCGAGGACATTGACCAAGCCATCTCAATGGCTAGCCTTGCTGTGGAAATCACTCACTAGGGGAACAAAAACTTAGCCGTTCGATTGAACAATCTTGCAAACATGTTCTTCACACGCTTTGAGATGCTCGGTCAGACAGAGGATCTCGATAATGCAGTAAACGTCTCTAGGCAGGCCGAAAGTGCTTCCACCCCTGGGCATCCTAGCCGGGTTGTCTGTTTGAGCAGTCTCGGAAACTATCTTGGAACGCGGTTTCAGCACGTAGGCTTGATGCAGAATTTGCACTAGGCCGTTGCCACTACTGATATGGCCATGAAAGAAGCGCCCTTCGACTGCCATCATCGATCAGCGGCGCTCGCCAATCTGGCAACCTAGCTCGGCATTCGGTTTCGAGCTTCTGGGAACATGGAAGATCTCGAGTCGCCATCCAGTTTTCTCAGATGGCGGCATTGGCTCTTCCTCTCGGCGATTTAAACCGGGGGCCATGGTGGGACAACATGGGCATCTGGCTCGTGGCACAGTTCGAAAAGACGGGGAGCAAGAATGATATTGACTCAGCCATCCAAGCCAGTGGCAAAGCCTTAGAAGCGATGCCTTCTAGACATTTACAGATGGCTGCCGCATTGGCCAACCTCGCCGTCAGACTCGGAAAGCAGTTCATGCAGTTTGGGGAGATGAAGGACATCAACAAGGCCGTCCTATTTGCAGAGTCAACGGTGAAAGCCTCGTTTTCCAACCCCTTGAATCGCCTGTCTTCCAGCGTCAACTTCGGAAGCTTCCTCAGCTTGCGGTTCGGGTTGACGCAAGACTTGGAGGACATTAATCGAGTCGTTTAGCTGACCGAGGAAGCCTCAAACACCTCAAAAGTTATGTCTCCAGCCTATCCCGGTCGGGCCCGGTAGCTGAGAAATCTTGCGAGCCATCTGGAGGCATGATTGGAGCAGACTAACAGATGTGAGGATATGGAACTGGCCCTGCTCTCTTTGAAAGAAGCATGGCACTGTCAAAACGCACCACCATCAGCCCGAATCACGGCGGCTATCAGAGCATCTGTCATTCTCTCGGAACGATCAAGTGGGATGAATCTAGCGAATTGCTCGAAGGGGCAGTGGTGCTTCTCCCGACTGTAAGTTCTCGATCCTTGTCTCATTCAGACAAGCAGAGGAGCTTTGCCAACTTCGCTGGGCTGGCTTCCATGGCCTCTACCACTGCTCTCAATGCAAAAAGAATCCATGCCACGCCCTCCAGCTCTTAGAGCTTAGCTGTGGCGTCATTGCCAGCTTTATGTTGGAGATGCGCTTGGACATCTCCGCTCTATGACGGAAGACGCTAAATTGGCCGACGACTTCGTGGCTGTTCCAAGCCTTGTCCTTGCCCTCAACGCAACCGCCTATCGGTGCGATGCATTTATGATTCGACAAGATCATCCTGTCACTGTTTTGGAACTTCCAAAACTGTATTTAAAGGACGTCGGGCACCAGATCACGTCATTCAGAACAGGCAGTTTCGGGAAAGAGGCGTTGCAGGAAGATGGGAGACGGACGATGATAGTAATGTTGGTCGACATCAAGCTACGGATCTGGAAGATAGAAACTAGTCTCTACATGCAAAAGGAATCGGGGTTGAAGATGCTAACGATGGACATCAAAAGCCAAGCTGTGGAATGACCAACAGAGCAGTGCTTTTACTTTTTGGAAGCCGCTGGGCGAGCATGTCGCCGTCGAGAGAGGATATTGGGTTGGTTCAGGCGTTGAGTACAGCGAGATGGAAGACAAGGGATATGCTAGGCTGTAGGCTGCCTATATTCATGTGGGAGTCTGAGCAGCTACTCGGCATATTGTAATAGATAAACTGAAAACTGATAAAACTAAAAAGTGTCTGGAAGTATTGCTGCGCGGGCTTCAAGTATCTCCATTTGTATCATCTGCCTTCAGAAGCGCTGTTTCCTGTCAATTCCATTTTTCACTCACTTGGTCAATTTTCTTTTTTGTTCGGCCAATCGTTCAAGTCTTTGATCCTAGAGAATACCGCCTTGTCAATCCTGATGAAACCTGTAGTTTTGGGTTCCTTCTTCTGCAGAGCATCGTCATAGCTCGTATAGATAGATACCCTGTGAATCTTGTCCGTTTCAAAATTCCACTTCTCAGGTTCAAATGTAAACTCGTTGCTAATGCATAGTAATCAGCAATTGAAAATGGGGAAATAATGAGAGAAGCCAATGGATAGCAACGAATGTTTGATAGAAAAATTGACGTTTGCTTACAGTGGATGAAGTGAGCGCTCAAAAATTGTCTCAAAGGCAACCACTGGTATCAGTAGTCCTCCCGGTGTCCCTGGTTTCACTAATTTGCCTTTCAAAAACTCTTCGTCAAGTCTCGGCTGGCAATTCAAAGAGATGCGATCCGTGCTAAGGAGAAAGTTTGGCGCGTTGTCCAACACATGGTCAATATGAACTTCGTCATTGCTGCCATAAAGATAAAACAGCATCTTGTCTGGGTAGACATTCTTCATGTCGTTGAACTTGAGTGATTGCTGCAAAACTTCGACTGTATTTCTTAGCAAGAAGCCGTCTTCACCGTCGAGTGGGGTGAAGTCTTTGTCTCCGAGTTCACACATATCCCAACGGATCTGAGAGTCATCTTTAAGGATGTCGTCCAGGTCTATATTTCCCTGAGATGTAATGCCATAGATGCATTTTGGGTTTTCTGCACGCAATTTCTTGTATCTTTCGTGCGCATCGGCCGGCAGTGTGGTAGAAAAAATCATCTGGCTCTGGTAGCCGTTAAGATGGAACTTTGGGACGTGGACGAGATATATGTTTTCGACGCCTTGCAGAACAAAGGTGTGCTTATCCTTCCCGGCCTGGCATCTATATACGCAGTGCTGCAATGTGTTAACATCTTTCTTTCCTTTGGACGCATAAACTCACTTCAATCTCCTCTTTGGCAACTTTCTTGAATTCATCCACCATCGGTTGAAGGAAATTGGGGTCTGTGGGCCAGGGGCTCATCGTAACGTTTACAAGAAACGTAATATCACCGCGGGAGGCCTCATCGTTGTGAATCAAACCCAGACGTTTTTTATAGTTTTTGAGGCAGTCACCGTAATCTTCTTCACCAAAGACAGACGACGTTAAGATCAAGGGGATATTTTTCTTCGTAGTGTCGTTAGCGTCAGTGATGGAGCAACGCTGGAAGATCATCTCATTGAGGCGAGACGCCTCGCTCTGTTGGCAACGCCACATTATCAACATGTAATCTTGGCTTTATATGTAATCTGAATATTTACCGTATCTGTATTGATGGCGCCGCCCACCTTGAAATTGCATGCAAAAGCGTTGATCATCAAGTCACCAACTAAAGATTGGATCAACTCCTTCGCATCCGGGTTGGCAAGAAGTTCTCGATTCGTCTTGTCAAGGATTTCTTTGCGGATTCTGTCTTTAAACGTCTTGACAGGGCATTCGATATTGCAATCGTCGCCGTTGCAATTTTCATTGCAATATTTTTCCGGGAGTTTCAAGAACGGCGTTACAATAAGTTCATCTTCGCTCAGAGTGACCCAGTGGCAATACAGCTAAAAGAATTGTCAATACAAAATGATACAGTGGCCGGATGGTGAAAGGCGAAGCCATTCAACAGGAAAATGAAAATACACTCTGGTGTTGTCGAATGTCGCAAGACTGCATACCTTGGTAGATGTAAACAAAGCCTCCCCTAGGAGTCTTTTATAGTGGCCCTTGTCCTTGGTAAGTCCAATCATCTTGTGACTCAGGACGGCAGCGGCAGCGGCAGCTCCAGGCTTGCTACCCTCAACTCCGTATACCCCCATGCTTTTGTTAGCATCGCCTTCGCGAAATATATAAGGGCTGGTCCAGGTAATCAGATTTCTCATCCGTAGATCTCGATAACAGAGTCCTCCAGCAGGATAGTTGACATATCCGGATCTAACAGTGGAGGTTAGTGCATTGATGAAAGCGTATGGTGTGATGAATGACTTGCTTGTGCGGGTCCACGGTAACACAATCGGCTTCACGAAGCTTCCAGAGATGCTTATTGGTGTATTCTGAGAGTTTAAGGGCGGGTACGACAGGTAGACGGTCTCTTGGCGGAGAGGGATCCTCTGTCATCGTGGCAAAGTAACCTCCCCAAGCAGCATCAGCATGAATAGCAAAAGACAAGCCTTTCGTGAGGTAGTCATTCTTGAGCGAGATGACCTCTTCCAATGGATCGCATGCACCATGCTCAGTGGATCCCATGATTGCAACGACACCGAACACCGGGATTTGGTTGTCTATACATTGTCCCAGATGTTGATCCAAATCGTCTCTGCTCATTCGTGCTCTATCGTCTACCTTGACGTAGACCAGATTTTCAGATCCAATCCCCGTGAGAGCTAAAGTCTGATATTAGTTTCGTCATTTATGCAAGTACTTGTATCGGGCAAATGGGTTAATTACCAGACGCCTTGTCCCATGAGTAGTGCCTCGTCTTGCTGATGAAGAATTTGCCCGGTTTGAGGTTGAACTTTCTCTCAAGATAATCCTTGCCAACCGTCTGCACAAGGTATGGTTTCAGCTCCTTGTCCAGAAACTCCGAACTGATGGAAAATCGTTCATTAAGATTAGCCGGTATATCGAGAATAGCTTTGGTCGGGAGATTCATCAACTCCCAGGCGGATAGCGAGATGAAATCTTTATCGGCGGTACCAGCTCCTGTGGAGACTTGAAACGGCGGTTGCACTTGAGCAAGAAAATTCAACGGCCCGTTTATCTCCATGGCAAGTCTCAACGATAGAGGGTAGAATTTGAGATTGCGCACTGCGGGTTGGACAACGGTTAATATCCATAAACAGACAGTAGAAAGAAACGAGATGGTAACATACTCGCCCACATGCCTTCCAGATTTGCCACAGAACCGCCCTAAGCGCCATATATGAGTAATGTCTTTGGCTGGGAAATGCATAAGTATAGAACGTATAAAGGGCACTCACACAGGTTATGTGGCCCCAAGCGCCAGGGTTTTTGGGGTCTGGGTGTGCATTCCCCTCAGACACCTGATAACCAAGCATAAGGCACAAATCCCTGCCAGCTTCCATTTCCCATTTTGTTGTGACAGGGCCGCCTTCAGGTGCCGCATTGTTTTGATTATAAAGCATGGCAGCAATGTCTAACGAACAATCAGCAAGTGAGCAAGCGGCAGATAATCGGGAATATCCTACATCCAACGATGCTGGGCAAAGTTGTATCCATGTTCATATGGCCATTGTATCTTGGGGACCAAAACGGAACAGAACTTCCCGATAACTCATTTATCATTTTATCGAGAGCTTCGTTGAGTTTGCCCATACTTTCTGTAAAAGACTTTCTCTCTTGCATATCCTTGGTAATGAAGAATACACCGTCGTCTTTTTCATGGCGTGTTTCAACATGCTGAGCCACAACCTTGGTAAGAATATCTTTTAGAAAATCGCCATTCTCCCCATGAGGGCCAAGAAAGAAAGACCCGACCCTTGCGTGTTCTTCTTCTTCTACGATGATATCGCTCATTGTAATTGACGTCAAAAAGATCAGTGATGGGAAAGTTGAGAATGCGCAGACTTCGATAACTCGTCTGATGACAAGAGGAGAACTTGTTCACTGTGTTCAAGTTGGGAGCATGGTCCTATTTATATACTCAAAAACTTCTTATGAAGAGGATGCCATGTCGCGTAAGCAGTAGCCTCGCTTATTCGCTCCAACTAGGATTACGCAGTTGATTCGATCGATTCGATCCACTGATTCTCGAGAAAAGAAAAGTGTTCCCAGTCAGTAATTTTACAAATGTTCCCTTAAAGTCTATAATCAGTATAAACATTTGTCCTAATGCTTACGAAAAAGTGGATCTATTATGTTTTAATATGAAGTTATTTGCTGAGATGTGGCTGCAGGCCTTTCAACGTAAAGTAGTATGCATATGACTAGTCGTTAGAAAGCAAACTGGATATGACATTTATGCTGATAGAGAATTGTGGTATGAGATTATTGGTCACTGCTTCGCTCTATAACATGGAGCTTCGCTTATCACCGACCGCTCTCGATATCCGAATTCACTAGCACGCTCACTTTCTCCTCGCCTTTCCTTCTCCTCTAATATCACCATTGATCATCTACGATCGTCAACTGAGATGTTTTTTGCCAGTTGGGAATCTATTACTCAGCGGCCAGCTCCGACCCACTCTCTCAATCACTCCTTGTTAAATCAAGACATTGAGCTGCATAGACATATAGCTCATTATTCATGGTAGATTAACTGAAACGTTGCTGTAACTATCTTGGACCAATATGACACCGAAACCCTCAAATCATACGTCATTATTTTTTTCGAGCCAGTCTTTCAGTTGTTGTTGACTCCGGTCCTTGTACTGAGCTCTCCCAGTAATCTTGTCCTTGATTATAGTTATAGTACGATCCGATATCTTTTTCCCAGTGCTGCTGAAGAAATTCTCAATATCAGAGATATCGGCTTTTTGGACAAGATAGCTCAATGCAGATTCAATGAAACGGTTTAAGAGAGTATCATTGTTGATTTTAGTATCCACGGCTTGCCAATTAGCCTTGACATACTCCCACTGCAAACGCCGACCATAGAGGTTGTCTCCAAGACCCTCGCCGAGATACTGCATGTCTGCGGCAGGGACCACAGATTCCGGGGGCTCTTTTCCGAACAGAAAAGGTAGAATGTCGTTTTCGAGCAAGGTCTTATCCCGAACCCGAGACAGAACGCGTAGACAGAGACTCTTTCCATCCACGGAGGCTGTCTTGCTCCACTCGGATTTGAGGATCTCGATTGCCTTGCTAGGGCTATTTTCCAGGCCCGCGTTCCAAACTGCTTCTCTTAAAGATGGGTTGATAGGATAACGGATAGGATCCGCTGTCCAATCTTGAAATTTTTGAATGGCAACCTCCTTGGTTCTGTTTATGAAAACGTGTAAAGTCAGTAACAGGCAATGTAGGTAAGCCAAGCATACACGTACTTACTTAGCATGGCCGAATAAAACGGCGCCGTTGATTAGAATCTTGCGCTTGAGGGACTCAGAGTAACTTTCGTCTGGAGGAAAGTTCCACAGCTCGTCATTAAGCTGATGCTGAAAAAGGCCCACTACGAAAACATCAAGTAGTGTACTGATCTCTTCATCGTCGCCGAAAATAGACTTGATGGAGTTTGCAGTAACAAACACTTGCTGCCACAGCAGCGCATCCATTTCCTGTGTTTTGAATTTTTGAAGAAGGCTTAAAAGTCTTGATATAGGTGTAGATCCTGCAAAAGAAAGATCTGCAGTAGAAGTAATGAGCGCGATTTTGCTTTCTAGTGTAAGGAGCTGCAAGTGATCGCCCAAGTTCTCAAACCGAGACTCTGAATATCTCACCCGATAAAACCCAGTCGAATTTGGATTGGCGACATAAAACTTATCGTAAGGTATTTCAAAAGTGTCTTCTTCCTTTCTAAGCTGAATATGTGTGATTGAGCCATCATCAGACTGAAACCCAATGGGAATCCACCAGACCGTGGTATCGTCCTTAGAAACATCACCTGTCAAGAGGAATCGGGATTGCGTGATAGATATTTGGCCATTTTCAGCTTCTTGCACATCCAGCATTGGGTATCCAACTTTGAAGATCCATTCATTCATCATTTCATCGACATTCTGCTTTGAGCGTTTGGAAATGGCGCTCCAGAGGTCTGCCGTCCTTGTGTTATCGTATTGATGACTGAGAAGATAATCCGATACGCCGAGCAAGAAGTCTTCATAGCCAATGTGATCAGCCAGCATTCTAATAACACAACATCCCTTGAAATAGCTGATGTGATCGAAGATCAGGTCCACTTCTGGGCCATCATTCACTGGGACATAAATAGGATGGCTTGCTTGGATGCCGTCGAGGTGAAATGCGTTTTCCACGCCATCAGTTATAAACTGTGGCCAAACCTTCCAGTCTGGATATATTTTATCGAGGGCATACCATCCAGCCCATGTTGCAAACCCTTCGTTTAGCTAGAGATCGTCCCACCACTTCATGGTAACGAGATTTCCAAACCACTGGTGGGAGATTTCATGCGCAATAACAAATGCCACAGATTGCTTGGATGTTATATCCGAGGCTTGGTCGTACAAGAGGTCTGTAATTCGATAAGTGATCAGCCCCCAGTTCTCCATGGCGCCATGAGAAAACTCATGTACAGCAAGCAGGTCCAACTTCGGTAATGGGTATTCGATCTTGAATGTCTCGGCGAATAGTTCCAGAACTTTAACCGCATTTTGAAGAGCCCATTCGCTCTTGGATGCTAGATCGCGGGTCGTATAGATGCGTATAGTAGTCTTTTTGCTAAATGTCTCGATATATTGGAAATCACCAAATGCCCATGCCAGCAGGTATGTGCTCATAAGGGGTGTCGTCTCAAAAGACCACACTTGCCATCCGCTCCTCAACGTCTCAATTTTTTTCACAGGCATGTTGCTCAGTGCAACGAGACCTTCAGGGATTTCAATGTCGAAATCAAAGGTAGCCTTCAGATTAGGCTCATCAAAACATGGAAATGCTCGGCGTGCATCGCACGATTCAAACTGGGTGCTGCACATGTAATACCAGTTCTCGTCTGTAGGAGTATTTGGATGGGGTTTAGTTGCAGACTTGTACCGGCTGCTGTAGAATCCAGACATGGAACGGGTTATTATTCCCGAGAATTCAATCGCAATGGTTCCTTGGGAAACCGGGAGAGATTTTTCAAGTTGGATAGTGACACGCCCACACTTGTCATCTTGAATATCGACTATACGATCAATAAATAGAGGTTGGCTGGGGATGTCGATTTGAATGCTTTTGATTTCAATGTCAACCCCGTTGAGAACAATATCTCGCGTCTCCCTGACTATTTCGGAGTCGATACTGTGGACATGTTTTAGCAAAGGATCAAAACAGTTGTTTCAGTGTGGGTGGTATATGACCTACATCACAGTCCCTGTGTATTTCCATTCACGGAAATCCAAGTTCCTCAGAGATAGGGCATAGTGTTTTGGTTTAATGTTGTCGGGAAGGAGATCTAGGGCCATTTTAGACGATACAAATGTGCGGACAGATGCTAAAGAGTTGTTTTGGGGAAAGATAATGAGTTCTTTGGTCTCAATATTCCTCGTCCAGTTTGGGGAATACTCTTTGTTTCGCCATGTAAAAGTTGCTGTAGCAGAGGGTTCAAGATAGAACGCAGCATGTGAATCATAGTGTATATATACTCCTCATGAAGGCTTAGATAAGTCGTAGCAAAAGGAGTACAACACATTATTATGTAAATCGATGCGCAGCATTATCGGCATTGTTTATGGATACACGCACATAGACATAGATAAAGCATATTAAAGCATGAAAACTATTAAGCCACATACTATTGTACACCCGTGCCACAATTGAGAAAGCCCAGGCGCCCACATTTCTCCGCGAGAAATAAAAATGAACAGCGCAACTTGTAGGTGACAATACCCGAGAATGCATATGCAAAATGCACCTAGCCGTGGCCTGCAATGAGAGCAGGTTATTCATGTAAGTAACGCTACTAGTGGTAATAGTGTTAAGTAACTGTTCGTAGGAATTTTGTAGGCGCAATGTTTTGTCAACAAGTGATATATCTAAGATGACGCTTCCATACACCTGTTGTGCACCAAGGAGAATATCAATAATAGGTCGTTATTTAGCGATCAACACTTTGTATTACTGTGGAGCGCAAATGCTATTGGAGTAGGAGAAGAGGGGTCAACTGATGAACGGATTGGTATGTGTACACAGCCTTATGCATGTGTGTGCCAGAAGAGACACGGCAGGAGCTTTATTAATACTTTGAAGTGTTTGCCAATTGGGAATTTATTATTAAGCATCGTTTGAATCTTAGATACAGATCAGCTTTCCACACTTGGTGCTGATTGAGGGCGGCGAGAAGAACTGGTAGAAGCAAGTTTGTGAAGATGAAGATCCCTCTATACAACGCAACTTTTTTCCCCGCCTTTAGTCTGGCTAGGAACTGGGACGCTAATCCCTTCCTCCATCTCAATTGCCTTTTTAGGATCAATAGTGAACCTAATGAGTGTATGCCTAAGTATAGACATAATTAGGAAATGCAGTGCGGCTGTTTAAGATTTCAAGAATAAAAATTGCTGGAAGTAGCTTTGTTTTTCACTATTGCTACTTTGGGATTTTAGTTCTCAATGTTTCTTGTATAGTTGAGACTCTGCCATGGAATCTTTCTGTATCTTCCATCTCATACTTTCGGTGACGCAGAGAGTGGCTGCTGAGTTAAAAAACCCCAACTTGGTAAATAATAAGTGAGGGAGGATTGATTTATGCGTTAATCCAGATCTTTTTCGTGACTTGCATATTATAAAAGGGTAACAGTCCATTACTCAGTCCCGGGTTGCCACCTGTCATTATATGGTTATCCGCAAATTAATTAGCCCTGTAGCCGTGTCTACCTACTAATCCACAGATATGTAGATTTTCATGACCGTTTGAGTCAAACGTCTTAATGCAGGGCAATCACCGGCGTTGAGGGTAAAGAAATTTGTGACCAATTTGCACGACTATCCTCAAAACCCAATGTCCCATCAGCCTAGCGAAAAGCCTGCACTGCCGGGCTAATGTTCCATTTACAAAGGGCCTTTCTATGGACCAATTGTTGGAATTCCACTGCAGTGGAGACTTCCCACAAGAGGTAAGCGTTCTTATTATGTGTGTTGGAAGCTTGCACCAACAAGGCCTGTGTTCTGTAAAGATCGCAGAGAGACCTTTGCCAGAGACGTGGAGAGAAATGAGTCAAAGGCAATACACCCATTGCGGATTGACGCCTATTCGAATGCCAACAGCCTCTCTATTGCCCTCATTCGAGAGTTCCTAGAGCAAAGTAGTAAGGAACAGCGGATAAGACGATGTGGTGGTCGTCTATACCGCCCTTTGAGCCCACTTACTTGAGCCTAGAGAGGTAACTGCCGCCTTGTTTATCAACGGCCACAAAGACGTGACTGTCAAGAACATTTGCCTTGAAGGGCTGAGTTCCAACATCTGGATCAATTAGATCGTAATAAGATGCTTTCATAAACTGGGTCATCTCCGCAGCTTGACCATCTGCCTTGAAATACTAGAGGTAGGTATTGTTATCACCAATGACATTAATAACGCTGCCTCTAAGGAGATATTATCTTCCAAAATTTAGTTTTCATGCCTCTCTTTAGAAGAGTCAAAATATATGTTTATTTAACTCAAGAAGCATTAACTCCTTTCCTAGATATAATTCAAGCCGTGATATATACAGGAAAGAAAGATATATAGATGTTTTTATCTGTCTATTAGCAAAAGCGGTGTGTAGAAAATTTATGAGAGCCATATTAGCAGATTGAAATGGATAAATATGTCTTATAAAGTCAATATTGAAGTAAAATGCAAAGCGATGTTTGTGCTATCTTATGGCCCGCGAGGAGAAGCAAGTGACTTTATACACCTACTGTTTATTGGGAATTTAAGTTATATTAGTGAATATTGTTTTTAATTTTAATATGCGTTGCTAGGTCATCATTCTAGCGTTGCATAGCTTTCTACATTCAAGTTACTAATACATATTTAACAAAGTCTGCTGTGTATGTCAAAAGACTAACTTCTCAATAGAGATTACCTTTTTCTTATTATAACCAGTTCTCAATCTGAACAAAACTGATAATGTGTCAATTAAATCAACATCTATCAGCCTTTATCAATGGCAAAAAGGGTTAGTCACCGGAAGACTATTGAGGTATATATATTCACAGACTTTACTTACATTGCACCCGCATCTTTCTGCTCCAAGTTTCATTGCCATTTCATGCACTAATTCACTGTTTAGGCTTTGATGTAATTCTGTCAGCCAGTCATCATACTTGAACTCATAGCTGTCTTTATATCCCCATGAGTCTAAGAAGCTTGTACCAATTGCACAAAAGACACGAGTGCAGTCATCATCACCTTTATATATTTTGCCAAAGTCGCCAAAACATTTCTTTGTTGCTGTGTTTTGGTACTGACTCTCTGGATCACTGATTCCACAGTCATTGTCTTTTTGAAGTGGAATAAATGGTAAAAGCCCACGGTGAGAGCCACAAACCATATGAAGAAGATCCCCACGATGTTTACTCTTGCTATATCGCTGTCTTGTGATGCCTTCCGCATAACGATCGACAACTGCAGAGGAAGCTCGTATAGCTATAGGACTTTTGCTTTGCTCAATAGCCTCTGAGAAATGCCATGTCAATAGCCGCCGAAGGAGATTGGATTGTTGGGTGACATTGTTGCACATGCTTATTCCTCTATCTAGAGCAGTGCGCTGAGAATCACCACTGAGGCTTCGATCAACAAGTGCAAGGCTGAGGTTGGTAAATTTTGTCTTCCGAATTGACTCGCGGAGTTCCCAAACCTGTGCAATAGCGTTGCGACCTCTCATAGCCATGGCCAACCGGAGAGTATGAGGTTTTGGTGGATCAGACTCTATATTGGTGGGCACAAGACAGGTTGCGGGCTGACCTCGTAGCTCGCTTATTATAGCACATCTTTGATCTTTCTCATTCTCTGTATAATTTCCTATTCTTCTTGTGCAACCATTGTTTTGCGAGCTGTAGTTTTGCTGCTGTTGTCGGGGAACCTTGTGAGGGCGGCCTGATTTTCCTTGTCTAGAGGCGTCCATCTTCTTAGTCTCAACGGCAAAGTGACGAGGTAATTGATTGGCAAATTGGTGTAGGCCGCAGCCTTTACACAAGAGTGTCTCTTTGAGTGCTATAGGCTCCTTCGGTAACAAGAAGTTAATTGATATTGCTAGATTCGTAGTCATGTTGACCGTGTAACAGTACTGGCCAGGCGATATTAATACCACATCTCCGGGCCCAGCACACATAATACTGAATCGAATATCTGCTGCTTGAAGCAATGAAGGCGGTAGAACTAAATATAGATGTTGCAACCACTGGTCATCGTTTTGGGAATATTGACCCCACCTCTCTCTCACCCATTCTTCAAATCGGCAGGTGTCTTGAGTATCAATAATCAGCCATACACTGAATCCATAAAGCACAAGATTCATCGATCGAAGATCACCATCTTGTTTGTGAAACGCTGTGCCGGAAAACTTGGCGCCTAAACGCCAGCATGGGCTAGCAAGCCCCTCGATATGACACGTAACCTGTGCCTGAAGAAGATCACAAGTGTCGACCAGATGATTCCATCGATCATCTAGAGGGCGGCCAATAAAGTAGAGGATGGGGCCTTGAGCAAGAGTGGCTTCCATTAGGGATTCAAGAAAGTTGCTGCCAGAGTCATCAGGCTGCTTTTCGTTTGCGATGTCGTTGCACGGTGGTTGGAACACATCGCTGTTGATGACCGGTAGGAGAGTTAGATGGGGATATTCGTGACTGTGCTGATGTTCCCAGCATAGGACACTATGCTGACGGTTCTTAATGATTTGTTGACATGCGATGAAGACAGTATCCCATGTAACTGTGGGCAGATTGCGAATCTTGATGATGTTTGTAAAGTCTTCGTGGGTGACAATCTCTGCCAGATGAGACAGATGGATGCCCTTAAAATTGCTGTATTCGTGGATGAATAGCGAATCTTCCGCCAAAGGCTTACTTGTGTTCAACATAATCAGCTCTGTGGCTTGTACTGGTGGCAGTCGACTTATGCCATCTTGATTGCGCAAGGGGGCAGCGTTTCCAGGACCGGATATTTGTAACGGTCCTGCACCCTGGAATGAGCCTCCATCCAGCACACCCAACATTTTGAACCCGGTGCTGACCGTAGGGCTGGCGTTACTGATACTGGTTGCATTGGCGAACGCCTCAGGACTTGTTTCGGTAGGAGTGAGAGGTGTTGCAGTGGCCGTATTTTGTACTCCACTAGCTATAAATTGACAGATTTCGGAATCCACAACTGAAGTCGCAGGGGTAATAGTAGCAGTATTGTGCATTTCATCAGGATTCATTTGAGACATGACCGAGTGTTCCAAAGCATCAAGTCGCCATAAAAGCTCGCTCTGTTCGGGGCTGGGTATAATATGAACGCTAAACCATCCTTCCAATTGCGCCTGAATATGGTGAAGTGAGTACATAAAGTCATTTGCGGCCACAATATCACCTGGTATAACATGAAGGGAAAAGGCTTCTATGTTGTTGATAGACTTGATAGCTTGCAACAGGCTAAAAGCTGAATTATCAAGCCATATATCGTTGGAATCCATAGAAGCTCTGGAAATAGAATAAGCCACATATTTTCAATTGGAGGATTCTGAACACACTCGCCTTTGGGTAATATTAGGACCGTCAAGTAATTGGTGGCTAGTTTGGACACCGGTTTGAAATGACTCAAAACTACTGTCAAATAACTCAAGATTCCTATTCGACCGGTTTTTTATTAGTTCCTGAGGGAATACTCATAGATATATATAGGCAATAGTACGTATATTCTATATAATGTTTATGTTTCCATAATGTATACATGCACATGCGCACACACATACATGCATAGATTAGCTGCATATACTGTACTTCTATCAGCCTAGTCGGTGCCCAATGCTCCAGTCTATGACTACTTCTCCCAATGGCTTTGCCAATGGACGTGGGTCATGTGGCACTTCAAGCGTTTATTTCATGTACTCACGCATGCAGCCTAAGCATGCTAAATACCAATGGTTGATCAACACATTGCAAAGCATCTGCACAGCAGAAAGTCATTGCTGAACGAAGTTCTAATAGGCAGGGTTTGTTACATGCATATGTAGAGTTTTCCGAATGCAACCATGAGGTAGTACTTGTAAAATGTACCTGGCCACTAGAAACCCTTAATTTATTTAACTAGGTAGCTATTCAATAAAATATGTTTAATATATTACAAATACCTTCATGCTGTGTTACCTAGGTACTATCTCGACGCTGGTATGCAATAATATGGCTGGGGCAAGATTAGGCTGATTGGCCACAGAGATAATGCAGGAAAGTATCTGAAACTACTCCAAGCCAATACCTAAGTTAAACCACTTACTCTTCGGCTGCCCTTAAATATCAGAAGCCATCCTGGCTGACTGAACGCATGCTTCTATGCTACGGTCTGTTCTCCTAGAAGCGGCAGCATATACTTCTTCCCTGGTTCTGCGCGTGAGAGCCCGTGACCTGTATGTAGCTGGTGTCAGCGGGGGTCGACTCTGTCGCAGCGCATGGTAGAGGCCTAACGCCTCAGGTAGGTATTTATCTTATGAGAGGTGGGAAGGCTTGTTCTAGGTAGTAGCATCGTTGTTAAATTGAGCGGGTGTTCAACAAAGCGAGTGTCTCTCAAATAGAGGGCATCCTACTATATGCTCCTTAAACGATCGGAATTGGACACAACCAATGATAAGGGGGCTTTTTGCATTAGCGGGTTGAGAGTTCAGGATCGACATCGATAGTGCTTGGGAGCGCTTAAATAAAGTTTTAGTGAATGTGAGTTAGGTAACATTGTTTTTAAATTCATGAGTAAAAGATTGATGTAAACACACTGGCATCCAGTGCGTTGCCTCGTCCACTGTATTTGGACTTCTAAATGGCTTGACTGGCCGCTGTTACGACCATCATGAGCCGGTGGCTGGAAGGAGGGGGAGATAGGCTTGCCCGCGTGTTCGTATTTACTCCATTGGGAGCGGACACTGCATTGGGGAGCAAGTTGGTCGTACCCAATGGTGGTAGATGGCACTGGCTTTGGCCTCTCAAGTTGCGGTGGAGAGGCTGCCACCTCGATCACTTTGTCGATTAGTCCTGGAAGGGCTGGGGTTCCAACCCTGGCTCGGTGGTGGGATTGACTGAAATGGGTTGGCTACGCTGCAGTGGCTACAGTAGTTTTCGCCGTCGTACAGAGTATGTAGTGTTTCCCCCTCCCTAAGCAATAGATATACTCGACCCGTACATTGGAAAGGAATTTCTCAAGAAGGAATCTCGAGATTTGGGCATTAGCACGATCACCGGCCTCAAATTGTAATCGTGTCAAATGAAATCAACTAAATTAATATAGTAATGATTACTAGAAATATTTCAGAAAGCGCCATAGAAGATAGTAAATTGGTTAAACCAAACAACCTGGTCCGGTTATTTGACTGCATCTCAATAGAGTTTACATACCTATTTACCTTAGGTAGCCAATAATTAAACTCGTCGGTGCCCGGCCAACCTGATTCTTGCCACCACTGACCTACCAACATCAACTTCAAAGACATAGACTCATGAGGGCGTGACGCAGGAGCGAGAAATCGGGTTTAAGCAGAGTTGTTAATCCAGGCACAAGGCACGTGCTTGTCCTTATATCTTTGTAGTAAATATATTTTTGTTCTATAACTTCTTTATCTATAAAACCCTACTAGTCTTTAATTAAAGCTGGTTAAATTTCCTATTTGGGCGTTTAACTATACTGATTATCTAGACATCGCAATACCAAAAGGTACCTATGCTAAGGTGCATTGTTATTGCCAAGGTTTACTGTATTACACCGCCACCGGCTCGGATGTTGCACCTCATATCCTTCCTCTGGAGATGTGACGTAGCACATCTCACACGCTTCCGATTATCGTAGTATACATGTATATGACCTGTTGCCCGGCTTGAGTCCATGATCCTAGGACAGAGCCTGATTAGCCAGTCTTTGACGCATTCTCCACACCCGCTTGCCGCAGCATATTTGCAAAGCAGCCATGCATGTACAAGGGGCTGTATTCATGTTTCAGGCATCGACTGTGCAGCACACCCTGGGGTCATTCTAGAAGCGATGTTGGCCCAGCAATGTACTGTACATGGTACATCAATGGTGGTGAGCACAGTCCTCCTGCTCTACGGTTATCGTAGCAGCCGTAAACAAAAGAATCTCAGTTGGACGCTACAACCTATAAACAACCAGCTCTATTATCATTAGCTTGATAAACCACGCAACCCGGCCAACCTCTCTCTGATAGTTCCCATCACAATGGACAACCGATCGGGTTGGCCAACCACAAAAGATGAGGGCATTGTTGTCGGTGTGACGGCATTTGAGGTAAGCAGTATTCACTCCCCGCCATTGAAGAACGACTTCCCATGTATGCTTGCTTATACCGACTCTAACATGTCCGCACGTAGCTTTACGCCGGGACCCATGATTTCAATGCGTCCAATATGGTCCTTGCTGCGTTGCCGCCAATTATCACATCTCGAAAGAAACCTGCTAAGAAGGTTTACATACTCAAATACCCAGAGGTTCATGTAACGTATCGCTCTGTCTCCCAAACGGTACAAGATATCTGGAATCCGAAATCGCCAGTGTGGTCTGTATCGGCAGCAACCGCTGATATTGAGTATGATGATGCTGAGGCCTTGAAAGTCAATTTTGTTATTCACCTTTGTCAGATGCGCAGTTTTCCGGGCTACTCGTTTGAAAAGCTTGCAAACAGAGATGGGTACCTAAGGAGAGACCTGGACAACCAGCTTCCCGCAACCATCTAGAGTGCGACAGGGGATTTAGTTGAGGAGCAGTTCACCTCTTGCCCAACTATTCTTAAGCCTGATATTGACGTGGAAGTTGTCACAACCGAGGTCAAGACATGCATGCCGGTATGTATAATGCTCCCATTGTACAAAGGCATTCCAGCTTTATATATTTACATTCCCTAGGATATGATTGCCCTTGTCGTTGAATTGCTCAAGGTAATATTTGCTGACTTTGCCTTCATGGATATGCTTTGACACCAGCTTTTGGTTTGTGAAACTTGAAGAACTCGTATTTTGCTGAAGCATGGCTAGAATCGATTAGTGAACGGTGATTATAAAGGCATATTAGTACATGCAAAGAATGGGAAACGATTATCTACCAAACACCGACCTTATAAATCATGGAAATCGCATCAGGTCAAACCTCGCTAGCAGGGGGGACGTGAATAGTATGCTTCAAATTACAAATATTACCTAGTAGAGTAGATTACCTCCCTGTAGGTGGACTCGGAGTGCAGCGCTGAAGAGTGGACCGATCGGATTAGGGCGGATTAAGGCGGAATAGAGGAGTTGGCGGGATACAGCAAGAATACAACCTTGTTATTCCGTAACCCGCAACATGTAAAGAGTAGGAAGTAAACGAGTGACTCCAGATAGAATTGTGAATCTGATGTGTGAAGTAAAGAAAGGTCAGCTTGGAATCAAGTTCAACAGCAAAATAAAAAATATATAAGGCCTGCCGGCTACCCTCATCAACACGATTTCTACAACTACCAGCAGCCACACAAACAAGAGCAGGAGTAATAATTCGAGTACCACCTTTTCAAAATGTCAACTCAAGAGACAGCCAAAACACTTTACCTGGATGCAGACGGCATCAAATATGCATACCGGCTCATTGGAAATGCTACTGCCAGCAGCCACTCGCCTCCTTTGCTCATGCTCAACCACGTTCGGGCAACAATTGATACGTGGGATCCTCAAGTTATCAACAACTTTACGGCAACTGGCCGACAAATCATAACATACGATTATGCTGGAATGGGACATAGCCAGGGCAACATCGCGCCCTCCATTAGAGGTTTCGCCGTCAACTTGCTCGCATTTCTCAACGTCCTCTTGCCGTCCCTGCATACTCAGCACGTTGATGTGTTGGGCTTCTCCATGGGCGGCTACGTTGCTCAGCAGTTGGCCCTCGACGCTCCCAATGTGATCAACAAGCTGGTCCTCTCGGGCACCGGCCCAAGTCTTGGGGCGGATCTTCAACGACCGATGAATGAGGTGCAATCCACTGTTTTCAACCCAACGCCAGATGCTTCCATACTCCCAGCGTTCTTTCCGCCTTTTACAACCGGCGACGAGGGCCTTGCATGGCTTAACAGAAGCGTCGGTTCGCGACAGGGTGTTGCCGGGAAAAACGGAGAGCCTGCTATTGCATCATTTACCTCTGGAGAAGCTCTGGTGAAACTGACTCAGGCTTATTTGACTTGGGATGCCGATCCAGTTCCCTATTCCTTGTTGCAAACGATACAAAAGGATGCCCTTGTGACCAGCGGAGACAATGACCTTATTGTTCCGACGCAAAACTCATTTGTCTTGGCGAGACAGCTATCACGAGCGAACTATGTCATGTTTCCGAGCAGCGGTCACGGTCATCTATTCCAGTACGCAGGCTATTTCGCCAAGGTGGTTGGGGAGTTTTTGGACGGTAAACTGCCGACCGTGCCATTCTCCGCTGGGCAAATTCCACCCTTTGGGACATATGGAAATCATAACTGAGGCCAGTTTGGGCATACTGACCGCCGTCTGTGTCGATCCCGGATGTTTTGCTTTGGTGAAAAAACGTCATGGTAAAAGGTTGCAATTACTTCCCATATGACTTTTCCATTTTGCTTTCATAGACTGCTTCCAACTTAATTAACAGCTAATTTTTCTATACTTGTCAATAAATGATAAAAATAATCCTCCATTCTCAGAAGTGAGTTCAGTCTGATTGTTGTGAACAGGAATAAGCTGGATTACTGCCGAAGCATTCGTACAGATATCGTCCTCTATGGGAAAACAATCATAAAATGCCTAGAGAATTCCCGTAACCATTCGTGCATCAATCATTTGAACATACACGGCTAAATAATTAGCTCTCAGTTTCCCTTTTATGCTTCAAATGAGAAACTTACAAGCAGCTTTCCACCTCTTGCCGATAATATCGAGAGCCCCCTTGATAGCTGCACATGAGGCTGCCTCACTTAATGTACCCGTACGGGAATACTCCCGTCCAAAAAATACTGCCGATCTGTATATTGATTCAAGGCACAATGGAGTAATATCATCGGGAGAACAACTGCCAGAGCGAATAGCATCAGCTAGTTGCAGCATACCATCTGCAATATCACGTTTAAAGTCTTGGGGTATAAAGTTCTCCGTTGCGGCAAATGGGGACTCGTCCACGGCATATCTTTCTTTATCATGAAGAAGCAGACGGGCAATATTGGTAAGTTAGCGACGTGCTTTGAGGTACATGGCATTTACGTATTACTTACCTATAGCAGATTGTAGAGGGACTGCACACTCCAATTCCACGATGGCGACCCTCCTCTAGTGACACGCTCGTCAGCGCAACAAGCGTGCTATCGAGTACTTTAACATCGTTTTGCCAGAATGCCTCAGAAAAGGGAGGCTCATGTATACTGCGAAAGACATTTCCTAATAGGATCGCAGATTGCGCCGTCAAAGAGAACCGACCCATTGCCGTTGTTGGCGGCTCAAAGAGTCTGCGTACTGGTGCATTTATTTCCCTCTAACAAGTGTAAGTGATTGAAACTTTGATAGCGGGCTGTTGGCCTACGTTTTCTTCCCATATCGCGTCGTCAATAGGCAGTATACTGTTCTTACTTGGGTCTGCCGTAAGGAATGCTCTATCAGCGCAGCCTAGGTTCATATAACTAGAGTCTAATTAGCTAGATGGTATAGCCAACGACGGGGGAGTAAAAGGAGGGTGAGAATATGATATAAGCCAATGTATACTAACCGATCTAAGATGAGAATAACCCACCAGCTTCTTCGCCGCTCTTCCGACTCGGTAACACTGAAGCCTTCTTCAGAATAGTGTTCCACAGCTTTATGGAGGCCCAGCGCACTTCCATATCGTACGCAGTAGCCAACAGTGAGATATGCAGCTGGGTAAATAGCATGCCCAACTTCAAATACAGCCATCAGGATAATAGCTTGCAATACACGTAGCTCCAGACTACATGAGCTCTCTGCTCCCAAGAGACTGCTTTTTATTGAGTAATAAGCTCTGCACCGCGGCCCCTGTTCTGGACGCTGATCTGCGAGCAACTTCATTGTAGCAATGAGGAGTATACTTGCTGGTCGTGGAGAGCTGAGGGGATTTAATATCCTCTCCGTAAACTTCTTCTTTGATAAGAATGGTATCGATGGATGAATAGTCGAAAAGTATGAGTGGACAAAGTCTCTGTCGGATGTAAAGTCTCCAATAAAGCTCAGTAGTGGGTCTTTGAAACTGAGTTCTAGCTCTGGTAGCCGATTCATGGAGCGCCGAAATAGGACGGAATCGAGAAAGAAGACTGCGTGAGAGCTTTCTTCACTCTCTTGGGCAGCTTTGACAGGTGACAAGGATGCGTTTTCCACGCTGGACATTGACGCTGAGTCATCTCTCAAGACGTAGACGCATTCTCTTCCATATCTAAGAATTGCAACGTTAAGGTTCTAATCTCATATTCTTTTCTAAATGAACTGCTCAACTTACCGGATACATGCAGAGCAATGAGGCTTTCCTCGGTCACAGCGTTTCTTGGATCGCTGGCACTGTATGCAAGACGGTCTGATCCGAGGAATAATTACCCGACTCTCGCCCACAACGTCCATGTTGTTGCTTGAACCGCAGATGCTGCTTATTTTTTCTTTGCAATGTACCGATGTATGGGCCTATTTTTAAAAGTAGTTCCCAGCAGACAAATGCTCCGTCGACTCCACCGTAACAAGGTCGTTATGCAGCTGATGTAACGGATACTGACGCATTTAGCTGTCATAGATATAGATATAATTTGATTCGATGTAAACACATGTACCTAAAAAGACTTTCATCAAGTACCTAACTACGAAGAGTATCCATAGGCAGCTACACGCCACGACGCAGATGCTACCGACCACACAGCAAAAGCCAAAGAGGTCTTAGTCTCATCTTTGCTGTGGAGATAGTTTGCCAACCGCCTTACGTGATCATGATTACAATTGCAGAGTGCCATCATGGGGAGCAACACTTGTCTATAACAGTTATGCATGTATGAAGAAACAAATAGATCTTATACCATAAATCTTGGCCGTGGGACGGAAACTCAATGTCAAATAAGCGCCTTTTAACGTTGAAGCTTGAGAGAAGACATTGCCTCTGCTCTTCTAACGCTCAACACGCCAGGACGCACACTCGTTATAGAAAGGCCTACTAGAAGTAGAATGGTTATCACCTTGCTGGGCTCTTTATGTCTGCATACCTAGCAGACCAGTATGTTCCCAATGTACATGAATCATCATCTTGCATATCGGCAGTTGCTGTATCTTGGTAGATTGGTAATAAATGATTAGTCTTCATTGCAGGCCCTGGTCCGGAGTTTTTTGTCAGCCCGTCTAGAATAGATTCAGTCGGGATAAGGCGGAGTGGGGCCGACTTGAAGGTCCAACGCTGCTGTAATTACCACATGTACGTGAGAAAGTGCCAATCGTTATTTCGCAAATCATTTGATGTAGATGTAATACCTAGAATTTGATAATAACTGCCATAGGATGCTTGCTCTATCAGGGTTCTAAGCTGATGCTTCCCAGACGGCAACGAAGTACTCGGTTGTGTTGTTTGGATGGTACAAACATATTGCATCATTCTTCTCTGCTATAAGAATGTTAACCTGCAAACTACAAGTTTTTAAATTATTGCGGTTGAAGATTTTCTTGTCGCTTCCATATGCTATTGCCCTAACAGAATTAGATGGCTCGACAGCCGCCAATGTTTTATTTCCCATACGTAACATTTGACTATTGCTCGACATCTTTCTTCAAAGACTGCGTGTTTTATTTTAGGAAACGTAATTGCATTTCTTTCAGGTCAGACCTCAACTATTTATACCTCACTTAAGCCAGCCCGATAACGCCAAGTCTCAGGTAATTATCATCCGTCTTCAGTTTCTGCGCATTCTCTCCTGAAAGAAGCTCATCAATGTCCCAGTGCGCCCAAACGAACCGACCGTGTAAGAGTTTCGCCTCTGGACTGGCGGCCCAGACGGCAAAGTGGCCGGGGAGGTTTTCTGCAATAAAGGATGACTTAGTATTCTTATACCAGCGGCAAAGAACGCTGCAGAACTTGTTTACATACCGTCGTCCCAGTCAATGCCACTTGTCTCATCGAATCCGGCATTCTTGGCCGCATCGGTGAGGATTTGTCCGGGGTTGAAGCTCACGATCTGCATTTCCTCGGCTGTAACGTGGAGGGCGACCTGCTGGAGGAAGAATGCGGCGGAATTCTTCGTGAAGCTGTAAGAAGGAAGGAGTCTGACCGGTTCGTCGAATTTGTGGATCACGGCGCTCGAGACGTTGACAAGATATTTCTGGCACAGATGATATTAACCTGGTACGATTCAAGATAGCTCTAGAGCTAGACTTAGGGGAGATGGATAGCCGTCTCTCATTGTATAAACTCACCTTTTTGTTACCAGGCTGCTTATGAAACCGCTCCGTGAAATAGATCGTAGACTGGACATTCATGGCGAGATCTTGCCACACTTTGGTAGTTCCTCGTTCCAATATCGGCCCAGGGGCGCCTTGTGTTGCAGCATTGAGCATCAACGCATCAACGATGATGCCTTCTTCTGCTAGCTGGTCCCAGAGAGTCTTGGAAGAATTTAGATCAGCAATATCGCATTGCTTTCCTAGAATGATGGTATCGCGGCCTTGGCTTTTGGTAATATCGGCCAACTTGGTAACAGCATCGTCAATTACAGAAGTGCGGCGTCCAACGATGATGATCCGAAATGCAGCAGCGGCAATGAAGGCTCTGCATATGGCGAATCCGATGCCTAGTCCGCCTCCAGTTACGAGTATAGTTCTGCCTGCTTGAGACAGCTCGGCTCGCTCAGGAGAAATCGCCGGGTAGGGCTTTTTGTGTGAAGTTTTGGTAGGGATGATGAGCATTTTGGCGATGTTGGACTCAGTACACTATCAGGATATCAGGATCTCTGTTTTTGGGATCCAAGGCCTGACACTGTTGGGTGTGGGCTTCATTTATAATTGTCTATGTCCTAGGAAGCTCTTTCGCCATCCTGGCTCAAGTTTTTGCGAAATAAGGCGGAAACCCATCCGCTGCTTACAATCATTACATTGGCAGAAATTTTACTTTCATGGAAATAATAATATCATGAATTGTTCTATGCAAGATCATTTTCGCAATTCGCGAGTCAACTTTTCTATGCGGAACCCTCTCCGCCATACAAGATGGCGACTACGGCCGTAGCGGGACAGTCTGCGGAGCTCACTCCGCCAACTCCACCACCGATCTCGAACGTGAACCGCACTCCCGCCCTTTCAAAACTTACAACTCTCTGATAAGCCACTGAAGACGTCCATTATGCCAGACAGCGCTATAAAGTTGCCACCGCCGCGTTCAGCATGTACCGCGTGTGCCAAGGCCAAGAGACGATGTACCAAGAACCTGCCAGCATGTCGACGCTGCTCACAGAGGGGGCTGAGTTGTCGGTATCCGCCACTCAAGGTGACAATCGAGCTGCCAAATGAGTTCGACGACATGCCGGCATTAACCAACAACGAGAGTTTAGCTGCGGTAGCAACGCCGCCGCCATCTCAAGACTTATGGAGCTTCGGTGGTCTTGTTACCAACATGGGCTCGTATTTGCATCCGCCTGTCTGGTTCTTACTACCCGAGTCGTGGGTAATTGTTCACCAACCGGCTTCATACCAGCAATCTGAATCCTTAAACGGTAGTCTCCTGGACTCTACGGAAAGCATCTTGTCTTGGCTGCAACAGTGGGTAAACGACTGCTCATGTCCCTTTATTCATGCCCATCTATATAAGGACGACCTGCCCAGCTGCATCCAAAATGCTTTTACCGCCACTGCAGCATACTTTGCCAAGACTGCGGCAAACAAAGGACTCATTCTTCGCATTATCGAAGGCCACTGCAACGCGCTCCTTGACCAGCTGGAAGCTAGTCTAGATGTTGGCGAGGATACAATTGCATCCAGCACTTTTCATCACCTAGCACGGACCCAGACCCTACTAATATACCAAATCATTCGTTTATTTGACGGCGACATTCGGTCACGAGCACAGGCGGAGAATAGCATGGAATTTCTCTTGTCATGGGCCAGCCAGTTGTGGGAGAGTGCCAGCAAGGACGCGGCATTAGCCATTTATGAAAAGGTCTCCATGACTACCTCTGTGACTACAGGTAGATGCAGCAATGTATCAGATTCAAACGCATTTCGCGTTGACGGCAGTGTGCCCGCTCTCTGGCGCGCATGGTATGTTGCCGAATCAATCCGACGGACGTACGTGGCCATCATCTTTGTCCAAGGCATGTATCAGACGTTGAAGCAAGGTTGGGCCTTTTGCCCTGGAGGTGTTAGCTTCACCGTGAAAGATGGACTGTGGGACTCCCCGTCCGCGCATACGTGGTGGGAGCTGTTTCTTAAAGATGAGTCTCCTCCTGCGCAAAGCTTACAGCTGGAGAGGTTACTATTTGAGAACCAACCAGCAGACGTCGATACGTTTGTGCAGCCCCTGCTTGTTGCTTCTTATGGGCACGAGAGAGTCGATCAATGGATAGCTCAGCAAGCGTAGAGAGTGAACAAGGTTATGGTTTTAAAGATGCACCGAGATTTAAATAGCGTGTTGATAAGCCAAAAAGTAAGAATGAAAGAATAATAACAAGAAAGCAAAATAGGTTGTTTGTGTATATTAATCTATCACTCTTTATATGAAAAAAGTTAGATCAAGTGCTATTGAAGACTTCATTGAACCAAAATTCCCTTTCCAGCACCAATGATATTGAATAAATAGTTAAGAAACTAAAAGCATTGATATACAAGATCGCTACATTGAAGCCTGTACAACAATTGTCGACGCTAATGTACCATAGGTACTCTGTGCTCTCACACACCATGTATTGTTGGTCTTTTGGGGAACTCATCTCCTCCAGGTGTCTCATGTCTCATGTTATACGCTCATTTACATATTTAGGATATTTAATAACATTGAATTGGATTAGGATCGACCGATACGGAATATTACCTGATATGATACTCAGCGACAAAGAATATGCGGCTTACAATTGAATATTCTTACACTGTGCTATAACTCTTACGGCCGACTTTTATCCACATATCTGTTCTATATCTATCTCTCAAATTCCTTTTCTATTCCATTTCTTTCATTGTCAGTATCAATTCTATTTAAGGCTGCAAACTTGAGACCGGCGTTCAAAACCTGCTGCCCAATGAGCCAAGATATAGGGAATGCTTGTAAAATGGCTTTTCCTGCGCCTTCAACTGCATTACAGCCTAAGATATATTAATTTGGGCGTAATTAGTAGAGTATTATCCATGCGCTGAATTAGCCAACCTTACTCAAGCAAGCCTATTGGAGAGATGAGACGCGGCGCTGCTACCCAATATGCCGTTACGCATAACCTGAGCTGCATATTTCGCAGGCCTTGCTGTCAGCATGGGGAACGTGTAGAATGTCAATTGGACGGATCTAGCCCCATGTAATTCGAGCATAGCTATGCTCCATAGCTGAATATTATAACGAAAAGCGAATATGGCTGCTTCGTACATATCAATTCACTAGATTGGGTACATGCACATGTATGTTGGGCTAAAGCAACATTTAGGACTGGAAATTTTTTGGAATCTGCCGTGAATGCAATATACCCCGCCTATGTACTTACGGCTCTGTACGAGAGAAAGATATCCCATGTGTGTCCGTCTCGTGATATAAAACCCATAGGCCGAGCTGGCCTAATCTACCTCAAAATCTTCAGTCAATATATCATACAAGACCAATAGCGTTGATTATTTTCTCGTATTTGTGTTCTGTCATATTCGAGTGATATTTAAGAAAGGACACGCGCCAGATCCTTTCAACTGCTGTCTTTATTCACTGGTTTCTCAGCTTTGATTCTCAACTTAAGAACTCTTTACGAGAATAGGACTAAGTAACTACCCTCTATATATAAGATGGTGACAGAGGAGAAGCCTACTCTCAAAACTCTCAAAGATCTCAAACATGGCATAGAGGAGCTTTGGAGTGCAAAACAACCTGAAGTTGAGTGTGTATTAATGACTCCAACCTCATGCTGCGGACGAATCTTGCTGACCAAAGAGAACAGCATTGTTGCCATACCAGGACTAGGCGCACACCCTAAAAAATGCTGGGCCAGCAACACAGCCACAGGGGGGGCGTTTAATTGGCTGTGCGATGAAGTTGGTTTGCAGAAAGAGTTTGGCGACTCTGACAACAATGCGACGAAGGCTCGTCTTCTCTTGTATCACAGCTTGTCTGCCTGGATAGGCGAATTTAAGGTGGATACAACGCTGAGGGTCCTTGCGACTACACTTCTCGAAGCTTTAATGGATAAGAGACAGAATGCTCGTTGCCGACCCATTGTCTTTATTGGGCACAGCATGGGCGGACTAGTCATTGCTGAGGCTATCAACATCGCTCATATGGACCGAGGTAAATTCTCCGGAATTTTTGAAGCAATATGCGGCGGTGTCTTCTTCGGTACCCCTTTTGGAGGAACTGAAATCGCGGCTTTCGCTGCAATGGTCGATACCGTTGCCAAGACATTCGATTTAACCGCGGGGTCCTCACTCCTGAAGCTGATGAAACCACAGAACAACCAGCTGAATATTATTAGAAACGATTTCCTAAGATTGGCTCGGGAAGGGGGTGCTAATATGGAATTATATTGTTTCCATGAACTGCAAAAGACAGACCTTAGTAAGTGGGCGGGGAAACTTATGTGGTCCAAATTACGTATTCCACAAGTGAGTGCAACTAAATCTGACAAATTATGGGAATTAAAATACTGAGTCATCTTTATGAAAACAGGCATCATACATGATGGTAGAGAGAGAAAGTGCCGAATTACAGGGATATCCTCTTGGATCTCTCAACAAAGATCATTCTAATCTTGCCAGCTTCCAGAGCATCGAAGAAGAGGCCTATGGCTTGGTCCGTGAGCCGATTAGGAGAATTATCAACGCTGCTCCAAGATTGGCACAGAAGCGCTTCAATGCTACCCGATGTGTTGGTAAAAGCGCGTTTGACTCTGTATGGAGATTCTTGAATGCTTCTCAGGATGAGGTTGATGCGAAGTATGACCAAATGGAAAAAGAGTTTAGCCCATCATCAAAGCCATCATGGGTATTGAAAGAGAAAGAATACACCATGTGGGCAAATATAGACGAAAAAGGTCCAACAACACAATGTCTTTGGATCAGCGGTCCAGACAGCGCGACAAAAAGCGCAGCTACAATCTCAATCATTGACGATATTAGAGGCAGAGCTAAGAAAAGTCAGCTCCAGTATCCGATTTTATTTGCCTTTTATCTCTGTGAAACGATACAGGATAGAGAGCCAGATATCTATGACGTTTTAAAATCACTTCTACGGCAACTTGTATCCAAGCAACACATATTGGCAGAGCACGCGATATCCGCTTCCTCTGAGCCCCAAGTCTCATTCGAAAGCCTTTGGAAAGCACTAAGATGTATGCTTGAAGACGTGGTTCTAAGTCAAGTCTATCTCGTCATTGGCGATTTACACAAATTGAGAAAAGATTCCGAGTCGACCCGCCAGTTTAGAACTCATATATATAAAGAGCTAGAACAAGTTGATGGAAAGGGGGGCAACAAAATTCGTTGGTTTTTCACTAGCGAAAATGATGTCGACATTAATGAAGCACTGATGGTCTCGAATACCCGAAAAGTCAATCTCGAAGACGGTAGATATAGTGAAAGGGTAGAGGTGTTACTACCTTCCTATGTCATTCAGCAAGTCAAGTCACTTTCATACAACGAAGATTTATCTTATTTCGCGAGCTCTTTAATTAAAAGGCGCGCTGTAAATGATAAAATCTGGGCTGATATCGCGATCCTTTTACTTAAACAACTTCCAACTGGTGCCACAGACTCTACGGTTATGAGGCGACTGGAAACTATCCCACAGGGACAAAACGAGCTTCTCTCAAGTATATGGAAGCAGGTATGTCTAAACAATCGCTTATTCCATAACATTGACAACTAAAATTATAGATCTTTGAAACAAAGACAGATGGTTTTGTTAAGATGACGGACGGCCACGATGATTTAACAGAAATGCTTCGCGCTCTTGCACTTTCGAAAGAAATTTTGAATCATGATGAGTTGGTTATTCTTACTAGCCTTACATCTGAAAAGATTTCCAAATTAGTGGCTGAATGCAAGCCTCTGTTGGCTAAACAAGGAGACAAAATAGTCTTTGTACCAGGACAAATTGTCAAATCTCATCTAAATGATAAGTCAGATTCCCTTCTGAAGTTGAAATCCAAAGAAGAAGTCAAATGGCATCATGGAATCCTATCTCGGAGATGCTTTACGTACCTCAGATCGGCTCTCGGGAGCAGCACATCTAAGGAAGCTCAGGGTAATATCACCGCTGCTAATAACAGCGGGAAACTCCTTGAGTATCCCGTAAAGCATTGGCTTAACCACGCCAGAGAGGCCACCTCAGAGTTCACCGATATACTAAGCCAAGAGGCAGACTTTTGGGAACCAGACTCACAAATTCGACAGAAATGGCTCAGTGAATATGAGCGAGTCGAGCGTTGTTTACCCAAGGGGTTTCTTACTGCCAGAGAGTCTACAAGTTTGCACGTAGCAGCCTCTGTGGGATACGCCAAACTCGTTAGTGCTCTAATGAAACAGAACGAGTATAAGGACAACAGTGCAAGGAGTAAACAAACTGAATTGAAGCACACACCAGTAAGAGACCTTTTTGGATACCTGGACTTGATTTTAACTCATACTGACATTAAACTGAAGCTCCATTTAGCGGCTTATTGTGGTCAAAAAGATACAGTCAGGGCGCTACTTGATCAGGGAGTAGAGATCGACAACGGAAAAGATAATCACTTCATGACATCATTGGCTATGGCTGCACAGGCTGGCAAATATGAGATCATGAAGATGCTCATCGATGCAGGAGCTGATATGAATGCTATCTCACACGAGATGGGTCCTGTCATTAACTGGGCTATAGGCTCTGGGAACGAAGATGCTGTAGAGCTGCTTATCGAAAAAAGTGCCGGTCAAGTTCTGAGTCTTCCTTCGAGAACTAATTCAGAACATAAACATCGGTCACCATTATCCTGTGCGGTGCTTCACTCAGATACCAATACGATACTAGATAATCTGCTGGCTAAGCATCAGATGAAGCTCCAGCCTGAGGACTATGAAAATGCCTTCCTTCAAGCTTGTAAGAGTGGCAGGACAAGCGTCATGGAAAAGCTAATGGTAGGTCTCCCCGTTGGGCATAATTTCCAAGACGACCTAGATATCGCGGTGGAGAGCGCTGAGTGGGAGTGCGTTCGCTGGCTGCTTGGCAGAGAGTCATCTTCACCATTGCGAAAGGAACTGATAGCCTGGGACAAGGCTGTTGTCGCGATTGCCCAGGGTACATATTGCGAAACGGACCTCATCAGAACCATCTGGGAATATGCCGGCAATAGGTTCTCCGCCGAGACAAAGGCCAAAGTCCTTTACTGGGCTACTCGCCAGAACAAGATCAAAATCGTTTGGCTGCTCCTCCATGATTTCAAGATAAATGCGGATATTATATCGGAAGGAAACCCCAGCGCTTTGACAGTGGCCGCAGAGAACGGGGCCAAAGATACAGTGGACATTCTGATCCAGCACCAAGCGACTGTGGATTGTCCATCAGGCTGGGCACTCCAGGCCGCCGCCGCGAAGGGACATACAAATATCGTGGAAACTCTACTCGGAAAGCAAGCTCATGTCAATCGAAAGATCGAGAGCAGCCTATTTCCGCAATGCACCGCGCTCTATGCAGCCTGCGAGAATGGAGGTTTAGCTATGGTCGATTTGCTGCTTTTGAATGACGCAGACCCCAATCTTGCCGCAGGCGAACATGGCTACCCCGTCATCGTAGCGAGCCTTCCAGGCAAAGAAGAGATTCTCTCCTTGTTACTTGGGAAGAATTCCAGAGTCAATGTTAATGTTCGAGGGAAAAGATGTGAGGAAACACCTCTGATCAATGCAGCCGCCTACCTCTCCTCCACGTCAGTCAACGAACTTCTTGAAGCTGGTGCTAATGTCGACGATGCCGACAACAATGGAGACACCGCACTTATCAAAGCCGTAGAGGCTGGTAATGCTGCGGCCGCTAAATTGTTATTGAATAAGGGCGCCGACCTCATACATGCTAACACGAAAGGTTTTAACGCGCTGCAGTCGGCCTGGCACGGCGGCGACAGCGAATGTATAGAGCTCTTGATTGATAAGACGTCTCTCCGAATATTAGAACTCGTCAAGTCACAGCAGAACCAAGAAAAGACGCCTGTGATTATGATATCGCCAGTCGTGGCGTCATCAGAGCCCGATGAAGATCCAGAAGAACAGATCATTTGCAAGCAAGGAACAGGTTCGATGGAAGTAACATCTGAGAGTCTGGTTGAGAAGGCAGGCACAGAAAACAGAAGAGAAATTTCACTAGAGAGGGAAGGAGGTGAGTTATTGAGGTCAATATCGCCCAGGCAACAACCTAAAGGAGTCTGTGGCGAGCCTCAACTAGTGACAAATTCTTTCCATCGTGGGCAATAAACAGCTAACACAGAGCTTAGGGTTACCGCAGCCAGCCCAGATCCATCTCGAGCTCGCACAAGGATTTAGCCATAGCGATGACTTACAAAATCAGTATTTAATGTCCTCTAACCTTTTCCTCTGCGCCACTTCAGTGGATATAGGACAGAGGCCGCAAACAGCACAGCCATACGAAAGTTCAGAGCTGCATCATGTTTCACGATATCGCCAATCGTTTGACGTTGAAAGCAGTCGCCCGCAGCACGCTGGTGGAAGGCACCTGCGTGGGAGAGCACAGTCTCCAAAGAAGGGACTTATTCGGCGGGGTCTAAGCAAACTCGGAGTAGGTCGGACATAGAATATCAAGTGGTGTTTTATGGTGAGTGCAAGTGGGCTGAAGTGGTAAAAGCCAAGAGTGTAAAAAGGAAGAATAACCACGAAACCTATGGACTAGTTTCCTCAAAAAGGGTCGCTCAATAATAATAGAGAGCCAGCTTCTTTTAAACATGGTGGATAAGATGGATAGAGAAGATGACATAAACTCTCAATCTAGAACAACAGCTCTTGCATCTTTCATCCTGATCAAAGGACATAGTAACCGAGTCAATTGTATACCTAAGTGACGTACTGCTGGTGGTAATTATTGATAGGTAGGTAGTTAGGTTACATCTAGCACCCTACACCACAATTTGTGAAATGTAGGAATAATAATTACTAGGCTTCCAGTTCGCTATTGTCTTATCGTGCAATGTTGGAATGGTCAATACAAGTGACATTGATACTTCAAAAATAAGTTTCTAATCCAATGTACCTAGGTAGATAGGTACATACCTAATTCATACCTATTGAGGCATTCCTACCAGGTGACTACCACGTACATGTAGTTGGAAATGACATCTACATTGAATCCGTCATGCCCCACTGGTATACGAAGCACACCAATGACCTGGACTTTGCTAAGATAATCACACCCAGGTTGTAGCATTAGGCTTTATCTTATTATCTTATTACGTTGGGCTGCATATCCTTGGGCCATCGTCATATTTATACGGCTACCTTACCACTCCAGTTTGCTTTCATCATGTCCTCCCGATATTCATACCAAGCTTACATGCACTTAAGAATGGCCGATGTGAGTACTTTGACTAAACAGATGGAAAATCGTCTGATGGCTATCTGATAACGATAATGAAGTTAATCCCTCCTTTCGAACCGAGTGTATTCCGTACCTCCCATGTCGGCAGTCTTCCTGCTGCAAATGAGAAAGCAGAGGATGAGTCTCCAGTCGCTACGCCAACCACAATTTCAGACACAGATGTGGATTTCGACAGGTTCCTCCTTCCTGCATCGCGCAGGTCTTATGACAATAAAATATACCATATCGTTCCTATAACCACCTCTACCGCTGCCAGCCATGCGGCGAACGAACTAAGCGTCAAAAAGTTGAATAATATCCACGATTGGCTCTGGCTTGCTGGAAGGCCTGGAGCCCCCCGATCGCTGAGCTACCAACAATCATCATCGCGTGAAATTATCATCGACGAAAGGGTAGAAATGCACCTTGTCTGGATGCCCGGACGAATGTTTCTGAAACCAATTCCTCGATATTTATTAGATCATGATTTTTGGACACGATGTATCATTGGCGAAGATACTCACATGTCTGCGCTTGGCTTCTTACGCTCATATGTTTCCTTGATCCAGTACGAGAGCGACTTTCGCATTGCCAAAGAGAAACATTTGATTCCAGGCTATGTTACATGGGAAACATGGGTCAACTTTGTGGATCAATTCCTTAAACTTGGCAATTTGGAGACCAGAGTCAACAAGCGCTACCATTACGGCGAGCTTCGATTATCGCGGCTGAACAAAGTCTGTTGGATACAAGGCCGCATCCGAGGATACAGGTTTCCATATCAGACATATGGGGAGATGCTCTCCATGAACATGGCACCAATTGGAGCAGCAACGGTGTATATTGCCGTGGTGTTAACGGCCATGCAAGTCGGGCTAGCCACTCCGCAGCTGGCAAACAACGCTGCTTTCCAGCGAGCATCCTATGGATTTACGGTCTTTTCTATAATTGCTCCAGTAGGCTTAACGGTGGCTATTATCATTGTTATATTGCTTTTATTTGTCTACAATTGGCGGGCTACGATGAAGATCAGGCAGCCTGACCTTGAGAAGCCACAGTGAAAGCTGAAAGCTGCAGAGACATTCTAGTATTTCACTTAGCAGCATATACAATATAGCGATCTAGAAGAATTACATTGATTACGACCCATGCATCTTGGCTGTTGGCTACTCGCGTTCCATTAAATGGACAATTCTGTTGCTTTACAGGTATTGACAGGGTTATGTGGGTATGTCTGCTCCATGTAACCAGAGACCTCATCATAGTATCACAGTGTTCTACGATATCTGATGAGGAGAATATTGGAATCATCAGATATCCCCAATCAGGTAGCCAGGTGAAGTAAGCCAATGGCAAGATAGAAAGTATCGTATCAGGCCACCAATGCATCGCCAACACTCATTAATAATGGAGGATCATGATACTCGGGCAACTCACACCCTACAGTGCCATTGTGCTGTATCCATGGCCCAGCCTGATTGAGGTCGTACTGAGTCGTAGCCCAATCATTGGCAATATGCGGCGATTAGGCACCGTGAGGGGTCAGGCATTTGCTCCCAGCCGTCAGGGTGGCAATACTTCCGTTTGGCTACAGCCTAACGTGTGAAAGATATTTCGAGTGTCTGCTTGTAGAGGATCTAATCGGCCCTTGATTGGCTATACATTCAATAAATTTGCGGGACACATCTCAGCTCGTTTTTATCGTCCACACATAACACGACACGTAATTTCTCTCATATTGATTCTCTACCGCTGAAAACCCATCCACACATGGGTGTATCCCGTAATTCACCTGTATCACTGTTCTGATTGACCTCGAAACATCTTACTTGATATATCTATTCTTGTCACAGACTTCTCTCACGATAATCGGCTTATATGATGGAATGGCCTCTAGTGCTGTGGGCTTCTATGCCGCGCAAGTCCACCGCGCTAGAAACCATCACCACACTTCTTTTCCTTCTTCCTTTCTTGTGTTCTCTGTTGTACCGCCTCTACGCAAAGATTAAAAGACGAGACGGCCGCTCAGTGGGTCTTCAGATCCTAACCGACGCATCAAATGACAATGATGTCAAGTACGAGTATGTCACATCGCTCAACTTATGTGTGTTCAATATCTCACATTCCAGGATCATTGCTGTACATGGTCTTGGGGCCAATCCCGAACATACCTGGACTTGCAAATCCAATTTGAAGTCTAAAGCCGGCGACACTATACCGCGTGTCCATTTGCTCAAAGATCTGCTCATGAAAGACGAAAGATTTTCAAATGCGCGAATACTGCACTTTGCCTACAATTCCGACTGGCTTGTCGACGCTTGCTTTGAGTCAGCCCGAGATATTGGAATTCGTCTCGTTGAATCCCTCATCGAGCATAGAAAAACTCATGCTGTAGGAGATGAATAACGGCCTTTATATATGTGAATACCATCACTGATACCACTTTTAGCGTCTGCCTCTGATCTTTGTGGGACATAGTTTTGGCGGAATAATCATCAAAGAGGTAAGTAAACTTGCTAATCTCATTGTTCTACGCACATTACTTCCCATGTTTCAGCATCTCATGATCTACTATAGGCACTTTCCAGAGATCCGAAAGATACTCAGAGAATCTTAGAGGACACGTGCGGCATCATCTTCTTGGGGACGCCTCATTTAGGCAGCCCAATTGCCGGGTTTGGAGCCACCGTTGCCTACTTGACTGGCTTCCTTGGTTCAAACACTGGCCTGCTACTCTTACTACGAAGCAACGGAGAAATGCTCGTGAATCTGAGCATCGCCTTCCAAGAGTGCTTGGAAAGAAACTTTCGAGACTTAGACAAAAGGACCAAGATTATTTCGATTTGCGAACAAAAGCCCACATATCTGCTGAATTGGCTCTACGCTGGCATGGTAAGTTCAGATATTAAGCTTCTATACCACGAAAATATGTTAAAAACGAAAATAGATTGTACCATTGCATTCGGCAACATTTGGTACTAACTTCATGGACGTTGTCAAGGTCGACAAAGACCATTCTGGGCTAAATAAGTGCCATGATGTGGGGGATCCTCTCTATAATGAGCTTACAGCACAATTAGACAGGTTACGACCGTAAGTGGCAGCGGTTAAACTCAAAGCTACCCTCCTCAGCTAACAGTCACAGTAATACACCGCCCAAAATTAATACTCTTCAACAAGCTGTTCTCGACCGTCTGATGCCCCCTATTACTGTTCCTGATGCGGAGTTCCACCCTGGATTGGATGAATACGAAAGAGGTAGCTTGGAATGCCTCCCTCAAACGAGAGAAGAAATACTGAAAGACATTTTCGACTGGCTCGATGACTGTATTCCGACCCAAAAACATCTTTACTGGCTTCAAGGCAAAGCTGGAACGGGGAAAACTACCATTGCACGCACTGTTGTCAGTAAAATGGCCAAAAAGAATCGCATCGTCGCCAACTTCTTCTTTAAAAGAGGTGAAGGTGACCGGGCTAGACTTAAAAGATTTTTTATCACTTTAGCAGCTCAGCTTGTAAGGAAATCGCCCAACTTTGCCAAAGCTGTTCAAGACGCTTTGGAGTCGGATCCTTCGCTTCCAGAACAAGGCCCGAGGGTTCAATTCAAGAAACTCATTCAGGAACCTATACAAAAGCAAAACTTCGACAACTCCAAGGCCATAGTCGTTGTCGTCGATGCTCTCGATGAATGTGATTCCAACGAAGACTTAGCTACCCTGGTTCAGCTGGTTAATCAGCCCGTTCTGCCAGATGGTTCATCTGCTCAGCTTCCGATCAAATACTTTCTTACTAGTCGCCTCGACCATCATACGCAACCCATTTCCAACAAAACGCCTGAAGAGAAGTGTGAGAAAAAAGAGCTTGAAAACGCCACATCGGCAACTATAAAGCGAGACATTGAATTGTACTTGCGTTTTCACTTGAAAAATATCGATGACCTTCTGGATCCATCTCCAACGGGAGATCCATGGTCCAATCCCTCCAACGACAAAATTCTCAAAGAGCTTACAGAGCGAGGATATCCTTTATTTGAATTCGCTGCTGCCGCTTGTCGATTTATTGCACAAACAAGAATTCCAGGAGCTCCAAGAAAATTTCTCGGCGACATAATGAAATCCCAGACTTCTGGAGACCTAGATATGGTATATGAATCTATTTTAAAACAACGTTTCTACAATCTCAAAGGCCGATCGTACAAAAGCGCAAAATCCCAGTTCCAAACAGTTATTGGTTCGGTTATTAGCTTAGGGGACTGTGTCGATGTCAGATGCCTTGCTCAACTTACAGGGTTGTCTGAGCAGGCTATTCGCCAAGAGATACGTTGCTTTGCGTCAGTGTTAGTCGTTCCAACAGAGAACGATAATCAGTCTTCGATCAGATTATTTCATGAGTCATTCCGGGATTTTCTCACTGGGCTTGATACAAACGAAGAGTTCAAAGTTGATTCGATTAGCGCTCATAGACTCCTGGCATCGCGCTGCCGCCAACTCTTATGTGACTCATTGCAGGAAAATATCTGCAAACTGGAGTCTCCTGGAACTGATCGAAGTGAAGTTTCAGATGAAACTATCAAGAACTTTATACCTCTGCAATTGCAGTACGCATGCCGATTTTGGGTTTACCACATCAAAAGAAGTCAATCAAATATTCAAGACGGCGATGAGTGGCATTCATTTCTCCTCTCTCATTTCCTCAACTGGCTTGAAGCACTAAGTCTGTTGGGAAGAATTTCAGAGAGCGCGTCACTGGTGACAGATCTCAAAATGGCTTCCGACGGGGTAAAGGTCACTGCGTTCTTAGAGGATGCTGAGCGCCTTATTCTCTATTTCCAACCCGTTATTAACATGGCGCCGTTGCAACTCTATAGCTCTGTTTTAACTTTTGCACCCAAAAACAGCGTTGTTCGGGAAGTTTTTGACAAATGTCGCGCCAAATGGATCTCTCGCATACCAAACGTCGATTCTCAACGGAGCCCCTGTTTACAAACACTTGAAGACCATAATGGAGAGGTCTCTTGCGTTGCATTTTCCTCCGATGGTCTTCTTGCGTCCGCTGATACTGGTACTGGTACCAACGTCAGGATATGGGATCCTATATCTGGAATGTGCCTACAGACCTTTTCTCTAAACACAGCAGTGTATTCTAAACGTGTCGAATCACTGGCTTTTTTACAAGACGGTAAACTTGCTTGTCGTACATACAAGTGCTTGTACGTGTGGGACATACGCCAAAATATCTGCCTACAAGAGTTACATTTGGAAGGTCTCACCAACAAAAGCAAAATCCGATCTATCAGATCAGTGATTTGTACAGAGAAACATAACATTATGCTCGATGGTACAGGCCCTGGGAGAATAATTACATCAGCATTGAAGTATGGATACGAGGAGCAATTCAATCATTCTTTCAACTACGCACCAATGATTCTGTCATCTGACGGTCAGTTGGTTGCATCTACAGCGGATCGGAGAATAACAATTTTCAACATTGGCCCTGAAGCTGATTATTCACCCAAGATACTGGAAATCGCCGGCGGATTTGAACACAGTTGGACAGCAGATTTCTCGCTAGATAATCGGTATTTTGTATCAGAACTAATTCTTAATGTTGTTAAGGTCTGGGAAGTCTCATCATCTAAATGCCTGCGATTTTTCGCAGAAAGCGAACAGATTAATGCGCTGGCATTCTCTCCAGATAGTCAACAATTGGGAATGGGGTATCGAAATGGAAACATAATTATCTGGGATTGGAAAAACGGCACTCGCCTCAAAACGTTTATAGGGCACCGGGGCTTTGTCTCCTCCTTGGCGTTCTCACCAAACGGGGCATGGCTTGCTTCGGCATCTCATGATTTCACGGTCAAAATTTGGGACAATTCAACATCTACTTTTTCCGATGAAAGTATGACTGATTTCAGGGAGGGAAAAATAGGGATGGCCATGGGCGGCCAACGCCTCGTCACGCTGCTTCCCGACACAGACAACCTCCCCGCCCATGGCTATCCCGGTGTTTCCCTCCCTGGAATCATTCCTACTTTCCTCGCCGACACATGCAACCTCCAGGTGTGGGATGATTTTGGAAGCAAATGCATTGTTGAACACCCATTCAAAGATGAATACTCTGCAGCGGCAATTGCTGCCAATGGCAGCATTATTGCAGCTGTATCACGATCTGGGAACGCCGTCGAAATCTGGGACGTGGACTCAAATGATCACTCAATCGTACATACTGGCCATATTTCTAAAACTTGCTCGATAGCCCTGTCGGCAAATGGCGAAAGATTCATGATAATGTTTGACAAGGCCATAGTTGAAGTAAGAGAGTCTCGTACAGGCCATTTGTTGAAGGTGAAGAAGTACGAATCATCTCAACATTTAATCGCAAGTCCAGCTATTTCTTTGGATGGCGAACAAGTTGCTTGGGAAGGCGACATATCAATTGGGCGAACCAAGATCTTTATCGACAACTTATGCACTGATGTTCTCCAAGAACTTCAGTTGCCTGATTATACGTCTGATAATTTTTTTAACTTTATTGCAACGAGCTTGGGCTTTTCTCAAAATGGAAAGCGGCTTGTTGCTGTCGCAGGATGGTCGGGAGCTGTTTGGGATGTGGTAACAGGTGTCTGCCTGAGGATATGGCGCTTTCACTATGAGAATGAATTAGGTGGGATGGCGTTTAACCTGAATCCAGGTTTCGTCAACTTTGATTTCACCAAAACCGCCAGTCCACCAGTGCTAGAAAAGTGGGAGAACTGTTTGGTCAGATACTGCATCAGTCCTTATGCCATCTGGGTTTTGAGGAATGGTAAAAGGGTGCTGTGGATACCACCAGAATATCGTCCAGCAGATGCGAATGCGTCAGGATTAAATATTGCGTTTGGGCGAACATTTGGCCCCCCATTTGTTATTGGATTTTCAGATGATGGTCTTTAACCAATGATCTTCTACTAATAGATAGATAGTTCTGGCATTACTTCGAAGCTCTTTATGAACAAAGCATTATCTGTGACCAATCTCCAAAATGTTTGTAGTGTGTTACGAATCTCACTACATGGACCATATTTACCTCTGGATACAGACCATAAGAGAATACTGCTTCCGTTTGCTTTGATTACAGATTGAGAAGTATTTAGAATAGGTGCATTATCGTAGCTGGATTGATACGATCGTGTCCGCAGCTACAATCATTGGAGAATTCAGAGTATTGCACAGTTGGTCAAGTTGACAAATGCTATGGGCAGTCATCAATTGATCTAATTACAGGTGATATTCACTAGGAGCGGGGAATGGCCCCGTATTGCACTTGATCCGATTCTCCAAGGTTACCTTTGGAAAATTCAGCTCGTCAAACTAAGACGTCTCCCTGGATTTCGTATTATCATGGCCAATCCCCACGACTACACCGTTGGGTGGATATGTGCGATACATACCGAATATGTTGCCGCCCAAGCCTTCCTTGACGAGACCCATGAGGGGCCTGATTATGTGTCCCCCAACGACAACAACGACTATACGCTTGGCAAGATCGGAAATCATGACATCGTTGTCGCTGTGCTTCCAAACAGTGAATATGGACTTTCGTCCGCAGCGGCCGTCGCAAGAGATATGCTACATAGCTTTCCCAACCTCAGAGTCGGTCTGCTCGTAGGAATCGGCGGTGGGGCACCGAGCCAAAAGCACGATATCCGACTGGGTGATGTTGTGGTGGGCGTTTCCAACAATAGTGAGAAAAGTGCTGTATTCCAGTATGACTTTGGAAAGGCCATGCAGGGTCAGGAGTTTCTCGAGACAGGCTTTTTGTATCAGCCACCGACGGTTTTACGAACAGCTGTCAACGGACTTATGGCGCAGTATGATATGGAAGGGAATCAATTGAGCGAGGCAGTCGATAATGCTTTGAATACGAAACCCAGGTTGCGAAAGAAGGGCTATTCACGGCCTGGAGCAGATACTGATAGACTTTATCAGTCACAATTTGTTCATACCAATAACGAGACGGGTTGTGCAGAAGCCTGTGGTGACGAACCATCCAATCTAATCAAGCGACCCGAGAGGGATGAAGAAGACGAAGTTATGGTTCATTATGGCCTGATTGCTTCAGCAAACACCCTCATGAAGGATGCATTAGTTCGAGATAAGCTTACATCAAAGAAGGACGTTCTATGCTTTGAAATGGAAGCAGCCGGACTCATAAGTCATTTCCCATGCCTAGTCATTCGTGGTATCTGCGACTATTCGGATTCCCACAAGAATGATGAGTGGCAGGGCTATGCAGCCATGGTAGCCGCAGCATATGCAAAACACCTTCTTGGTCGAATCTCTCCAACCAGGGTTCAAGCTGAGAAGAAGATTAGCGAAGTGTTAACCGATAGTCAGTGAGTTCCGCGACCCTATAGCGGCTATTCTAACATTTCAAAGTCCAAAAAGACCTTTTGAACGTACAGCAAGTGGCACACGATATCAAGGCTGATGTACACGCAATGAAAACCGATAGCCACGTTGCAAACATTGAGCGCTGGCTTTCACCCGCCGATCCGTCTTCCAACATTAGCAATGCAAGAAAATCCCGGCATCTCGGAACTGGAACATGGTTTCTGGATAGCCACGACTTTCATCAGTGGAAGCTTGGCTCTCGTCGGCATTTGTGGCTCTACGGCATGCCAGGCTGTGGTAAAACGATCCTCAGCGCTACGATTTTCGACCACCTTGTCCAGGATGGTTGGCTAATTCTTACCTTCTTTTTCGACTTCACCGACACGAAGAAGCAAAAATTGAGTGACTTGCTGCATTCACTTGCATTCCAACTCTATGCCTCAGACTTGGGTTTTCGGAAGGACCTTGATGCCTTGTTTGCATCTTCCGACAGCGCCGGCAGGCAGCCAGATATCAATACGCTATCTGAATGCGTTAGATCCGCATTGCGACCTGTTAAGAAACTTGTCATTCTGTTAGATGCTCTGGATGAGTGTTCAGAAAGAAGAGAGCTGATGCAATGGATGAAAGAGCTAGTGCTGGATACCACAAATGTCCAGGTTATAGCCACTGGTCGGCCCGAGCACGATTTACAACAAGAACTTGTCCCCTTGTTGGGGAAGAAAAACTGCCTCCCTCTCGATAAAGAGTCGGTGGACAACGATATTCGCTCTTACATCAAGGCTAGGCTCGAGGAGGGCCAAGAGTTTAAGAGATGGGCCAATTTTCCACACGTGCTGGAACAGATACGAGTTGCAGTGAGCAGCAAGTCCCACGGAATGTGAGTCTCGTTCAGCATAGATCACTATTCCGTACCTATATACTAATGATAACTCTACACTTAGGTTTCGGTGGGCAGCTTGCCAACTAGATAATCTGCGAGATTGTCTTGATCGCGAGACACTACAGGATGCGCTTCAATCCTTACCCAAGGATTTGAACACGACATACGCCCGAATTCTTCAAAACATTCCCAAGGAGCGCAAAAAGAAGACAATCCGCCTGCTTCAATTCCTTCTCTACTCGGAGCGGCCACTGGCCCTTGAGGAGGCTGTGGATATAATCGCAGTTCGCCCCAACGAGGGCCAATTCGACACGCAAGACCGACTTCCTTGCCCTGAAGAGATTACCGGATATTGTTCCAGTCTTATATCGCTTATACAAGCCCCGAGCCCGGCCACAACGACAAAGCTACAACTAGCCCATTTCTCTGTGAAAGAGTACCTCCTGGCTTATGACTCTCCCGATTTTATCTATCCTAATCCCGTATTTTCTATTACAGAAACGTGCTTAGCATACCTGGGAAGCATTCCGAATGTTGAAACTGCTTCTATAAAGATGCAATTCCCATTGGCGGAATATGCAGCACAAGTCTGGATGGGTCACGCAAAGGTTGCGGAAAAATCAGAACCAATCCTTGAGAAGATTGCGAAATTCTTGCTCAATGAGGGACAATTCCATTGCTCGATCCATCTTTTTAATCCTGATGGCCTTGTCTATCGTCTCAGAAAGCTGCCCCCAGCTTCGTCACTTTACTATGCATGCCTCACTGGCCTTGCAACAACTGCGGAAAGACTTTTGTCAATTGGTGCAAATCCAAATGCTCCAGGCGGCCACCAGGGCTATCCGCTTACAGCTGCTTCAAAATGTGGTCACCAGGGGATTGTCCAGCTGCTGCTAGATAGCGGTGCCGACGTTGATGCCAAAGGCGGCTTATACGGCGTTGCGCTCAACGCCGCTTCTCAAGGCGGCCATGAAGAGATTGTCCAGCTACTGTTAGATAAGGGTGCCGATATCAATGCTAGACAAAGCTCGTTTGGCTCTGTGCTCGCAAGTGCCTCGGCAGCAGGTCGCCAGAACATGGTTCAACTGCTGCTAGACAACGGCGCTGATGTCAATGCCAAAGGTGGCTACGATGGATTTGCGCTTGGAGCTGCTTCACGATATGGCCACCAGGAGATTGTTCAACTGCTACTGGATAACGGTGCCGATGTGAACGCCGAGGGAGGCGAATACGGGTTTGCTCTCCAGGCCGCGGCAGTAAAAGGTCACCGAGAGATTGTTGAGTTGCTGTTGAATAGAGGCGCTGATATAAATGCCAGAGGTGGCTATTACGGCTTTGCGCTCCAAGCCGCTGCGGCAGAAGGGCATCAAGAGATTGCCGAATTGCTATTAAAAAGAGGTGCTGATAGCAATGCCGGCAACCATTTTGGTCATGCATTCAAAGCTACTTGAGACTGCCTTTTTATTTGATAGAAGAGACAAACATTAAGACATGAGTGGTTGTGAATATATATATATATATATATATATATATATATGAGACAAGGAAATTGAAGATCGTACAAGATTCAAGAGCACAGGTATTGTCGCCAAATCACAGAAACAAAGCTTACTGTAGCACCCCAACATTGGAAGGGAGCATGAAATCTGGGTTTACCAGCGGCGTGCTATATGCGTACATGTATGTGAGATAGTAGATAGTTTGTCTTGTGTAGTGTATGACGTGAACATACACACAGGTCAGTTAATGGACAATCCCTAACTTTACTCCGTACTTTCGGGCAGAATGCTATGCACATGTACGCCGAAAATTCACTTCACGGCACTTTTAACCTCCCCTGGGGCTATACGGAGTAGTCAGCTTGAATTAGCAAATAAGAAATAACAACGTGGCAGGCGTCGCTTCACAACAATTTTGACCTCCCCTGGAGCTAGTCGGCATGCACGTCTTTCACAGCAATTTTAACCTCCCCCAAGGCCGAAACAGAGCCGAATTGGCCAGTACCCCTCGTTTCCAGAACAGCAACGTTTGTACGAGTTGTCACAGAATCAATAGTGTTGCCACAAATCATTCACACAGAATCTACACGTTCTGCAGCACTCCAGCCGTAAAAGAGACCAAAACGCTAGTCGAACACAGGTGATATCAATCAACCTGGTAGGTAGATGTAGTGTGCTGCGTGTGTAGTTGTCGCGTGTGTGGCGCCGCCCGCTAATCGAATCCTTCGACGTTGCTTCACAGCAATTTCAACCTACCCCAAGGCCAGGTCGGCCAGAATGAGGCTAGTGCCCCACGTTCCCAGAACAGCAGCCGATAAGCACCGATAAGAGCTGCGTCAATGAATTTTCAGCCAAAAGATTCAGACTCAACATCAATACAGCAAACCACCATACAACACCTCTCTCTGTGTAATACGCACTCAATCATATCAATCAGATCCCTTCCTCACTCAATTCTTCTACTAAATTCATCCTCACTCAATTCTTCTACTAAATTCACCGCAACCATGTCCGCCATAGACCCCGACCTCATGGACGTCACCCTCGACCCCAAATCCAACCCCCAAGACGCCCCCGAAGACGACGATCCCATCACCGCCAGCTACCAAGTCTTCCTCAACCCGTCGCTCCCTCTCGGCCGGCGCCTCCTCGTGCTCCAGCACCCCAACCGCACCGACAGCACGCCGCGCCCGCCGCCCACGGAGCTGCGCCTCAAGGAGCACTCGGGCATGGTCGAGGTCGATATCCCGCAGGACAACACCACGGCCTACGACCGCGAAAAGGGCCTCCGATGGGGCCGCGCGCTGCAAAACTCCATGGCGGTCAAGAACGGCGGCAGCCACGGTCTGGCGGGCGGCTTTGGCGTGGGCGCCGTGCAGCAGCGCGCGCCGCGCAAAAAGGGCGAAGCCGACGACGACGATAGCCTCGACTGGAACGATGCCGTGCGCCAGGGCAAGGTGCTCAGCACGCAGACGCTGGGCGGCCAGTATCCCGACACGGACGAGGTGCAGTACATGGTCGGCGTCTTCCAGGGCAGTATGCCATCCCTTGTCTCTATCCATCTGTGCCCAAAATCACTAAACATCGTCTCCCAGAGGACCTCCATCTGACCCCCGTCTCCAACCTCATCCACCTCCGCCCCCAGCTGCACCACCTCGATGCCACCACCCAGCAAGACCGCCAATCCTCCGCCGCCGCCGCAGCGTCCTCCAAAGAAGGCGGCACTGCCCCAGCAGCCGCCGCCCGCGCTATCCACATGACTATCAAGACCGCCGCCGACGGCACCGCAGACGGCGTGTCAACAGAAACAATGGCAGACCGCCTGCGCTCCGTGCAGACCGAGCCCTGGCGCAAGATGCGGTACACGGACGAGAACGAGGAGACAGCCTGGGAGGTGTACAACGACAGTCTGTTTCTCAGACCAAAGCCGGACTCGACTGTGCCTGCGCCTGAGGATCATGATCTGGAGGAACTGGTCCCGACGCTCGGCAACAAGTGGAACGACAAGGAGTTTTTGGAATCCATTTCCGGCATCACGAAACCCGAGCCAGTCCCCGTTCAGCCAGTAGAGAAAAATCCAGAGTCTAGAGCCGTCACAGCTCCAGTAGAAGAGGCACCACCTCCCAGAACTACTGCTGCTCGCCCTAGAGCAGGTGCCGCTGCAGCACTGGCTTCCCGAAGAGGCGGAAGGTCACGAGCCGCGGGGGCCTAGGTTTAAAGCATCATCTTATTTGCATTGGATCCGGTGTTCTTGGAGTCTGGTGGTTTTTGACAATTTAAGCTGTAATTTTAGGGGGGTGTTCCAAGTATCCAAGAGTTCTACGTATCCAACGGGCTCAAATGAAAGGCTAAACAACGACTCTATAGCGGGCGCGTTGATGCAGAAAGTTGCGTTGTCAATAGCTTCAATTTGATATGCGTATTTAGTAGTGACATACACGTAAGGGAGTAAAATTATCTTTTTTTCTCTATGCAAAACACTAACAAAATGCAACATTGATCATCCAAGGTGGGCCACTCAACCGCAAGAGTCCGCTCGTTCGAATACACAGAACTCCAGGCTGGACACTTGGGAACCCTTCCCTAATTTTACTATACAACAGTAGCTTGATGCTGTTTACGATTATATACAACAAGATTCTAAATCATCTTCCTGATCTTCGTCTCATCGTCTACATGCCACTAAATAAAATACTAGTATTCCAAAAAAAAAGAGATGTATTATCCTCAAAATATCAAGGATCAATCTTCAAGCTGATAACGAAAAAAAGCAACCCACCATAATAAACCACACCTTATACTACCGCTCAGCCCTCCCCGAATGTAATTCCCACCGCTGCTGCCCCTCGCAAGTCGTTGGTATAGTAATAGTACATCTGACATGACCATAACGATAGTATCCCGCTGAATGCCACTAGCTACCCTTGTAACGCTGCATGTTTTCACTTTTCTCCTTTAACAAATCCTGAGCGACAAAGTTTCCCTCCACAGTCGCCCAAGCTCGTTTTTCTCCTTTTCTTCCCATAGCATAGCATAAGCACAAAAACTGCTGGTAGTCCAACCCTTCCAACTTGCTTTACGCATTCCAGAATTTCTTGGCGTAAAATAAACATGTAATTTGTTTTGAATCTCTTTCAGAATCGAGCAGGCGCCTTTACTATCCCATCAGCATGTCCGCATCCAGACCGATGGAGTGCAGGAATAAGTTGACGCTGCTAAGCCGCTCCCTTGCCGTTGTTGGAGGAAGCGTCTTGGCCAGAGTAATGGTGCCAATGACACGGTCTTTGACCGCAAGGACCAAACGAGTCTGTTGGTCGTTGCTGGCACCAAGACCCAGAGCCGCAAGGAGCTGCCAGACATAGACGTCTGATCCGGAATCGATGCTGCCGGGGAACATGTAGGGCAGCGACACTTCCAGTCGGCTAAAGAGGGTCTCGTATGTTTGGTCCCTAGAAAAGACGGGTTAACTAACACGCAACTGAGGTGATTGACTATAGAGTTATGACTTACCACTTCTCCCATTGTTCAGGGGTACCGTCACCACTCTGCTTCAGAAGCACAGCACGGCTAAGAATCAGGGTGAGCATTGAAACTCCAACTCTAGTTTTGGCAATCGTATCAACATTCAGGTTTGTCGCAATTAGGTTCAGCACGCCATCCACAATGTCAAGCCCGGTGTTATTGAAGAATTGCATGAGCGATGGCATGACAGTCGACATGAACAAATCAATATTCTCCCACATCCTTTGGTTCAAAACAGTCTCGTCATCAGATATAGCCGCTCCCTTCACGACGTCCAGCTGGTCGAGGTGGTAAATGATCATCGTCATAATCGTGGTCCGTTGCTCAAAGCTGAGGTGGGGGAAAATTCGGGGAATCGCCTTCTTGCCCTTTGCGCAGGACAAGAAAGCAATAAAGGGGTGAGGAACGATGACTCCTATGGGCTCGTGTACCTTCAGTTCTTCCCAGAGCCGGGCGTTCAGAGGCTCGAGTGCCGCAGCCCACTCTCGATGCTTTTCCTGCAGCGCCTGGTCTGCTTGGTCGGTCAGAGGAGGTGGCATGAGTCGAACGTGATCTTCAATCTCCATCAAGGTAACGTAGACCTTCTCGGCATTGCGCAAGACGGTCTTGCGGTCAAGGCTGCTAGCCGGTGGCTTCCTCTCACTGCCAGCACGGTGATGGTGAGCTTCGTTCTCCGCGTTGCGCTTAATATTGAGTAGAGGCTTTGGAGTTTTGGCATTGCTGAAGGAGATCTTGCCCAGACTACCGGCAATTACGAGCTGAGGATTCTTGGGCTTGTTCTTGGCCGCCTCGACCGCCCGCTGGACCTGCTGTTCCATTCTTTGAATGTGATTCTCAGCAGGCCTACCATGGCGGCGCATGTTGCCATGACGGCCACCAGTCTGGAAAAGATAGGTCTGAGCAAAGTTGCTGAGCGGCTGGCGGGGGTCTTGATGCTGGCCAGCACGGATGTGGCTATAGACTTGATAGTAAAAGTCCTCGGAGAGGGAGGCGTCGGAACTCTGCTCGGCAGGGTTACCAGTTGCGGAAACGAGCTGCTGGAGCTGGATACGACTGATGAAGCTCTTGTCTTGGGGGGTCATCACGCCGTTGTCCTTGGAGAGAAGCCAAATCTTGTGATTGCGCTTCGCTCTCTTTGTCTCCTGGTCCAGATATGCTGCCTTCTCCTCCTCAGACATGTGGGCCAGTTGAGGATGAGCGCTCATTTGCGCCAGCTTGGAGGCAACGCTTGGCGATTGAGAGTATTCCTGGTCAACAGCCGCACGAGTTGCATCGGTCGACAAACGGTTGGGATTTTGGAGGATCTGCATGGGCTGGACTGGGGGAACGGCCTGTCGTTGAAAGTTGTTGTGTTGGTCATGCTGCCCGGGAGGGACAGGCAGCTTGGCCGCCGGAGTGGGTGTAACCTTGGCCTGTGAGGCTTGGGGTCGCTGCAAGATGGCGACAGGTTGCGCGTGGCCGTGTTGAGGGAGAGGAGAAGCATGCTGAGCGGGCGGGTAGCTAGCAGTGTGCTGATGCGCAGCAAGCTCCGAGATGACTGGCTGTGGCGATGGCTTTGCCTGCGCGCGCATGGCCGCCTCAACCTCTTCCAAGCTCATCATCTTCCTGCCGACACTGCTAGATAGGGCCGGTTGAGGAGCCGGTTTCGGGGCAGCAGCTGCCTTGGAGGGACCAATGCCCCAAATGCTCTGGTCGACATGCAGATCGGGTAGAGGCTCGGGTTCATTGTACTTTTCATAGCCGGTGCGAATAGGCACGGGCTCTCGATAGTAAGACTGTCCATATGACTGCTGTGCATAACCATGTTGAGCGTATGGCTGCTGAGCGTACGAGTGGGCTGGGGCGGCAGCAAGCTGGCTCTGGTGCTGCGAACCGCTGGGTCGTGCAGATGGCTGGAGTCTGAAGCGGAGATGCTCCTCCTCCATGTCATTTGTGAGTTCAGCAGTGTTTTTAATAAAGTCGAGTTTATCAACCTCGGCGTCAGCGAGTTTGTTTCCGCCAAACGTTGTGGAGCCATCCCCTCCAATCGCTCCGTTGCCAAATGTTGTTTCATTGTTGACATCGTCAGCATCGTCAAGTCCGTAATAGGTATCTTCGAAGTCGATGGCATCTTCGTCATCGCCATGTTGGCCAGAGAGGGCGGCAAATGGATCAGACGGCTGGGCAAAGCCAGGGGCGGCCGAATTGTGGGCGTTGGGGCCCCTGGGATCGAAACCGAAGAAGTCCATATTGGATGATTGTTGAGAAATTGTGTTATCGTCCTAGGAAATATATTGTTAGTTTGTGGATCCAGGAGTACGTGTACATTGATCGAAACGCGGCATAGCTTGAAGAGGAGGAATTTGCCGGCCTCGCATAGGTGTAATAGGGAACAGAAAGCGACTTACCGCTAAGATAAAGAAGGGATCGCGAGAACTTCAACAGCGCACAAACCTATCATGGTGTCTTCCCGCAGCAAAGCCGAGGAAGTCCAAGAGCCAAGTAGGTCGCAAGCTCAAGCTCAAGCTAATCGAGCCGGCAAACGCTGTTTCAAAAAACCTGCCCTGTCCAATAGGGCCGCGGGTAGGAGGAGAGTAGGAGGCGATGAAGCGAAAGCAAAGCACCTGGAGAGAAAGAAGCCCAATTGTGCGGATTTGGTGAGGGAGACTGACGTTGAGCGAACAACCCCACATGGGCAATTTGCGCCTGGTGGCGGGACTCACTCGGCGAGCTGAGTCACGTGGTCACTGGGCCATTCCTCCGATGCACTACAGCAAGACATCGACAATACAAGCAAATACAGGGAGCTTCCTTTGTACTAGAAAAGACATCCACTCTGTCTGTAACCAAATAAATTCCAGTCTTTTCACAAGTATTGATAGGCTATTCGTCAACTAGAACCAACCTCTCTGTATTCCGTTTGTAGTTTATCTCAATGGACCCAAATTGTTTAAGCAGTAGGCTATGCTATCAGATGAACAATTCAGCCCTCTCATCGCACCGCTACTGACAAGCAGATGGAGCTCTAAATGGGTTGTGATAAGTCAGTATCGTTAGTATCGAAACTGCGCAGATTTGCCATCGTCATTGATCTCGGTGGTTTTACGTCAAAATGCCGATCAGCCGCGGCGGTTCGGCAGCCAAGCCCAGCTTCTGGTGAGATGGAAAACACTGCATCTCTTTGGGCGACATGGCTTCCCTACAAACAAGCATACTTACCGTCAAAAGAGAAAACAAAAAAAGAGTGATGCTCATTGTAGTTTTGATCTGAATGGTTGGAATCAATATCAAAAGAGTTGATTGATCATCTAACTTGGTATCCATTCGTAAATCCCCAAACACGAGGCATCAGGCGAGTTGACAAGCGAGTGGATTAGCGAAGATCAGCGCTGAAGAGCTGCGAAACAGCTGTGCGCTAGTGGTTACAGGGCGGACATGGATCAAGACGAAAACGATGGGAGAAACAAACATGTCTCGTTGGCGACGTGTGTCGCCTTTGATTCGAGACCTGGTGCGTCTAGGTAACTGTACATGCATGTACATAGCATCACCTCATATATACTACTAATACTTCTCCTTTCTCGTGCCGTATTTACTGTACAATCAAGTCGTCAGCCCCCTTTGCCCTTTGCACCAGGCCAGCCTTATCTCTCCAAGATCCCGCCTATCCGTCTCCTGAACCACAGGCGGGGCTCCCTTCGGGCAGTGCTGGATCGAGAAGCCTTCTCATCGCAGTATAGCGACCAGGACCGCCATTCCATCTGTCTGCTGCCGCTAACAGATGAGCAAGGGCCAACTGTCATTTTAATTGTCTTCAAGGCCATGTACAGTACTACTAGTAGTACATACACACGTAGAATGGATCTGATAGTGGGCAGGACGCAGACATGTAGTACGACAATGTACTGCAATATTCGCTTCCGCGGGCTGTCAAATGATGCGCAGTGATGCCGGCACCGACACAAGTCGCAGATACCTCGCACCCGCGCCTGTAACCGCCCAACACCGCGTACCTGCAACTCCTCCCTGGCCCCGGCCCTGGGCTCAGCTGCGTAATGCTGCGTACGCCATACTGCATCTCCTGCAGCTGCTAGCCTGCTCCTGGTCTAAACCAGAATACGAGACACGCAAAAGGCACTGGAGGATCAAACGACGGGCCATCCTCTCTTCTCGTCCTCCCGTTCCCTTCCCACAATTCTGGACGGATACCCGCCTCACCAAACAGTGCCTCCTTTTTCATCATCTTGTGTTTCAGAGTCTTGCTCGCATTGTCTGCTCATTCATCGCTCGCGCTGCACTGCACGGCTCAGTGGCTGATCCGACCCAAACTTTAGTTACTGCAGCGGGTGGCGCCAATCTCTCGCCGCACTCGAGCTTCCCTTCCGTCAACGAAACGAATTGACGAAATCGGCCATGGGCGTCTGACGGCACTTTTCCCCGATTCCAGTCGCTGCCGATCACCCCTGTCCCATTTGCATTGTTTCCTCGATCCCTATAAACAGATCGCCCTCCTCCTTTTTCGATTGCCTCCATCCCGCCTCGTGCACATCTCTCTTCCTTCTTCCTCTTTTCCATTCTCCTGGCAATCGCTGCCACCCAGTCACCATCATGGCGTCTGGGAATGCGCGCTACGTGCGCTACCTGCTCATCGCATTCTTTGTACGTGGCTCTGCAGAGATGGAAGTTGCTGTTGACGCATGGGTGTGCTAATCAATGGGTGGGCAAAGACTGTTTTGATCTTCTATTTCGTCACCAACTCCAAGTACGAGGGCGTCGACATCAGCAAAGGCACATTTGCCCCGGGCTCCAATCAACAGTCCCAGGACACCAAGCCTTCGACGCAAAAGGCTCTGACCGGCGATGCCAAGGATTTCCCTCTTGCCATGACGCCCAACGATCCTGGGTTCAACGATCTCGTCGGCCTCGCCCCCGGCCCTCGAATGAATGCCACCTTTGTCACTCTCGCCCGGAACAGCGATGTGTGGGAGATTGCTCGCTCGATCCGTCAGATTGAGGACCGCTTCAACCGACGATACAACTACGACTGGGTCTTTTTGAACGACAATCCCTTTGATGACACGTTCAAAAAGGTCACGACGTCTCTCGTTTCCGGCAAGACGTTCTATGGCGAGATCCCCAAGGAGCACTGGTCGTTCCCTGAATGGATTGACCAGGACAAGGCCAAAAAGGTTCGCGAGGACATGGCTGAGCGCAAAATCATCTACGGCGACTCGATTCCCTACCGCCACATGTGCCGCTTCGAGTCTGGCTTCTTCTTCCGCCAGCCACTGATGATGAACTACGAATACTACTGGCGAGTCGAGCCCTCCGTCGAGCTCTACTGCGACATCCACTACGACCCCTTCCGTCTGATGGCCGAGCAAGGCAAAAAATACAGCTTCGTTCTCAGTCTGTACGAGTATCCGGCTACGATTCCTACCCTGTGGGAAAGCACCAAGAAATTCATGAAGAACCACCCCGAGCACATTGCCGCCGACAACACGATGAAGTTCCTCAGTGACGACGGTGGTGATACCTACAACAACTGCCATTTCGTACGCACTCCCATCCCTTGCACAGTCTGAGCGAGAAAATGACTAACTGGAAATGATAGTGGTCCAACTTTGAGATTGGCAGCCTGGATTGGCTGCGCAGCAAGCAGTACATTGATTTTTTCGAGTCTTTGGACAAGGACGGTGGTTTCTTTTACGAGCGCTGGGGAGATGCGCCTGTCCACTCCATCGCGGCGGGCCTCATGCTCAACAAGAGCGAAATCCAATTCTTCAACGACATTGCTTACTGGCATGTCCCCTTCACGCACTGCCCTACCGGAGAGAAGACGAGACTCGACCTGCGCTGCCACTGTGACCCCAAGGAGAACTTTGACTGGAAGGGCTACTCTTGTAAGGCTCCTCTGATGACCCTCTGATGATTATGAGCAGGACTAACTCTTTTCTTCTTTTTATAGGCACATCCAAGTTCTTCGAAGCGAACGGCATGGCAAAGCCCGAGGGTTGGGAAAACCAAAAGGATTAGAGAGATGAAGACGAAAATTATTCACACTTGACCATTCATCAAGCTTTCAATGTCTTGAGTCAGTTTCAACTTGGTTTGATTCGGTATACTTGGGTTTAATTCGCAGGCAGTGCCGGCATATTTTAAGCTGCATGGAACGGATAAAATAGGAGGCAACGAAACAGAAAAAAGGGAAATGAATTGTTTTTTTTTTTTTTTTTACACTGCCGGGAGGGAAGGAAGGATTATAAAGGGGCGTCTGACTGGCTTGACACGATTTGGACAATCATTGCTCATGTAAATATATGGTGAAATTCGAAGAGATGTGGGCGTATGGTTTGACGTGACAAGTTTATTTTGTCTTTATCCAAAACGAGACATATGTGGCCGATAGTGACAGGCTCCTGTTTCAAGTGTAAGATATGTTGATATTGCTTTTGTTGGTATTGTACAGTTCTCATCCGTCATTGATCTATGGTTGTTTATACAGTGTCTAACCAATACTCTGCTCAGCTCTGGGAGATGAAAAAGAAGGCATTTCTCTTGTTGTTTTCGCTCAAATCTCCTTAACCCACGGTGGCCTTCTTGGGCTTCTTGGTTCCGTATTTACTCCTGCTCGTCGTTCTAGACGCAACACCACCCTAAACCGAAAAATGTCAGTATAAAGCATCCTTCTTCAACAATTTTGTTATAAATAAGGTAGGTAGAATGGAAACATACCAAATCCAACGCTCCTCTAACCAAATGATATCTCACACCAGGACAGTCCTGCGCCCTCCCCCCCCTCACAAGCACCACGCTATGCTGCTGGATATTATGGCCCTCGCCGGGGATGTAGGCCGTAACCACGGCGCCGGACGACAGCTTCACACGCGCCGTCTTACGCTCGCCAGAGTTGGGCTTCTTCGGCCTCACGACGCCCACGCGCAGACAAACGCCTTTCAGGGCCGGGCAGTGGGTGTTGGACAGCGCGGGGGAGACGGCGTGGCGCGCGCGCTTGCCCTTGCGGATGCCGCGCAGCACCTGATTGAGGGTGGCTTGCGGGGCGGGCGTTGTTGAGAAGGCTGCGGCGGCGCGGAATGGCGAGAGGACGGATGAGGGTGAAGAAGACTGAGGCTGTAGGAGTCGCGAGATGGGCGATATTGAGCACGACGGCGCGGTGGCTGTGAGGGATTGGCGAAGGGCTGGCGAGAAGAAGCTGCGGAGGATTGAGGCGGCCATTGTGGGCAGCGCAATTGGACTGCGTTTGGCAGTCTGGACTATGCGCGATGCTGCGATGGATCACCGAGTCGCTCGATATCAACCAATATCTCGAGGCCCATCGCCAAATCTTCCAACAAGGCAAGTGGGCTGGCTGAAGACGTCACGTGACACGCAAAATCTCGGAACCGCACATCTGCCGCATCCCGATCTTGAAGCTTGCCTTTCCCTTGTCCAGCATGTGATAATCCAGACCCCGCCATGGCTAAACAGCGGCTCTTCTGCCTCGGAAACCATCTCCCCGCGTAACTCAATTTCTGTCTTCGTTTCGGCCCCGCAGACCGAACGGTCCCTACCAAGGTCCAGCGGTAAAATGGTTACCCTCGGCTTGATGGCGACACTCCACCGGCATTAAGACACCGTTCTGGGGTAAGGAAGCACAAGACCGAAGGAGCAGACCAAAGCTAAGGAATAAAGGGATTGGATCGTGAATCTTTCTTCTTTCTTCTCTTCCTTCCTCTTGTCTTCGTTTCTGCTTCTTCCTAGCTCTGCTCTTCTGTCTTGCGCTTCTCAAGAGCTACACTATGTCATCGTCATTCACACGAGCTCTCCGCCCTGCCCTCAGCAGCGGCCGGACCCTCGCCCAGCGCGCCGCAGCTGGCATTGCCCGTCCAGCCATGCGAAGCAGCATGTAAGAACCATACAAAGAACATCTGGACATCTTCACAGCTAACACATCACGACAAGCCCCCTCCGCCACCTCTCCACGACCGCTGCCAGGCACTCCCCCATCGACATCTCCGACATCCCCCCCACGCCAATCACCCACCTGTCCGAAATCGAGGCCGCCATGACCGAGTCCGTCTCCAAATTCGCCGCCGACGTGGTGCTCCCCAAGGCCCGCGACATGGACGAGGCCGAGGCCATGGACCCGGCGCTGGTCGAGCAGCTCTTTGAGCAGGGGCTGATGGGCATCGAAATCCCCGAGGACTACGGCGGCGCGGGCATGAACTTCACGTCGGCCATCATCGCCATTGAGGAGCTCGCGCGCGCCGATCCCAGCGTCAGCGTCATGGTCGACGTGCACAACACGCTGTGCAATACGGCCCTTCTCAAATGGGGCTCCGAGCACGTCAAGCGCACCTTTCTGCCGCGCCTGGCCACCGACACCGTCGCCTCCTTCTGCCTGTCCGAGCCCGTGTCCGGCTCCGACGCCTTCGCCATGGCCGCGCGCGCCACCGAGACCGCCGACGGCTTCGTCCTCAACGGCTCCAAGATGTGGATCACAAACTCCATGGAGGCCGGCGTCTTCCTCGTCTTTGCCAACCTCGACCCCTCCAAGGGCTACAAGGGCATCACCGCCTTCGTTGTCGAAAAGGGCACCGACGGCTTCTCCATTGCGAAAAAGGAAAAGAAGCTCGGCATCCGCGCCAGCAGCACCTGCGTCCTCAACTTCGACGACGTCCACATCCCCAAGCAGAACATCCTCGGCGAGCGCGGCCAGGGCTACAAGTACGCCATCAGCATCCTCAACGAGGGCCGCATCGGCATCGCCGCCCAGATGACCGGCCTGGCCCTCGGCGCCTGGGAAAACGCCGTCAAGTACTGCTGGAACGACCGCAAGCAGTTTGGCTCCCTCATTGGCGAGTTCCAGGGCATGCAGCACCAGTTCGCCCAGGCCTACACCGAAATCGCCGCCGCCCGCGCCCTCGTCTTCAACGCCGCCCGCAAGAAGGAGGCCGGCGAGGACTTTATCAAGGACGCCGCCATGGCCAAGCTCTACGCCTCCCAGGTGGCCGGCCGTGTAAGTGGCCTCGCCGTGGAGTGGATGGGCGGCATGGGCTTTGTCCGCGAGGGCCTGGCCGAGAAGTTCTTCCGCGACAGCAAGATTGGCGCCATTTACGAGGGCACCAGCAACATCCAGTAAGTTTCTTTTCCTACTATGAAAAATTACATGGTGACTAACATGATATGACAGGCTCAACACCATTGCCAAGCTGCTGCAAAAGGAGTACACCAACTAAAACAAACTGTAACAAAGCAATGATGAGAAAAGAAAGGAAATGAATTAAAAAACAAGCAATAAAAGATAGAAAGGGATAGCAAGTCTATGTTTTGTAAATATCCTCATATAGATGCCAGTCTCACCACCACTTTTTAATCACAAATGATAAAAAGTCGTCTACTCTCCCGCCAGAACTGTAATATCAGCCGCATGTTTATCAACATTCAATTATAATGCAAACTTGCAAAAAAACAGGACTTCATCTCATTCTTGCAACCCCTCTTGAACCATGGCATCAAATTCTCTATTAGTATCTCTGTATAAAACTCTTTCGCTGCAAAACATCACCTCGTATTTTTTCAACCCCGGCTTCCACATATCAAACTAAACGAAAGCAATATAAAAAAGGTCAACCCGCAACAATCTTTTCAAAAAGAAAGTACAGAGACAAGATGTATCCCAATCCCCCAAAAAGAGATTTTGCTTTTTGAAAAATGAATAAAAAAAAAAACAAGCCGCTGCTTTAAAAGAGTTGCAGAAAGAAACGAAGGGTAAAAGGCGCACAAACCATAGCCCAAAAAAAATGAGACGTCTTTTGATATTATGCCCCTTTCCCAAAATAAAAGACACTCGAAAGCTCGCCGGTTTTTATCCTCTCTACCCCATCCTATAGGTATCACCAGTTGAGTGTCGTCTCGTCTCGTCGCCTTAGCCAGTAAGAAAGAAAAAGAATCCGCCAGTCGCATCTGCCGCGCCGTATCATGCTAGTTGCCCGGGTAGCTAGGGCAAGGGTCGTTTGATATGGAGCTTCATCAATCCAGCAACAACCATTTCACTGCCGTAGTAAGCTCATCTTGTTCGATCAAGCCAACAGCTCCGCTTTCCTGAAATACAACCTGGCGCACATCTTCAGAATTGGTCACATCCTCAGAATTGGTCACATCTTCTTCTTCTTCATCCTACTCCAGATCTGCCGTGTAACTAAATCCGCGGAACTCTTCTTGCATAGCTTGAGACAGAACTATGATAGTAACATCGTCAGTATGCGTAAATAAAAAAAAAGTGATACGACCAAGGCCTGTTAAACTTACCAGACTGAACTGGGGTGAGAACGGGAGTCACGCTCGTAAACTCAGAGTCAAAGTTGCTCGTATCCGTGGCGCTCTTGATCTGCGGCAGGAAAGGAGGCTGCACCCTCTTGTGATAAATGTCATCCCAGTTGATGTTGCGGAAGAAGGGCTGGCTCATGACTTCCTGGGCATCCGTAGGCCCGCTTCCAAGACGCTGGTCAGGCTCTCGGGTGAGGAGCTTCTGCAGAATAGACACCGAATCCCTAGGCATGTGGATAGGATACAGCGGCTCATCGGCCAGAATAGCATCGTAAATCTCGTCTTCATCTTCACCTCTAAATGGAGACTGCTGCAAAAGCATCTGATAAATCAAGACGCCAAATGCCCACCAGTCGACCGCACGGCCGTACTTTTTGTCTAGGAGAATCTGAATTCATCACTGTTAGCGTTTGCGGTGCTGAAAGAACATCCTAGCCTCTCTAATATTTGGTCTGCATACCTCTGGAGCCATGAACTCGGGAGTTCCACAGAAAGTGCTCGTTGTTGATCCATACCACATGTCCTCCTTGCAAAGACCGTAGTCGGCAATCTTGATGTGTCCATCAAGCGTCAACATGATGTTGTCCAGCTTCAGATCACGGTAGATGACACCATTCTCGTGGAAATACTTAAGAGCCAAGCAGACTTCGGCGGCATAAAACCTAGAATCAAAACGTATCAGTTCGCCTGCTCGCAGAAAATGAGGGGGAGAGGGAAGAGAAGAGAAGAAACAAGACGCTGGATTGAACTCACTGTGCTCGCTTAGTGCCAAACTGGCCGCGCTGAATATGAAGCATGAGATCACCACCGCTGATGTACTCCATAACAAAGTAAACACGCGTCTCCGTCTGGAAACAGGCGTGCAGGTTGGTCAAGAAGGGGTGCCTTTCCCGGTTGGCAATGAGGAACACTCTCTTCTCCGACTTGATACTCTCCACCTCATCGTTTTCAATAATGAATTCTTTCTTAAGTACCTTGATGGCAAACAATCGTCTGGATCGCTTGGTCTCCGCCAACATGACCTTTCCAAAGTTACCCTTTCCAAGGACAGCAAGGAAATTGAAGTGATCAAGACCAATACGCGCTCCGGTACCAGGATCGGTAGCAGACGGCAGAGCCTTACGCTGAGCGCCCCCGGGTCCTGTGGCAACAGTTCCCTGGGAAGCAGCCGAGGGGGCAGGGGATTGCGGCTTGGGGGCAGCGGGTTGCTGCTGCTGCTGCTGCTGCTGCTGCTGGTACTGGGGCTGGCTCGGCTGCGCTGGCAGCGGCTGCTGGGGAGGAGGCTGCTGGGGAGGCATCTGGGGAGGAGGCATCGCCTGCTGCTGCTGCTGCTGCTGGGGCGGAGGTCGTTGCTGAGCTGGCTGCTGAGAAGCAGCGAAACCCTGGTCTACATTGGCATAATCGGCCGGGTTGTACCTGTGGTGCGCTGGCGTCTGAGGGGCACCGCCATATTGTCCTCCTTGAGCATAAGGATCCTGCTGTGCCGAGTCATATCCAGTACGGTTCTGAGCGGCGGCCATGGCTGCGGAAGCTGCAGCGGCAGCAGAAAGGTCGGAAGGCGCGCGGCCTGGGTGGTCTGGCCGCTGAGGTGACGTCTGGCTGGCATACATGAGTCGTGCTGCCTCTGTGGCTTCAGCGGAGGGGGTTCCGGGAGTCGAGCCTGCTCCGGCGCTCGAGAAAGAGCCTGATGAAGCGTGGCCGGTGATGGGGCTCTTGCTGGGGCCTGATCGCAGCGTCTTCTCTGACATGCGCTGCTTCTGAACTCTCATGCCTTCGAGAATTTGATTGGCCACGGCCATGGACATGCCACAGAAGTCTGGGACCAAGTGTACACATGCGGCGTGACATGTGAGGCCACATTCTATCGAACAAGTCAGACAATCGTGCTTTGAAAGTCAAAGAAAAGTGAATACAACGAGCACGGCGACTTACCTGAGCACTTTCTGCAATTCTTCTTTCCAAACGGAAGTATGTAGCCGCAGTGGCAGCACCAATTGGCCGTGACGTTGGAGAAGGGCTGGAACCTGTGCGGAATGCGGTGATTGATCTTTTCTTCGTCCGGATCGGTTTCGGCGTTGCTCTTGCTGATGCACTTGGTGACGACGCTGGGATAGCATTTGTTGTGGCAGGTATACTTGCAGTCTTCGCACTGCATACCAGCAGAGTATTTGAGGAAATCGCCGCAAAGCGCACAGCGCATGATGTTGTAGAACTGGTGCTGGACAAACTTGTGGCCGTACATCTCGTGGACCTCTTCCTTGCGCTGCCGAACAGCGCCCTTTCGTCCCAGACCAAGATCGACCTGCCTCTGTCGGTTTTCTTTGACGAAGCTGAACTCGAGCTGGATCTGTCCAGCCGGCTCAAGGTTGAACCACCCATCCACAGGGCCAGTAACAACCTGCGGCTGGGGGCCCGGATCGCCAAAAGGCGCAGCCCCTTGGCCCTGGCCGCCACCGGGAGTTTGGGATGATGCTCCAAAAGAGCCAGACGTTGGGCTCATTGGGAATTGGCCAGGTCCAGAGCTACCCATTCTGTCGGCGGACACCCAGCCGGAGCTGTTCATCTCGGCCTCGATCCTCTTGCGACGCATCTCCTCGACGATGTCCGATATCCGGACCCAGAGCAAGCCGATGGGCATGGGGTGCTCGGCAGGCTTGTCGTAGATGGTGAGCTCAATCTCGTTGGCCTTGTCGACCTCTATGTTGTGATACTCGGCTTCCCAGCGGTCATTTCTCGACGTCCTTGTTCGGGCCATGACAGTGTCTTCGACCTTAACGGCAACGAAAGTTTCTGGGCCTCGAGCAAATCGCCCGGTAGTGGCGTGATCCACGTCCTTGATGGCCACGACACGAATGGAAAGCTGACCGCTTAGGGGCTTGCGAAGGTTGGGAGTGTTGATGGAGTCGTCTGGTAGCAACTTGTTTAGTACGAGGAAGCTCACAGTAGATAGCCATGCGTTACTTACCATCTTGGGCGTCGCTAGTGTCCATGTCGACATGCAGCTCCTCGTATCTCTTCAATGCCTGCTTCAAGAGAAGAATCTTCTGCTTGCTTTCCACTCTGCGAGCAGCGGCATCGGCTTTGCTCTTTCGGTCGCCTTCCATGCCATACAGCTGAACCATTTTCTCAACGCCCTTGAGATACTGCTCTTCGACGTTGAGCTTGAACTGGATCTGCGAGAGCATGTGCTGGATTCGAGGGCCAAGGTAGGGGGTATCGTATTTGATCAAGTCTGTGAGCAGTTGAATCAGGTTAGCAACAGCTTGCCATCTTGTAGGCAGGAGGGGAAAGAAGATTCAGATGGGGAGAATGCCGGACAGGGGAGGGGGGCATTCATTCTCTAAGAGCGAGGCGGTGGGCTTCATCGTGACAGACATACCTAGCTTGGTGAAGTTGGGGCGAGTCTTGGAGGCTGCTCCTGGGCCCGGAGCACCAAACTTGGGATTCGGGGGCGGCAAGTCGCTGGGAGGGCCGTCTCGACTCATCGAGCCGTAGCCCTGGTCTCCAAACGACGACGAGTCCTTTGGCGGCGGAGGAGGGGCGCCGTCGTCGCCGCCCAGCGACATGCCCTCGACGCCCTGGCCGACCTTTCGCAGCTGAATGTCCCGCAGCTTCTCCTCGAAGAACTGCAGGTTTCGGCGGCCATCGCGCATCTGGGAGTCGAGTCGGGAGCGGACGGCCTCGTTGTTGGTCTGTGACCGCATGGCATTGGCGGCGTTGATGAGCGCCTTCTCCCGCTCAATCTTCTTGGTGATGTTCTGGATAGCCTCGTCCTCATTCATGGTGCCGGCGGGGGGGAGCGCGTTGCGTACGCGCAAGACGGTCTTTGTCTTGGTGGGTGGGAGGTGAGGAGGAGGGAAAGGGTCCAAGAAGCCGAAGCTACTACTAGTAAGAATGAGGGGAGGTGGTGAGGAGAGGAGCACGGCTGGCGGAGAGAAAAAAAACAAGCGGCTCCACGAGCAACAGGCTCCACGAGCGTGGCCAGAGAGGCGGGCGATACGAAGCTGCTGGCGATGCCCGGAAGCAAAAGGCTGGCAGCGACTCTGGCGGTCGGAAGGGGAGAGTGCAATAAAATAATAAGAGCCTGTCTGTGGCCAAAGGGTGGTGTTTTGGGGTTGGTGGATGTCGTCAGTGATGGGGGGGGAAGAGTCGCTAGGCCTGTGGCGGGGTTTGTTGTCGAGAGTCGGGTGTTTTGCAGACGAGTAATACAGGCGCTGTAGGTTTAGGGGGCACACGCCGACACTAGCACTAACGCACGGCCGTCTCCAGGGCTCTAGAGTCCAGCTGCGATCCTCCAGAGCCAGCCACACAGCATTGACCAAATGCTTTCAACGTCCCTAGGGATTGATGCGTAGCAATCACAGCGTGGGGTGATTTGATTCTCAGGATGTACCGCCAGGATCGTCGTGCAGCTTCCGCGGGCTAGGCCAGTTTTCAGCTCCGAGGCTTGTTGATGCTGGTGCCTAGTCGGTATGCTACGGTGCTACTACATGAATTCAGGCTACTGGATATCTTGTTGTCAACATATCAGCACTCCATGTTACAGCGGTTCTTCGGGCTAGCATATGGTTTGTAAGTATCTGCTCAGCCGAATAGAAGCTCTTGTTCAGTGCTCAATAAGCAGTGAGTCGGGCTTTATGCGTGATTCCACATCATCTCATTCATCGCCAGGCGGACATTTGCCGCTCACATAGACCTACCCTACATGACGAGAAATTTCTCCTTATACGAGATGTCCCTGGACCCCAATTCTACACCAGCCATGGCCAAGACAACAAAATTCATTGGTTGCAGGCAAATATTCGGTGCTGGGTGCCACCGTCTATACCCTTGTCCAACGCCGTATCGGTCGTTATGAAAGAAACCACGATCAGGCCGTAACCAACCACTACCCGATTATTTACAATGGACTAGACATTGTAGACGTCAACATCAAGACGGCCCTTTCAACATTCGTATCACCTATACGTGTCGACAGCGAAATCATCCACCCGCAACTCCCGTAATATTGAACACTTACATACAGAATCCCTCGACCCAACTCAAACACAACCAATCGAGATGGGGGAACAAGGGAAATCTCGGCTCGTGAGAGCACAAAAAGCTTGACCCAAAAGTCTATTTACCCGCCACAACCTCCGGCCCATCACAAAGCAACCAACAAACGGGCTCCAAACACGGTGTGGGTTTCCTTTGTACGACTCGTTGGCAAGAAAACGGCAAAGCTTCCTCGGTTCTGGTACCGAATGAAAGAAAAAAAAAAGTCCTAGCTTCCTTTCACCTCTGCTTGGGTAACAAAGTCCTAGATCTAGGGATGCTCCCCCTGCCATTTGGGCTAGGACATCAATGGCTAAATCGGCTGATCGGAGTGATTTGCCTCATTGGCTTTTTTTTCATTTGCTACCGTGCTATTATTTGTGGATTCCTTGATCCAAACGAGATCCGGAGATCGAAAATGTCTGGGGAGCGGCGGCCTTGGTTATGCCGTCGGTGAGCGTATTGCGCATCGTTCTTTCGAAAGAGAAGCGTATTGATATCAATGAATCTCTGCCACCGCCACCTCCTGAGGCTTAGACAAGCTTCAATTACTGAGTAAGAGAATCAAGTTACGGGGTAAATATTATGAAACAAGACAAAATCTAGGCGAGCTCCCCATGGTTTCAACATCATCAACAGCATCAACAGCATCAGCAGCAGGCAAGACTCCAGTCTGAATCATATGTATACATAAGTAAACTAAAAAAGTACTAATTCTTTTGCCCCGGCATCTCCATCCATCGTGTTATATGCGTCTAATGTTTCTCCTTGTATATCCCTCAAGGTCCAATATGGTACTGTTTAGCTAGTGTCTATATTACATCATAGTCGAATTCGTTACAATACATATATACGCACGCACGTACGCCTATGTCGCCGCTCTCTGCCATGCCAAAATCATTTGCGTCCAAACAGCGCTCCCATGCTCCAAGTGATTGCTATGCCGGTAAGGAGGCCCTCGAGCACCAGGGCCGAGGCGTCCCGCATGCGCATCTCCAGCGGGCGCACGCTCAGCAGGTCCTCGAACCCGGCCTTCCACACCTCCGGGTCGGTGATGAGGGCCTTCCATTGTGAAAAGAGTTGCTTGCATTCGTCAAAGTTGCGGATCCAGGCGCCGGACAGGGCAAAGCGCCACGCCTCCTTGATGCGCTGCACGTGGAAGAGCCGCTCGGCGTCGCGGTCGGGCGTCCGGGCGGCCACGGTGGCGGCGGCCTCGGCCATGAGGTGCAGGTCGGCCTTGATGAGGGCCATCTCGGCCTGGACCTTTTCCAGGACTCGCTCCTCTTCGGCCACGACGCCCTTGATGAGCCGCTTCCTCCGCCAGGGCTCGGCCACGAACTGGAAGACGACAAAGAGGACAAAGTTCATGCCCATCAGGCCCCAGGTGCCCCAGGTCGAGGCCCTTCGGATGCGGTCGCTCCAGATCTGCTCCTCGTGGTAGCGCTTCAGAATGCCGGCGTTGAGCTTCTGGCTGAGCTTCTGCTCGTCCGACTCGGCCTCGGTCAAGTTTTCCTGTGCCGAGACGACCTCGCCCTCCAGCACGTGGTCTGTGCGGTACAGCTCTGTGAAGCGTTCCAGGTCCAGCGGCGTCCACGTATCCTTGCGGGCGAGCAGCGTCGTCACCTCCCGCTGGGTCGACGCTCGCTTGTTATTCGATGTCTTGTACGCCTGTCTTGCTGACCGCACGCGGGCCTGGGCCGAGGCCAGGTCACGCTCGAGCTGCTCGTTGACCATTTTGATGGTCTCGATGCTGGTGTATCCGGTGATCTCGTTGAGCTTCTGCGAGGCATTGAGGATGCGTGACTGCATGTTATCCATGATGTCGCTGAATTTCTTATTCAGGGCACTGCGTCGCTCCTCTGATATGGACGGCAGCTCCAGCCAGCTCGGCCGGGACCACGAGGCGGCCGGCTCGGCATTCTCACTTTTGGCCGTGGTCGAGGCCGGCTCGTCGACGTTGGGCTCGGCCGCGTTGGGTTCTGATTGGGGCGGGCTGGCGGGCTTCTCAGCATTGTCCGACGGCGGCTTGGAGGAATAGAAGCGTGCGGGATAGGCAATGGCCTGGACCTGGCATCGCACGCAGGTGGCCGTCGAGGGCCATCGGGCTGCGGCCGCGATGCCGCTTTTCGGTGCTGGCCGCGGCCTCACAGCGAGCTCCAGGCCGATCCTGCCATGCCTCCAGACGGCGCGGCCAAAGGGCTGCATCTCTGCCCGGGCAGCCTCTGCGCTGCGGGCGGTTGCTGTTCTCACGGGCCTGGACCGCCGGGCCTGAGCAAAGCGAGCGGCAGCGTCTCGGGGGCTGCGGTTTGCGTGGTCGAGATGCAATGGCTCGAGGTTGTTCGCAGTGGCCCTGGTCTCGTTTGGCACCCGAAGCCGTTGGTCAGCTGGAAGCTGGAGGGAGAAAAATAAGCCGGGCGGCACCAGTAGTGCCAGTGCAAGCGTGAGCGATAATGTACCCGAACCTCCACATTTTGTGCTAGAAAAAAAGAGAAGAAAAACGAGAGCTTCCCCGTCGGTTGAGCCCGGGTCGTTGGGCCGATCTCGACGGCATCTGAGTGCTCCAGCTGCGAGGATTTTTCTGGTCCAGGTAGACCGCCTTTGCCAAAATTCGCGCGCTGGCAGAGCGGTGCCCGCATCAAGGCGGCTTAGTGAGCAGCACATGCGGGTGCCAAAAGTACGGCCGAGGCGGATACGTTGGGAGCAATATGGACCTGAATCTACACTTTGATATAAACATGGAAGCCATCGATGAAGCAATTGGGTCTAGTTCTACACACAGCTTGCCTCCATTCTGCGAGGCTTGCTGTGGCTGGCTCTGGACATCTCGACGCTTCATTGTCCTCGAGCCTAGCAGCCGCTGAGGCGCCGGTTCTAGTGCTGTGGCGGGGCAGGCCGGCCCCTGTTGCCAGGCCGCTGTGGCGGGGCATCTCAGCGACTGAAGCCGCCAACGAAAGCGCGTGGGTGACGACACGCCGGGTTTGACTCCCTGATCGGCGCCGTGCTGGGCGGTTGCGCATCTTTTCCTAATTCAATGTGTGCAATTGGCTGCTCTTTTCTTCGATTCTGTTCTCTTTAGATTTCTCACTAAGCAGCTAGCAGCTTTTGGACGGCCTCTTCTTTTGTCTCGTCATCTTGTCCCTCTCCGCTGTCGCAATTGGATCTTGATCGCCATCGGCTTTTGCCCCTCCATCGATCTGCCCCTCCAACAATTTTCAGTCTTTTTTTCCGCACTTCTCCATCTTGCAATAGCCCTCAGCGCACATTTGCTCAGAAACTCCCGCCACGATGGGATCCGTATCAAACGACACGCCGGCCATGGCCACCAACCCCAAGTTCATCTTCTTCACCGACTTCGACGGCACCGTCACCACGGCCGACTCCAACGACTACATGACGGACAACCTGGGCTACGGCGCCGAGAAGCGCAAGCAGGGCAACGCCGACACGCTCTACGGCCGCGTCCACTTCCGCGACTCGTTCCGCGACATGCTCGACAGCGTCACGACGCCCCTGAACGAGTGCGTCGACATTTTGCTGGACAACATCAAGCTCGACCCCGGCTTCAGGGACTTTTACAACTGGGCGCAGGACAACAACGTGCCGATTGTGATTCTCAGCGGCGGCATGGAGCCCGTCATCAGGGCGCTGCTGGACAAGCTGCTGGGCAAGGGCTGGGACATCCAGATTGTGAGCAACTTTGTGCGGGCGCGAGAGGGCAAGAGCCTCAACGACAAGGGCGGCTGGGAGATTGTCTTCCGCGACGACAGGTAGGGGATGCACTTGGCTTTGGCATTTCTCTAGTATTTGGGTTCTAATGCCACGACGCACAGCATCCACGGCCACGACAAGTCCATTGAGATCCGCAAGTACTCCAGCCTTCCCAACAGACCGACCATGTTCTACGCGGGCGACGGCGTCTCAGACCTTTCAGCCGCCAAGGAGACGGATCTGCTGTTTGCAAAGGCTGGAAAGGGTAAGAAAGCTGCTGCTCCTGACATTTACTTTGTTGCGATGCTGACTTGATGCGTGCGTAATATACAGACCTGGTTACTTGGTGCGAAAACGAACAGGTTCCTTTTGTCACGTTCAACGACTGGACAAGCATCACCCAGACGGTCAAGAATATCGTTGCTGGCAAGACCACTGTCCAGGAGGAGGCTAGGGGCCGCATTTAATTTACGACTTACGACTATGATACACAAAGGGGATATTGGAGGCTCACTTGGATAATTGTGTTCAAGAGGAGGGCTAATGGGTAATGATGGATCTTGGGACAGCTAACTATGGGTCCCCTCTAGAGGTATAGATCTCTTTCAAGGCAAAGGCTGGCTTATGTTCTGTATAGAAAGCAAGACGGATAGACCAACAAATCATATAAAACGAACTTCTTTTCAATCTTTTTCCAAGTCACGACATACTCTTGCTTTTCCTACAAACACAATGCTCCATATACGCCATTTTCAATGTCATTTCCCCGCGCAACAACCAAATAACACCGTCTCCCAGATATCAATCGCCATTCATCACTGCTTCTTCTTCGAATCCGTCGGAATGCCATACCAGCACAGCAGCATCACCACAAACAGCCCAATGACAATCGGATGCAGCACCCACGTGCCCACCGCCTGAGCCAGCAAGCCCGTCACAAACGGCCACACGGCGCCGCCCAGGCTGCCAAAGGCCGTGATGGCCCCCATGCCGCTGAGCGTGTCGCGGTGGGACAGGCCGCGCATAAAGACGGCCACGGCGCACGGGTAGATGGGCCCCAGCAGCAGCCCGACGATGGACACGGCCACGGCATCGCCCACGACGTTGGGCACGAACCACACCAGCAGCTGGAAGGCGATGGCGCCGGCGACGAGGCCGTAGACAAACGCCTTCTCGCCGATACGCTGCGCCGGCGCCGTCAGGAAGAAGCGGCCCAGCGTGATGCCGGCCCAGAAGCCGGCCGACACGTAGCCCACCGACGACGGGGCGCCGCCGCGCGAGTTGATGAGGAAGGAAATGACCCAGCCGGAGATGGACACCTCGGCGCCCTGGTAGGTGAAGATGAAGGTCGACCCCAGCAGCACGATGCGCAGCTTGACGGCGGCAAACATGCCCAGGAAGACCGAGTTGTCGGGCATGGCCTCGCGCTCCCTGATCGCCGGGCTCTGCTCGGCCTCGAAGCGCCAAAACGCCCACGCCGCCAGCGCCATGGTCACGACGCACATGCCCAGCGTCAGCGTGTAGTAGTTGCTCCATGCCGTGTGCGCGACCGTCACCAGTGCCGTGGCGATCAGCGGGCCTGACGTGCCCCCGATGCCGTAGCTGCCGTGAAGCATGCCCAGCAGGAACGTGCTGTTCTGCAGGCTGCCGCAGAAGATGTTGCCCATGGCCACGTTGACGGCGATGCCGAAGCCGACGAAGAAGAAGGCCGCGATGACGACGCCAAAGGGCGCCGCGGCCACCAGCGGGATGTAGGCGCAGGCCATGAGCAGCTGGCCGAGGCCGATGAGCTTTGCGCGGCCCAGCTTGGCGCGCAGCGAGTCGAGCGCGAAGGCGGCGAAGACGAAGCCGAGGGCCTGGCCGACGAAGATGAGCGAGACGATGGCGTAGCCAATGTCGTAGTGTCTGCGAGTTGTTACTTTCATGTGTAAGTGAGGAGAAGCTGATGGAGACTCACTTCTCCATGTAAGGGATCAAGGCGCCGGCAGCGCTGTCACTCAGGGCATTGCTGAAGTTCGACAGACAAACAGCCAGCAGCCGGAACCGGTTCATGTACGGATCCCATACGCTGGGCACCACTTCCACGGCGTCAACCTCGAACGCAGGACTGGCCGGACGACTTCTCTCGAGATCCGGATCCAGCAGTACATCTTCCGTGCCAGGAGTGGCTACACCGCCAGAAACATAGCTGTCATCTCGAGGCAGCGATGGCCTTCTAGCGTTGGAGGGCTCTTCTTGGCCTTGGTAGGAATATGTTCTCTGGTAGGCCTTTTGAGGTGCCGTGGGCGGTCTGGACGTCTCGTTTGGAGAGGGTTGGGATTCAATCTCGACCAGGTTACGCAGGAGGATTGCGTCCATTGTGAGAAGTAGATTCGCCAATGGGGAGCAGCAGATTCAAGTTTCAACCATCTATCTGATGCTGTTAATGAACCAGTAAATCATGAGTTGAACGGGTCAAAGACTTGGGAAAAGCATCAACTCGATCAACTTATAAGACGTTCAGGACAGCTCGGCAAAGCTCCGCCAGCTAAACGCTCCCTCCCGCCCAGGAACCGCTCCAAGGCCCAATTTTCGAGGTCTCGTGGACCGATAAGCTTGGACTAGTGGAATGTCCAGTTCCGGCTGATGAATAATTAACCCATATTGGCATCGGAGACTGGCGATGGAATAAGGAACAAGAAAAAGGCAGAAATATGCGGGTCGAGACGATATCGGCTGTTGCCCTCCGCGAGCCGGATCGGCTATGAGAGGTTGCTGCCCTTTTTCTAGCTTGCCGGGATCCTAGTCTAGCATGGAAATTCTCCGCCATCGTCTCGGACGAATCCCCCGCCAAAACCTGTCCCCGGTGTAGGAGGACGGTTTACACGGGTGGCTTGAGTTTGTTGCGGTGGTGTGCGTGATCCGGACGAGATTGGCGCTTCACCTGCAGCCGTCTTTAGCTCCCATGTGCTGTGAGTCAAGGATTGATAAACGCCAGAATAGCAATTACGCAATAAAAGCTCTCTTGTTGATATTGGCCGGTGTTTTTCCCATTGGGGCGATTAAAGACTTCGTATTGAGTAGGTACCTAGGTAATAGTCTCTCTCAGCCTATGGACCCTGGAATCGGCCACGCCCAATAGAGGAATTCCGCGGCGGATAAAGATGCCCCAAATCCAACGCCCAAAAATCTGATCCTTATCGCGGGAATCTTATCGTACATGCCCCTCCATCCAAGCCCCGGTTTATTTCCATCCACCAAAATCTAGAAACTTTTCTTGATATCAGCTAAAAAGTCTGAGAAGAATCGATCAAAGCCGCCATGGGCAAACCAAAGCGCAACGTCCTCGCCGCCGCGCAAGAGGCGCTCTCTCCACCGGCAGAACTGGAGCCCACCCAGCTCATCGTGCGCGTGGTGAAGCCCGAAGGAAACAACCTGTACACCTGCGAGATGCCAAACACGAAGCCCGTCGTTCTCGAGCTCGCCCAGCGGTTTCGCAACACCATCTGGATCAAGCGTGGCGGATACGTCCTGGCCGAGAGCTATCCCGCGGGGACGCAGGATAGCAGAGCAATTGGCGAAATCATAAACGTCGTGCGGGACGAGAAGTTGTGGCGAAAGCAGGCATACTGGTACGAGAGAGATCTGTCTGCCCAACGTTGTATAGTCTATGTATTAATGAGATATCCTAGGCCCAAAGAGTTTGCCAAAGTGGTTGAGGAATTCAGCGACGAGGAGAGTGATTCCAACGTCGGAAAACTGCCGCCCAGCGATGACGAAGAAGAGGAAGAGTGAAAACAGCGCTTCTATCAAGACAAACCGCGAATTACAACTGCTTTGGTTTTGCTGTTCCGGGTTGGTACGCGGGCGAACTCGCTTTGGAGCCGACAAACGCCGCGGCAACCGTAACAGCCAAAACACTCACGACGACGCTTGAACTGAGAGGCGTGCTGGGGAAGACATTCCACGCCCACTCTTGCGCCAGCCACAGCGGCACCACCACCAAGAGGTTTGGATACGCCGTCCACAAGAGGAACGGGGTTGCCCATGCCAGATACGCATAGAATTGGTAATGCAGAGACCTGGCGAATAGCAGGCCAACCACATTGGCCGACAAGATGGTGGCAAGGACGTATCTGGGCGTGACGACCTTTTTGGAGACCTTGGCTTCTTCTTGCTCAGTAAAGGGCGACTGGAATCGGACGGCGTACGTGATGATTCCAAGGAGAGATCGCTCTTGAAGCTTCAGCCACCGAGCCGTGATAAACACCAGGAGGATGACAACATGGAATGTCAGTAGCGTGATAGAGAACCCCCGGCTGAGAAACATCTCCTCGCCCATCATGCGCCAATTGACTGTCCATTCAAACTTGAACTGCCGCGACAGCTCGAAAGCGCGTCCTAGATAGCCGGCCCAATTTGTCGTGATGAATGGAATCGCAAGAACCAATTGAACCTGTGCCATGAGCCACACCAGTCGCAGTGCTCCCTTGAAACCACGGCCGAGGAATAAGATGATGACGACGGCTGGTAAGACGAGGAGCAGTGACATTTTGACGCCCAGACCGAGGGTATATGCCAGAGCACCGACGGTCCAGGCTCTGTTCTGGAGGCTGTAGATGCACAACCACAAGAAGAAAGCCGCAAAGCAGTCGTTGAAGCATCGCAGGACGAAAACGCTGTGAAGACGCTTTGACAGAATCAGCAGCGGGAAGATGTACGGCGGAACCTGCATCATCTCGAATTAGTAACCCAGGTCTCTTCATCATAAAAGGAGTCCTTCTCACCTTGGCCTTCCAGTAGCTCAACATGACCAACCCCAGCGTCGCCATGTACAAGACGGCAAACAGCTGCTGCGCAAGCAAAACGTCCGTCCCCCTATCCGTCAGATAGTACAGCCCCGTGTAAATGTACACATGCGCAGCCGGATAGACCAACGGGCCCGTGCCGCCCTCCATCTTGGGATAATCTCGCTCCCCGTTGACGAACTGCGTGACTTGCTCCATGTACGCCGTCCAGTCAATCTCTGTATCTAAAAGATTGTCAGCTTTGGAAATGATGCATTTTTTTTTAAAAGTTGTGTCCACTTCTATGGATTCGACTGACATGGCACTTTCCAGATAACCAGGCCGCAGAGAATAGCATCCGCCACAAAGAGTCCAACGGGAATCAGCTTGGAGAGCGCATGCCGGCCGTTGGCGACGTCGGATGCGAATTTGATGAGAGACGCCATGGTTTTCTCTAGACCGGAGATGACTCTTGAAGAAAACTTTTGAGTTGATCCCTCGGTAATTCCGTCTTTAATAATCAGGCATATCGTCGAGCCTTTTTCTCTGATCAAAACACGTTAAAACGCCCTTGTTTGTGTGTTTTGATATAGCGCCGTCGGCAACGTGTGAAGTGAAAAGTTGCGTGAGAGCAAGCCCCGGAAATTGCATAGCCCCGCTTATCGTTCTCAACCGCCTTGTAAGTTCCAGCATTATAGAATGAGCCGTGAGACATCATCTCGACACCACTGCTGTTTCTAATTCCGTAGTAACAAATCAAGAATCGAGAAACCATGTTATGAAACAATCACTTCAATGAACCAATGGTTCGCAATACTCTCATTTCCTCCTCTGAATCTCATCCACCAACTCCATAACCCTCTCAGCACATCCATACGATCCCTGATATCCCCAACCCGCATGCCCATAGTTATGCACAACACTCGTCCCATCCGCCAAAACCTCGTCTTCAACCCTCACCCCTCCCTTCCTATACGGCCTCAGCCCAACTCCATGTCTAATCACGCTCAAGCCCTCAATGCCCTTCCCCCCCGTCAACTCCGGCGCAACTCGCACCGCCCTCTGCATAATCCGAACCGCGACATTCGGATCCGGCACTGATTCCCAGTTGCCCATGTCGTACGTGCCCCCCAAGATGGTCCCTCCGCCAAGAGCCCGCTGCATAATGTACGCCATCTCCGTCTCGCCGTCGTCAGTGCCCGACGTGGCGACCATGGGAGAGCATTCGTTCCGCACGACGACGACTTGTCCGCGGGCGGGAATCATAGCCGTGTCTTGGACGCCTCCGAGTTTGAGAGAGCCTAGGGCCGTGGCGTTGATGATGATGTCTGCTGGCTGGCCTGTGTGGCTCAGTAGCTTTGCATCCTGGATATGCGACAAGACGGCTCTTTTGAAGACGACGCCGTTTTTGACACACTGGCTGAGGAGCCACGGTAGATAGATGACCGTGTTGATGCACACGCTTGTGAATTCGCATCCGGAATCATGGCCTGGGATGACTTCCTCTTGGCTCAGCTCGCGATAATCCGAGAGCATGGACTTGTACCAGGGATTTGCGTGGAATAGAGTATCAGAAGAATTAGCTTGTTCATCCTTTACTCTTCTATAAACACGGGCTTCTGTAAAATGAAAAAGTCAGAGCTGGTTACCAAAATGAAAAAAGGGGGACGGGGCATCCATACTCTGGAAGTGGATTCCTGCTTCGGGCACTTCTTCCGTCAAACGCTTCAACTCGGGCCATGTACGGCGCTCCCATCTGCTATTCTCATCGTCGGCCATTCTAATCAACACTTTGTTAAAACTGTTACCAAGAAACCAGAGTTTGATAGATCATGTAAGCTGGACTCACGGCAACACATTGGCCCCGGCCCAAGGCGAGGCATATTCGATGTCATAGTCGCCGGGCATATGTTTCGCGACGATAGTAATCTTATTGGCCTTGTTCCTGGAGAGCAGAAGCGCCGAAGTGAGGCCACTCACGCCAGCTCTATGATAGACATCTTTGTTAGTCAATGCATCTACTATGAAGAGCTTGAGGCTTGAGAGTTGGTGTATCATCTCACCCTACAACGACAATTACATTCGCCATATTTAAAGAATCGCACAATGGAAAGCTTGGACTTTGTTTGACTTATAGAGCATATGAGCATTCAGACGCTCCAACTCTCAAAACTGCTGTCAAGATATACTCTTGTATCCTCACCAGACGCGAGGCTTGGCAGCAGTCGGACCGCATATAAGCGATTGCGGAACGGCGTGACTCCAGCGGCGTCTCCCCGCACTCGGCGAACCATCGACATGCTCAATTAGTCTAGTCAAGATTACCCAATCTACACAGTTTAAAATGTTATCTCTGGATTTTACGCCCAAAAGCTCGGCTTGTGGTCCCCATGGAAATGACAAGTTTCTCTACAAAACACAGACGAGCTTTGAATGTAAGCGGACAGCAGAGGGACGCAGTCTATGCAAGCGTCGTTTCAGCAGGAGCCTTGTCCTCTTCTTTCTTTAGTTCCTCGTTCCTTTCAACGAAAAGTATTGATAACGGCTGGTGAAACAATCAGTCAGCGATTGGATGAAAATTTCTACCGCCGTCGGAATTCTAGGCTCAGCCCAACAAATCCTTCCAGCCATTCCGAGATGCAGGATTGATCCTGGATCCTTGCATCCCGGAGCACTCTTCCAGATTGCCGCCCTGATGCTAGAGCAGATACGGAGAGTACTTTCGATTAGTGAGCTTGTTCCGTTGCAAGTAGGTAGTTGTCGGGCACCGAGCATCTTGATGCAGAAAGATGGGGTTTGTTTTTGAGAGTAGTCGTGGCTTCTAGTGTTGCAGCCAACCAATTCATTCATCGATGACGCTGCCGTGGCGAGTTATTCCAACATCTAATTGTCATTGACGGCTTTCATGTTGAATCGAGGGAATAGCCACTTATTCAACAGCACAGCCCATTAGCCATTACTAGTGGCAACGTCGATACGCCAAGCACAGATGCTTTGTGGCCTCCGTTGGATCTGCTGGGTCGTTGATCCTCTCCCTGCTGGCCAATGGAGAGGTCTGCACAAAAAAGAGGTTGTAGGACAAGGCCCTTCAAGAAATCAGATCGTTTCACGACACCGTTGCACACTCATTGCACGCCTTGGCACCAATTGCATCGGTGGCGTACGGCGTCCCGTTGAGGTAATTCCAAAACCGATATAATTCGGCACCCCTTCCGCAAGATTTCCCTCAAAGGATTCAAGCTTGTTATTTTAAAAACAAGATAGGGACAAAAAAAAAGGGGGGGATACTTGATAGATGGTGAATCATCTACGGCTTCTCCCCGTCTCCCGCGTGCTGCAAGACGGGCCTTAGCCTGGCCGGATGGTTGATGTGGCGTCGTCGAGACACAGTTGAGATTAAGTCGGGCCCTAATAGAAAGTGCCATCCCGTCCACGTGGTCATCCATCATCCGCTGAGATGGTTGCGAGATGGAAATTTCTGCTTGTCCCTGCAAGGCGGGTAGGGAGCATGCAGATTGGATGCTACTCGCCTGAAATTCCCGTATTGTTTGCTGTTCACATCCATGCTTATTAGTGCCAAGTATGCCCAAAAAAAGGCGAGGCACATTGCATCACCCACGCTTGTACGACGTACTTGTACTTGCAGAGTGGTTGCGATGATGGCAAATGACAATGAGACGCAGCCGGTTGGGGATGCAGAGGACAAGTACCTACATGTACTCTGCGTCTGTGAGCGTACCGTTACCACGAGTGTTTGTTGGCCACCCCTTGGAGCTAAGCAAATCTCCCGCCTGGGCGTTTAACTGGTTGCACAACGTTGGGATGACGGGGGCAATTGCATTTACGGCCATTATGTGGTGGCACGGCCATCTTCCCGAGCTCGCAGCATACAAAGAGTCGCAGTAGTATATGGATGCTCGGCATGGCAACTCAAGGATTGGCGGAGAGCAGCTTGGTTAGGTTGCTTGCATGCTGCCTATCCAAAGCAGGCAAACAGTGGCTAGCGAAAGCTGCACTCATAGGATGGCTCACAGGATAGCTCACAGCAAGGATGTATGCACATCGGCGTTATCGTCTCTTGGAATTCCGAGCACGGAGCCAGAGAGGCAGAAGAGCTTGTCACCTTCCAGGCACAACATGACACGGGCAGGGCATGTCCAACGTGTCGTCGCACAGCTCAGCACGGAGCAATGCAATGAGGGGAGTTACAGCGCCAATGCAGCGATGACTTGTCGCCTGCAATCTCGGAACGCATGTGGGCGAGGCTCCCAGGCCTTTGCTGTATCGGGTCGAAGTAGGTAGTATCAAGTTGAAGTCGGCCAAAGTTGACGGGACAGGCACAGACATGCCGACTTTCAGCATCATCCCAGACGTGGACGGTATAGAGGGGACAAGTTCCGGAAGGCAAACACACATAAACAGCACATGGATCAATTAGCACGCTCTGCAAGGCTCGCTCAACTTGCGTGGCGAGGCCGTCTTAGCTCTTTCAAGATCCAGGTCAGGCTCGGCCGCGATGACGTCTGGCCGAATCCAAAATCTGGCAGAGGTTTTCAAGGATTGAGCGTCCGTCGATGAAGCTGGTTTGGGTTGCAAGGCCCGAGAGCTTTATCAAGCCTGAAGGGCCGATCTTGCCAGGATGCCATCAGGTCATGACGCAAAGACGCCCAAGGAATCGAGCAGCAGGGGAAGCTTTGAGCGGCAATCCCTGTCTAAACGGGAAGCATGCCCTTAACGCTCTCCGTTGGGGTTGGATGGGGGGGCGGACGGCTCACTGTACATACACTTGATACAGTACAAGCTCTTCCGGCCGGAACCTGTTTTGCCATTCCTTGGTCTAGCTGATGAGCGGGCACTTGGCGTGGGGCGGCCTGTCGCGGGTATATTCCAGTCTCTGGGCGACTCCCAACTGCTCGACGGCCGAGTACCTGCAAGGTACAAGGACTTGGATGGTGGTCAGAGAAGGATCGGTGACAAACGGTGACATCTGCTCGAGGCAATCGACGCCTCTTGCTCGCTGGCCCTCCTATTCTCCCGCCTCGTCGTTTTGTATCGTCGCTCTCCTATCTGCTTGGAATTGACCGGCCAGGTAGCTTCGGGTAGCTATCTCAGTATCGCAGGTCATAGCTGCCATCTGACGAATACGAAGTCTACTGCGGGGGCAATTCCTGGTTCCTCAGTGATACGAAGACACTCGCATAACCAAGAGACAGACTGGGCATCTCGCAATCTCGCCCATGCATGTACATGTAGTCATGCCGTAGCGCACGCAGAGGGAAACCGATATGGAGAGGCGACCCGTGCTGGCGATGGGCGGACAGACCACCGGCTTGCATGGGAGGCTTAACGACAATGACTAGGGGTCTGCTCCATTGCGGCGTCGAGGTTTGTTTTACCTGGATTCGCGGGCCTGTAGCGTGTGCTAGGCAATGGTGGCTGGCCTTTGTCAGCGGGTGGCATTGGAGTTTGACACCGTCCTTTGGGCCTCAGACCCCGGAATCACTCAATTAGCCAAGCCATCAGTCAAGCCGAATCAGCGTAATCCAGGCGATTAGCGGCGGCCGTATTCAACCCGACTTGCCTGAGCACATGGACGTCGACGTATTGAGCATGTAGGGAGCTGCATCTGAGCGTCTGATGATCGGGATGGCGTCGAGATCGGGCTATTTTTGTGAGTGTACTCTGCGAAGAGGCCTGGCGTCTCCACTCGGCCGGTACCTGTTCGTCAAGGCCAGACGTCAGTCGAGCCACCAAAGACTGGAACGGATTGAGAGGTGGATCCAGGCCAGACAAGAACATGTCTCATTTGGGGATCGGGACAAGCTATGCCAGGTCTCACGGGCGGAGCCAATGGCGGGACGTTGTGCTTGTGCGAGGAGTAGTGCTTGTACTGTAGTAGTTTGCTCACAAGAAAGACGGCAGCAAGCCTGTCAACGGCGCTCAATTTCTGGCCGACGCAACACGGCTTGGAGACGAGAAGAAGCCTGCGATGTGGTGTGGACGCAATCTGAATCGTGGCATGAGACCAGCGCGGAGCACGGAGCAAGGAGCAGCCGGGCTGATTTTCCGAGCGCTGGAGAAGCACTGCGGCATGTAGCCCACTGTACTTGAGAGCACCAGACCAATATAATCAACGACATCACCTCTCTTCCCTTGGAACCAGCGTGGCTGCGCGGTGGCAAGCCTGTGTCCACGAGACTGCTCCTCCATCATGCCCGCGGCTGGTACATGTACGCAGCACACCTTTTTCTTCTTGTCCCCAAGCGAGAGCCAGGCGGGCGTCGCTGTGAATGGACAGCGCCAGGCCATCTGATTTCTTTTTTCGCCTGTCCATGCATGCTAGTGGCAGAAATGCTCGGCTTGCCGGAGCCATTCGCAGGGCAAGGCGCGGGCATGGCCGGCTGTCATTAGCCACTCGGCTTTGGGGATACATGAGCGACGAAGGAGCCTGAATGGTGGGCTGGAAGTCGGCTCGATGCGCCTCGGTGTAGTACCTTGCGAGAGATTGGCGTACCTGTACCGGAAGGTGATGGCTGAGATTGACATGATCAGGGGCAAGGCAAAAGCAAAGAGCGACGCAAGCAACCAACAACAGGCTGCCTAATAATAACACCAGTCGCAGTCGAGTCGATGCCGCTGTTGGGCGAAAAGGGACCGTCAAGAATGGAATCAATACGATGGAGTCCGACTCGAGTCGCCTTGGAGCCTGTCAAGAGTCGCTGCGGCCGCAACGGTCGAGGCGGGTAGGGCAGAAACTGCGCTGCACTATAAACCGTCCATGTAGCACTGACCCCTCGACCCCTCTAAGCCCCGGGCCTCTGGGGGGGCTCTCACCTCCAGGGGGCTTCAGGGTGCTGGGGCCTGGCCCGGGGGTCTATTGTTACCAGACGGGCAACAGGGGGCCTGGTGTTTGGTGCTTGTGCTTTGCCTTGCAGTTGAGCCCCTGCCACCCCGCCACATTTGATTGTCTGTTTCTTTTCTCTCCTCTCTTTCTGTCATTCTATTTTCTAATCTGTCCCACAATGAGTGTGGAATACGATGCGCTATTTGGAGCGTATATAGCCCTGAGTGCTGTATAAGTACATGTAGTTGTACCTAGCATGAATGGACTGTAAACCCGCCTTCTAGCGGCCTTCTGATTCAGCGGAAGAAGCAAGTGACTCGAGCCCGCGACTACGACGCAATTGAATTGATCTTTGCACTCCAAAACGAGAAGACAGCATGGAAAGCAGCATGAATGCAACATTGCAATGCCACAGGTAACATTGAACATCAAATGCCACAGCTAGCCGCCGCTCCCCAGCACGTGCAGACGCAGATGCAGACGCACCTACACGTATGTACATGGTACAAGTTGAGGATGGAGCGCTGTACTGTACTACTAGTAGAGGCACTGCACAGCAGTCAGCAGGACCAAAGTACATGTCGTGCAGTCCATGCAGCAAGCGAGGTCCATGTGCGCCTGGCCGGCTCTTGATTGCAGCGCTAATAGTGAAAGGATTGGTTGGAGGTGAAATCCATACAGCACATGCAGTTGATTGATTGAATTTGCCAGCATCGTGCAGTTTGATGCCAGCCCTTGGCCGCAGGAATCGCCGCCGGCCAGCTTGTACAAGCACAGTCTAGCACCAGAGACTCGACTCGACTCGACTCGACTTGGCACTGCACACGCACACACACACACATATACGCGGCGTGGACAGCGAATATTCCGTCTCTGTACTTGCGCCTCCATGTCTGCCCAAGTACAGCCACCACGTGTGTGTGCGGTACCGGTACCCACGCCAGGAAATAGCGCTGTGGGCATGAATGTCGCTGGGGATCCCCATAGGGGCCTCTCCATCGGCCTGGAATGAATCGCCTCGATGCTCCATCTGCCTCTATTCTTGTGTATGCTCTGGTCCTAGCAGCGCGCTGCCGACTTGCCCAACTGGGACCCTCGACTCCGAGTTTTCGTCCAGTGGCGCTAAGCCAGGCCCCGGCAGCAACCAGCGCACAGGCCGGCGGGTGCCACTGCGTACTCCAGGCCACGGCCTTGTACCTGTACCTGGCCCTTCTAGCGGCCGGATCAGCGCCCACAGGGACCCTCTGCAAGTGTGTGCCGTCCGCTAAATTACGTCGCGGCCACCCACTCTCCTCCCTGCTTTTCTGCTTTTTTTTTTCAACCCTACCACTTGACGTCGTCTTTTTTTTCTTTTTCTCTCTCTCGACCCCAGTTGATTTCCTTCTTGTGCAAAGATGCTGGTCAAGTGCAAGCCAATAGTCTAACGCCTTCCAACCAACGAAAAGGAAAAAAAACTTCATCTTTTCATCCTCGCCTGAACAGTGCCTGGTTTGGCCAATAGAGGGAGACGGGCTTCTTCTCTCTTACATGCCTGGCTGCGGCGGGTCCGGCATCTCATCTCATTCCAATTCCTCCATCGTCGAATGCCACTGGGACTCGCATTAGCATTTCGCATTCACAACAGCCCTGGTCCGTCCGCTTCACAGGCCGCCGCATAAACTCCACGCCCTCGGTCGACGCGCCTCGTGGCATGTGTTTCGCATCCAGACCCCTTACTGCTTCATGCGCGGCTGCCGGCGGAGACTTAAACGACCACCATGCTGCTTCACGCCTCACTGGATCTGCACTTAGGGATTAAGACGACTCGCCAGTAAAGCAAAAGGGGGTGAAGCAGCTAGCAAGAATGGCCCTGTGGCCCTTTCGCACCAGGGGCCACGACAAGCGCTCTAGCGGCTCTGGCGCGGCCCTCTCCGCTGCCGACAGCGCTGGAGCGAGCAATGCCGCCAGGCCGGCTGCCTCCAGGCCCAGCCGCGATGCTGCGCCGAGATACAGCTTCTCGCCCGATGGCCCAGATGCCATCCACGTCGGCCGGGCCAATCGGGCGACCCCCAACGACCCTGAGACTGCGCCAGTCCGCGTCCCAACTCTACACCACAAACGAAGCGGCAACCAGCCCTCGAGGCGGAAGAGCAGCAAACGCAAGAGGCAGGATCCCACCAGAGAGGCCGAGATCAGGGCCATGACCGTCTTCACGCCGGCACGAGCAACCACCGACACATTGGCCACGGCTCGCAGCGCCAAGCACGACAACAAGCGCGCAAAGACGCTGGGCGCCAGAGCCCCATGGGACAGCCCTACCTCGGACGCATCGCCGCCGATGCCCATCTCAATCACCTCCCGCCTCTCGTCCGACTCCAATTACTCGTCGTATCGAGTCACCGCCCTCGATGCCCTGGCGCCGAGACCGACGCTGAAGTATCAGGGCAGCGCACGATTGCTTCCGTCGCACGCCTCTGTGCCGACGCGGTCCGAGTCCCAAAAGAAGAGGCTCGATGCCTTTGACGAGGAGACCGTCAGGGCGCACAAACGCATCGATGACCTGGCTGATGATTTCGACGCCAGCGAGCTGCGTGAGCTCATGGAAAGAGACAAGAGACGGCGCGAGAGGAACCGGCAAAGCGAGCGAGACAGGGCCGAGAGGAGGCTAGCTCGCAAGGCCGAGAAGCAGAAGAGAGAGGAGGAAACTGCCAGGCAAACGGGAACACCGCCGCCTGAAAATCTCGATCGCGGTGTCATGGGACGGGAGGTCGGTCTAGGCATAGATCCCCCGTCTACTGTAGTGACATCCTCCAAGCAGCGCACTTCTCCAGAGCCAATGTCTGACGTGGAGGAATATCCACAGACACCCGACAAGGGCAAGACAAGGGAATCTCCAGAACCTTTGCAGACGTTTCACAGAATCGATACAGCGCCGCGCGAAGCAGAGTTGTCCACGGATGCTGGGAACCAACTCCAGGCTTCTCAGAAACCACAGGAGCGTCTTCCAGCCATCCCCCCTGCCATTAAGCGTGAAGGCAACTTTGTGCCCAAGATATCGACGTCCGGGTCGACTTTTGATTCGGACAAGGAAAAGACATCTTCTGCCATGGAAGATGACAGCACAACGCGCAAGGATTCCGCGTCCAGCAACAAGTCTAACCGCCTCTCCTTCTCTACCTTGCTTAGATGGGGAAAGAGTCGCCGCAGCCCTAGCGGTCCCTCGTCATTTGCAAACACTTCGCGTGAAGAAATGGGGGCAGCACAGGCGCAAGCTAGAAGCACCGCCGATTCCCCCGTTCCGTCATTTACAGGCAACTACCTATCCAAGCCGGCCTCAGTCCCACCGAAACGGATGCGATCTCGCTTCCGAGAAGACCTTCCAGAACTCCCCATATCACCACCCGAGTCCCGCGTTCAATCGCCCGAAGCAGAGGCCTCGCTGCCCAGCGTGGCAGAGTCTAGATCTCCCAGCGCCGAACCCAACACCAACCCCCCCACTCTGCGAGACGATACGCCAACTTCAGGCCATCGTTCCATTGCAATAGACATTCCTCAAGCGCATGTGTCGCGAGACAAGATGTACGGCAGCCACTCGGCCGAGCCGCAACTGTCAATGTCTTTGGCATCTGTCGACTCAGAAGGCTCCTGGCTCTCAGGAAGAGTCGGCAGCCAACGGAGCAAACGGATGTCATCCGTACGCGATAGGGCACGATCTAGACAGCAGGATCACGAACGCAGAGCGGACTCTCCCTCCAATAGCGCCCACGACGACCTTGAAATTACCGAAGACGACTACATGTCACGCCTCAGCCCTGACCCCACCACTCTGCACTTCAACACTCGTCTTTCGGGCGAGGGCCGTCCAAGCAGCGATGAGGACGAGCTGATGCGCGAAGGAGAAGTCAGGTGGGGTGCTGTTGGCGCCCACGCGCAGTTTGTCCAACGCAACCAGAATCGCGATACTGTCCGCAGTCGCGAAGGCCTGCTCAATATTGATTCGGGAGACGAGGAAGATCAAGAGGCTCCCATTTCTCCCATTTCTCAGATTGCCCCGAGCATCGAAAAGGCCGATTTGCAGCGGGCCTCAAGCGTGCGCGTGAACCGTCCGTCAAACGTAAAGTTGCTGAAGATACAGCCGCGGGCATCAACCGATGACAAGAGAAAGAGCCAAGAGAACCCAAACGGCGCATAGATTTGACGCATAATTGATATTACGATGACAAGAATCGAAAGAGCCCCCCCGAACAGAAAAAAACAAGGAAAAGGAAAATATAAAAGAGCATTTTCGAGGTCTATAGCCCCAATGATGCTTTATTGACGAATTTCCTTTGTTCTTAGCTGCCCGAAACTGACCCGAGTCACTCATTTATTTCCTTATCACACTCCTTGATTTAATGACGGAAAATCAACAAAAACCCACGAAAAAAACTGAAAAACACATTATATACAAGATATACGACCAAAAAGCGAAAAACAAACCAAAAAAATCACGCAAAATTAACGACTAAATCGGGAGGCTCTTTTGACTTTGAATCGCTGGAATCTAATGCGGTGGATTATGCTCCTTTGGACTTTTGCTGTCTCTCTCGGCAAACGTCTTTGTTGTATATTACAACCTTTTGACGAACATGACTGGCGTTGGATTGATTTTTATTTTCTCTTTTTTTTTTTTTTTGATTCCCCAGAGTAAAAATTTTCTTACTCTCATTTTTGTTACAGGCACATATACCAGATTTGATACCCACTCTGTCGAAGGGAGGTCTTGCTGTTTGACCTCTTTTCGCAGCTTGTCTTGTGTGTTTCAGGGAGGCGAGGTTGCATCGTGCCGGGAAAAAAGTATTTATACCCAGTATCTGGCGAAGGAGGATGGATGGCGATTTTTAGGAAGAAGAAGAAAAAGGGTGGATTTGAAGAGGCGTGATTTCCTTTGCTTATTCTTCAAGCTTGAGGCTGAAGTAGAGTGATTTGTTCCTGATTTGAATCATTTGCTGAAGGAAGAGGGAAAAGAAAACTGATTTCGAAAAGAAAGAAGAAAAAAGAGAAGAGAAGAGTTTTTAACTTATAGAGGCTTCATTGTGGGATTTGATATGGTTTTTCAACTTTTTATCAAATTCCTTTTTTTCCCTCGTTCGCGACCTATGGGATCTGGAGATTTCTTGGTCGATGGATGGGGATTTGTATATAGTTTAATGTCATATTGTAGAGCATGTGACGAGCGTGGATGAGGATTGTGGTGAGATAATACATTATTGTGCCTTGATATCTAAGCTTTATCTTTTGCTGTGCTGTGTGGTTGGCATGTTACCCGTCGGTTTATGTTCAAATTGTTATATAGAAACACGTGTGTACTTGGGTTCAGTCTCTGCGGACTGAGATTATGTAGAGTCTTCTCGTCTTAACAGCATCTATTCAAGTATAACCGTAGTCCCGTGATGGTCGGCATTAATCACCTCCCCCTTCATAAGTCCCGGAACAATCGCTGGCCCAATGACCTGATATCTCAACTCCTTCCCCTCTTCCCTCTTCGGCCTCATCATAAGCGGCATCCGACACCCAAACAGGATCCAAATCTCATCCCCGGCCCGGATATCGCTCGTCCGCGCCATGCTGCCCACGCGCGAGCCCTCTGTACCAAACAGCACCACGGCGTTGCTCTCCACGTGCAGTGGGTGGCACTCCTCGCGCACGTCTGCCGGGATGATGTCCGTGGGCGTGTACCCGCCGCGGATTATGTCCCCTGTTGAAAGATCCTTTTGATCGGCTTTCTGGACGGCGGCGAGGAGGCTGCGGATGAGGTGGATACGGCGTTGGGGATCGGGCTTGTCGAGCTTCCACATGTTTTTGTAGCGTTTGGGGCTGAGGCAGGGGAACATTAAGGAGGTGACATTGCCCCTTTCGTACAGGGGGGTTGAATCATCGGCATCGGGCCATGTTTTGCGGCAGAAGGACTCTATCTCGTTGAGCCATTCGGGGATGGGCGTCCAGCCACGGCCATCGCCGTTGATTAGGCAAATGTGCTTTATGGCGTCGACTTTGATGCCTTGCGCCCGAAGACAGAGAGTCTCTAGGTCAATGAAGACACTGAAAGGGGTTGCGAGCATACTGCCGCATGCTCTGCTGGCGTTGACGTAGCTCCAGCAGACGTCGGCGTGGGGCATCCAGCTGGGGAATCCTTTTCGGGGAGTGTAACTGCCCCTGGGGTTGCTCTTGTTGAAGCAGAGGAAGCTGAGGCTCTTGTAGCGGTGGATGAAGTGGCGGAAGACTTGGGCGTAGACCCAGAACGGAGACACCTCGTAGGTTACTTCAAGGCTGGAGTCTTGAGCAATGTCTGTGGCGAGGCCGAGGATGCCGTACAGGCGGTCGCGGGGGTCGGTCATCCTGACGCTGGAGGATTGGAGGAAGAGGTTCAGGAGAGAGGAGGCGAGCAGGCCTCTGGTGATTGTGAAGCCTTGGGCGGGAGACGGAGATTGGGTGCCTGACGGAGGCGGCGGTACTGAAGAAGCAGATGATGATGCCAGCGACAACGAGTAGGCTTCCTGGGCCTGTCGTCCTTCACGCATGTTGATTCTCGCCTGGATGACGCCCCCGCCAAAGATCTCGGGCGTGGGATCCGCGCTGGTATTCCCATCGATATACCGCGAGAGCACAAACTCCGGCCCGCCCAGCCTCGTGCGCTGCGACTTGACGACATTGACCTTTTGCTGAAACTCCAGCAGCTGCTCGCCGGAAAAGACGTCCCTCCGACAGTACACATCCACTTTAGCTGCCAGGATGAGCTCCTGCTGAACCCACAGCCTGCGCCAGTACTCGTTGCGAAAGATGTCCGCCACGGGGTACCAGTACGCCGGATCGTGGAAGTCGTCCAGCTCGACGCCCTTGCCGAGGCTCTCCAGGTCGTCGAAGACGGACGTCTTGGGCCGGACGTTGTGATCGAGCCAGGCGCAGACGACGGCGGCACGGGAGTAGATTTGGTGCATCAGCTGGATCTGGTGGCCCTTTTCGACGTTGTCCTTTTGGTTGATGCAGATGGCGTCGTTCCAGACGAGGCGGGGCCGGGATGGGAGGCGCAGGTCGTCGAGGGCTTTGCGGAGGTTGCGGCCGACGGGGAATGAGGCGAGTTGATCTGGATTGTTGTTGTTGTTGTTGTTGTTGTAGTTGTTGTTGGTGACGTGGATGAAGATGTCGTATGAGGGCTTGGGAGGGCCCCAGCAGTAGCTCAGGGCTTCGTATTCGGGGTTGTCGCTGAGGGAGACGGTGTGCAGTTTGATGGAGATGCGGCTGCCGGGCTTTCCTGGCAGGAGCTCCAGGAGCCGTATTTGCTGTTGAAGGGGATCTAGAGGTTCATAATGATGAAATTGGGTGATCTTTCTTGTTCTTTTTGTGTGGTTTGGCTGGGGTGAAGTTGAAGAGCGGCGCTTTCTTGATGCGGTCATGGCGTATCACAGATTCAGATTCGGTGATTCGATGGTAATATGCAGTAAATAATAAACCTCAGATCTTGCTAAAAACGATTCATTGTATATCTAAAAGCAAAAGTCAACACCTGCATAATCTGTAACAGATTGCGTTTATATAGCTTCATGCCCCTGTCGCGGTTGCAGCCTTGAAGGGCCTCCCAAACCGGCCGGCGTGAAGGAACGCTGACTGCGCCACTGCCTGCATGGGTGTGCCAACAGGCTTGAATAAGTCACCAAAATCAGACATGACGAGGTAATTGAAGTGCCAAAATTACTAGAGAAAAGCTCATTTGAACATGCTGCTAGCTGGAGTGTTGAATACAAGTCAAGGAGCCTTAGTCATGAGGTGGATTTAAGCCGGCTGGCCTCGGTGCATTTATCGTTACAGCGATGCCGGCTTACCTCATAGCGACCCAGAATATTTTACTCATCCAGCTTGCCACTAACAAATACAACCAGCTTCATCTTATAAATCGCATATCCAGTCTTCTCAGTCATTACAACCAGTTCTTTAGTGGAATTAATACCGAAAACATGCTCTCAACACGCACATTCCGTCCGGCCCTTTCAATCGCCCGCCAAGGCGTCGCATCTCAGCGCCTCTTCCACGCCAGCCACGCTGCTCAAGCCATTCACTTTGTCAAGACGTGGGTTGCGTTCCTAGAAACGCAATTGAAGCTGTACAAACGCTAATGAAACAAAATAAAGGGCTGAAGAGTACAAGCAAGTCATCAAGGCGCAGGACAAGGTCATCGTGGACTGCTTCGCAACCTGGTGCGGGCCATGCAAGGCCATTGCGCCCATCCTGGAAAAGTGCGTTGAACTCGGCATCAAAGGAGAATCTTGAAGAGACTAATCAAATTATAGAGCCTCGGAGGAAGCAGAGTTCAAGGACAAGGTGCACTTTGTCAAGTTCGACGTGGATGAGCTGCCAGAGCTGAGCCAGGAGCTGGGCATCCGCGCCATGCCGACGTTTCTGTTCTACAAGGACGGGCAAAAGGTGGACGAACTGGTTGGCGCGAACCCGCCCATGTTGCTGCAGAACTTGAAGAAGCTCAATGTCTAGAGATACAATGCATGCAGCAGATGAATGGTGGTTTATATGTTTGTAAGATATGACTATGCTGGATCTAAGATACAGGAGGATATGCTATTGTGTATCAATATAAGCCAAATATTGAGTTTGATGTGCTATCGATATATCAAAATAAGCTAAATGTTGAGTTTGATGTGTTGTTTGTGTATCGATGCAAGTAAATTCACCGCTTCTGCAATGAACTTGTTTATTCATCATCATGGACCTTGGCATGATGATGAATACGAGAGAAATATGCAGAGATCCAATGGTTCTCGCGGCTTCGGAAGCCAATCCCATTATTAAACTTAATAACAGGATCGTATCTTCCTAATTTTTTAAAATTCAATCACAAGATCGTAACTCGTTTCTTCACCGAGATTGAATTTTATAATTTTCGCGGCTTCGAAAGCCAATATAAAATTCAACCACAGGATCGTAAACTTGTTACTTCACCGAGATCGAACTTGTGGAATGTCTTGAGGTATCCCTCAAGTCATTCATGCCGTTTTGAGCGAGCTAAATTCCCGCTTGTTGGATAAGCTCTCGCGCAACCTCTCTCAATTTCAACTCCTGTTTAGGTGGTATATATCAGGTTTGTCGTATTAATCTATAAATGCCCAATATAAACCACACAGGAGAGAAATGCTTGGTTTGTTTATCTACGGAAAGTTCAACACAATTTCCGTACGGTAGTTGGTACTCAATAAACTTGTCCCAACTTCTTGGCGCAAATAGTGATAGCCGCCCTACGTGCGCCAAAGCAGTCGCTGGCATCGTCAATGGGCTCACCGTCACCCTCTGTATATGAACTCCCATTTCTTCGGTAGAAACAGGGAGTGAGTCTTTCCACACTCTTATAGATTTGATTTCTCTTAGGCTGCACATAAGGGGAGTGCCTGTGACCCAGAGAAGGTGATCCCAGTTTGAGAGTCTGAATGTTTTATTGAAGATTCAGTCTTCCCACCGTGCCATGTGTGCCTCATCGACGATCAACATGACCCAATCTGGCGACTATCTGCCTCGCCAGGCAAGGGGACAGACTCTATGCGGCGAATCGGGCGCCGTGCTGGCCGGAGCGACAAGACAGCTAAAAATCGAAATGTTCTGCCAGGAACTTCCCTCGCGCCACGCTATAACGCGCTCAGGCTTCTTGGAGATGCACAAAGTGAATTGTTCGACCTAGAAACCTCTCATCCGGCTGGTATGATCGTTGCGTATGTTATAGAGCGACTATGGTAAGGTCGCCGAAGGTTCTCAGAGTCGCAAGTACGTGGCCATGGTGCTTTGGAATGCCATGTCCGGTTGTGGAAGACTCTGTAATGGCTCTTTATCAGAGCTCTCGATTCCAGTATTTTTGGGGCGCCCGTGAGCCCAACCCCTTGGTAACTGCTTCGCAACTCCCATTACGAGTGCCCCAACGGCCGTAATCTCCGACCGACAGTGCGTTTCCCCGATTCTCTTCTGATCCGGAAATACATTGATAGACTGACACGAGCACCGTGGACCCTGCAGGCCCACGCTGATATGCGGCGGGAAGGCGACATTGTGAGCAATTACTGACGGACCGCTTAGGTGAACTGAGCTCTGCTCTGCCGCAATCTTGGTTAAATAATCTCTGCAGATGTTCCATCCTTCCCAATGCTCGTGTGGCTTTTGTATCATAATCAGCCGGTCAGGCTATTCGTTCTGCATCCAACCCTTGGCGTTGCGAAGCTTGGTCCGATCGACCGACGGTGTGGTGGGAGCTCTCGCCCTGTCAACTGATCGACAATTGGTGCGGCTTGGGGACCTTGGCCTCTGGTCTGATGCCTATCGGGGATTTCAAGCCATTTGCATATTGGTTCAAGGCTTTCCGTCGTTCCGGGCAAAGTCTCCATCTGGGCCTGGGTTTCTCTTAATCTCTCCAGGGATAACTTTCAATTCTCCAGGCCATTCGCGTCTGCTTTCTTGTCTCGCTTTCCGCAGGCTCCACGCTTTCGGCCAGAGGCTGCGGTAGCGACGGGTGGTTCGGCAATAGAAGCAGCAATGCCAATAATGGATTCGTTTATTTCTTTGGGTGTTGATTTCCTTCATTGTCCAGAAGCGAGCTTGAAGAATGCCTGCAGAGTGATGGGACAGGAGCTGATATCGCGTGTAAGAGAAGTCTGACACGAGCCGTGGATCAGCTCTTCCGTCGTGACCGTCACTGGCAGTAGGTCAGCCGCGAATAACGATGGGCTTCCGTCCGGCAGCATAATGTTCATGTTTGTTTGCTTCAAAGCCAAGAGCCTGACAATCTTGGACACTACAGTTTGTCCAAATGCGCTTGACCAGCTGCCTCAACCAACGCCGGGCATATGATCCAGATCTTGAGGCCGGTATCGCTGTAAACTGCCTTCGCCTTGGCCAGGTCAGGGCGCAAAACAATTCATGTCATCCATTAATCTGCACAGAAGCCTCAAAAAGAGCAAAATGGCCCTCTCCAATCCGGTAAGCCAAAGCAGTCGACGAGTTCACTTCGTCAACATGATTCGTCGATGATGATTGAACGAATTTTGACTTTTGAGTCATGCCAGTGGACAGACTTTGACTGCTCAGTCCGGTGAAGCGCCTATAGACTTGCTGTAATGTCTCGGCCTTGTAATGCAGATTTGCAATGCCCTTTGAGCAAGAGGTATTCGGGCGAACGCTCATGTCATGATGTTGATATTGGCGTGTTTTAAAGTCTGAGCGCTAGATGATGACTTGAATCGCCGTTCATTGCTGGCCTCCATGCCGACATTGAAAATGGTCTGATCCATGAATATCACCGCTCTAGCTGAAACGTTTTTGAATTCTAGGACATCAAATGGCCTTTGACCTGCTTGAAATTGGCCGAGATATACCCTGTCGACTCGAGCAACATGCACGTGTGAAGCCAAGGTAACTGAGGCAGAGATAATTTCGCTCCCATGTGTGGCTGCTAGGCATGTGCGCCGAAGTGCCTGATGCACCGGGTGGCATAGTTGCAGTCCCATTTCGGCAACTACATGAGAGCCCTCGTGTCTGAGATAAGATGCTAAAAGGAGGCAACGGCCTTGTCCGTAGATCAGATAGTGATCATTCGGAAACCAGCCATTGTTAAAGATGCATACACAGTCCTACACATCGATTAGTACAAATTGCTCATCCAACAAAGAGGTTCATTTCAGCAAAGGCTTCGCCAATTTCCACAGAAGTCTAGTGAAATACAGCACAAGGAATCACTTACAACTGTATGCAGGGTGTATCGATGTATACCACGATGCGCTCCCCCAAAGACGAGCCGCAGAAGGAGAAGAAGATAAAAGCATCCATTTTGGAGTGGTAATGTTGCTATACCTTTGCCACTTCTTTTGCTGCCATTCCATATTCTTTTTGGGGTTTGAGTGCCGCATTATTCGGCATGTAAGTATGGAGGTTTAAAATGAAACTCGAAAACAGTCCATCCTAGTGTATTCGAGACATTAGCAATGAATCAACAATCAATTGACAAAGTAGTATCCATACATTCTTGTATATCTCTCTATCTTCGTTCACGTATTAACAAACACGTTCGCCCGTTGTAATGATGATTTTCCATTCTATGCAGAATACATTAGCAAGGAATTAATAAAGAACTAGAAATAACTTACCCATCTGTGGAGGAACCCGACATTCGGCCAACGCTTGGCGAGCTGAGTCCTCGCCATCAGGGCCGGCTCTGTACGCGACGGCTATCCATCTGCGGATTGTTCTAAAGGAAAATAAGCCTCTTGAATTGTATCCAATGACCAGACGTGCATCGTCAAACGCCTTTTCATATGTTTCGTACATTGGCATGCCGTTTTTGGCTGCCATCAGATGCCCATCCTTATCGTTCGGTGGCCCGAATAGATGTCGCGCATGCGAGGCTGGTTGGTTTCATTAGCGGGCCGCAAGACTGATATCCAGGGAGAAGCGGTAACTGGAAGTATTTGTGGCGAAGTCAATTATGTTACGGCGGGCCTTGACAATAATCGGCCTTGATAATCCGTTTGCTGTTCAAGTTGTTGATCACATTGACCGCATCCTCGTCTGTAATTAGGCCCTGCTACTTGACAGCATTCTCTCGTCCTTCAAATGTCGTTGGTTTGGATTTGTCCAGCTACAGACACGGGGCCGAATGGATCATAGATTTGCTCTGCGTCTGGTTTGTAGTCGGCGAGGAGATTAAACTCAGACATCTGATTGTTTGGTCGAAAAGCTTCTGACCGTTGGCATGGATTTTCAAATCTGCCCTGGCTGAGGGCATGTGTGGAGACGAACACAATGGACTTGCTCTAGTCGTCCGTTGGGAGCTCTTCGAAGTGGACGTCGAAAAACACTTTAGGGTTCTTGCGCAGCCAATCAACGCCCACATAAGTTTCAGTTCCTTCAGTTCCTCTAGGTACTTATAATCCTTTTGCATCATATGGCCTCCGCTGGCTGTGATAGCTACCATCACAGGTCCGTTTTCTTTTTTTCTCGTCTTTAGAAATGAGATATAGAAAACGTATCAGTGCTGGTGATGACCATTGGGGGAGTATAACGTCTAATTCCAGAGCGAGGAGAAGGAGTTGGGAATATACATTCCCAGTATCTTGAAAAAAGTTAACAACATGTCCGCGGTACTTTATTTCTGGCCTCGGTGCTGAACCTCTGTAAGTGCACATGAGGACGCGAGATAAGCATCCCGTTCACGTGTGCCAACTAGGGGGAGAATATATCCCGCAATTCAAGGTTGTTGCCTGAGTTATAGAAGAACGGCATGTCCTAGCCAAATGCAACATCCTTTTGTTGGCAGGTCCTGCAAATAATATTGACCAATTGTTGATCAAACTATCTGGTGAATTGCTTAGTATCGCCAATGAAGAAGACGGGCACATCGGGGTTGGAGTGTGCCATTGCTTTAGTGTGCCTTCCGGCTTCGTCGACAACAATGAAGGATGTACGGAGCGACTCCAGCTAATGAGAGTTGTGGGTGGAGATGCTTTGTCTGGATGTTGACTATCTGCAAAAAGTTGATATGTTGATATGATGATAATTCTGTAAATTCGAAGTCTGTTGCGAGATTTATGTTGAGTTATTCGAACAATATCCAGTGTCCATCCAGCGTGCAAGTCGCACGATATTCGTTGCTCAAAGGCATATGCTTTTGAAGATGGTTACTGGCCAAGGAGACGATGTTTGATCCGATTCTGCCAGTCACACAGGCGTGTGGCATGATCGAGATGCTACGCAGCTCCCTGTGCCCCAGAGAGGTGACGTTCAACTGTCCGATCAGGCTGGACCAAAGCCAATAATCTCACCAACTGCATGAATAGGCCGGTGGCCCTCCTCCGCCATGGGTATCATCTCTCTGAGTGATATGGTGCGATAATATGGCAGCAGATGGGTTGGCAAAGGCGTAGGACTTAGACGGCTCAAAATAGTCACTGGTGTCTCGCGCAGGGCAACCAGTGGCTGTGGGCACAACGCGAAGAAGAGCCCTAAGCAGGACCTTTTAGATAGCCACACCGCCAGTAATTTGGAAAATGCCATATCTGTGACTGGGAACATGGCCATGTACCGTTAAACATGGTGATAAACGAGTGTCTTGACGAATATCCTGCCGGAGCTGAAGTGATCACCCTGGGCCCTAGTGCCATTGTGTCAGTTCGGCAAGGTGAATCTAATGGCTCAACGGTATTTGTAGAAACTTACCTGCAGTAATACAGGAGGCTTCGAAGGGAAAAAAGAAATAATAAACTCCCGGGGTGATCTACACCACAACAAGGTGGTATTGGGAGCCGGCAGTGGCTACAATTGGAGATGCCATGATAAGCAGCCTACCAGCGTGCTGCTAAACAAGGACTATTAGCCCCATGAGCCAAAAGAGAGAGTATATCATTGACTTACTCTGTATGAAAAGCTCTGCAGTACCAGATAAAAGAGCAGGAATCGCAAGAGGAAACTGATGTTGGCCGTGAGTCGATAAATGAACGCTACCAACCGTCAGCAACAGTCACGATTCGTGTAAGTCATGCCAACATACTCCATGCCTGTATCTCAAATTGGCCCTTTTGGTCATGAACCATATGAAACGAGCGCGGTCAATTAGGTAGTATTACATAGGCCCAACACGTTCCAGTTGTATGGATAATCCATGGCAGCATCAACAATAATAGACTGTGACGTTGCGATGAGACAAAGAAATTGAATGAAGAAGAAGAGGAAAAAGGAAGAAGGGATAATGGATTCCTCTTCGATATAAATAATGGTTTACCATCCAGCTCCACGTGTTGGCTCATTCGTGTCTACAACTTCTGCCTATATGCTGTGATACCCAGACAACTCACCTGCGTTCCATTTAACCTTGTGTCTGGCGAATAGCATGACCAATCGTTCACTGCGAATGACGTCTGTTGAGCTTAACTCCGAAATTGTCGTGATACACTCACTCCTTGCGTTTTCACTGGCTGCGGAAATGCACTCATCCGCGAATCGGGTCGTGATGAGGCTGTTTGTGTGGTATTTCATCTATTATACTTTTTCCCCTCCGATAAGACGTAATGTTATGTTATAATAAGTTGCACAAGAGCGGATATGCGAAGACATCTTCCGATAACATGTTGCCTATCACAGGCAGGCTTCGTCATACAGGACATTGTTGAAATTGATAAGGAGTGTTGATTCCGCTTTATGTAAGTGGCTACGAATCTGCCTGCACTACGTCATTTCTTGATATGACTGTGACTCGCAGGTATTCCGGATAAAAATTAATCTTTCCGGGCATTGCTAGCGATTAATGCTGTAGAAAGATTGTTGAGCTCGACTCATCGTGAAGTAGCATCACGTGACGTACATAGAGTTTCTGCGGCAACCCCATTTGGCGTATTTACATCACTGCATATCCGCACATTTACCCCACGACACGGATTACGATTTTTGTACAAGCCGCCGATTGACTACATTTCAACAGCAACAAGCCCGATCCGCGCATGTTGCGCTCTCAACTATCGCAATGGCGTACAATTCTCGCATGAGTATCATCCCTGCCTCGCAGCAACAATCGCGGTCGAGGAAGAAGGAAGAAGAGGCCGACGCGTTTATGCGACTGCCCGACCGCGAGATCGTGGGATGCATCACCGACATTGGCATCAACTTCACCATTGCCGACCTCCAGAAGCCGAACCCGGCGCATGTCCAGCAGATCTTTGAGTGGTTCGCCGAGCTGCTTCTGAATGCGACCCGCGAGACGGTCGAGCCGGCGATGCGCGCGGCGGCCGAGGACATTTGTGGCGAGTTTGCCGATGTCGTTTCACCAGACACGCGCAACCTGATGGGCTTTTTTATCTCGCTGCGACGGCTGCTGGTGGAGTGCGGCATCCAAGACTTCAGCTTCAACGATTTATACAAGCCCACATACGAGCGCCTGGTCAAAATCTTTAGCTACCTCATCAACTTTGTCCGGTTTCGAGAATCTCAGACAAGCGTCATTGACGAGCACTATAACAAGGCTGAATCGACAAAGACGAGAATAGAGGCTCTGTACGGCCAGAACCAGGATAACGAGTCGAGGTTGGAGGACATGAAGAACAACCGACAAGCCATGGAGGCTCAGGTGCGGGAGAAGACGATGCGAAACGAGGAGCTGAAGAGGCGCTTGCTAGAGCTACGACGAAGCCAAGAGAAAGTTGCCGCACGATTGGAGGAGGCGAAGCAGAAAAAGGGCGAGTTGACAACGTTGCTGGAGCAGAGGACGCAAGAAAAGATTACGATGAAGCAAGAGAGCGCTAAGCTGCGGCCTTATGTGCTACAGAGCCCGTCCGCTCTCCAGCAGAACCTCACAGAATTACGGGATATTCTCAACAATGACAAGACTCGCATTGATGCGCTGGACCGACGGGCACGAGCGCTACAAACGTCGGCAGACTCATTTGGCGTAGTGGGAAGCGATGTGGCATCTTGCATCAAAATCCTGGAAGAAATCGCCATGGAAATGGCCAAAGAGGATGAAGAAATGGCCAAGAATACAAAACAGCGTGAGGCTCTATCAGAACGAGGAAATAATGCGCGCGAGGTGGAGCGAGCGGAGCAAATGCTGAAGCGACAGCTTGCCAAATGGAACGAGCGGACAGAGAAGCTGCGCGAGCAGAGCAATCAAAAGGCGCAGGATGCTAAGGAGAAGATGCACGAGCTGCGAGCCACGCACAAGAAGCTCACGGAGGAACAAACAAACAAGGGCAAGGAAATGGAAATTCGAAGAGTGCGAATCGAACAGACGGAGAAGAAGGTATGCAATCCTTTGTGCTGGGTTCAGTGCTGGATCGAGATGCTAACAGCGGCTAGATGCTTGATTTGAAGGAAAACATCGAGAATGAGGTTCATTCAGCATACGACGAATATCTCAAAATGGAATCCCACATCAAACTATACATTACGGAGATGGAGCAAACAGTTGGCTAAATGAGTCTGAGAGAGAAATATTTGATCTTTTCTATTTTGAAGCCCGATGGGCTGAATGTATATGTTGGAATGTGGCGACAAAATGGCGGGTTCACAGGCGTATAAATGACAGAGATAGAGATACCACGGTTAGGGCGTTGCGGTTTGTCATGGGAGTCTATTTATATATGGGATTGTTGATTGATGATAATGTGGGCGTGATTATTGGTTCGATGGGAACCGGCCATTGCCAATTCTGTAAAGGGGGCTAATTTGGCGCCAGAATCAACGGAAATGTTTTTAAAACATCGGGTTCCAGAAACTTACACGCTTCTTTGATTCTGTCTTGGACAACAGTGCATCCTTTGAATTTATCGAACAAGCCCTTACCTTTACAACTAGAGGATGGCGCTTTACCCCGGACTTGGCCTGCCCCTGAGGTACTATCCTCAAGAAGATGAGAAGTTTTATCCGCTGGGTCTACACTCGAATTGCCATGACTCGTGCTCCGCTCTACTTCCTGTGCGCGAGGTTGCCATGATGAATATTATGGAACAGTTGACTGACAAGGAAAACTGGCATAACATGATCTTCAACGAAGAGATCGTAGATCAGTGGCGGAAAGAAGCGCTCGAGCAGCCGAATCGAGTATACTGGAAGCAGGCTACTGATGGTAAAGGACATGATGCTGTTGACTGGGTGCCACGGCCGCCTAGCATTATGGATGTCCCTACTTTTGACTATGTTTGTCTCGCTTTGAAGACTCAGATATACAATATGCTGACCGCACAAGTGCGTCAAAGAGCTTCAAAACAAGGCGACTTACTACGTGGAGACTGGCATAATTCCTACTCTCGAGGCATCTGCAGCCATCACAAAGTCAGACGTGTTGGTCTCTGTAAGCCTCCGGGCTGAATTACAGAAAGCCTTTAACAAGCTCAAGTTGGACCAAGGATTGAAACCCAGCTGGCACCCAAACTCCAATGAGCAGGTGTTGGATCTTGTGCATCCGTCCATGTATCCTCTGGTATACGGACGAACTAGGGTGCTTCAAGACGAGGTTGTCGGTACTGCTGATGCGATCAACAAGTGGGCGGGAAAAGGAGAACCCCTCGCCAAGGACACCAGTAATCCCAATCGCGACGAGCGTCAATATTTACCGCCGGCCTCGTATTGGTCTGACACGTACCAATGGCTTCCCGCAAATGTAAAGTTCATGGAGGACGGAACTGTCAAGTTTACGAGCTACATCAATAACTTGCATCCTCAAAAGTATCCGCAAATCTACCGCACCATTGAGAAGCTTGTCGAAGCCGCCCTTCCGGCCTGGGATCAGTGTCTATCACTACCACTCAAACGTGGAAGGAAAAGTGGTGCTGGACGCACTGAGCCTCGGTTCCCGAAGCAGGATCTGTGGTAAGCTCTCGCACACTCCTCATATGCTGCCTTTTTCCACGACTAACGGCCTATCCAGTGACCTTGTCTCGGACATCTGGGACCCCTCGAGCCCTCCACCGCTGAATGATGTTGATGAAGGCGGTGGCGAGGACGGCAGTGAAGACGATGATGAAGCCGAAGGTGAAGAAGAAGATGAAGATGATGAAGATCCAGCTGTTCGTGAATGGAAAGAAACGCGAAACCCAGTGCACCCCCGTGTTCCAGAGTTTGAGGATATCGAATATGCCCCGCGTGACAACATTCGCCTCGCCCGTAAATTCAGGAAGACGGGCCTTCAAGTCATAGTCAAAATGGTCTCTATTGAGCTCACGCCAGAGAAACCAGAACTTTCCACTGGGGAATGGCACGTAAGTAAGGAGTGGCCGTTCGCATTTGCTGCCTACTCGCTTGAGGTCCTCGACTCTCGACTTCTATACTGACATGGCAAACGTTAGGTTGATGGACAGATGAACGAACACATCTGCGCTACAGCGCTGTATTGTGTGGATAGCGAGAATATTGCCCCTAGCGATATCCAGTTTCGAATGCAAACGTCGACACACATTGGCAGCGACTATGAGACAATTACAAACTATACTTGCTCCTGGTTGGAGCGCACTCACGGAACGAGCCTCAGGGACGGGTGGGCCCCGTGTCTTCAGATGTACGGAGCCGTTCAAATGCACGAGGGCCGCCTATTGGCATATCCAAACGTATTGTGAGTCAGGATGACAATTCCCTCTCGATGGGGGGCCTTCTTGCAGCTATATATCTCCATTTGATGCTTACAATCAGTTCAGCCAACATAAGGAGTCGTCCATCAAGCTCAAGGACCCCAGCAAGCCGGGAACCAGACACGTCATCTCACTACGGCTTGTTGACCCCAGTGCGCGAATCATTTCTACGGCCAATGTTCCGCCACAACAGCACGACTGGTGGCTTGGCGCAGTTTTAAGACAACCTCTTCTGTCCGACAGCTCTGCGTTGGCGCAACTACCGCCCGATCTCGTTGCGATACTGGAACAGAAGAACATCTCTGGTGGAGAGCTGCCTGTTGAAATCCTGGACATGGTACGAGCCCACTTACACAATGAAGAGTCTTTACTGCCGATGGCCGAGGAAGAAGCCAGAAAGCACCGGGCCGACTTATTGCAGGAGCGCATCGAGCATCATACTCGAGCAGACCTTTCGTGGGCGGGCACAAGGTATTTTCTTTTCCGTGATTGGCCACCAGAATAGACGCCTTGGCGCCTCGGAATACTTATATAGATGCCTAGATATATAGCCAGTAATGGAAGAGGGGGAGACTATCTGAACTTGCAATGTATGCTATTGGACATCTCTGCGAAGATAATACTAAATTTGTACGTGTATATACAACTTGAAGGCTTTATAATGCATTTGAGCGTGCTTCGACCATCAGCCACAGTAATCCAGACTTCACCCTTTGTCCTGCCGCTCAAACTCGAACCACCGGGCGAGCACTCTTTCCACAGCAACTGTGCGTCCACTCCACGTTCCATCGCTCTTCATGGCAGTGCCGCTCAAAACGGGCAGCTTTTCCTCTAGAAACTCATCCAAGGCTTCAAATCCCATTGCCCCTCGGGGCTCCACCACTGCTGCTCTGAAGGCGTTTCTCGCCGCGGCCTCGATCAGATAGGTTGTCGTGGTGCCGATGCCTTGGGCCGACCATTCGACGCTGTCGCGGTGAAGTTCCAAGAGGCCGTAGACAATAAGCATTGGCGGGCCATAATCACTTGCGTCTGGCGATGATGAAGATGGTGGAAGTGGGATTTTGGAATCTGAGGCGGAAAAAGTACCGAGGAATGCGCGCAGGTGAGTGCTGCTGGGGACGAATAAGAGGCGGATGTGGCGTGAGACGGCGGTTTGGAGGAGGGTTTTGCGCTGTAAAGGGTGAGTTGGAGGTGGTTTGGCTGGTGGCAATTCTTCTTCTTCTTCTTCTTCTTCTTCTTTGTCAACCTTGTCTTCGTTTTCGGCTGCTGTTTGCGCCTGGAGATGGAGATGCAGGTTGACGTCCTCGGCGAGAGCTTCGACGAATATGTGCTTGGGCCATCCGATGAGGACCGTGGTTGGATATCTGTGGTGAGTGACGATGTATTGGAGGAGTTCGGATGGAGTGGATGGAGAAAGGACGATGGGACTGGAGAGAGACGACGGCATGATGAGTTATTGATGCGGCTGTGAGTTGTGAAGAAGAACATCAGTCATGTAAGTGATGTGAATTGCGGTTCGTGGCGGCGGTTAATTTTCCCGACGTTTTCCCGTGGCACACATCTCATACCTTTTGGTATCGTGATTCACTACGAAAAGAATGATGACATATAGTTTGGATAGTCAACATGGATAATGATACTGCATCTGCTACACGAATTGCGGTATTACCATCTTTCTCCAGATCCACGTTGATCGCTAAGAGATGCTCCAGTATGTAGGAAACTTCATGCTTCTGACAGGCCCCAAGTCTGTTGCCGAGCAATTCTTTGTCCACTACGGACACCCGGTGCGAAATCGATTCCGCGAAACAGTGCAAATGGCAGCGATAGTTCTCTTTGGCTCTCTCTTCCCTGTGGGACTCCTCTTATCGGTGACATGGATGCCGAGTGAGATCCAGGAAGTTTGGCTGTGCTGTCTAAAATACTCGGCCATCGTGATGTCTTTCTTGCGCTACAGTCGTCACGACAGCGCCACATCTACAGAGGCCATGATTGCAGAGCATTTTAGCAAGCAAGGTAATGAAAATACTGCGATCCTCTTTGGCCTCAACCGAGACGGCAGCGAGACGATGAAAGTCAGCTTTGCGCCAACATACCATAACCGCTTCTTGGAGGGGCAAGCGCGCATGGACGAGCTTTTACGACGCAAATCGTGATATTACTGTTGTTGATACTATGTTTACTGGGTCTACTGTTTTTTGTGTCTTTTACTGGAACTTCCTCCAAGTTGGCAGTCTAGCCATGTTCAAAATTACCGTCATCTTTGAGTCGAAATTATGCAGAGAAAAAACAGCAGCTAACTACTAATGTCCATCTCACTTTCTTCCTCCTCCACAAAAAGTCTCTCCTCATCTTCTTCATCATATTCTACTTCTTCAGAAATGCCATGAACCAAGTCATGTTCGGCCTGCAAAATTCCATCCCAAGTAGAAGGACACTCTCTAGCCGGAGCCGTGACGGTGCCTCCAACTCCAAAGTGTTGCTAGAAGAAAGTCAGAAAGGATACAAGTTGAAGGAAATGAAGAGACCTACAGCTATCGCCGCGAGGTTCAAAGACAAGGAGTGAAGAGAGTTTGCAATATCAAGCTTGATTTGAGAAGAAAGAAACTCTCGGGCACGAAGGTGAGTTACTCCCGGAGTTGAATCAGAAGCAGTCGGAGACGTATTCTCTCGAGCTGTTGAATCCGCCTTGGACTTTCCTTTTTCGCTCTGTTTCTTCTCTCGGCCTTTGTATTCTTGCAGAAACTTGCGGCAACGGACTTGCAAACGTCGTACCACAGCCTAGAAGTCAATTAGCAATTTAGTTTCTCGAGAAACTGAATCGAATAACTCGCCATATTCGGGGATGGCTTGGCGATCTCTGTTTCCAATCGTCGACATATGGATCTGTGGCCAAGATCCATATAGAGGCAAGGCTTTCCACCCTCATAGTTATTATTCTCGCGAACGCAGCGACTGCACTTATTGCTAGCCGCTATGATGATGTCAGAGAATACTGGTATCAATTGATAGGAGAGGACATATGTACATACTCGGGGTTGTGATGCAAGAGGGCTTTTCCATGTCCTCCTTCCAACGGCCTAAATGATAGCAACATCTCCGACAAGGGCCATGGCTGCTGTAACTCAGCTGAGAGTCTGTTGGAAGAGAACATACATGTACTTACCGCAGTGGATTTGAAGACCGACGGCTAGCTGAGACTGCAGGATTGGCAGAAGAGGCTTCTGGGACATATTGCGCCGCGTCTGGTCCATGAGAATGCGTGAATGATGCCATCTCCGCCAGCCAGCCGGGATGGCAAGGTTGCAGTTATTAACAACAGAGATATGAAGTCTATACAGATAGCTTGATATCTCTTCTTCATTGATGTCTCTTCCAAACCTTTAGGGCACAACAAACGGAACGACACTGTGGGGGTTGGCTTGCCAACTGCCATCCAAGGTCAGGTCACCTGACACTCAACAGCAGTCAATGTCGCTGCAGATGCAGGAGGGACAATGTATTCCAATTGCGATAAGAATAGAGCACTCTTCTTTATCTATTTTTTGGATGTGCTGAGGCTGTTATCCAGCCTGTGCGACTGAGCTGTGTGGTGTGAAGTGACTTGCACGGAAGGGCAGCATTCACAAAAGAAAATCCGTATTTTGCACGCTATTCACTTAGTGTTTTAGATAGATTTATCTATTCCAAGGAACTTGATGAAATTTTAATGTTTAGTACGCAAGAATGGACAGGGCTGTATCGTCACTATGCAATTGTACTTCAACAACATAGGAATGCTCAGGATGATCTATCTCGCCTTCTTCATTTTCGCCTACCTTTCCGTGACATGTGTAAGATTTTGACTAGCATTCACCAAATACAATTCTAAGAAGATGGGTCTGTGCTATGATTGTATCTAGCTTTACACGATGTTTATACGGAAACAATGAGGACTGAGGAGGCTTCAAGCATACAGTTGGAGCGTGAAATGGCAAATCACGAGAATTGAGTTCGTATAACTTATACAGCGTATACCAAATCCAGAAATTTCATTTTCATAACGGATATATCCCTTTTGCAAGCGTCAATGGCGAACATATTATGCTCAACCACTTTTTTGGTAGGCTCTCATGCCATTTACTAAAATGGGTGCCGTGGCACTCAACACAGCTTAGGTCCACCTATAATAGATTTAGTATACAGCCAGCATTTCTAACTTTTCCCTCTACATATGAGACTGCATTCGTTTTGGAGGAGATAATTATTGAAGTAGATATCCATTATGTTTTTCCCAATTTCGCTACTTACAGGTAGACGTAGAAGAAGCTAAGACGAATGTTTTGAACAAGTACATGTACCTAGTGTTGAGCTTTGAAGAGCTTAGTACTACTGCTTGAAAGTATCTCGGATGGGAATTTTTTGTCCGAATTATCTTTGCTACCAATTGTTTCTCTTGCTTGAGAGGCAATTCGCCATCTCGCCAGTTTGAATATCCGGCGTTTTGGTGGTTTATAGCGCTAATACGCAGCAAACGCCGTTAGTGGGCTGTCTGCGCTAAACCTCAGCTGGCCCCTTCTGTAGATCCAGCGCCAACACGTCATCTCGGCCGTCTTCCCAGCTGCATGCTAAATCCTCCCATCCACTGCTTCTTCTCGCCAACCCCACGCGATCAACCACGAGACTCATCCGTCGCCGGCTTCAAGAAGAGCTGCAAGGGCCACTCCGACTCGTCCTTCGGCCCTGCCAGGCTCAATGGAGTCCATATCGAGAATCTCCGGCCTGCTGGAGGCTGGTGAGTTGCAAGCCCCGCGCCGATTGCGATTCGACCGGACGAAAGAGCTGACCGAAATCTGCCCAACTCGCAGCCAGAGAGCTCACGCTCGACGCTGCCCAGGCCACGCGCGGCATGCGGACAAGCTCCAAGCTGCTGGATCGCAACCAGATGCGCAAGCTGCTCGACAGCCGCAATGAGCGAGAGGTGCTGGAGGGGCTGCGGCGTGTCATCGCGGTGCGTTTCGCTCGCTGTGTGAAGCTCCTCGTGGACGTTTACTAACGGGCTGGTGCTGCTGCAGATGATGTACCGAAACCACAAAACGTTGCCCTTCTTCTCCTCCGTCGTCAAAAACGTCGCCTCGCCGAATCTCGAAATCAAGAAGCTCGTCTACATCTACCTCATCCGCCATGCCGAACAGGAGCCCGACCTTGCTCTGCTGTCCATCAACACAATCCAAAAGTCGCTCTCGGATACGAATCCCCAAGTCCGAGCCCTCGCCCTCAAAACAATGTCGGGCATCCGTGTGCCTGTCATCAGCCAGATTGTGTCGCTTGCCATCAAAAAGGGCGTCGCCGACATGAGCCCTCTGGTGCGCAAAGCCGCTGCTCTTTCGATTCCCAAGTGCTACAGGCTGGATCCAAGCCAATCTCCTCAGCTACTAGAATACCTGGCCACGCTGCTAGGCGACAAGCAATACTACGTTGCTGGTGCCGCGGTGTCGGCCTTTTTAGAAATCTGCCCTGAGAGAATCGATCTGATACACAAGCATTACCGTGGACTGGTCAAGAAAATTGTTGATATGGATGAGTGGAGCCAGCTGGCAACGCTGAAGTTGATGACCTATTATGCACGAAAATGCTTCCCTCGACGTGCTCAGCCAGTTGCCGCATCTGATACCTCCCAAACCCAAACGCAAAGCAGCAATATTGACGACTTTTACGCCGAGTCTACTTCATCAAAGCCTTCTACACAACCGACATCAGTCGAACCTGATCTGGCTTTGTTGTTGAACGGCATCCGGCCGCTGCTGCAGAGTCGAAACTCGGGCGTTGTTGTTGCAGTCACAAGGTGTTATGTCGATGTTGGAACTCCAGATCACCTCAAACACGCCATTGGCCCACTAGTTGCCCTCTTGAGAGGAGCTCAAGACATTCAACAAATCGCCCTGTACAACATTGTTTCGGTTTGTCTCGTGCGGCCACTTGATTTTGTCAAGTATGCGAGCCACTTTTTAGTTAGGGCGACAGACAGTGCCCCGATCTGGGAGCTAAAGCTTGAGGTGTTGACGCTCATCTTCCCTCATAGCCCAGTTCATGTCAAAAGCCTCATTCTGAAGGAGCTGGAGCATTTCTCTCAGGGATCCAACAAAGCTCTTGTGCGCGAAGCGGTTCGAGCTATTGGCCGATGCGCGCAAGGTGATGCTGCCACTGCTCCCAGGTGCTTAAAATTACTCCTGAGTCAGATCACCAGCTTGGATGGAACGCTGGCCGCAGAATCTCTGACAGTCATTCGGCATTTAATTCAACAAGATGCAGAGGCACACGCGGGGACTGTAGTGCGCTTGGCCAAGAATCTCGACTCGGCGACTGACCCTCAGGCGAGAGCAACAATTATCTGGCTGGTCGGTGAATTCTCCGGCCTAAACGGGGAAGACAACATTGCGCCAGACGTTTTCCGCATTCTCCTCAAAGACTTTGCGAGCGAATCAGAGGCTGCCAAGCGTCAGATTCTACTACTAGGTGCAAAAGTCTATCTTCATCATTTGAATCGCAAGAGTGAGGCGGAAAAGAACAGAGTAGGAGAGGATGATCCTCCTATGGAGGAAGAGAAGCACCCCATTGAAAGACTATGGGACTATGTTCTACTTCTTGTCCGATACGATGTGTCGTTTGACCTGAGAGACCGAGCACGCATGTATCGCGCCGTCCTCGCTGTGCCACAGCTTGCTACCCTGATGCTCCTCGCACCGAAGCCGGCTCCCCAAGCTCCAAGTCCGTCCGAGTCCCGAAAAGGGTTTTTGCTGGGCTCTTCGACTCTTGTCTTGGCTGGAGGTGGTGGCCTACACGGTTTAAGAGGTTATGAGACTCTTCCGGACTGGGTTGAACCCGGCAAAGAGCCCGATCCCCGTCTGCGTGAGCCTGATAGGGATGCTGCGGCGTCACGCTATGATAGTGATAGACCTGCTGCAGCGGCTGCTGATAAGCTGGATGAGGCTGTTAGGTCGGCACCTGCCGGCAGGTCGAATGGGCTTGGAGAGAGCCTTAGGACGAAGACATTGGATGATTGGCTAGCGGAGGAAGAAGGGGAGGAGGAGGAGGAAGAGACTGAAGAGGAAGAAAGTGAAGAGGAAGAGGAAGAGGAAGACGACGACGATGACGAAGAGGAGGAAGAGGAAGAGGAAAGCGATGATGATGGGGAGGCGGATAGATTAGTCAAGGCATGAGGATCAATTAACCTAGACACACATATTTGAATAGAAGACATGTGGTCTTGTATAAAGCAGGGTGGTTCAACATTCTCATCAACTACCTTTGTATATACTACAATAAAGAGTGAAAGAATACTTTCCCCCAAGGGGAATCTATGATACACTTTGCAAGCAGATGAAATTCGTGTATTGTATCAATAAAGCCCTTGTGCCATATTTTCATGAGCCAGAGTAAGGCAATCACAGTAAAAGCAAACGCCAAATCTAAAAACCAAAAATGCAAGTACTGGAACGATCTGTGGAAAGTCGTCCCGAAAAAATGGTATCTTCTAACCGTCCATCATCATCGTTCCGCCATCATCATTTCACCCAGCTTCGTTTTACGCAGCCACTTTGATGCCCTCAGTGGACGACAAGCCGTTCTCCAGCTTAATCTCCTCGGTGGGTTGCACGGACTTTTGGCGATCTCGGCGCATGTGCGGGAAGTAAATGCCTGGGTGGAAGAAGACGAGCAGGAAACAGGCGACGAAGACGAGGGTGCTGTCGAGGACGAGGAAACTGGGCTGGTCTTGCATGATTTCGTTGCCCCAGCCGCCGGCCATTTCAGCGATACTGTGGTTGGATACTCGTTAGTTATTTATTCTCGAGTATACGTGTATGATGGCAGGAATGAAGAGGGGAAAGATCATACCGGTAGATGCATCGGATCAAGATGACAAAGTAAGCCGTGGAGATGGCATAGCGGAATTTCTTAAACTTGGCGTCGTGCCAGAGCTTCCATCCATCCGTGTTCTGGGCCTCCGGCAGGGTCATGTACTTCCTCACCCGAACATAGTAATCCGTGCTGAAGGCTCCAAAGACGACGAGCACAACGACCTGCAGCGCAACGCCGGCAATGATGGCACGGTTTCCGGACTCGGTCAGCTTGGGGTTGGTGTCGCCGCCAGAAGCTGCGAGGCCGCCACCGATGGCCTGGACGATGAGGCAGCTCAGGTCGGCGGGGAGGAAGATGAGGGGGTACCAGCGAGGCTTGATGCGGGAGACGGAGGGGTTGAGGTGGATGGCGACGTGCTTGAGGGTGAGATAGATGGAGACGCAAATGAAGGTGGGCGCGAGGATGATGGCGCAGATCTGCAGTTGGAAACCGCCGCTGTTCCAGGGGTTGGAGTTGAGCTGGATGCGACCAATGTAGCCTATGTAGAGTGTAAGTAAGGTGAGCCAGTGTGATACTTTTATATGGGCACCATGTATAAGTGAAGGGTGAATATGGAAAAAAAAAAAAAAAAAATGGCGGGATAACAATGCTGTGTAATTAGAGAGATATCACGTACCAAGCATTTCGAGTAGCAGACCGATGGACAGGCCAATGGCATATGTATACGTCTTCTTCCATATTCCCAGAACAAGAGAGCCGACTGTCAAGATGCCAAACACAACGGCGAAAAAGATGCCCGACCCCAGATTGGGAGTATATCCCAGGACCGTGGCGCTGACCGGGCACAGCGCCGATACCTCTGTGCAGTCTCCGTGCGCCATTGTGTGCGAGTCGATATACACGCCTCCGTGCCTCTTTGAAGCTCTCTCGACGATGCGATGGATGCCGCTTCCAGATGCAGTAATCGGATTAGTAACCCTCTCTTTTTCGCTCTTCCCCTATGATGGACCTCTTTTGTCGTCGGGTTTCGGAATCCGGAAGCGTCGGTTGCTTTAGGCGTTTCCCGTGATGAGCTGGTGAAGAGCTGGAGATGTCGACCAAGGTCAAAATCTCGAACAAACGACCAGTGACTTTCACCAAGACAAAACGCAACCAGAAAAGAAGACAAGAAGAAGAAAAAAGATGAGCATGGGGGAATGGGCTGAATCCGATATATACGTTTTATGCACCCGCGCGCCTTATTAACCATGGGGTTCAGAACAAACCCGAATTCCCAATCAGCGGCTCCATCCACTCCAAAACAGCTAAAACAAGGGCAGAGGGATTTCGTATGCGACCGCCCCCCTCCCTCCAATCGAATCCATCCAACAAACGATCCTTGCCCTGCAATCGTCAGCCAATTTTTTTTTAGCTCCTTGAGCCGCGCTACTGTGGAAGATTGGCGGATAGATTGGCCGAGAGCAAGACAAGAGGACCGGCTTTGCCTGCTTGTTTGATGCTAATTCGTTCGGATGGTCCCCCTTCCGGCCCAGTCTTTTTTGTTTTCGTGACTTTCTTTTTTTGCTTCACCGGCAGGGCTGCACAAACCTTAAACAGAGCTGCCTGGTCTGCTGGACCGCAGCTTTTTCCATTCTCGGTGTAGAGCCTCTCGAGATGTCGTATCAAGCTGTCATCCCCCAATGGAGGATTGCGTGCCTGGATCCCATCATTCGTACCCCGTATTTGTCGCCCGTTATCGTTCAGCTTTCCCCAGAACGCTCGAGCACCGATGACGGCACGTCCGAATGGCCATTGTTGAGCGTCGATCGTAGAGGTCAACAATAAGGCCAGGCTTGTGCGTGCCTGTCAGCATCTTCGTCACGGATCACCAAGCGAAACGGCGGCAAAAAGCCACAAGCCGCAAGTCATCCCGTGCGCCGAACCGTCGCAGGCAAGTCCAGACGCCACCCGTTGGTAGCGAAGAGGTAAAAACGAGGCTCCACAGGAGGCAAAACCGCCATATACGCGTGTGGAGGACCAGTAAGCACTCGTAAATGACTGGGAAGAGATGGAGAAAGTGCCAAGTCCGCAGGATTTCGGGTCCGGGCTAATACTAGAGTCCACCTGTAAGGAGCGCAGCAATACGGCGACCAGTAAGAAGCGCAGGAATACGACCGCCAAGAGGTGACTAAGCATGCGGCTGAGACATCGGATCTGATATTGTACAGGAGTGATCGAATAAGATTGGAAATCACAAAAGTAATCAGCTGAATTTGGAATCTGACGCCGACTTTTGGAAAATGAACTTTTTTTCCAGCTTAGTTGCCAGCAGCAGTGCTACGAATCATCTGCGCTCAAATACGTGTATGGCCCCAGTAACGAGGCGGAGCGATCGATATGTAGGATCTGCAGTTTTGCCAGCAGAGCAAATCCATGAACTCCAGCGAAATGTCCACCGCGTCTTTCTCCTCTCCGAGCGGATTACATACGTATCCGAGAGATAAGAGAGATAAACGTCACCTCTGCATGGGCTCGAGCAATGCCTTTGTTGGGTCATTGCGCAATTATTAATCACCTAGTTTGTGCTATCACGCACACGCCGCCGTAAATGACCATTCTCAGCACAACACGATCTTCCAAGTTCAACTTCATTAATTCGTTACTTGTCCTTTTTTGTCTTTACTCCTCCTTGCCTCCCATATATCTATAAACAACCGAAAAGTCCCGGTTCTTGCAGTCCTCCCGCTGCGCCGCCTTATCATACATGCCAAAGCCCACCGTTCCAAGCTCCGTCTTCGCCTGAGCCGCCTCAGCAGCCACCAGCGCCAACCGAAGATCCTTTCGCATCAACGATATGCCAAATCCACCGCGATAGTCACGGCTAGCGGGGGCGTTCTCGAGAACGCCCTTGACCGGGTTGTTGATCTCGCTCGGCCAGCATCTGCCTGTGCTCACATTCAGCACGTTGGCGAGCACTTTGGGGTCCAGGCCGCATCGAATTCCCAAGTTCATCGCCTCTGCTGTGGCAATGTTGTTGAGAGCTAGGAGGTAGTTGTTGGCCAGCTTTGCTGATAGACCAGCGCCTTGGCCACCGCAATGCAGCACCTTCTTACCCATGAGGAACAGGGTGGGTTCGACACGAGGCAAGATGCTGGATTCGGCGCCGAGCATAAAGGTCAGAGTACCGGCTGTGGCACCGACAACGCCTCCAGACATGGGCGCGTCCACAAACGTGCCCTGTCCAGCATCTGTAACGCTTTGGGCCACTTGCCGTGATGTTGTCGGGTCAATTGTGGAGCAGTCGATGAAGAGGCGATCTTTCTTGGGGAGGGAGCTCGTCAGGATAGAATCGTAGACGCCTCGTACGTGCTGAGGTTCTGGCAGACAGGTGATGACTGTGTCCTATTATTGGATCCCATGTCAGCGTAGGTCTATGGGACACAAAGGTTATAATCACGGAGGAAATAAAAGAAGCAAGAAGTAATAAGCGAGCATCAACAATGGTGAGCAGTGGCATATCAATAACCAATGGGCCGTGTGCTGTGTTGCGGCAGCCAAGGGGCCGATGGAAGCCGCTCAACCTCTGCTGCCGTTGGAATGCGGTGAACATTCTTCGAGAGCCATTGGCGATGACTTACAGCTTCTTTAGACGCATCATGCGCACTTGCCGCAACCTCAACAGCAGCTCCCGACGACGCGGCCTTCATCTCTGCCGAAAGACCCTCCAAAGCCGTCGGATTGACGTCAAAGATGGCGACCTTGTCTGAAGGCTTGAGCTTGGACTGTAGATTCTTGGCCATTTGGTAGCCCTATAAGCAGCCGATGTTAGTACGTCATTCTTGCAGATATAATACCACGACTTATAGCTCAGCAGAAAGGCATGCAATGGGAAAGTCAGTGAGAGGCTCACCATCTGGCCAAGACCAATAAAGGCATAATTGTCCAGCCGCCTCGACGTGCTCGCAAACCCCCTCCTCTGCACCAGACCTCCCAAACGTGTGACGGCGACTCTCATACTGGGCCAATTGATAACAACAAAATGCCTCGCGAAATAAAGATAGACTCAGGAAAGGGAAGCGGAAACAGAAAAAGGATGAAAAACAAGCCGCAGTATAAATGAGATGAGATAGATCCCAGGGCAAAAAAAGCCCAAGGCCGAGGATAACACATCCGAAGCAGGAACAATGTGGGGGTGGATCAAGCTCCCCCGCGAAAGCCGCACATTGCCGGTGCCAGCCATTCCGGGGATGCTTAGTTCCGAGTACCTGCGGTTGGTATGGGGAAGAGATGCATGGCCTGGGTACTCCCTGGTTACGCTGCTTATGCGCAGGAGCGCTAACTTGATGCTGCATTCCAGCCGGAAAGCTACCCTATGAACGCAGCATGGAAAGAAGAGAAAGAGATCGATGCCTTATTCAACCATTACAACTTGGGCGATGACAGTAGCATGAATAGCAGTGATCGGTACTAGTGTATCCAGAATGTAGAAAGAACAGATTGTGGAGTTGGATAATGTCAAGCTCGCCATCTTGATACTCGTAGAAACGCCACAATGCTTCCTGAGTCAGGCCAAGTCAAGCTTCTTCATAGCACCAAGGTAACACAACGCCCCAGCAAAGATTAATTCACACAAGCATGGGTCCTTTAACGTGAGATTTCCATTTCCTCTTTTAATTCTGTATTACACCAGCCATTCCCTCTTGCAAATCATCTCCTTCTCCTCCTCCCCCTCCTCTCACTTCCTCCATCCTTCTCATAAACTTCCCACGTATTTATCCATCCGCCATATATGAGCAACACAGAAAGCCCTCATGGGACGACAAAAGACTCTGTCATATAAAAAAAGACAGACAAATCCATCATCAGATCCCCACACACACCACACACATACTCCCACCGTTCGTTATACCGTCTGCTCAATCAAGAAGCGAAATGCCGTCAATCTTTCTTTCCTTCTTTCTTCGATTCCTTTCTGTTTCTTTGTTTCTTTCTTTACTCTCAAACAGAAGAATAAAGAGATTTATGATCTCGCGACTTTATCATACCCTGCCAATCAGATGGCAGAGAAGAAAGAAAAGCTTTCAACAAGGGTCGAATTCCAACGAGAGTTGTAGAGAATAATGTTATGTCCAACGAAAGAGAATTCTCGCACAAGGAAAAAAAAAGACAGAAAAAATGATAAGGAGATAAGGAAATATGTTTCGGCTTTGGAGGAAGATCATCTCCTCTCCCTGTGGTGTGGACAAAAGAGAAGAAGAAAACAGAAAAAAAAAAAGATAATCACAGACAGATTAAAGGATGACAGGTAAAAAAAAAAAAGGAACAAAAACGTTATAAAAGAAAAAAACCAAAACCGCGCCGTTCCCATCCTCATTCAGCCGCCATAAAGATCAATTTATCGTTCTTTCAGAGTCAGATTTCACAGGACACAAAAACACATGGCCACATTTCTTTCCGTTCGTTTTATAGGAAGTTTGCAAGCCAAGGCACAAGCGCGCTGCAACATCGTTAGTAAATGACAATTAAGACGGACGAGATGCGAGGACAAGGGAAAAAAAACATACCCAACTGCTACTGTGGCGCCAATGCCAAACAGGGCCCTCTTCTGTATCCTGCCCTTGCGAACCTCGACCTCGGTCTTGATTTTCTTTGATCGAGGAGCGTCTCCAGCCTTGTCGTCTCCTTCGGCAGCTCCGTCCTCTTCGCCAGTATCGGTAGCCTTCCGCTTGCTCTTTGAGAGAGCCTTGGTCTGAGCAGCCGCTTCTTTAGCGGCTTCATCAGCCTTGGCCGCCAGATCCTTATCTTCCTGCACCATCGCCTTGGCGGTGGCCATCATCTGTGCAATCTCATCTGCGCTGGGGGGCTGGCCTGCCGTGAAGGGGAGCTGAGCAGAGGCATCGGCAATCTCGGCCTTGGCCAAGGCCGGCTCAAACTCTGTCGACTTCAAAACCGCTTCTTCCGTCTCTTCTACAACCTCACTCGCGACCACTTCTGGAATTGGTGTTGTCTCAACAGGTGTGGCCTTTTGCCTGGAGGAGCGCTTTCGTGGAGACGCAGTTGAGCGTCGGGCAGTCGTGGTCTTTGTTGGGCTGGCCGACCGACGGCTACGACCGCTTCGCGTGGTCGGAGTGGGAGAGATAAGCTGCGCGGGTGCCTTTAGACGATCGAACTTGGGCGGCGCAGTAATGGTCTTGGGCGAGGCATCAGCGGGCTGGGTGGTGGAAATCTTGGCGGCGTCGAGCAGGGCCTGGATCCAGATGCCAATGTTGTACTCTTCCGCGAGGGTGAGAGCAGCTTCCGGGGGGATCCAGATGTTGCCGGCAGTCTCCTCGGGGCTCGTCGTCGCCTGGGCCTTGATGTATTTACGCTCCGTCTCCTCCTCCGCGGCCGTGGCGTAGGGAAACGTGGCCTTGAACATGCCGGTGGCGGAGATGTATCCGTCAAAGCTGCGGCGCATCAGGAAGTAGCTGTTGGGGCTGGACTTGAAGATGCCCGACACAATGCCCTTGGGCAGCGGCGCGCGCAGATGGGCGTAGTCAAAGAAGCCCAGCGCGCCCGAGTCGGCCTCTTCACTGCCGACCATTTTAGGAGTCAGCTTGGTCTGGCCGAGGCGGCGGCGCGACACGAGCTCGGAATCTGCATGTTGCACGTCAGTCGTCAACTTCTTCTCGGCCGCATCGGCAGCCGGAGCCTTGGATCTACATACACGGAGGCACATCGTCGATGAGTAGCGGGTTGCGCTGCGCCGGTAATGATCTTCCTGCGGCGGGGGCCATTGTGAGATTTCCGCTTTGGGCGCTGCGAGCCAGAACAGATAAGCCTCGTGTCGATTGTCAAGGCGCAATGCGTTCGAAACCAGAGGCAACTCCTTACAGGTCGCTAGAGTCAATGCAAGACAATTAGGCGCGCGGAAAGCTGCTGCACGTCGACGGTCTGATGCGACGATTATCTGTCAGTCCTCAAAAGCCCGAGCCGTTGGATGGGGGGTGGTTTTTTTTTTTTTTTGCCCAACGTCGCGCAGGACGAGTTTCGCATACATGAAAAAAAAAAAAAAAAGCAGCTACTAACAGCAGATAGATGCGCGCGGCGCGTCGGGCCACAAAGGTCAATGCACCCGGGAAAAAAGACAAGACAAGAGATGAAGTCGAAAGCCGGGGGAGCGCCTCGGCGATTGAAGCCTGATCAAGACGCAGAGGCAGCGCGGAGAGGCCAATGAGCGGGATCGTGCTGGTCGGGCTAGCAAATGAAAAAGGGTGAAGAGGAAGATTCGCTCGCGATGGTGGGTGAGGCCAGACGTCGCGCAAATTGCCAGGTGCGCCTGATCTGGCCGGGCCCCGGGGTGCGCCTCCGCTGCTAAGGCATGTACAGGGTACCACTTTTTGCTCGGTCGGGTACATTGGTAGGGGTCTTGCGTGAGGGGCCCTCGCTGAGAACACGGTAGCGGCCAGCACAGGCGCAAGCACTTGAGCGTAGCTGCCCGCTGTGCACTAGAGCCGGCCACCGCACCACCAAAGAGGGCCGCTAGAAGCCACGGTGCTGGTACCGCTGACAGCCCGCTTCAACTTGTTGGGAGTGCTAGCCGTCGGTTAGTGGCGTGGCGTGGATGGCCACAGGTGAGTGCCGAGCTGTGTGTTTTGAACACTGTAAACAATGAGGCGTTCTCGTCAGAAGCAGCTGGGCTCCGGCTCGCTGGTTTCTCCTCGCACCCCGGCATATCAGCGAAACGCCACAGCAAGTGCCGCTGCTGCTAACACGGCTCGATAGCCCGGTACGAGCAATTTTGCCGCCGCAATAGTGTGCCCTTGGTGTACCGCGCTAGTGCCTGGCAATAACATCACTTGACAACCCCCCCATCTGGCCCGTTTCCAGGGTAATGCCATCGCCTGGCCTCGCCCGCTGCCTCAACCCCTGACGACGACCCCCTTCAAAATTCCCTAGAGCTGTCGCCGAGCCGCTGCGGCCAATCAGCCGCCAGCCATCGCCGTCGACCCCACCTGCCGCCCGGCCTGCCCCTCCATTATGGCAGTGCCACTATCACCACTTGACCGACATGTTTTCTTCTCCTTTCGATCCCCATCAGCAGCGCCGTGTAGAATAGCATCCTTTTTCCCTCTGTTCGTTTCTTTGCTTCTCTTTGGCCGTTTTCGCGCAGCCTTTGCAATATCAAGATGGCTTCCCACCACGACGATGATACCATGCCCGAGCAGACGGAGGGCTACAAGCTTTCCCAGCCCAAGCAGAGCTTAGCGGAGTACCACCAGATGGGTATGTTGAGCTCTTCTTTTCCTTTGGGGTAGCTGCCTTGGGGTGGAGAAGGAGGTTGAGGGAGTTGGGCAAGCTCTTTTGAGCTCTCTTCTTTGCGGGAACTGTTCTGTTGCGTTGCTCGATTACAGGCCTGGGTGCGCGAGGAGGGCTTTGTATGACGAAACATACCTCAGAAGCAGCATCTCCTGAATGCAGACTCAACACCTCTCTTGTCCTCTCTGCTCTCAAACATCTCCACCACTATTGTCGCCGCGTATACTTACTCTCAAATTCAAAAGATGCCGGTGACGAGTCCCTCCAGCGATACAAGCAGTCCCTTGGCCTCGGCGGCGGCACCGATCTCTCTGACCCCAGCGACCCCCGAGTCTGCATCATCCTCTCCCTGACCATGAGCTCTCCCGGCCGCGATCCCGTCACCATCGAGCTCTCTACCCCTGGCAGCGAGAAGACGCTCAAGGACAAGCCCTTCCAGATCAAGGAGGGCGCCAAGTTCACCATGAGCGCCGAGTTCAAGGTCCAGCACGAGATTCTGAGCGGCCTGCACTACGTCCAGGTCGTCAAGCGAAAGGGCATCAAGGTCTCCAAGGATTCGGAGATGATTGTTAGTTACAAGCACGCCCAAGCCTTTAAAAGGAGCTTTTTGTTGGAATAGGGTGCTGACAGACGAATGCAGGGAAGCTACGCTCCCAACACCGACAAGCAGACAACCTACGTCAAGAAGTGTATGTATCATATCCACCTCGAAAAGAAATGGTTTGTGAGGAAATTATGCTTACAATGTCCAACAGTCCAAGAGGAGGAGGCTCCTTCCGGAATGCTTGCCCGTGGCCACTACAACGCCATCTCCAGCTTCGTTGACGACGACAAGAAGAAGCACCTCGAGTTTGAGTGGAGTTTCGATATCGGCAAGGACTGGTAAACTTTTGGGTTTATCAGCATTTCGAGAGCGTTTGAAAATGGGCATTTGTTGTTGTCGCCGTCTCCTGGTTTTTTGCATTCGTTTTTTCTTTACCCCGCCCCTCATCTTACCTCTGCTATCTCACGAGATATGAAGACATCCGATCTACCTATAAAAAACAACACACATTTTACACACATCAAAATGCAGGATACCGAAGCTGCGGTCCCCTGGTGGAAAAAAAAGAGAGCTTAGCATAAATTCTCAATCAAATACATAACATTTTGAACATGGGACCAGTAGATGCTGTGACATCTGCCTTCATGCTCTGGTGCAACACGCAATTCTATATATGATGACAGAAACTGAATGCAATTGGTTGCATGGTACAATGAATGGTATATTGGTGGTACATGTATTTAGCGGCATTATGACGATGAATATGATAAAGTACGGCGAGGACGGCTGTGAAAAGATCCAACGACTTTCTTTTTCTGTTATAAGAAGTAGTCGGGTAGCGAATTTCCATCTGCGGCTTTCTCGAGTCCCTGCTGCATATCCTTGTGCTGGTCATTCTCGGGAGCCGCAGAAAAGACGTTGAAGAATCTCTCGCCCTGCGTATTGACCTCCAACACGCTGGCCATGTTGCCACATCTGTAGCAGTAATTAGGGGCGCTCCAGACGGTGCTCAGACGATCGTCGTAGAGCACCTGGTATCCTTCTTGGCAGAGCTGGTGGGCCCGGAGGATGTGAGACATGTTGTTTACGGCCAGGAACTTCTTAACGACCTGTGCGCCAAAGGTATATCCCGCGCCTCGCGGGGAGAGGGAGAATTCGTCTCGGTCGGGGTCTGGATCGGACCAGACGAGGTCAGCCATGGGGCCCTCGTGAGGGATTTCTCTGAATCGGTCTATGATTTTGATTTGGTCGATGGAGTGAATTGAAGGGGAGAGACCTGTTTTTGTACACAAATCTCGCCGTTAGCAATCTTAAATACTTCTTACACCCCCCTCCCCCCTTCTGCTCCGGATTTTTGGCGGGGTTATGTATCTGAGACCTACCTCCGTGTACGCAGAAGATCTGGTTATCGATGACGACGCTCAGCGTCAAAAAGTCAAACATGTCTGTGAAATAATGCCATACGTTGGCATTGCCGTATTTGCGCGAGCATTCGGTGTAGAATCCATAGGATTGGGTGACGCCGCGCGATTCGTGGTTGCCGCGGATCAGGTGTACACGTTCGGGGTATCGTAATTTGAGGCACACGAGCAGCGATATCGTCTCTACGCTGAACATGCCGCGATCGACGTAGTCGCCTATGTCTCGTCCGTCAGTCTAGATGATCTTTACTTCCCCTATTCCTGTGCATTCTTCGTGTACGGACCTAGGAAAAGGTAGTTTGTGTCAGGGCAGTAGCCGCCGATTTTGAATATCTCAATGAGGTCGTAGAACTGGCCGTGGATGTCGCCGACAACGGTGATTGGGGCCTTGACGTGCACCACGTTGCTCTCGCGCATGAGAAGCTCCTTTGTCTTGGCACATACCGCCTCGATGACGGACTCGGCGAGCAGTTCTTTCTTATAGAGGCGCGAGATGCACTCGTCCAGGTCGACGGAAGCTATGAAAGGGGAGTCATAACGTATCAGAGCCGGCTATCGCTTGCGAGATGGCTAGAGAGAAAAAGAAAGAAGGCTGCCAGGGACTTGAAACTCACCTGGTAAAGACGGCATGGTGGTGGTAGAGTAGTATCGATACACAAATAGAAGTCGCAGAAGCTGTTTTTTACAATTAAGCGGATGGTCGCACCAGGCTGCACGTCGACTATACGGGGCCGGCACTCTTGAAGCTCATCCAGGTAATAGTCGGCGCCGTGCGATGGTGGTGGATGGAGGGGCAGTGGCCAAGTGCTGCACCAACATGATCGAGGGGGAGTTGAAACCGCACGCGATCGTTCCAGATGCAAGGCTGGGCCAGGAGAACGGGCGATCGCTCCGTGCAGCGCGAGTTGGCGATGGCGACGGCGATGCGAAGGTGGCCACTATGACGAGGTTTGGTTCGCAGCCAGGCAAAATGAAAATGCGGCCTGTTGGCATTTAGCAGCCTTGCCTTGCTGAGAAATGGCGGGTTGACAGCGCTTCCGCCGCTAGCGCTGCCGATTTTACAGCGGTTGGTGCTCGGTACTTTGGATTACGTAGGGGTTCTCATACAGATGCTCGGTATCTCGGTATCTTGAGCTTGACACTTTGCTGCAACGGCTCTTGGCCACTACAGCTGCAAGGGGGAAACATGCACAGTGAGACACTTCATTCAGCAAGATTGCCGTCGCTGGTATCGGCGGTTAACTCTTTTTTTTACCAACATTCTGCTCGGCGAAAGACGTTTCTTCGTGTCTCTCGCCTATTCTAACACGGTTCATCAGCAGTTGCCTGGCTTGAACGTCGCACAGTTCATGCGGTGTACTGTTCACTGCCAATGCTCGGGTTACACTGAACAAAGCCACGGATTTTCTTCTAATTGATACAAGGCAATGGCCCAAAGCTGAGAATATTCCTCTTTTTATGCGTCTCAACAGACACCTGAGCAAGGCTTGGGTCACGTCTCTGTGAGAAAGCGAATTATCCACCCGTTTGGCGCCCTTTGCGCGCCGCCCAAACCGACTAATTATCTCGGGTACTTGTCCTGAGGCCTCTGCTGCGTGCTAGGAGCAGTACTGGCGTCCTTCTAAGCCACTGAATTAAGTTTCATGCTCAACACAGTAAGTCCCAATTGCTATGGCAATCTCTTGCAGCACCCAGTTTTGGTTCTTCTCTTCCAGACTCATTTTCCATCCCGTCTTATCTCTTGCTCAAACACAACGCAACAAAACCGCTCTTTCTTTCAGAACATCCCACTCATGCAACAGGACGCAAAGCTGAAGCATCTTGTCTCTCCTCTCAGCTCTACGTCGATATAGCCGCGGCTAAAATCCGGACATCCAGCTCCATCTGCAAGATCGGTGGCCTGTGCGCAGCCTCACGTGGCGGCTGATCCAACGCGACTCTCTCGATCCGTTTGCCTGTCTGCCAAACGGCTGGCTCAGCGGCTCTCTTTTCCAGGCTGATCATTCGGTACTCTCTGTTGTTTCTGCAGGAGCCTCGGGCCTCTGACGCTGTGGATGAGACATTTTATCCGTGCGTCGCGAAACGGCTTGGGGAGGGGGTTCTGTTCATAAAGGGGGTTCAAGGCATCTGGGCCGTCTTGTCCAGTACAAGGTTATCCAGGTATGGTGCCTCGCCTGCGCCTTGTGTAATGTGACGAGATTCTGATCTGGTTTGGCGCTCAAGCGACAAGGAATTTCCTTCTCTGTGTGAGTCCTTGGCGAGGGATCAGTGAGAGCTCCCGTTTCCTTGGTTTCAACCCTCTCTTTTTGTCACCAACTATACAACCTCCTCTAGTCGTTGTCGGTCCTGCGGTCCATCTGAAGCGTCTACGGCCGACAACCTACCTCACAACCTGACCAACTCCCCCCATTCTAATACTCATCGCATCGCCCTTCAACGCCAAAGAAATGGCTGAGCCTGCGCAGGGCTATTCAGGGTCTGATGACCCGTCATGCTACAACTGCGGTCTCAGCGGCCACTGGGCCGTTGCTTGTCCCGAACCGACAAGAAGGACTCCTGCGTAAGCCCACTGCCCCTTGTTCTGATTTATCGTTGTTATTTAAATTTCGGCATATTCCTCTTCTTGATTCCAATCACTGTGTCTCTAACATGTGCAATCTACAGTGGCCTTGCCAGGGCCAATGCCTTGAGGAACTCTCCAAACACCCCTCAAAGCAATGTCCAACATTCTCACAGAGGCTCCAAGAGGTCAAATAAGGGGCCCATCATCACAAAATATGCACCTCCCCCGCCACCACCTTCGCTGCCTCATTCATCCGTAGGACATGGTGCGCCGCCATACCCACCACCCGCCGGGCCAGCATATCAACAGCCGAGCCCTCAGTTCCAGAACTCTTATCCTCACCATCCGCCTCCTATTCACTACTCAGCCAGCTATGGTCCTCCAACATATGCACCGCCGCAGTACCTTCCATCATCTTACGGTGTTCCTCCTGCTGCTCCAGTAGGATACGCGGCTCACCCTCCTGTGGCCCCAGCACCAGCACCGGCTTCATATGCTCCCTCCTATGGCTCATATCCACCACATGTTGGGCCAGCTGGCTCGCCTGGCTACCCTCCCCCGGCTGCGTATCCTCCTTCTTATCCGCAGCCGCCATATGGACCGCCCCCTGTTCATTATCCTCCTCGTGGCGGGCCTGTACATCACCCTCCCCCGGCAGCAACGCCTCCCAAGCCGTCGCGTTCTTCTCATACGCCGCACTCTTCATTGAAAGAGCCCATGAATGCCTCTCTTCCACCCAAACCCCCCAAAAGCATCCATACACAACATGAGCCGCAACGCGATCATAGGAATAAACGAAAACACGACCGCCAAAACAACAAGCATCGTGACAACAGACGTAAAGATCAAGGGGGCCGGCGTCGCTCTCAGCAGAAGATGCAAAACAAGGCCAATCATTCTGGCTCAGCTGCTGAATCTTCACGGAAGGCGCCAGCGCCGGCTAACACAAACGGCTCCAAAGATCCCAACCTTTCATTAGCATCTGGCTTGACAAAGAATGCTAGGGCTGAATCCGAAGCATCAACAAACACAGTTGAGATGCTGCCATCCAACCATAGAGACGAGCCTCACCAGGATGATGGCCTGTCTCCCGAATCTCGTGCTAGGGAGCTTGATGAAGAATCTGTAGTCGCCGAAGAGGTAAGTACAATGAACGAATTGAGACATTGAAACTGCCACACTCTCCTTTGAGCGAATGCTAATTATACCGAATTACAGCATTTCGAGAATCATACAGGAGACGAGTCGGAGAGTACGGCCCAGTGGCTTGTAACCAAGACTGGAACAGTGTCAGCAGGTGATGACGAACCATTTTCCCAGAATCCCCAAGACAGCGGATATGACAATATCTCAACTCCAAGCAGTCATCAGTCTGACAAGCCCCGTCCAAACGGTAAACACAAGCGCTTAGATGACGAGTCAGGAGATGAGAAACGGCCAAAGAAAGCAAAGTCCTCGGACTCCTTGACGGATGGTCAAAATGGTGCTCGGGAAGGCAGTCGGAAACAAACACGTGATGATGCAAGACAGGCTCAGGGCGATAATAGCCTACCAGAGCGAGATGAAGAGGATGATCAAACCCTGCCCACGCTAGAATCTCATTCTCGCTCTCGCTCTCGCTCAAGGGAACGATATCAGAAACCTGGATCCAAATCGAGGAATTCGTCGGTCTCTAGTCGATCCTCCGACTTGAATTCTCTCGAAGCTGAGCTTTTAGGGCGACCAGATAAGAGGTCCTCTGCAGAACCGAGCCCCCGTCAACGGCGGGATAGCTTGACGATACCAAAGATGCAACGACGCCGCCAACCGAATGCAGATTCTGCATATAGGTAAGAGCTGAGAACTTGCTCCAAGGGTTGACATGATATGAGTCCTAACATGAATGTAGTCGCCGCTGGTGATGCACCTTGCCATTTACCCGAATGCCAACTGTAGCAAAGAGCAACATGCCTATCGGCTCATTTGTAACTGCCCATCTCCTTTCTAACCTGAAATTAGAGACATCTCTTCTCAATTTCAACGGAAATAAGGCATGCTTATAGTCTTTAGAAACTCTACCTCGTACCATTTCCAGAGATACGCCGTATTTTCTTCCTCCTTTTTACTTCCAGATCTGCATAGCAATATGGACTTTTTTCAGAATAGCCGCGATGAAGTATTGCTGGCTTCTATTTTCTTTTCGTATTACTACTAGTAAGGCTACTTATTAGTTTGCATGGTTGGCGTTTTGTTAGACTCTACGAGGTATGAGTGAGTTATTATCGAATCTTTTCTTTTTCTTCTTCTTCTTTTTTTTTCACAAGAAGCCTCGAAACCTTTGTTCTGTAGAAAATCTGGTCCTGGATATGGATATATGTTGTCTCGTTAAACTAGAGAAAAGTGCAACACTTGTTTGAAGATACTTGAAACCTTGCCAATGTCTTTGCTCTGTTTCATGTTAATTTGTACGCTCTATCTTAAGCTTGTGATTGACTGCCACAATTTGTTCTTCATGAACATGTGTTGGGAACACGCCTAGCCAAAGCTCTTGATTCAAGATTGTTCAGAGTCGTAGACTCACAGGCCACTCTACTTGAGTTTGTTTGTAAGGTCCAAATATAATGTATGGAAACACAAAAAGTATAATTTAAAAGGTTATATCGAGATGAAGACAGATGATTCTGTAACTACTAATATTGTCATGGAGCTCTTGCCTACACCGCTACCCTGCATTCTAGGCCCAGCTATGAGCGAGTTGTACATGGAACAGCAACCTGGTCTCCTCTTAGCGTCGATCAATAACATCCGATGAAAAAATGGGAAAATCTGGTTGGATAGGACAGCTCCATTGAAATATCTGCATGTCGCGTGATGCCGATGCGAGAGATGGCTCACTTGCCACACCCGATGCGGCAATGCGCAATACAGCACTCTTCTCACGCCTTCGTGCCTGGAACAGCCGCCGCTATGGGGCATTGTAGTATTTCACAAGTACTAGTACGTACATACATGTATGTAGCATGTAATAGCTGCATTGCAGCAGTCCATGCAGGAGGCCCTTGAAAAAAATGCTGCCACACCGGACATACAGATGCTTGGCATTTATTGGTGAAACCAAAAAAGCTTTTTTGCGGTTGAGTCAGTGATCGGCAGTTGAGAGCCGCTATTCTGGTCAAGGGTCGGTGTTTAGGCACAGATGCAGGCTGGGGGGTGGTTTTTAGGCCCGGCATTAGGGTCGTATTCCAGGGGGGGGATTTCATATTGGATCAATTTTGAGCGCTAGAGGGTGCAGTAGCTCCCGCTTTATGTTACAGCACGCCGTTGCGTCTCTCGGGTTTCTGGTTGTCGCAGCGTTTCATTGATATGTGGATGCCTGAAGGGGCGAGCTTACTGGATATTCTTTTTTTATAGCAAGAATACATGTAGATACATGTCTGTTTCTTTGAACCGTTTGGGATAGGCTGTATGACGAGAATAGCTAGCCCGAGAGAGGTAGGACTGCAACACAGCTATTAGAGTTTACTATTCACTGGACTTTACTTGACTGTGCCCTATCGTTGACAGTTTTTACAAGTCTTGACACAATTTGACCCAATAGTTAATTTGCTAGGCGCCTCAGCTATTATTGCTACTGCTATGGTTCGTGGTTGTATATAAAGACGCTCCTATAAAAAAGACTTCATCAAAACCAAATGTCGCTTCAAATCAACACAGCTCGCTATCTGATGAGAAAGACAAACAAAAAGAAGGAAAAAAGAGCATATATGGGAAATAATACACGTCGGGCCAATAAAATGCAGGTACAAAAATGGACAAGCGCGGCAGTTGCCCCAAGACGCTCGGTACCTGAGGCAGACAGATAATGCACCAGCCACGTTTCTCGAAGGGCTTCGTCTAAACATCGCATCAGCTTCGACAATCACACAATGAGATACTCAAAGCCTCTCTCCTTCAAGCCCTGCAGCCAGTTGGAGTTGATCTCGCCATTGGAGCCCTGGGTGTCTTGCAGCTCCCAAGCCGCTTTCAACAGCTCAATGGCTGTGAACAGATAGCCCCAAGGGCAAGTCTCCCAGATGCCCAACAGACGCTTCATCGCCCACGTGCGCTTCTCGGTATCACGAGTTTCTGCTCCGGCAATAAAGGTAGGCCAAGACGTGGCCTTGTAGTACGGATCATCCACACTAATCTGACCCAGATTGCCAAGAATGTCCCCAACGAGGAATTCGGTATCCACAGGGCGGACGGCCCGCACCAGCGGCAATGCCTGCAGGATGTACAAGCAGACGGCGGACCTATGCGCAGAAGCAATGTGTATGCGGCTCTCAATATCCTGGACCTGGGGGTTTTGCCGCAGTTTGTCAGCCCAAGCGGGTATATCAAATGCAAGCGCCTCATCAATAAGCGTAAGGGCCTCGTTCGCGGCGGACAATGACCAATCGGTGAAGGGTGTTTCGTAAGAAAGCTTGGATGCCACTAGAATGATGCGAAGGATCTCCGGAGGACATGAGAGGTAACTATTAACTTCGACGCGCTTCATGACCGGCAATAATTCGAAAGCGTAACGTGCGATATTGGCGGCAAGACTACCCGAGGCAAGCGTTGATCCCAATATGTGGTATCTGTGGATTAGTGAAGCAAACAGTGTCAGCCGTGTTCTGCACAAAAATCCAGGATGCAGTGATTTGTTCGCTGGCATCCTGGTGAGACCAGACAGCCATCACTCACATGAAACAATCAGCCACAACGCAGTCACGCAACATCCTATTGGCCTCGCTTCCACCGGCTCCTTGTGTGAGTAATGCCAGAATATTGCTTGCCCCCTCCAGATGCGTCCTCCACCCCTTTGCATCATTCTTTTCCAGGTCGATCAAGTCAAATTTGATGAAGAAATGCATGGCGGCAAGAGCAACTTCACTTCCTCCAGGATCCAAGGAGTCGAGCACCTCTTGCAGGTGGCCCATGGCCTTTTGCTTCGCAGTCAAGGCATCGATTAGTGCTTGCCTGGAAACCAGGTCTTTAGATCGCAGCTGGGCGAGATACCCCCCAGGATCAGTAAGACCAGTGGGAATGGCAGTGATTGGGCGAAAGATGTTGGCCCAGTGTATCGCTGAAGTGGCAACGAGGATTTGAAGCAGCAGAGGATGTCGGTTGGTCAACGGGATAAGATCTCGAAAAGGATTGACCCCTGGCCCGTCTCGGGCCACCAAGTCTTTACAGACACGATCGGCAACTTGGGATGCATTAGCACAAAATCTCGCTCCAGTTTTCAACCTACTAGCCTGTATCGTCTCGGGTCTGGAGGTCTCTTACAGTGAAATAGATAGTATCGCGAGTTGCGATCGAGGTCCTGGAAAATGGGATCTGTCAGGCTGCCAAGTGCTGCCGGCCTCCACTTCTGAAGTTCCAGCGGTGATTCCTGGATTGGACTTGAGGCTGCATCTCTTGTTGGCTCCGGTGTAGCCGACACCGCTGCGGCGCTCCTGTTGCGTTTAAGGAGCGGCGAGGGGCGGCGAATAACCGGGATAGATCTGCCTTCGCTGACGGATGCATCATGCGCTGCTTGGCTACCGGGATCAACACCATCGGGGCGGTGGCTAGACGCTGGATCCGGGAACAGCGGAAAATAGCTGTTTGTGACTGACGACGAGACCTGTCCAGAGCCTGAGCTGAGAGGCCCGCCAAGTGGCGTCCTGCGACTTGGTGATGGCTTCGGATTGCCATGAGCATCAATCGCCTCGGCCCAGATAAAGACCTTGCCGTATCCAAGGCACTCCTGCCCTGAGACCGCACATTTGTGGCAGGTCGGCCACGAGCGATCGCAGCGCAGTCGTCGACGGCGGCAGTTGTGACACGGCTTGCTATTGCTTGGCATATATGCCGATAAGGAGTGGTCCGGTGGCGGAAACGGTGGATGAACTTGTTCAAGCTGATATCGAACAAAGAGCCTTTGTCCTGCCTCACTCACTCGCTCGCTCGCGTTTGGTCGGTCTAGCAGCGGTCTAGCGACGCGCAACCAGGCCAGCGGACGAGAGCAGCAGTGGTGGAGAGAGTCGTTCTCGCTAGGCGGGCCTTGTTACGCCGTTGGTGGCATGAACATGGCGAGAGTCTCGGGCTGTCTCCAGAATATGATCTCCGTACGCTTAGCAAGAACACGCGCGCACGTGGGCAAAGGGGCAGAGGCGGCGCCGGCACAGATGATGCCTGGAGAGCTCCATGATTCTGAGGCAGTCCTTGAAGGCAGCGTGATGTGGCACGCCATCAATCCAGCCAGTCGCTATGCGCCGGGCAAAGCATGCGGCCCACCATTATCGCTAGTTGCTGGACTCCATCTCCAAGCATTCCCCTCCTCCTGGTTCTCCAATGGCCCACGCCGCCGCCCCCGAGCCTAGCCAAGGGCCATAACACAGACAAGCTTTCTCATTGCGCACAAGCGCACCTAAACGGGAAAGCTCTTGACATTCTCTGCGTCCGATGCGCGGCGACCGCTACGCGGGACCTGCAGGACTGGTCAGCGTTGGAAACCACCCTTGTCCTAGGTCCCGAAGCTTGTTGCCGGATATTGTCCATCCAGAGGTCACACAGGCGCCCAATACGGAAATCCCTTTACCTTTGGTGCAGCGCCTTGATATCGGATGCAGGATGGGATTGAGACTTGCAAAGAGGCAACACACGATGCCGCTGCTGGCCTTTACGACTAATGATTAGTCTTCCCACGATTCAGCTGTTCAACTGAGTGAAAGATGTATTCAGCAGTCACGCTGAGCTTTCAGTTGGTACTAGTAATATTACCCAGTTAACAAAATTCTCCGTATATACCCTGCAAACTCTGTCAACTCTGTTATGACCGCCCAGGTACGGTAACGATCTCCAGCGAATTGGCGGGAGCTGGAAAAGTAACTGTAAGAAAATTTTTTCTATTCTTTTCTTCTGGATCGGAAGAAGAAGCAGCGAAAAGGACGCCATGCCGGCGGCTCCTGAGTCCCGTATCCGTCCATGCCGCCAAAACAGACTGACCCCTGCAAAATAGTCACGATGTCTTCACAAACTAGCTTCTACAGACCCATTTGGGCTGCTGCTACCGGGATTAACAATTGCCCAACTCTTATCATCCCCACCGGCACTTAATTTGCGTTGGTTCTGGAACGAGGTCCATGACACATTGAAATCTTTGCTCGACTCGGTATCGTATGGCACGACAATGCGAAAGAGCCATGAGCATCGCGAAGATGGGATTTGGAACCATGGGTGGCTGCTCTACCGTTCACTCGGCTTTCCTCCCGGGCAGAATAGAGTGGACCCCTTGTCAGATCTATAGACTCTATTATTGTACTGGACTTCCCCAAATGGGAAACCTCCAGACAACTTTTGCGTTTCTTACCATTGTGGCTGGAGGGAGCGTGACGAGGTGTGAGAATTTGCAGGCTCATGGAAAGCAAAGCTACGCGGACCGACAACGGAATGTTGTTAATGAGACTGCCCACACCATGGCACTGGCCGGTAGATGACGATGGCGCATAGCTAAGGCGTATCATTTGGCAGAACATGATTCGGGGCGTGTAAATTGTCCTTGGTGTCGGCCCCATGTCCGTACGAAGGCGAGAAGACTATAAAAGAGGATGATGGCTCTTGGTTCAAAGCTCGAGACACTGGTATTACTGTCAGTGGACGGATATACTCTGCTAGAGAGTGCTTGAATAGCTCTTGGCTTGCACTTCTTGAGTGTATCATACTCTTTTCTACCCCCGTCTATCTGCTCGTCTTGTTGCAATGGCAGAAAAGGATAGCAAGCCTGTCCAAGATGCCGTCGTCCTTGTTGCAGAGACCGACGATGAGCTTTCTCAAACCATCGACGTTGAGAAGCTAGGAAGACAGCGTCCTGCGGCGTTTTCTTCTGCTTGGATGGAAATTGCCTTTGTCGTTTCCATCTTGGGCTCCCTTTCTATGGCGGTGGGTCATCTATCATCAACAAATGCGGGCAAGACAAGTCACATTCCTCAGTTCACGAGGAGCTTGCGCATGTCTTGCGATCTTCTGCAGCCCTATACAGCAAGTACGGAGAGCTAATCAGTGCCTCGTTCATTTAGGACTTTGTCATTAGTGGTTTCCAAGTCGTTCTGCCTAACTTGGTTGAGCCACTCGACATCCCCCTCGAAGCGCAAACATGGCCCTCGAGCGTCTTGACTCTGACGGCGGGTGCATTCCTGTTCCCCCTTGGGCGGCTGGCGGACATGTATGGAGGATATCTGCTTTTCAACGGAGGTATAGCGTGGTTCGCCGTGTGGTCTATCATTGGTGGCTTCACCCGCAACTTCATCATGCTGGTCATCTGCCGTGCTATGCTGGGCATTGGCGCCGCGGCGTTCCTCCCTGCTGGCATTTCCCTGCTTGGTCGGATCTACAGGCCTGGGCCGAGGAAGAACATTGTGTTTAGTCTGTATGGCGCTCTTGCTCCATTGGGCTTCTTTGCGGGTATCATCGTCGGTGGCATGGCTCAGGACTTGCTCTCCTGGCGATGGTTCTTCTGGCTGGGCGGCATACTGTCAGCTGTTTTTGGAGTGGGGACAATTTTGACAGCTCCCCGCGACTATGAGGAGGCACGAAAGATGAATGTCAAGATGGACTGGTGGGGAGTGTTTACGACTGTGCCGGGGTTGATGCTGCTTATTTACGCGTTGACGGACAGCGCTAATGCTCCTGGTGGATGGGCCTCACCTCGGATTTTGGTGACGCTTATTCTTGGTCTCATCTTCCTTGGAGCGGCTGTGTATGTTGAAGGCTGGGTTGCCGAGTCACCTCTTATTCCGGCAGATATCTTTCGCGTCAAGTGCATGAAGAGAATGCTGCTCTGCCTCTTTATCACATGGGGCGTGTTCAATATTTATCTCTTCTACGCCAATTTTTAGTGAGTTTCTTCTTTGTAACGCTTTATATATATATGCGTTAGAACTAACGAGTGTAACAGCATCGAGACGATTTTGAAGAAATCTCCACTGATTACTGCGGTTTACTTTGCCCCCTGGGCAGCAGGCGGCCTGGTTTTGGCTACAACAAGCGGCCTCATCCTTCACATGCTTTCCGGCAAAGTGCTCATCATCATCTCCGGCATCTCAAAAGTTATTGCAGTGCTCATGTTTGCACTTATTCCCGATAATCCCAACTACTGGGCGTGGATCTTCCCGGCTATGCTTTGCGAGGCCGCCTGTGTTGATGTCCTGTGGACTGTAAGTAACGTCTTTTTGACGACTAGCCTGCCAAAGAACCGTCAAGGATTAGCTGGTGCACTCATCAGTGTGATGCTCTTCCTTGGAGGAGCCTTTTTCTTGGCTATTGCAGATGTCGCCAAGGCACAGTTTGTGTTGAACGGGATGGATCTCAAGCATCAGTACAAGAGTGTCTTTTGGATCGGCGTGGGGCTTGCAGGATTGGCCCTTGCCATCTGCTTCTTCATGGACTTGGACAAGGCCGCTGGTGACCTGACAGTTGATGAAAAAGAAATTCGGAAACTGAGCAATGCCTCTTCGGAAGTGTCGTCGGTTGCTGAATCTGCTACTGGCGGCGCTCGAGTTGAGCCGATGATGGGCGTGGTTGTTGATTCCACTGAACAGACTGGCAATGAAGAGAAGGAAAGTAAGGTTGCTGCCTGATGTATGGGGTTATTAAAAAAATTGAGATTTGAAAGGGATAGCATAGCGTGGATTTGATGGAGAGCGAGGCGTTTGGATACTAAAAATTGGGAGCGTTTTGTATAGGATTTATGGATAAGATGGAAATTTACGGTCGCTAAAGAACATTGGATGTTGGAAATAGCATTTCAGAGTGAGAGTTTTATTTATTAGAAATTGATACTTGAATGATTAAGATTGTTCTATTGGAAATAACACAGCGGCGTGAATGAAATAGAATGAATTTTACAACACTCTTTATAGGACATTGATGCTGGATATTGATGGAAATGTGTTGCCGAAAGAATAGATTCAATTTTAGGCTTAATAGAAGTGCACCATGACATAGCTCTTGTCCGCTTGGCTATAACTTTGCTAATAGAGTTTGAAGTTTCGCTTATCATCTATGATGTTGGGGATGGTCTTTGAAGCTTTCAGCAATGTTGGTTACTTTATATACTATAATAATTTACCTACTAGTATCGCTTAATAGCCCGCTTGGCTCATCGGTAGAGCGTGTCACTAGTAATGACAAGGTGATCAGTTCGACTCTGATAGTGGGCATTCTTTTTATAGTTGTTTGCGCCTTGTATTCTTTGCTACATCTCTGAAATGACAAGGGTTAGTTCAACTTTAATAGTGGGCATTCTTTTTCGCTTTTTTTTGTGTATTCATCCATTAAAGAATTATTAGTATCAGAGAGTAAATTGTTTATTTCAGTAGGTTTACTGGCGTTTGGTGTCTCGAGATAATTTTGTTCTAAACTTTGCACGCAGTAGATAAGGGCATATCTAGTCTATATGCTTGACTCTTCTGCCCGCTCCAATGACTTGCCACTCTTTGCTATGATCACGGCCCTGCTTATCTGTCATTTATATCTCGCTTTGGCTGACACAAATGATACCATGCCTACTGCTCAAGAGAGTCTCAACAAATTTAATTTGAACGCTAGAGTTAGTTCGTAACATATCTCATAATTTTAATAGCTTAGCAATGTCTTGCAGTGCTATCTAGTTGTTCCCAGTATACCTGCTTGAGATGGCGCTGACAATAGAGCCTGGCTTTGAATCAATTGTCCCTTTGAAGACTTGTGATTTACTATTTTACGAGAAGATTCATCTTTTGACACATTTTGGAAGATTAGCAGTCGGATTGCGGTTGACGCGAAAAGTCTCATCTCGCACAGGGATACACAAGTGCCGCTCTGCTTTCAAGCTGAAGATTATAATTCTCTGTAAGCGAAATTTCTACCCAATCTACTGAGCGATCCAGCTCAAGTAGGAGTGAAAGTCACGTTTATTTTCGGACCTCGCTAAGAGATTGATTCATAAAAGCAACACGTTTTAATACCAAGTACTCGAAACAAAAGACCGTATGACCAGAGTCTGATCTATTGTGGTTATACAACACTTTTACTTCTTTTGTAAGCCACAAACAATGCTAGTTAAGATCCCAAAGTTTATCTACTTATATCCTACTCTATGGAATCAGCTTTGAGTGATGGAAAGACTATATACAAACTATATGACCATTGTAATCATTGATTGTCTTCCATGACCGTTGATATATCCCAGAGGACGATATTATTATCCCATGACCCTGATGCCATTAGCTTTGAGTTATGTGAAAAAGCTATTGAATACACTCTGCTGCTGTGGCCTTTAAGCGTTTGTTGACATCTACCCGTTGCTATGTCCCAGAGCTTAACGGTTCGATCATCTGATCCTGATGCTAATAGCCTTGAATTATGTGAAAAGGCCACTGAATTAACATCATCAGCGTGACCTACGAGTGACCTTCGACATTTACCCGTCTCTATATCCCAGAGCCGGACAGTGTAGTCCCACGACCCCGATGCTATTAGTTTCGAGTTATGTGAGAAAGCTACCGAATAAACTCTGCTAATATGACCTCTCATCGTCTGTTGGCATATACCCGTTGCTATATCCCAGACTTTGATGGTCTTATCATCTGAGCCTGATGCTAGTAGCTTTGAATCATACGAAAAGGCCACTGAATTAACATTGTCTCTGTGGCCCTTGAACGTCTGTCGGCATTTGCCTGTTGCTGTATCCCAGAGCTTGATAGTATTGTCCCATGACCCTGATGCTACTAGCGTCGAGTCAGAGGAGAAAGCTACTGAGCGGACTGAACCGCTGTGACCCTCAAAGGTCTGTTGGCATTTTCCGGTTGCTATATCCCAAAGTTTGGCAGCTCGGTTTTGTGACCCTGACGCTACTAGCTTTGAGTCGTAGGATAATGCCACTGAATAGACGGAGTTCCTGTGGCTTGTGAGCGTTTGTTTGCATTCACCTGTTGCTGTATCCCAGAGCTTGACAGTGTTATCCCATGATCCTGACGCTACAAGCATCGAGTCATCTGAAAATGCCACTGAGTAGACACATCCGGCATGGCCCTTGAATGTTTGCTGGTAAAAAGGGCTCATCACTGCCCCCTTCTTAAGCAGTAAACGCACGGCATCCTGATGTCCCTTCACAGCAGCCACTTGTATCGCTGTCTGGCTGTTGCTGTCTCTGCAGTTGACTTGCACTTTACCCACATCGATCAATAATCCAAGTATATCAACGTATCCCTTACTTGCAGCTGCATGCAGTGGTTGCCATCTATCCTCCCTCGAAATGGTGGCATCGGTACCTCCGCAAAGAAGTAATTCAACAATCTTGGCATAGCCATCTTCGACAGCCCATCGAAACAGTACCGAATCTCTGATCTTTTCTAATTCGTATTCATCATTGTAACCATCCATCCGACGGAGCTTGTCTAATTTGATTTGCGTATATATCCATTGCTTGGACAGCTGGTCTGGTTTCCCCTCGGCTTCTGTTTGCATTTGAGATAGATCCAACTTTTTCCCAGCCATTTGGATTTCTTCGTTTATCAATTTTTCTTTTTCCATTTGAAGTTTTCTCAGTTGCTCATCTATGTTGTCTTTACGGACTTTGATTTGATTCAATCGGATGTTGATGGCTTCCGCTTCTTGGGACAGTCGTTGCCGCTCCTTGAGATTTTGTTCGTTTTCTCTAATCATTTGTATAGACTCCCGCATGAGATTGAACTTTTGAAGTTTTATCCTTGCAGCATCAGCTAGAATTTCTAGCTGCGTCTGGTTGTCTGCGTCGAGTAGCCGCACGATTGTCTCATGTCCGCTCATAGCGGCCCACGAAAGTGGTGTCAGACTTGATTGATCTTTCGCCTTGGAGTCGGCGCCCTCATTAAGCAGTAATTGCACGACAGCCTCATGGCCATTCTCAGCAGCCCACGATAGCGGTGTCCGATCATAGCTATCCTTGAGATCTGGAAAACTTGAGTTGAGCAGGGCTGCGACAGCTTTCTCGATTCCAAAGTACGCTGCCAAGTGAAGTCCGCTCGTATTCTTCGGAAACTCTTGGCTGTAGCCAGGCTTTCCCGATTCTTTGACGACGAATAGTGCTTGGCTCGAAGCTTCCACTTTTGCCTCGCTATTGAGAAATTCCAGAACCAGTGGGTCGAGAACCTCTGGCTTCCGAGCGTGATGGCCCCAATGATGGGCCGCATAATCATAGAGCTGATTTGACTGCAACCGCATTTCGAACGCGGTATCTGTTGAGGAAAATCCAGTTTCGAAGACGTCAAATGAGAGATAAGTGATGCAAGCCTGTGTAATGTCGTTTCCGGCATCTGGAAACCATTGGCCTTGCGTCTGTTCAAAGTATTCCTGTGCTGTATAATGGAATAGCCGAATGGTATTGCTGTCCTCGTCAAGCGTGATCAAGCCAGCGCAAACTGATATTAGATCGTGGATCTGTGGAAGATATTCTTCATTGAATCTACTCTCGCCAACCTCGACGGCAAGAGCATGCTGAAGTTCCGATATAAACAAGGGCCGTTTGACGCAAGTGACCCATGATAGAACAGACTTGGCAAATTTGACAGATTTTGGGCCTTGATGCTCTACCCTCTTCATAATTCCCTGGTATGCAAAGTAATACGCTTGCGAGCCCCTGGGAAGGCTTTGTAGTCTTTCTTTGACTTCTTTGGGTAATTTTGCATCCAAGAGGGAATCTAAATCCAGCTTTGCTAGAAGGAACCTGGACACCGGATTAGCTGATGTAGTTTGCGCTAATCGAGTATACGTACATGCCATCAGCGGCTTTTGCTATTCCCGTAGAGGCTTCTGCTCGCATCTTGAGTAAGATGCTTGATCTTCCCTGCAAAATCTGACTGTTTACGTATGTGCGTATGTCATCATCGCTTGCACGTATCTCTAGCCAAGTGCTCTTGTCAAATCTGTCCGTGATATCTGTGATGGGCCTCGAAGTCGCTAATATATTTGCTCCACACTGTTGAAGGACAAAAAGGCCCTCTATAAATCTCATTCGGCAGTTGTTGGACTCTTGACATTCGTCGAGGGCGTCCACAACGATGAATACGCGTTCGTAGCTTATTCTGATTATGGATTGGAGAACTTTCCACATCTTCTCAAACGGGGGGCGCCCTCCCTTTCCCTTATAATCCTGATAGAGGACCTTCAAGCTTGCGGGTAAATTGGATAGGTCTTCAGACAATTGCTTTAGCAGGACTGCGAACAAGTCCTCGACCCAATGCTCTTCTTGTTGCCAAAAATTGAAATATATATAAGCAATTCCCACTTTAGGATCGTGTACGAACTGTGAAGAAAGATTTTGCACAACAAGAGCTGTGATGATTGTTTTTCCTGCTCCAGGTATTCCTGGACAGAATAATACCTCTTTTTTGGTCTCGATCCATGTCTTATACTTGGCGGAGTCTAGAAGCCATTGGCCGGTTCCCTTTTCATGCATTTTGACATATCTATCTTGTTGGGCACGGTAATCACTCGGCGTAAGCCAGTTGAGGACTTTTTCTCTTTCGCTAATTTCGGACATTGAGATAAACTGCTGAACAACTACACTAGGTTAATTAATAGCTTAAAGCTGATCAAGGAGTTGACTGACTGTCGTCCAGCACCTCCTTTGCCGAAGGCTGTCTTTCAACTTCAGCTGGTAATACATGCTGCAAAAGCTCCTTCGCGCAGGCTGCTGCCATGGCAGCCGCATGTTCCTGCCAACTATCATTCTTGTGCGTATCAGCGTAGTCGCTGATTCCACGAATGACGAGGCAAGGGAAATTGTTCATCAGTCCTGCTGCTTCCATCTCGATGCAAAGAGCTTCATTGTCAAAGTACTTGTTCAGGCTATTCCTGAAAACACCATCCTTGACAACCACGCTGCCAGATACAATCAGGCCATGGTGCACGCGAGTTTCCCTGGGACTTCTTTTCACAACCTTCTCGGGATTGCAGTTTTTGCAATTCCTTCCTTCCTCTTCGCCGTCCTCATCATCATCATGTTTCTTCGCCTTGACATGGTTGTAGTCTGCTTTGAATAACACGTCCTTGAGTGATTCTGACCGTAAGTACTTTGGTGACAACCTTGGCCATTTCTCTTTGAGCGTCTCGAGATATTCGAACATTCTAGGCTCATTCATCTCATGATACGATTCTAGGGTTGTCAAAGCCGTAAGAAGCAAGGTGGGCGGGTTATTCAGCGATCCTGTTCGTTGGAATCGGTCACTTTCTGCCTTGCCCATATCCCACTGGACCACGCCAGGGTATTTCCCCGTGGGCGCGCTGATCACGACATCACCAAGCCTAACTTTGGCAGGAATGCCGCCGCCGATACCGACCATGAAGCCGAATTTGATACGTGGAAAAGTAGACACCATCCAAGTGGCAACAGTCGCTGCAGAGTAGTTGCCCGTCTGTCCTTTGGGCAGACAAGCAATGACAACATTGTGATCGCCAATGGACCCGAGACTATAACTGTTGGGGTCGTTCGCAGGCTTCTGAACGGCGGCATGTAGTTCATCCAGCATGGCGATGGCCGCCGTCTGCTCTTTGGGCAACGCGCAGACCCATCCAACGGTGTATGCGTCGCGGGACTTGACTTTTGGCTCGGCCTTGGGCTTGTTGGTTGCCATGGTAAATGTTCAAAAATGTATAATATGAAGAAATATAATACCAAATGTGATGATATTTAACTGGCCGTCTATAAGATCTCCCAAGAAGTAGGAAAGCATGAGACTGCTACAAAGATGTCTATTTAGAATACCAGTGGAGTTACTGCTATATACATCGTCTCCAGACACCCAAATCGTTTCTGCACGCGAGAACATGTTTAGGTTCAATTACTATCAGAGGTTGCGGCCTGGCCACTGCCCAATCTGTCGCCTGGTCATGTGGCTTAAATTTCCTACCCAACTGCATATATAGCCTTGGGGGCTTTTATTGTCGCATTGCATATAAGTATATGCAGAAGCCGATACGAAACAAAACGTGGACCAATGTGGTTTCCTTTCGGTGACGTTGTGGGGTTCGCACGTAAAGTCAGGCCTCAATGCCTTTGCATGCTTATCGGATGATGTTTCTTTTAGGGCGGATAATATGTAAAATTTTAAGCAGCTAGATTGTAAGTAAAGTCTTGGCAGTGGTCTTGATACATCTCTAAACCAATCGTTACCACGATGTGTTACAGCTGGAATTGACCGCTATAGCCAATATCCATCATCGCTACCCTTCCCTGGATTGTTGGGAAAGGAATCATGCTTAAACAGGCCGAACCTCTGGTGTATGCAATAGCCCGTTCCACATTGTGTCCGAATCAAGGGATTGTCTTCATTTTTTTCAGTGAAAATTATTTAAGCTGTCCGACCAAACAATTCGCATGAAATCGTGGGAGTTTCAACTTTAATGATATCCATAACTCTCTTGGCCATTGATGGGGCTATTGGACCTAACTGTGGTGACTTGAACAAGTACTCGATACTAAATTTACCCTCCAGGTATTGTGAAACTAGATTCCGGAAAGAACGTCAAGCGGCAACATCTGATCTGGGTAGGAGAGATCTTCAATGGATATTGCATTCTACCTCATGTCCCTACTAGATGCTGTTATGTGTACTTATTGTGCCCACAAAGAATCCCCTTCTTTTTATGCGCTCCTTCGGGAAACCATCCATGTCTCGCGCTTCCCATGACAAAGACTTCAGAGTTGGACATGGCGATTTATCTCCGAATCGATGTGTGGCTTGGACTTCATAGTCGCAGAGCAGGCACTAAAGGAGTGAAACCACTGTATGAATGCATTGTTCGGCGACCAAAGGAAATATAATATTCGGATTATCTAGTGAATGAGTCCGTCGTAGGCTATTTGGAGTTTTGTAGTCTTCAAAGAAGCATTTGGACGGAAAGATATCGTCAGAAACGTGACCCCTATATATGTTAGCTAAGAAATGTCAACGATTTTGCGGTCTTACAACCATACCCACTGTAATAGATACTTTCGAGACAGTGGCCCCGAGTTGTACGGGCGATTGAAGTGCTGAAATTGATTTTTTTTCTAGCCATTTAGGAGCAGGTAGGCAAAGGTTTTCGTGGTCAGTGCCTGTAACCCTGATAATGGTGGTATCTGCAGCCTTGAAAGAGGCTTGTTCGATAATCGCGCTTGATGGAACGGTGATCACTGCAAGCGCGCTTGGGATTCTTCATTTGGACGTTCCTCTTCCCGCTGCTTAGTTGTATTTTCCCGAGTGTTGGGAAGCCCTTCTTTCGAGTTCCATTTTTCAAGCCCCGCTAAGACATAATCTCTGAAGCCATTGATAATTTTGTTCAAAATGGACTTGAATTTGGCGACGGCTTTTTTATAGCGGAATCGTACGCCATGTTCGCGGATCCCAATGTATTCAATCCATAATCCTTCTAAGATTTCTCTGAAACTAAAAATTTTGTAATATAGAGGGTTCGCCGGATCATCTTGAGGGCTGAGCGTTGATTTTTCATCTATTTTCTCTAAGAGCACTTTTGCGGATATTAGTAACTGAAAATATAGTATTGGCCCGAACTTACTTGGGTCCAAGCATTGTGAAAGACATTCAGCCAAGGCCTCGAGAAGATAAGTAATGTGTTCTCTCAACTCTGTCCTTCGACGCACCCTATAGTCCAATGAAGATTGGCCCGAGACGGAAGCGTTGAGGCCCAGAGACCAAGAGTTGAATTCAGCTTGTCCAATCTCTAGCCATTCTTGACTTTTGAGCTTTGGATGTGCGCAGCATGCATGAAACTTGATTTTGCATATCTCAGTTCTATCATGAATTCCGCTGCCCGAAAGATTCGAATTGCAGGGCATGTTTTGTGTCGATGCTGCAGAAAGATGACGGAAGAAGCAAATCATGTCCTGCGCAATATTGGTGGCACGAACCAGGATGGAAATGGACTGGAACAGATGGTCTTGATATAGAATGCCACGACTGGGCTCCGCATGAAGAGCGTTCGATAGATGAAAAAGAGGATAGGATAGCAGCTGGGCTTAAAAAAGTAACTGTAGTCATCTTCGCCCCGGTAGTACAAACTTGAAAGGATTTTCATGCATAGCCGCCTTAGTAAAACTCGGATGAATGGATCCTACCTACTCCGGCCACGCAGTCACAACATGAGCTTGTTTCTGAATGTCTGACAAATGAGGGGGTCGGGCATATGGCGTTCTACAGAGCGTATTTTATTCTCGCCAAGAGACAGGATTTCCCGACTGCCTCTGAGGAATGAAGGAGGCAGTGCAAGCTGTGTAATCGCGGACCTCGATTTGTCATTCTTGTTTGCTGAATAGCTGATTGTTTAGATAGTACTTGTGTATGCACAGAATGGATGATGATGATAAAATACTATTAATAGCCAGCAGCGCCCAATTCCACCGAACATCTACAGAAAGACCACAGGCTAAAACGAACTCTGAGGCTTGAACACAGCCCGCACGCTCTGTGACCGATCTTGTTCCTACATTGTGTTATATCAAAATACAATGGATAAGTGCTGGTTCGTCCTTAAGCAGGAGCATTATCCACCTCCTCACCTTCCAGAAAGCGGCATTGGCGTCGCAAATGGGGCGATCTGCTTGGGACATATCGTCCCGGATGCCACCAATCTAGACAATGTTATCAACCGGGACGAAGAGGGCATAACATTCACGCCAGCCGTTCCAATCTATCACACAGCATCCTGGGGGCTGGACTGGAAACGAGACACGGGCCAGGAGGCTGCATCGGCTGCGAGTATGACTACTCCAACGGGAGCTGGGCTGCCAGTTTCTGTGGAACAGCAGACTAAAACCGCTTTCGCGCACACTGAGAAGAATCATAAAGAGTTTGACACTTTGGATCGATATATTATTCAGGTGGATCGAAGTTTCATAAGAAATATCCTCGAAGATAGGGAGGTGGTTGAACATATCGAACGAACCAAGGGTATTCGGCTGCTAGGCGGCCAATGGAGCGTTTTCATGATTACAGGCATTATTGTTGCGAGAGGTGGCAAGGGAAAATTTGGAGAGAACAAAATATTTGAAGTGGCGTCCTCAACCAAAGCGTAAGTCCATCATCTTTGCATAGAGGGGCCTCTTATGGATAATAAGCTAACTCATGGTGAATAAGAAACATGGCAAATGCGGCGTCAGCTACCGCAGCAGGGTACTTTTCAAAGAAAAATAATAGCTATTTATCGGCACAGAAGGCCAGTGATTTCGTTTGGGCCGTAAGGCTCACGAAAATCTGGAAAGGCGTCATGGACAAACGTTGGGAGTTCAGAGTAATGAGTAAAGGGGCAACTTTCTCTTTGGATAATGAGAGGGCATGGAGGGACGAAATTCAATATGCACTGTCGCAAGAACTATCCAATCATGGGGCATTTCAGACTATGGAACTATCTGATGAAGAGGGCATGATTGTATACTAGTGTTTTCATACGTTGAACGAAGGTATGATTGAATGGCGCCTGCAATGAGCGGCTGTATACAAATAAGTGACTGTACTCTTAGCTGTAACTCGCTTCTAGTTCCTACATGTACTTCACGTTTCAATGGTACTCGGCCAAAGTAACTGCCCATTGGATAGTGTTTAAGTGATTGTCGCGAATACGAGAGGTGCGTATACTTGGCCGAGCCGAACGCTGTTACCTTCTCTTGAATAGGCTCCGTACGCGATGAGGGCCGTGTAGAAGGACCGCTTATGGTTACATGTAATTAAATGTGCGGTTGCCTCGATTCATGTATGGTTGTACTTGTCTGCTTAATGCTTTGTATATAAAACAAGTGGAGGCTTTTGTCTTACTTACATGTACACCCAAAGAGCTATATTTAGTGATTTTCTGCAATTACGCGCCTCATATCGTCATAGGAAGAGATTAGAGGCTATACTGGCCGCATGTGTGTCACCAGAACCACTACTATACGATAATCTCGCGGTTGAGATGCGTGGCTTGCTTCTCGTTGTAACGAACAAGCCTGCTTGCAAGTACACAGGTAAGGAAAATGTAGTTCATCCCGTCGTCTTGGTATATGTACCAAGATGTTTCCAACTTCCGTTTTGAAGGACATGAGCACCTATCCTTTCACTCAATCTATACTCTGGTAGCAGCAAACCTCGAAAATTTGCAACCCACACATGCCCGCCGTACAAGATCCGAACCCCTTTATCAAGTGGTGACTCTTGGTCGCTACGCATTCCAGGACTCAAGGTCAAGAGCCAGAAGGGAGATGGAAAGAATCAAACCCTTCAAAAAACCATGGAGAGCCGTCAGAAAGTCACTAGGGAAGAAAAAGTCCACATCCCTGTCTAGTTTTGCACGAGAAGTCGCCTCTCAGCTTCGTCTTGAAGTCAAAGGATTGCTCAAGACGAACAGGAATGCTTCGATGCTCGTAATACTGAATAATAAACTAGCAGATTTTAAGACCAATTTGATGGCACTTGAAGATGCTATCAATAGTAATGATACCAACAACATCTTTAGAGTTCTCGATCTGCTTGAGCGCCTGTGCAGTGTAAGCTATTTCTATTTGATCCTGCCTTCATGCTATCCTGACGTCCAATTTTTGCGACTGCGTTTATACCAGAAGTTCCTGTCTAGCAGTGTTTCAAGATCCGAGTCAATCAATACTTCTCATGCTGACCTGATTTCAGTGGCCATACCAGTATTATCGGGTTGAGGATACAGATAGCTTCTCCCCACAATTATATCCTTCCCTCAATATGCTGATAAATGATGGAACTATTGTCAGACGCCCATTGGGGGTCTTCCTTGACGATTCCGAAGAAACGATGAACCAGCAGTTTTGGGTACAATTACTGAGTTCATTGAATGCTGCCGTCAATCAAGACGCGAGACCAATTCTCAAAGGTCCGAATCTGTTTGAGCTTGGGCAGTTGAGAAATACAATTGAGGTCTGCCAAGATAAGGAACATTTCCTTGTTAGCCTGCACAAGTCTCTTGCGGGGCTCTGTAATTGCTTCTGCAATGCGGCTTGCGATTTCATGGCTGCGAACCTCCATCTGTATCGCAATGATGAATCCTCACTTGGAACTGATAACACTTCCAAATTCAATTTGTTCTTTCAAGACCGCCACGATATTCGAAATTTGCAATCAATTTGCTTTTGGCGAGACATTGAGATATCAGCCGTTGAGAATCCAAGAGCATCTGACGGTATCTTTGAGGACCTAGAGCTTCTAACCGAGCACAATATTTGCCGATTTATCAAGAAAGCTCAAGACCGACAAACTCAAGTGCGGCTGATTCACTCAAATGGAGAGCTAAGAGTGAAAGAGGAAAGAGTCTCATCTATACGCTTCCTAACAAACGCCCCAAGCATATCCCTCGCCGATCTCTTACATTGTTCCAAATTACTGGATAAGAACAAAATGATTCTATCGTATCTCTTGGTAGAATCTGTTTGGCAGTATTATAACTGCGGCTGGGAAGACTGGAGCAACGAGACTATCCAGTTTATGTCGCAATCTATCGGAAATGAATCAGCAATGGTTTACGTCAATCAACTTTTTCTTCATGTTAGATTCTACAAGAGAGTGCCTCAAAAAGCCAACGCTAGCACTCTTACAGCAGATGAGGAGAGCGTGGGGCAAAGAACTCTGCATAATTCACGGTCAGCCTTCGAAGTGATAGGCCATCGATACCCAAAGATCTTTGCCCTTGGCATCATGTTACTCGAGATACAGCTGGGTAAAAAGCTCCAATCTTTCAGAACTTCTAGTATCTATGAAAAAAACCCATATATTGCGACATATCTTCTGGCATCGGATATTCTTCAAAATAAGAAGTATTGGCCACCAAAAGATGGATGGATAGTGATCAAAGAGATCATCGAGACATGCATTGATGGCAAAAAAGCAAAAGCGATACTCAAAGGCAGCCACGAACAAATCCGACAAAATATCTATGACAATATCGTGGCTCCATTTCGAGTGTTTACCTTGAATGCCTGGAAGGAAAAAGGCATTAAAGATGTTGAGCCTATTAGGCTTGAGAAAGCCTCACGCTCTGAAAGAAGAGAATCCCAAAATTTGGAAAGTCCACCTTATGGCGGGGAAAATGATGGGGGACTTACCAACTCGTAAATGGCCCCCCTCACTTTACTCCAGTTTTTTGCTGTTCTAACCGACATCTAGATTAGAATTCGCTGCAGGATGGTTCGATAAGCTAAGTGAACTCACCGATGCGCTGTCTCCGATTGGTAAAAGAGATAGAAATCTTTGTCCGGAAATAAAGATTGCGATACTGGATACAGGTGTTTCAAAAAAATATTATGACATACTCAAAGCGTTTATCGAAGAATACAAAGACTTCGCGTCAGGGGAAGACGAGATTCAACGAGATGATGATGGACACGGAAGCAACACGCTTCGCTTGCTACTGAAGCTGAATGTGAACATCAAAGTATTTGTTGGAAGGGTTTTCAGGAGTAAAAGGGCAGAAGATGACACGGAGAGTGTGATGGCAAAGGTTGGTTCTTCGGAATAAGCAATATCAGCTTCAGGTGTTTCATTGAGTTTGATACTAATGGGATGCTTGCATCAATAGGCCATACTACATGCTAAAAGGGAGTGGAAAGTCGATATAATATGCATTCCTTCCGGTTTCATCCACGCTCCCTCAAATCCAGATTTTCGCAATCAACTGTACGACGCAGTGTGTGCGACTTCAGAAGGTGTTAGAACTCTCATTTTTGCGGCAGCCTCTAACCTCGGTTTCAGAAGCGAAGTCACTTTTCCTGGCTCTTTGTCGAAACATTCAAAGTTGATATGCTTATTCGCAACCGCCGGCGATGGTGATCCAACACGTTTCAACCCTGCTGCTGTACCCAACACATATAATTTTGCTTTGCTAGGTGAAGGTATCACGATCGGTCCCAAAGATAAGCCCATCGAGGGCACGTCTTTTTCAACCATTATCGCCGCGGCTATTGCTGCACACATCTTAGATTTTGCGAACCAATCCGATATGAAGGACAGAATTAATGATATTAGATACCTTCGAGAAGTGGAGGGAATGACGTCGGTTTTTGCAAGTATGGTCACTGTCAGAAAGAACGATTACGATATTCTTCAGCCATGGAGATTGATAGACCATGTAACAGAGGAGAGAACAGCCCAGCGGGAAGAGATTCGGATAAATATATCTAAAGCTTTGAGGGAAAGGAACCAGCGCTGATACCCATAACATCATTACTATAGTACTGACAGCAATGTAATGAAAATTATGTATAATAACCAGTTGAGAGGTTTCATAAACAAGCTTGTGTACACTATTGAAGCGTATTTGTCTTGGTTTAATTAAATTCAAAAGTTAAATGGTTCCATTATGTCCGAGATGATACTCCTAACGTCAAAAATATAATTTACGCGACCCATCTAGGCTCACTGGTACCCGCCAGCTTCTTGTTCCACCTGGTATAATGCCACCACAAAGAAAAGCTTAAAACGGTTCCCACAGCTAGAAACCCAGCGTTGATGCCATGCCCTAAGCGGTAGAAAGGCGCGTCTTGTGCTCGATAGATCCAAACACCTATAATCTGACCAGGTCCCGTAAAAGCAATATTGAGCCCCGTAGCCAGAGACCCAGCGGTGGTAGTCCGCACATTATCTGAGATCCAAGCGCATAGCGGAGGCAGACCGGCAAAGACACCGGCAGTACTAATGCAAAGCATAGCATAACGAGCAGCAAAAAGATGGCCTGGTAAACAAGCTGTAAAATATGTGTTAGATTGAAGCCCATTATGGATTTGCGATGGAGCCCAATCTTACTTACCTTGAATGATGAAAGCAATGGTACCAAAAAGAAAGCATCCGCCAGCCACGAGACCTCTTGTCCTCTGACGGTCAGATATCATGGCCAAGATGAGAGTGACGACATAAGCCACTGCATAAGGAGGGATAGTAAAGAGTTGGGCTTGAAGGTTCTTGTACCCAAGACCAGCGACAATTGTAGGGGCAAAGAGCGATAGCGAAGAGACGCCAACGCCGATGCACAAATATGTTACATAGTGCACGTATAATCTGACATCTTTGAGAGTCGCTTTTGCGTCTTCCCAGTTGAGTTTTGCGGCACTGTAAATATTAGTCTTTATTCAGTAATGAGAAGAAGATCTGTGCATACCCGTGAGACGAATTTACACCGAGGCGTAGCACTTGGATGGCTTTTTCCTCTTCGGTAAGCCAGCTAGCCTTTTCCGGGTAACTTGGCATAAATAAAAATGTCAAGATGCCGAGAGCAACTGTATAGAGGAAATGGAGTATTAGAGGGCTTGTTTGTACGAGACAAGGAGGTAAAGAAATTGATGCTTACTAGAGGGAACGCCTTCGACGATGAACAGCCATCGCCAGCCTTCCAGCCCAGCTCTGCCATCCAGATGTCCAACACCAAATGCGATGGCACTATAGAAGCACAACCACTGTTAGCCATCTTAAACCTGGGACTATAGTCGTAGTGATACACCTACCCGCCAAATGCACCAGCCAACGTAGCACTGCAAAGGAATAATGCAATCCGAGTTGCCCGCTCTTCCGCTTTATACCAGAAACTCATGAAAAAGACCATTCCAGGGAATATACCAGCCTCGAAGGCACCCAGGAAGAATCGAAGTGCGGAAGTGCTAGCAAAGCTCTTCGCTCCGGCAATGGCCGTGCAAAAGGCTCCGAATCCAATGACCAAGAAGCCTAGCCAGCTATTTGATAAAGAACTTTATTAGCCAACAAGCAATTTATGTGTATGAGGGGTATCGCACTAATTAGGCTGGAGAGCCTTTGCGGCGAGATTGCTCGGCGCCTCGAAGATGGAATATGCCACTAAGAAGACCATGAGTGCAATGGTATATTCCTTGGTAGTCATGTGCGTTGAATCTAGTAAATCATGGCCTTTGTCGGCATTTAAGATCTTTGCATTGCCTGTTTTTGTAAATGGTTAGCTGATACGATGTATTTCTATAAAGAGGTGAGAGCTGAAACGTACCGATATTGGATCTATCCATGTAACAGAGGAGGTAGATCAAAACGGTAAAAGGCATTAACCGCGTGTCAATCTTTCGTACGATTCTGAGCAACAGTAACGTCATGTTAGTTTCGCTCGCCATAGTAGAGGTTATGATAATGGCATACCTCTTCTCAACGGCCGGGTCAATGTCCTGAACGCGCTCAAAGTGGGAGCTGACGCCATCCTCAATGGTCTTTGGTAGCTTCTCATCCTCCATGGCTTCCACAAACGATAAATTGAAGTCTATAAAGAGGTGATTGTAGCAGAGTGTAAAAGGGAGGGGTACATAAACTAATGCATCTAAGCTGCAGCCCTGAAAAGAGACCGTGAATCAACTAGATGCGGAGCGAGTTCGGTGGCATTTATAAACAAATTAACGGAAAAGCGGCAAGGGAGGGGATAGTAAGACAATATTGGACTCGATATCTCTAACCAGTCTCAAATCTGCCAGATTGTTGAGATGAAGTCTTAGCCAAGCACCCTCCTTTGGCAGAAAGGCAAGACATGCAGGTCCTCCTCAAGCCCCTCCCCGCCCTTGCTTAGGGGCAGTCTCCCCATGGGGAAATGTTAGTGGCATCAAGATTAGCCGGTAGGCGACAGGCGAGGACGAATGGGAGCAACTCGACAATGATGCTGGTGGAGATGGCTGTTTGTGTTAGCGCTGGTTGGATCCGGTAGACTGTTCAGCTGCGGAGATGGTACGGAAACGTCTGGCGGGTTGACAAGCTGGCTGGAACACTTATGATAGGTTCATCCTCATGTCGGCTGTCTCTTCTCGGCAAACACAAAAGTCTGTTTGTACGTAGTGGCCATCGTAATAGGTTTGCGCTACATTAGCCACGTGGTTCTATTCAAGCATTATATGATATAAAAATGGCAGCCGAAAATCTCTTGGCTCAAGTATTTGCCATCCACACGAGCGCCCAGCTTAGTCTGGCGTTCGATAATCACTTCCAGAAGGCGCGCCACTTTGAGAGCCGTCTGCGCCCCCTTTTGGTCCAGTCCTCCGATAGGCAGCCCATCTCCCTCATTACCGTCAAATACTGAGGCTGATCTTTGACCTGTCATGCCACTTAGCCGACCGAGAGCTCGAAGCTGCAACACCGCCCATTCCTGCTGCACGGGGTCGGACACCTCACAGCCAAACAAGAAGCACACCCACATCAAGCCTGGATGGATAGCAGTAGAGGTCGTGCGTGATATGCTTGCGTCAAAAGCGTGCTGGTGTATAGGTTGGCCGACGCTGCGACGCATCATATTGCCTGTCTCCTTCAGCGCCTTTCGAGAAATGGCAGTGTGCTGTAAAGTCCAGTAGGCGACTCGATGTATATATATAAAATGTGCCCAGAAAGTAGCAATGTAGACGCTGAAAAGCTGCTCTAGCCTGCGAGCAATATTCTCACTGACAAAGAGCCGCAGCTGTGAGGCATCAAGGTCAAGGATACTAGGACGACGTCGCCAGAGCTCCTCCAACTCCTCCTCAAAGCCCATACATGCTTTCATCACCTCCATCTCATCTTCAGGAGTCCCTCGTGAGCGGTGGTGGCGATCGTGGCAGCCCACCCGTCGCGAATAGGCTTGAGATGCCATGTGAAACTCGAAGGCTGGCTGTAGTAGTATGTTGAACACACCCATACACACGACATTCTTGGGTATTGTAGGCGGCTCGGTAAGTAGCGTCGCAAGTCTAGAGCCATTATTACGAGACTTTGCCGTGGTATTTGTGCCTCTTTTATCTATAGACTTGGTGGTAGGAGATATACCGTCAATATTGCCGAGAGGATCATTGTCTGATACTTCCATGCTAGCTGAGCCGGCAACACTTGGACGTGGCTTTCTGATAATTTCCAAGGCAGGTTCCGATAAGAGATGGCGGCCTCCCATGTGAGACATCTTGGCGTCAAACGAATCAAGCCATTGGAAAAGACTGGCAGAGCCGGTATCCCAGCCCCGACCGTTGACGATAACTTGCTCCGCCATATCTTCTGGGAAGCTGGGGTGGACCTGATCGTTTCCATCATAGGCGGTTTCAAACCAAGCCAGCAAGAAGATGACTGCCAACAGTGCTTGGCTGCTTCGCTCCTCCCATCCTGCATGTGAAAGACTCAATTTGAGTGCAGCGCAGGCCACGTCATGTAATCTTAGGGATAAGAGACCAAAATCATCCCGGCAAGCAGATACACGACTCCCCAGTGCAGCCAGAGCAGCTGGTCGGCTAGGCTCGAATAGCATGGCACTGAGAGCTGCAAGAGCATGCATGACGGCGCCGTATTCGATTGAATTGTGCTTGCCATTGGCCATTTGGAGCACGTATTGCTTGATCTTGGGCCATCCCAAAGGATGGATGCCAGCGAGCGAAGCCGGAGGTTGGATGGCGCACTCAAAAGTTCGCAACAACAGCTCTTGTTGGGAATCTGATAAGAGTGGTGGGGAGAAGGCAAAACCTGGTTTGTATCCCGTGCTGTTAATCTGTTCGGTACCTTCTTGACTACTAATACTGACAAGCTGACCGTCGTTTGTCATTTGGGCGACACTCTGTGTGCTTGGACTGTTGTCCACGTTTGATGCTGCCAAGCCTGCGTTCCCACCCATATGCCAGCCAGACTGATCAGAGGTGAAGAAACTGGGGCTAAGAGCGCTAGTAAATCCGAGTGAAGTGAACGAAAAGGCGGAATCTGGAAGAGGCACTCTATCGAACCAACTGGGGCTCCAAGGTGATTGTGAAAGATCTGCTGGGGGTATAGAAGTAGAGCCAAGATTGAATGCTGCAGTGGTTGGAGTCATGTAAGAGGCCATTGGATCGGTGACAAGTCCATTGGAATTAACATCGGCAGTCGAAGTGACAAATTGGCTATTTAGACCGGTGGAAAGAGTCGTCTGGGCATCTTGAAGAGCATCTCCTGGCTGATACGAAGCCACTCCTGAGAAAGAAGACTCATTGGCCTCGTCCGTCACCATGCTGAATCTCCGCGCTGTGTCCAGGTTGGAGTCAGCATCAGCATCAAGATCTTGCCGAGAACTGACCGAACTGTCGTCTGGCGAAGGAGGCCGTCGTTGGCTGCGTCTTGGCCGAGGAGGCTGATATTCGCACTCGAGCTTGAGTCGATCGCAGTGGCCACAAGTTGGTCGCTTCTCATCGCAGCGAACTCGTCTCAGGCGACATGTTGAGCACCCATTTTTGGATCGTGGGCCAGAGCGGCCGAGTGCAATGCTTTGACGCCGAACAATTCCTGTTCGAGATGACATGTTTGACTGATGATGGAGAGTAGTCCATACATAGAGTTTGATCTGAAGACGATGAGGATCCATGTAAGAAGGTGCCCAGGTGCTCTTTCCACGGACCAGAAATGCGGGGGCGGAGGGCGCCATAGCGTGTCGCTACAAGCCACTAGACGCACTATCGCAGCCACATTTATAGCGCGCTCTCTTCATTTTAGTGGCAAGGACCGCAAAACAAAGCTACACACGCAAGTTTAAATATAAACATTATTTAGTAGTAGTAATAGTAGTAGTAGTAGTAATAATAATAATAATAATAATAATAATAATAATAATAATAATAATAATAATAATAATAATAATAATAATAATAATAATAATAATAATAATAATAATAATAATAATAATAATAATAATAATAATAATAATAATAATAATAATAATAATAATAATAATAATAATAATAATAATAATAATAATAATAATAATAATAATAATAATAATAATAATAATAATAATAATAATAATCAACAATATTAATAGCAGTAGTAGCAGTAGTAGCAGTAGTAGTAATAGTAACCTAGTGCTGCATAACTTTTGTGCTATTGTAGTATGTAAAGTTTAGAATGGTGTGCTGATTGTCTTAGAATTCCCTCTTTTTCTTCACTCCTTGAGTGGATAGGTCGGTGTAAGCAAAATTCCAAGTTTGAACAAGCATCCAATGTTGTGTTCAATGAGATGGACGCATCATACGATATCAATCATATAACTGGAAATAACATCAAACTCTACGACAGATACCCAAGCTACAGTTTGGCTCTCGTATTATACGCCCCCGGATTCAAATTCCACGGCAACTCTGCCGCTGCCCACGCCGAACTTGCTTCTCCCTCAGCAAGGACGCTCTTCCAATCTTCACGGCTGATAGATCGAGCCTCCTCGGCAGGATTATAGCCCAAGCGACTGCGCCCATCTTCCTTTGGCTTTGTGTCTTCGATGCTTGGAGCTACCTCGCCGTCTGCCCTCTTGTATATCGTCACGACTGTGGCGCCTCCCATGCCCATGTTGTGCTGCAGACAGTACTTTGTCGAGGCGACGGATCGACGCTTTGCCCATCCGCGAAGATGCCAGACTATGCAAGATTCCTATTAGCCATGAAAGATTATACAAGTAAGATGGTAAACTTACCCAGCTCTGCACATTGAGCCAGTCCAGTGGCCCCCAGCGGATGTCCTTTAGAGATGAGTCCTCCACTCGGATTCACGATCCACCCTTTGCCCTTTGGATTATAAGTAATGAGACCATCACGAACCAATTTCCACCCTTTGCCTTCCTCAGCCAAACCCAGGCCTTCCAGAGCACACATCTCATTAGTGGTGAAGCAGTCGTGCAGCTCAATGACTGACACGTCTTTGGGTGTGATGCCCGCTTGTTCATAGGCACGCTTTGCCGCATTCCGTGTCATGTCCGAGCCTATCAGCTCAATTGCACTCTTCGACTCGTAAAGCTTGGAGGAGTCAGTGGCTAGAGACTGGCCGGCGATCTGAACGGCGGTGCTGCGGAGATAGGGATGGGCAGCCAAGAAGGATTCCGAGACAATCACCGCTGCTGCTGCGCCAGTCTAGACAAGCGGTGTCAGTTGAGTCTAATAATCTATTAGCAGTTTATATGCTTACAGAAGAAGGACAGCATTGCAGTCGTGTAATATCCCCCGCAATCACAGGACTGGACAGCACATCCTCGGCCGACACAGCTTTCGACAGCTGAGAGTAAGGATTGCGAGTGCCGTGTTCTCTGTTGACAGCAGTAATCTGTGCAAAGTCCCTCTTCTCAGCGCCACCCGGGCCTCCATATCGCTGCAGATACTCTGCCTGGGCATTGCCATACAGCTGAGGGCTCCATCCCGGCGATGACTTGCCGCGCTCAGACTCGGGAATCTGTGTCTTGGACAAGTCTAGAACGCGCGACAGGGGATTGGTGCGATCTTTATGCGTCTGCGGCAGCACGCCCGGATACATCTTGTCAAACCCAGCGACCAAGACACAATCTGCATCTCCAGAGCGAATGGCCTGGTTTGCAAGCCAGAGACCCGTGCTACCAGAGCTGCAGTAATTGTGGACATTAAGGATAGGGATGCCCGTCATGCCGAGGCTGTAAAAGACGCGCTGTGCGCATGTTGAATCGCCAAAGACGTAGCATCCTATGCCTTGGTCGACCTTGTCAAAGGTGAGGCCTGCGTCTAGTAGGGCCTTGACGCAGGCTTCGACGGCGAGATCGAGATAATCTGACTGCGGGTTGGCTGCTAAATTGGCAGACTTTTTGGGGGAGAGGAAGGGTGACATGCCGACCCCGACGACAAATGATGGTGAATTAGGCATTTTGCGGTGGTTATTGTATGCTAGGTGAAACGATATTACAAATGATGTCTTGTAAGAGGTGATCTGGCAAACGAGGTCTCGCTACAGCCTGGAAATGGCAAAGCTTATCATCATGGCTAAAGAAGGGAAGTCTTCCGATCTCGCTACCATTTCCACGATGTATTCTAAAGTATTTACATTTCCAATTTTAGTAATGATCAAGCCGCTGCAACCCTCGTAGGTAGCTGATGCTCCTGACGATAGACGACAGCCGAGACCCACTCCCGCCACTCGTACTACGAGGGGCGAGTAAGATTCTACGCTTGTTGAATGAGTCCCTTGTGGTGATTGAGATGGAGAAATGTTATCGTCATTAAAATCAAAGAGAAACTGTCGAATTCGACTGTTATGTAGGGTCAGACTATACAGTGAGACTACCACGACATACCAGGTACATGTAGTAAACACCAGTATAGAGGCGGTGAAGATGAACACCCTGTCACAACATGTTTACAGACAGCAAAGCAATTTAGCAAATAGAATTCAATGTACCCATCATCTAAATATCTTACAGAGTCATCACAACCGACTCGGCATCCTCGCCGCCCCATCCAGCCGAACCACCGTCCCATTCAGCATCCCATTCTCAACCACGCTCCTCACCATCTGCGCAAACTCCTCCGGCCGCCCCGCCCTCGCCGGAAATTCGAGCGTCTTGTTCAAACTCTCCCTCGCCCTATCAGGCATGCCCTCCACCATGCCCGTGTCAAACATGCCCGGCGCGATACACACTGCCCGGATCCCCCACCGCGAGAGATCCCTCGCCAGCGGAAGCGTCAGCGATGCGAGGGCGCCCTTGGCCGCGCTGTACGAGACTTGGCCCTCTTGGCCGTCGAAAGCGGCTGCGGAAGAGACTGTGATGATGACGCCGCGGGAGCCGTCGGCATCAGCAGGCTGGGTTGCCATGTAAGGCACGAGTTGGCGGATGACGTCGATTGTGCCGGTGAGGCTGATGTCGACGACCTTTTTGAACGTCTCAAGCAAGAGAGGAGTGCCATTCTTGGACAGAATCTGTATCTGCATCAGCATGTAGAGAAACAATAGCAACTAACAGCAAAGTCTCACCTTTGCCGGCCCAAGAAACCCAGCGCAGCAAACCACCGCCGCAACCGGCTTCTTCGTCTCCCTGCTCCAAGCAACAACGCCCTCCACCGCCGCAGCGACATCCCCCGTCTTGGAGACATCGACCCTGAAATATCTCTGGCCCTGCAATTCAACGGCACTGCCTGAGGCGCCTTTTGGGAGCTGCAAGTCAAACACGGCTATCGACGCGCCGAGGCTGCGCATCAGCTTGACGGTAGCTGCGCCGAGGCCAGAAAGGCTGCCAGTTGGTTAGTTTAGCTTCACCGACTTGGACAATTTGTAAAAGTTTCACTTACCCTCCTGTCACGACGACAATTTTATCCTGGACATTCATTTTGAAGTTGTTGAGTTCATCAGAGTTGTCCTGCCGAGAAATGCGTTTATTCTACCTCAAAATGGCCGAGGTTAATTCACACAGCTACTCCAAGCAAATCAACGGCTCCATTCCCCAGATTGCGCTATCGCCGTTTGAGTAGAAACCCCAGATTCCTTCTTTAGCTTCGCTGCGCTGCCCCACATCCCCGTCGTCTGTCGTCTGTCGCCTTTCGCTTTCAACTATTGTCGCATCACACGGCACTCGTCAAATCCCGATATACGACCAAGCTATCCATCAAAGGCATCCATTGAAAGCCATCATGTCAAAAGCCCGCAAAATCAATAGCCGACGTGCAGTAGCTCAATCCTCTCCAATGAAGAAGGAGCGCTTCCTCATCGGCTCCCCGCCCCGAACCGGCCCCACACCGGCCCCGGTCCTTCAGATTATACCTTTCCATATCTCATCAACCATCACCACTTCTTCTTCTTCTCTCCACAACTCCCCCTCATACACACTCACCATGGCAAACCGCAAAGAATCCCCCAGCAGCAAACCCACCCTCTCCATCCTCCACGGCCCAGCCCAACCCGCCCCCATCCACAAGACATTCGGCCGTCTCCTCCGCGAAAAAGCCGTCTCCCAGCCGTCATCCCTCCTCGTCGCCTCCGACCACCAGCAGAAATCGCTCTCCTACGCAGAAGCAGACTCCCGCTCCGATGATCTCGCTCGCGGACTGGCCACCCTCGGCGCAAAGCAAGGCGACCGCATCGCCATCCTCATGGGCAACGAAGTCGAGTACATTGAGACATTCTTCGCTTGCACCAAGCTCGGCGCGCCCGTCACGCTCGCAAACTACGCTTACACCGAGCAAGAACTACACTCTGTGCTCTCGTCCTGCGGCGTCTCTACGCTGGTCATGGTCCCTCGCTTCGACCGCTACGACTACCGCGCCTGGATCCCCAACCTCAAAAGGGGCATCCCTTCGCTGCAAAACATCGTCGTCGTCAACGCAGACAAAGAGCCCGCCCTCGTCAAGCTCGACGACATGTACACAGACTACGAAGCCGTCATGCTCCGCGGCCGCAGCAACACCGCCCTCGACCTCGGCGCTCTCGAAGCAAACATCCACGCAACCGACGTCATGAACCTCCAATTCACCAGCGGCTCAACCGGCCTGCCCAAAGCCTCGGCCCTCACCCACAGCGGCATCTACAACGCCGGCCGCCACATCGGCAGCACAATGTACCTCCGGCCCTCGGACCGCATCTGCCTCCCCGTGCCGCTCTTCCACAGCTTCGGCCTCATCATCGGCCTCGCCGTGGCCACCGCATACGGCGCATCGCTGATCCTGCCCGCCAGCATCTTCGACGTCGAGGCCACGCTGGCCTGCATCCCCAAGTACCGCTGCACGGGGCTCTACGGCGTGACGACCATGTTCGTCGCCGAAATGGCCCATCCGCGCTTCAACGACTACGACCTCTCCAGCCTGCGCTTCGCCATCCTCTCCGGCTCGGCCGTCCCCGAGCCGCTGATGCGCAAGGTCTGGGCCGCCTTTGGCATCACGCAGACACACACCAACTGGGGCCTCACCGAAGCCTCCTCCATCGTCACCATGACCCGCGACACCGACTCCGTGGCCCAGCGCACCGCCACCTCCGGCCGTCTCTTCCCCGGCTTCTCCGCCCGCATCGCCGACCCTTCCACCGGCCAGACCGTGCCCCGAGGCCACCGAGGCGAAATCGCCCTCCGCGGCAACGGCATCCAGGCTGGCTACTACGGAAACCCGCACCGCACGGCCGAGGCCCACCGCATCTCCGCCGAAGACGGCCTCGAGTGGTTCCACACCGGCGACGAGGGCTACTTCGACCCGGACGGCTTCTTCGTCATCACCGGCCGCATCAAAGACATGATCATCCGCGGCGGCGAGAACATCTCGCCCCTCGAAATCGAAGAGCGCCTCGTCGCCCATCCATCCATCGCCCAAGCATCCGTCATCGGCGTACCTGACGCCAAATACGGCGAGCAAATCTGCGCCTTTGTCGAGCCCACTGCGGGCACAGAACGGCCTTTGGACGATGAGCTGCGCGCGTGGGTTGCCGAGACGCTGGCGCATTTCAAGAGGCCGCGGTATGTCATCTGGCTGGGGTCGCATGCCGCGTTTCAGGCGTGGCCGAAGACGGCGAGTGGAAAGTTGAGAAAGCCTGATTTGAGGCTTATTGCGGTGGAGATGATGAAGGGGGATGCGGCGGAGGTGCGAGAGCAGGAGCCTGTAAGAGCGAGGTTATGATTGATGTGTTCTGTATAAGTGCAGTTGTTCGGATTGAAGATGGGTTTGCTAAGAAATTCAGCGAATGGTAATTAATGTCACGAAAAGTCAACAGTTAAAGCCCAAGTCTATCAATTCCCAAAAGCCAAACGGCAACATAAAATATATATACAACAGAACGAAACCAATTATCAAGCACAAATCGCTTGAAACAGAGAAATCTTTTCTTAGTAAAAGGGGGGCCATCTATCTATTCCATTGAAGAAGTCGCATGCAATCTGTTTTCCGGCAGACTTCTTTTGTTCCCAAATGTTCATTCCCACGCTATGCATATGCCTTTGTATAATCCATAATTCCATTTTTCGCATTTCTCATTTCGTGCTGCTGTGATTTCACACACATTTTTTTTTTTTTCATCATCATATTTTCTGAACAAAGGAAATAACGAGTGTAGTTCGTGAAGACGATGAGTCGCTTGTCTACGGAACTTGTAAGCTCCGTAGGGCGAGATGGTAATCGAGACCGGAACAAAACAAAAGAAAGAGATCAGAGGCAAAGTGGTTGTTCAAAAAAAAAAAAAAAAAAAAGAGAGAGACCTAAGCGCCATCGCAATGCTTGAAAAATCAAATCGCAAAAGACGTTGGGTTCAGGGCTGAGATTACTTGTTCCGCTTTCATTTCGTCGTGAAATGAGATTTGTTCGGCCCCCCACACTCTTCATTCTCAATCCTTAATACGGGGTTTCCATCAGTGCGCCGCAGTGGTAGCCTTGGAAGACCACCCACCCGGGCTCAAATGATCCCACATCCAGGAGAAAATGCCGACTACAGGAGGCGCCCAAACGCCAATGCCCTCGCTCTCTTCGACCGCCGCGGTGCGGGTGGCAGCGGGAGACGTGCGCAGCATCATGTCGTGCGACGAGCTCGAAAACGAAAAGACCTGAACGTCGTCGACTTGCAAAAAATCGTATCCGCTCATGGTGTCGTAGATGACCTGTGGCTCTTGAGGCTCCACATCTCGCCAAGATTTGCGACTGAAAGGAGGAGTATATACCTTGGAAGGTTTGCGAGGCGGGACGCCGTTGGCATCAACCTTGATGTCAGGCTTGACATCTGCCCTCGCATTCGAATCACCGGTATTTGCCTTTTGATCCGCCTCGGTCTTCTTCATCTTCGTCTTGGCGTTCGTCTTGGGTTTGTCGGTCTTGACGAGCGGGGCTTTGCCCTTGGAACGCGGCTTCTTCTCAGCCTTCTTCACTCTCCTCTCCCTCTTATTCTTCCTCCCGGTGGTTTCGTTTGCATCATCCACCGGCGAGGCCACTTCCTCCACTACTCTGTTGACAATGTTGGTCTCGATGTGAATAAAGCCATCATCTCTCTCCTCCTCGACAATGTCGCCCTCCCGGACATGCTCGACAGGATGGGGCGTTGAGACTAGCACAGCCTGAGGAATGCCTGGCGCGACGGTCATCTCTATCAGTCGGTTGTTGGGACCGACGACCGAGTCGACCTTGCGCACTGCGGGCGAGGCCGCTGGTAGAAGCCTGACTTTCCTCTTCTCGAGCTGTTTCCCAAGATGCATTGTGAGGGCACGGGTTGAGATTTTGGCGGATCCGACAACCCATTCCCGTGCGGGTTTCCTTCCCTTGCGAGTGCGAACCACTCTGCCATTCGTATCGTGAACCGCTTCATCCTGATGCTCCTTAGCCTGTGACATGAAGTAGACCTGCATCATCCCGTCTGGCTTAAGGGCCTCAAAGGGAGAAATTGTCGCGGCGAGGATGATGGGCGAATGGAAATAGGCAGATGCCAGTTGTTGAGCGTTCTTGGCACGGCCGGCCATTAAATACTGAAGCCAGTTGCCGCTATTCTGTAAGATGAAGTAGGCTGTCTGTGTATTCTCGGGAGACAAGACACAGTTCATCTTTCTTCGAGTCGCCACAACGCCTGACGAGGAAGCAATACTAGTGCTTATAGTGTTGGCAGCTTCCGCTATCATCTCCAGGCATGCAGCTTCTGACGAATCGACGGTAATGGCGATATCAGGGGTCTCAGCAGCAGGAGCCTCAACAGCGGCACTAGTGTCGTCGGTTGCACCAAGACTGGGGGCCTCTTCGGCATCCGGAGTCGTTGTGGATACTACTTCATCCTCCACCGGGGCCATGGACGACTCAAAAGGCTCCTTTGCATCTCCATCATGTGTTTTGGAGGAAGACTCCTCGATAATGACAGAAGATTGGGTGGTTTCGACGGAGCACGTGGAGCTCGCGTCAGAGCCAGACGCATCAGTGGAGCCAACAGTATGGTCAGAGGCATCCGAGGCCTTTCTGGGGCGAAGAGACTGCTCGGGCTCGGCAGCAGCAGTCACGACAATATCCGGAAGAGGCAATGGATTCTGGAGCGGTGTGGCAGGCAGGAGGTGGGGGTTGGAGGCGGGGTCTGAAAAGTCGAGACATATGTTAATGCTGTCGCACTCGCCTAGGTCCTTGAACTTACCTGGACCTCGCCTCGCGATGAACTTGGCCGCCTTGAACACCGGCTCCGGGGAAGCACTGACAGACCTGGAAGACGAGGGTTAGCGGAATGCTGGTGATGGGGCCTAGTGGTATAAGAATGGGGGCAGATGTATAACGTACAGTCCTTCCACAATATCACCCCACGCGTCTCTCTTGAGGGCTTTCATGGCTCCTTGAATCCTCTCCTTCAACTGCTTGGAAGACTTGACAACCTTGAAGTCGGCCAGAAACGAGTCCGACTCTGCACCCTCGGAGTAGGCATTGAAGAAGTCGAGCGTCTTCCGCAGTCTAGTGATGAAGAAGCTCCTTGCAATGGACGGATACTCTTTGTTGCGGAATTGGAGAAGAGCGCGCTTCGCGTCCATTGGGTCTTGCCCGACCTTTGCAGCACGGAGTTTGACGCTGATCTATATGAGTCTTGGTTAGTCTTGTTTCTCTTTTTGTACGCCAATGCCCAAGTGCCACTTACAGAAACAGGCACAACAAGGCCAGGTCGCTCCTTGGTAGGCACGCAGGCCTTGACAAAGAGCCATTTCTTCGCATCCGGGCTCAGGTGCTGCTCGACAAAGTCGGCAATCTCCTTATTTTGAGTCCATGTCTCCGCGCTCACAACTCGGTTGACATGCCAGGCCTGAAAGTAGAAAGTTCCATCTGAGCTTCCACTTCTCCGGGTCATAGTAGGATATAGACTGGAAAGGGATGAACAAGACGGGCCGGTTTAGTGAAAAAACGGACTCCCACAATCAGACACCAGAGAAAAAGACAAGAAAAGACAAGAAGTGTTGAATTGTTCAAGTCAAGTCAAGGTAGGGTCACCTGAAGATGGGTTGACATCTCGACCTTCCAGCAACGACAATGGGAAGACTGGCCATCCATTATATCTCAGCCATGAGGACTCGTCTCACAGCCGAGGCATACGATTGACCTGCATCGATACCTCACGGCCACGGTGTCTGTCGCCGCATCGTTGACATGACAAAACAGCGACGGTTACAATGACTTGATGGCGTGGAACCCGTCGCCCATAGCACCCTGGCCACGTAGCAGGAATACGCCATGCACATGCAGACAGTATATTGCTGGAGCAATGCCATTGGCTGCTGCGTCTGCACTGGCACGGATCGATTCGGCCTGCCGCTGCATTGCAGCCTTACGCGAAGACATTGGCCTGTACACGGCCACGACCGGGTCCCGTTCCGACGGCTGTGGCCCAGCTCACACGACAGCGCTCGATTTAGCATCCAGGAGGCAATGTCCGTGGTAAGCCATTGCGTGTTGAGGCCGAATCGCGGCTGACTGGAGAAGCGTGGGCGCAATCAACGCATCCTCTTTAAGCAAATAAGCCTCCCTTGGGCATCACCTCCTTGACCCCGCAGACAGCATGAGAATAAGCCGGAGACACCAGAGGCGGAGCTCAGGTATTGCTGCGTGTCGTAATAGCCCGTCCCCCATGTTCTGGCATCTCGATACTGATCCGTTTCGAGCATCTATGTGCATGTCTCGTAAGCCGCTTGTCGGCTGCGTAGCTGGGACGAGTATAAGAAGCCAGGCCGTCCCAACGCGCCTCCCGCGCGCGTGCATGTTGGAATCACATCATCAATATCATCATCATCACCCTTGTTGTTCTTCTTGTGGCTGCCTGTCTGCTGTTCTCGTCTGTCTTGTCAATCTGTTTCAGATAGCGTAATCATCTTGTCTCTGACTCCGCCTGGCCTATCGTCGTCTGCCCTCTGGCAGCTCAACCGAGACGATAATGACACGAGCACCTGTTTGCCCCGTCCGTCCGAAGCTGCAAGCACGCACAGCCCAGGACACGCCGGCCAACACGCTGGAGACCCAAGGAGGAAAGCGGCCAAGAGAGGAATATGAGGGTTCGGAGATGACGTGAAAATGAGGGAAGCAAGAAGAGCTCTGCCGGCTGTTGCCAATCAATGGCCACGAGCAGTATCGGCTTCTCCATTACTCGTCCTCGTACAAGTGGACAGACGCCATCCTGGAAGAGAAGAGCCCGAGCAGACACAAATAGGCAGACGCGCGCAATTCTGATTGTGTGATGCAGCGTCCAGCCACCAAACGCAGGCCACGTCAAGAAGAGGCTTCCATCTCGGCGCCCGACCTCGTGACGCCCGAGCTTGTACCTTGCGCTAGGCGCAGAACAGGTATCGGTACAGGCACCGCTGCCCAAGGGAGCATAGGCGCGCCGGTACCTGAGAGGAGGGTGGTGGTATCGAGCTTGTAGTAGGGAAATGGAGGGAGGGGCCCTGTATTGCCTGCTGGCTTAGCGCAGACAACGCAGCACGCAGTCGAGCCCGTAAGCCAGTAGCATCACCTGCCCGAGGCCCGTCCAGCGCGATGACGAAGCTGTGCTGCGCCCTGGTAGTGTGAGCTTCAAGAGCGATTATTAGTAACGTCGTCGGGTGTTTTGAGCTTTGAACATCTCGCTGATACTGGCATCTGGAGGTAGTCAAGGCATACTTGCGGTACGATCCGCTCCCGCCAATCGACAATGCAGTGCATCAGGATAGACTCCAACGCTGTTACTAAGCTTCTTCGCTCCGTCAGTATCCGCAATCCATGTCCCCATCCCACCGATCCGAGCCACCGAAGCGCCGGATCCCCAGACGGCACAACGAGCTTCATCTATCGATACCACGGGCTCATCTTTTATCCCAAGCGATCTGCTATCTTGTATCTGCTATCTACTATCTCCTCCCAGTTAGCCCTTCCGCGTCCCGCTAGATCTCACCTCCACGTCTCCAGCTCCGAGATCGGGGCATCTCCACCGCGGCCACTCACAGCCCGTACATTCGCAACGCAGCGCACGCCGCAGCATGTCATTCGACGAGCGCCGGAGGCTCAGCCAACTTCGGTATCAGCTATCGGTATCTCGAACAAATCCCCGGTATCGATTAACCTCTGTATCTACTAACCAAGTTCAAGTTGTTATGCTTACATTTTCGCCTACCCTGTTTGTAACACTACCTTTCTTGTTTTGATTGTGTCGTTATCGTAGGATTCAGAACGGTGATTGATGCTGACGGATGGTGCTGCTGCTTATTGCAACCAGCATATCCATCTCCCACCAGGCTGTGTGCCCTTTCCCGCTTCAAAAAGAAACCAAAAGGCTCATTTTCCTCTCTTCTTCTCATTCTCTCTTTCCTTCCCCCTCGCACTTCACCACAATTGGCTAGAAGAGCGACCCCCAGTAGCAATTCCACCTCGAGTAAATTCCCACACAACACCCGCCAATAACCGCGTCCTCGTCAACTCCAACTCACTCTTGTATACCCTCTCTCCTGACCTCGACTTGTACAAAAAGACAACAACAACAACAAAACGCTCTCAAACCCCAATGAAGACGAGCGACTCCGTATCACCGCCATTAGCCCCCGCCATCGCCATCATGCCAACAACAGACCTGTCCGTCGGCGCAATGACGGCGCCGCAGTCACAGTCGCAGCCAAAGCCGAGATGGAACTCCAAGAAGCTCTCCTGGCGCATGGGAGCGGATGCCTCGAGCGCTGCATGCGCGGGAGCACTGATCGCCCCAATCATAACCGTCATTGACCGGTAAGTCACACTAACACCTACATCTTTCACATGTCACATCACATGTCACATCCACACATCCAAACGCATCACCACCAAAACACCACAAAGCTCACAATCACAGCTCCATCATGGAAAACGCCTCCGGCCGCGCCTCGCTCTCCTCGTCCCTCCGCGCCTCTCTCCGCACCCTCCTCCGCCGCCCCCAGACCCTCCTCGTCTCCAAGCCCTGCGGCCTCGTCTTCGCCCTCTACTCCGGCACCTACATGACGGCAAACTCGCTCGACACGCTCTCCGCCACCGTCTCCAACCGCCCGGCTTCCAGCATCACCGCCGGCCCCGCCAAGTTCGCCGCCTCGTCCGCCGCAAACGTCGGCCTCTGCGTCTACAAGGACCAGGTCTTTGTGCGCATGTTTGGCCCGCCCGGCGCGGTGCCCCGTCCCGTGCCGTTGCCCAGCTACGTCCTGTTTACGCTGCGCGACTGCTTGACGATTTTTGCGTCCTTCAATCTCCCGCCTCTGCTGGCGCCTTGGATCGATTCGCGACTATCTGAAAAGCTGCGCCGGCATGTCTCTGGCTTGACGACGGCGCAGTTCCTCGCCCCGGCGTCGGTGCAGCTCTTCTCGACGCCCATCCACCTGCTCGGTCTGGACATGTACAATCGCCCCGGAGGCTCCTTTCGCCAACGCTGGGAAGTCGTGCGATCCAACTGGCTTGTAAGCACCGCAGCGCGCATGTGTCGCATCATCCCGGCCTTTGGCGTCGGCGGCGTTGTCAACTTGAAAATGAGACGGCATCTCATGGAAAAGCTGGAATGAACGAACGACTTATATCGGCCACTTTTTTTTCCCCCCCTTAATCATTCTTTCTTTTTGCATACGAAGCGACAATTCACATATAATTCTGTTTCTTTCTTTTGTTTCTCGTCTCTCAGCTGGGAGATGTTAGACATTGGCATTTTTTGCGTCTCGTGCCCGACGCTTCATGGCAAATAAGACGTACATATATGATAGACTAGATGATATAGACGTATCACTGCCGATAGGTACCTAGCCAGCAAACTTGGCTCAAACAATCACAAATAATCACCCCAGACATGAATGCGTACTACCTGAGTAAGAGCAGTAGTAGCAGCAAGGTAGGGTCAATCGCTTCATCTAATCAGTCGCATCAGCCAAATGTCCGCTTAATGCCCGTTTCCCCCATTTTCAGCCTCGCGAATCATCTTGCACAAGGTCTCTTTTCATCTGTCCGTCCGTCCGTCAATTCATTCATACATACAGAATCCACTCCGTCCTTCTACCAAACAAACACACAAAGCTAGATTCACATTCAGGGCCAAGCCCAAACACATCTTCCATTGGCTTTTTATGCAGCATCCACTCCACTCCATGCTTCTCATATTCTCCTCCCCGCAGCCCATTCTCTCTCCCACAAAACTACTGTCAAACATACAAAAAAAAAAAAAAAAAAAAAAAAGCAAGGTATAAGTTTCCCGACCCGTCGTCTCTCAACACAAATGAACAAAGGAAAACTTTGTAGAAACAGTAGCGGCACACAAAAGCGCAAAATATTTCGGTAAACCGATATACATCCGACGCAAGGGGCCGACTCATCCACAATGGAGGTCATTTACCTTTTCCCAAACGCCCTTTCTGAGGCTTGGCCAATCAAAACGTATCTGAGAAAAAAAAAACAATCGCATAAATACCATGCTTGAGGGGGCATTTCTTCGTCCGCAACTTTAGATGGCGTAGGACAACATGAGCTTGATGCTGAGAAAATAATAGAATAGGTAGATAGGGGCCGTCAGTCAGCCTGCCATCTCCATGCACCGTCCGGTTTACGTGAGTCAATTCGGATCTGCATGAGAAAAAGATGTTCCTGTAGATGTTGGTTGTATCTCGGGAAAAAAAAATTGAAGAAAAAAATATGCGAAAAGGAATGAGGCGGGTATCAGTAGTAAGTGATGGCACATAGCCCGTCACATCATGATAATGTCTACTCCACAGCCGGCAAAGAAGAGTAGAAGGAAAAATATAGACATCGAAGGATTAATAGACTCCAAAATGCGATTATGCCACTTCCACAAACAGCATAAGCTTCTCGTTCCGCTCAAGGGCATAGTCGAGATCGGCATCATTCGATAGGCTAGGCTTCTCTCCTGTCGACTCGTCCTTGTAAAACAGCTGCATCTGTTCGGAGGGCGATACCTTGAGACGGTCTTGAATCTTGTCACAAAGTTGCTGATACTGAATATCTGTGGGCACTCGGATAGCAATGAGATCCCCGTTGTAGGAAATCTTAATCTTCATGGCGGCTCCAGGCTGGGCTTGTTGCTGTGGCTGAGACGGCATCGGCTGCTGCATATGTTGCTGTTGCATAACTAGCGGTGCACTGTTAATATTTGTATAGACTATAAGCCCAGGGGCATAGTTCCATGGAAACTTACCTGACTGTGGATTGCTCACTTGGCGTGGCGTGGCCGAGAGACCAGAGTATCCGTTGCCGCTCAGGTTGTTTCGCGAAGACTGTCGCGAGTCAGGGTTAGCATGTGACCCAGAGGACTGAGAGCCCTGGGACAGTCGGTATTCCTCTTCAATCGTGGAAGGGTCCATCTCATAATCGCCTTCTCGGGGGGCGAAGAATTGCTTAACAAGCGTGCAACGAGCAATGTAAGAGGGCTGGCTAAGTAGGTTCTTGACATATGCATCCAGGTTGTGAAGTCTTCCCTCTGTGATGGCATCTGTCACGTAGCTCACGGGGCCAGGCATGTATGGGAGTGATCGCTTCTGGGTGCCGGTGTTGCCAGCCTCGGCGGGGAATTCGGTGAGAAGGGCAATCTGGAAGTCATAAAAGTCCTCATAGTACCTGGACAATTCCCAGTGCCGCCCGTCCTCGAGTTGTGTTTCAATGACAAACCAGTACTTGTCCTCTGCAAAGCAATAGCGAGGTATCCGGGCAGAGATGGGTGCGTAGAGTTCCGTTGTCGCGCTCGACACGAACTCGTTCTGTTGGGGGAGGGCAGCAGGCTGAGGGGGCATGCTTTGGGTGGGCTATTGGACGGTTCTTATTAACGCCTGATCAAAGGGCAAAGCTGGCGGAGATGGCAAAAGAGCAAGGGGGTGCAGTGGAGGCGGGTCTGATAAATGGATGGAGACATGAAGGATATCAGATGGGATGGGATGATATGAGATAAAACGAGTCTGCAAAGCAAGGAAAAAGTACGCATGCAAAAGCACAAAACTCACCAGAGGTCCCGGTTGAATGCTCATCCGCTCCATGCCCTGCTCCAGCGGCTGCGACGGTCCTCCGCCCTCAAACTTGCCCAGCGTAATGCTGCTATTCTTGTACGCGGTCGCCATCTTCTTCCACTCCTCAACTTTAGGCACGCCCGCCTGTCTGATGGCGGCATCAGGGTTGTCAATGGCCTTGCCCGTGCCCATATCACGGAGCTCAATAAAGGACACGGGGATCAAGCCCGGACCGCCCAGCCGACCAATAGGCTTGGCAACAAACCACTCCGGGTTGGACTGGGCGATGACGATGATGGCCTCGCCGGCCTTGGCCTCCAGCTCGTCGGACCTTTCGGCGTTGAAGTCATACATGACGACGCCGTACACCATGGCGCCCTGCTTGACCTTTGACGCGCGCTGGCTGCCCGGCGCTCCAGCCGTGCCGGGAGGGGAGTGGACTTCGCCGTAGCCAGAGTCGTGGTCGGGGTTCTTGTTTGCGGTTGGCGGGCGGCCTCCGTCCGACTGCTGGCTGTCGCGCTCAGTCTTTCCAAGCGCCTGGAAGAAGGCGACGGGCACGAGACCACGCGCATCGGGCAGCGCAGGGTTGCAGGCCTCGTACCAGTCCGGATCGTCTTCTCGGCCGATGACGTGGAAGAAGTCGCCTTTGGAGAAGCTCAGCTCCTGGGCTGAGCGGGCTTCATAGTCGTAGAGAGCGCGGATGACCTGCGAATAGAAAGTAAGAGGAGAATTCTCAGCAGCCAACGCTGTAACAGCCAGGAAATACGAAGAAACATATTTGAAAGACGTAATGAAAAAAAAAAAAAAAAAAAAAAAGCCATATTGCAAACGCAGCTCAAGGGGAAAACAGAGCAAGGAAATTAACGAAAACGAGCGCAAGTTGGTTGCGCGCGATAGTGTCATGCGACCTTGTCGAATCCAACACAAACGGCGCAAACAGCAGAGAAAAGGCAAAATTGCAAACAAGGGCAACAGAAGGATTCAGACGCAGCACACTGGTTTTCACGAACCTTCTTGGGCGGAACGATTGCGACAGCAGCTTTGGGGGTGATGGAGATGCTGTGCTGCTTCTCCTTGTCGCCTTTCATAGACCGACGAAGAGCCTGTACCAAGCCCATGGCTGTTAGTCGCTTTTCTTCTTCTTCTTCTTCTTCTTTTCAGTTATGCTTCTTCTTCTTGTCTTCTTCCTCTTTTTCTTCCCCTTCTATCGCTATGCGTTCTCTCTCTCTCTTTGTTCGAAGACTTCGTCGCAAGGGAGTTGAGTTTTTCTGGCTATCTTTTCTGCGCGTAGCGGCTGTGACTGTAAAGAGACGGTGATCGTGACGGGTGTGAAGAGCAAAGGCAGCTGGGCACGCCCGGCAGCATCGATATACGGGAAGAGGCCATTGGCTTGGCCTGGTGTGTCGCCGGTCCGGCAGGCTTTTGGGGAGGGGAGCGGTTTGCAGCTGGCAGCGCATGACTTGCGCCGTTGGCAATGACGCACCTTCATCTTTCAGTGTGTGTAACGGGTTCGTCCGGGCGGCAGCGTGGGAGCAGCGTCTCGCAGGGCGGAAAGTAAACAGATGCACGAGCAGAGTTGAGCTGTATTTTCGGCGATGGGATCGAAAGGGCCGCGAGGGGTCGCGCAAAAACTAGAGAGCGGCAAGGGAGGGGTCTCGGTCCTGCCTGTCTCGACGGTAAAAAAAAAAAAACAAGAGGCTCGATTCGATTCGATTCGTGCGTCGGGAGAGGAGAGAAGAGGCCGCAGGGCAGCTGGCAATCGAGGCGTGGGACGAGGTGGAAGAGGCGAGGAAGCGCAAAAAGAAGCGTCTGGGCTCGGGCTGATGCACAAGAGCAGCTTCTCCTGTGTTCTGTCGTGCTTCGCTGTCGGGCGCCACAATCTGTGGTGTGCTAGCACTTTTTAACTACTACTAGTAGTAGTACTGGTAGTAGTTCGAGTAGTAGCGACTAATACTAATACTTAGTCTGTCTGTCTGTCTGTCGGCTGCGCCTCGTGCTTCTGCTTCTAGAAAAGGTCGAGCCTCGTGCGCGCGGCTGCAACGGAGCTCACGGGAGCCTTTCTGTAGTTTTAATTTTATTCTTTCGCACTCTGCCCCGTGCTGCGACCTCAGATTTCGGCGATGCGGGCGGCCGTGCTGGAAACGTGCAGCTGCGGCGGGTGAGCTCCCGTTGTGGTCGTTTTTCCTGGTTGCGCCAATCTAATCCAGACCAATTCGGTGCTATGCGGCGAAGGCTCACGACAGCGCAATCGCTTCTGCGTTCTCAGGGGATGACTCTACAGGGTCGCTTGCGCGCGGGTGCAGTTTAGGGATGAAAAGAAGGAATAATGGCAGGTGTGGAATAATAAAGCAACAATTCTGAGCGACGGCAGTAGAACGGACCGGGAGAAGCGGCTGCGGGTGGAAAGGATGGGATGGAAGGGAAAAAGATAAAGTAGATGCGTGGCAATGTCACGAGTACAAGTACCGCTCGCCTTCATGGGACAAACAGCATGGGTACTCCGTCGTATGCTGCCATGGCATCATTGCGGCCACTATCGAGTCGTATCAACTCCCAGCTGCTTCGGACGAGTAAGCCCAAGCCCAGCCCCGACCCGTCTTGCTGGGTCTTGGGGGGCCTGCTACAGAGTGTTAGCAGAGCCTACAGGGCCTGGCTGGCGCTTTTCAGACGGTGGGGTCCGCCAGTGCCCAGGGCGCTATCCATAGGCTGGCGACGGCCCTGTAGAAACAAACAGGCTGAGCAAGGGAGGGGCACAGCAGGCAAGGGTTGCATGAGAGGTCGATGCACGCTGATTGCAAACCACATCCATGATACCCAACATCAGTACTATCGGTAGCAGGCTCTGCACGTACAAGCACAGCATCCACTGGAGCCTTGGGGCTACTTAATATTACGGGACGAACGCCTAGCGCTTGAACTACAAACTCTCGGCTTGCTATTCATAGGAACAGCAGCATCTTTAGCCAGGTCGATCCTCAGAAAGGTACAATACTGTATACATACTCGTTGCCCCGGATGCTGCTGAGCGCCAGCCTGCGCCGAGGAGGCTGAAACAGGGCATCACAACACCAATGTCACCTCTGTTGGGCATCAATCCGTCTCGCAGCAAATTGATCCTGCCCTGCTTCCATTTCGTATGCTCTCCAATAAGCGCGCTGCTGATTCCATTCCCACGCGGGTCATGTCCTTGCTGTTTGTTTTAAGCATGACTCGACGCCCCATATTAGTGCATACTGTAGCAGCAAACATAAACTCCAAAGCCTTTGTCTGGGAGGGAGCCCACGTCAAAGTCTAAAGTTGACAAGGCAGCAGAGTACCATTAGGGCCATTGAACATTTTTTATAAAGAGAAATTCATCCCATCTTTCTGCCTGACCGCCAGCCTTGTCCGACCGCAAATACCATTTTCAACAACTCCTCGGCCTGCTTCCCCCCAAAGCCTACTCCAACACGTCGTTAGCCCCCTCCACCACCTCCAGCTAGCCCCATCACCAATAACCGCCACAAACGCCCCCATCCGCACGGATCGTCCTAGCCTCACTTCACTTCACTCAAGCCTTGCTGCCAGCCTCTACATGGTGAAACAAACAACCATTCAGGCCATTGACAAGGCCAGTTTCACCATCTCTGCGCCGAACCGGCAACTTATCGATTGCGCCAATGCATCCCTTTCGACAATGTCGTCATCTTCTCTTGTTCTCTCAAAGTCGCAAAAGATGAAACGAATCATGCTGTCAAAAGTGAGAGCTGACAGACCCATCGTAAGGGCCACTGCAGTGACATGCGCTCGGGACTTACCCTGTTACCCACTGATCGTCTTCTCTCTATGGCAGAGGCTATAGACGGCATCTTTCAGCAAGCCGTCATCGCCTGTTAGATTCATCTACATCAAACCGCCATTACCCCTTTCTCCATCCTGCTTTCGATCCTCCTACCTATCCCTATGTTTAGCACCACTGCTCGTCAGGACAAACTGTTCGGAAAATCAAATCTAATTAATTGATGCTGCTTCGACTATGTAAATATGTACAAGTAAAGTCGAAAAGTGCCTCATAAGCTGTCATAACCAACTTGACAAACTCGTTCCTGGCCATGCAAAAAATTACCCCCAATGCCAAAATTCCGGCACCCTTCCACAGCTTCCATACGATCATGACATCGTGAAATCGTTGAAGAGAGAATGCCGGAATTGCTCTATCAAAGAGAAACTTGGCCCAAAACATCGCGTCGCACATCGTCCAAATCCATCTCAACATCCAAGTCCGCTTTGGAGTTGCTACTATGAATCAAGTGATATCCTGCTTTGCAACACAAGCAGAGATCTGGTGTATCAAGTTAGAGTAGTAAAATCGCTCAAGAGAGTACTGTGCCAAGGTGAATGCCTGAAGTTTGCTTCATCTCTTGAGGTATCAGAGAGTAACAGTACTATCCGATATGGGATCGTGTCTGGCGTGGGATGACGAAATCACTCGTGATCCGAAAGTGGGTTTTTATAGACGAGATCCAAAAGAAGAACAAAAAAATAAGAATGCTTTTAGCCTCGTCCGAGATCGGCAAAGTACTGTCGTTAGATGTCAAGGCAGGCTGGTCCTTTCAATAAATAGAAAAATAAAAGTTGGTGGCTTCGGGCCACATGCAAGGTTGGTGGGAGAGAGAGAGGAAAAGGTACTTGGCGCGACGTGGCAGAGAGCAACATCACCAAGTTAGATCTGGCCTTTAATGTCCACTTTCTGGAAAGCTGAGGTTCTAGCGCTCTCAAAAAGGCTCCCGGCCTTGCCAGTCAGGAACGCAATGTACTCTGTGCGATCTTCAAGAAGGTGTTGCCCCTGGTAATCAATGATGAACTGGGCAGCATCAGCATCGGATTCGAAACCGAGCTCCTCAGTGATGAAGCGCAGCTTGACGTCAGGTTTATATCTGTTGATGAAGCATTAGCATCAAAAATGTCGATGAAAATGAAAAAAAAAAAAAAAAAGAGGCATCCAACTTACCCTCTGCAGATGTTGCACAGAGCTGCAAGGCGCTCCCTCGTGACAAACATATCCATGAGATATGCACCCATGTTGGGTGTGTCAAGGTACAGCTGGAAGAACTTGTGATAGTTGCCCAATGCCAGCGTCGACCGTACGTCGAGAGCATGCTTAATCGGCTTCTCTTCCTTCTCCGCTGCGGTTAGATCTGCCAGGGTGTCGTTCAGGCCGGTTCGATTGGCAGTGTGGATGAAATAGAGGATACGATACGCCTTAAATTCAATGGGGTTTCCCTTCAGGCCCATTGCATACAGTGACCGCAACTGGGTCTGGCACTGATTATACTCACCAATATCCCCCTTCTCCAAGGCAATCCGGGCGTGGATTTCATAGACGGAAACGGTAAAGTCGTTCTTGATGCGCTGAACCGTGAGATCCTGGCGCATCGACTTGAACTGGTCGCAAATGTAGGAATAGTTGCTCTCCTTTCTCCACTTCTTCTTCAGCAAATCCAACGTTTGACGAAGAACTCTCTCAGGCCGCACGTTGGACGCTACAGGGGGGGCAGTGAGGCGGAGATACTTTTTTTCAAGAACTTCAGAGGTGCCGACGATAGGACCGGTCGGTGGAGTTGGGCTGGGCGACGAGATATTTGCCGCCTTGTACTCATTCTCGAAACGGCGTTTGCGCTTGTTGGCTTCTTTTTGAAACTTACTAGACTTGGGGTCATCGAGGGACGCCCGCTTGTCGGGGGAATACGAAATGCGATCCTCGAGGGATCGGCCTGAGTTAGTAGAGTGCCATGGTGGCGTGGACGTGTCATTATTTGCAAAGTCATTGGACTTTCGCTTTCTAGGGTTGAACGTGTCGTCGGTATATACTGGCGTTGTCAAGGACAACGAGGCAGCGTGATGGTGCAGCTTCAGCTGTGCCTCATGGTCAGCTCTCACCAAAGCTTGGGGCAAGGGCATCTTGTCCCAATCAATCGTGTAGAGTGAGTTGTTCTCTTTGGCGCTGCCGATGGTGTCTTTTAATTTCGCTTCAAGTTCCGCACGCGAGACGGAGGCATCCTCGTTCTCAGGATGGAAAGACCGCTGGACATATCGACGGACTGATTCTGGCCATTCAGTCTTGCCTCCTTTGGGCTGTTCTACGGGTGCTGGAGATGCATTTGCTGTAGTGCCGGGAGCAGAGGCTTGAGCCTGAGCGGCATTTGACGCGTACATGTTATATGCTGGTGGTGGCGGAGGAGGAGTGGTGTACTGGCTAAAGCCTTGTCGTACTTGTACTGGAATGAAAGCAGGGTCTATGGAGAGGGTCAGAGATCACAGGTCAAAGCAAGCAAGGGAGATGCGAGACATACTAGGTGGATAGGCATAAGACGCTGGAGGAGGGTGCTGAGGGACGACGCCCGGCGGGTGCTGGGCACTCGACCAACTTGGCATCATCGTGGCGGCTGGGGAATTGCTGGCTGGAGTTAGTTTTACGATGTGCGAACGATGGATCAGGTGCAGACAGAGAGTCTGGCGAGAGCTCTGGCAACAGCTTGATGTTCTTTGTTGCGATGCGTGGGATGAGATCAGGAGGCAACAGGTGTGTGTTGGGCCGCAGCGGGAAAATGTGCGAGGGAGAAAGCCCCGTGACTAGAAGCCAGCGGCTAAATGCCGGCTATTCTCGCTGGACCCTTCATGCGCTGGCAGTGGTGAGGCGTGCGCGCTATCCCAGATCTGGCCAGTAGTGGAGTCAGCTCAGATGCGACCCGCGGTACGTACCTCTGCGCGGGATGCCATGCCTTGACGAGAAGCTTAAGCTGCGGTGGTGAAACCTTGCATCTGTCATTATCATCGCTTTATACTCACAGCCGCTCGAAATTCCTGACCTTTACAGCATCCATTATTCCCTTCACTTACTAAACTATCATTATTCAAAATCTCTCAAAGCCAAAAGCTGGATCTCTGCCTCTATTCACCACAGCTCCTTCGGCACGTGCGATTCAGCGCATCATCGATCCCGCAGCGACTCACCCACTCACCCACCAAGAGGCTGGCTCTTTGCCACAGCCGCGGGACGAATGTTCCTGAAGCATCTTGATCTCACTACTGCACTGCGGCCTTTGTATCTCCCGGATGAGGTACTGCTCTTTGTCCAAGACAATGTCGGCTTGTACGAGGGGTAAGTCATATGGCGGGGTTCATCAAGGCCGATAGATAATGAGTATGATGCTGATGGGATGAGATATCATGTAGAAAGTACAAGCTTCCAAATCAACAAAATGGCCAGGTGTACCTAACATCTCATCGCATTTGCTATGTCGACAAAGTTGAGCCGAGGAAGCAGTCCGCCGCTCTCGACCTGAAGGAGGTGGACCGGTATGAGTTCTATGCAGGCTTCTTCAAGTCCTCGGCCAAGGTCACCATTGTGCCCAAGCCTTTGAGGCGATCAGCCCTTCACAACCGCGTAATGTCCGGCACGGGAGTCAACTCACGACACAGCACGCCATCTCCTACATCCTCCAATGACGCCTACGCTCCTCCTTCTGGGCCTCCGCCAGCGTCAGCCACCTGGGTCTGCAACATTTGCAGCTTCTCGAATCCTGTCCCTTCCAACTTTGATCCCACGGCTGCAAATGCCCACACGCCTCTCCCGCCTTGCTTAGCATGCGGAATCAAACCGGCGCTATCACTGGTGCTCAAGGCGGCTATTAGTAGTGCAAGTCGTCCTTCGCCTTCGCTGAATCCCAGCCAACCGGGAAATATCAACAACTATACGTTTTCGTCAGCATCAGCCGTGACGCTGGGACTTGTCGATCCCTTCGCAACGCCTAGCGAACAAGGCAAGGCTGACACGGCGGTTTTTCAATGTCCTCGTTGCACATTCTCCAATCATCCATCGTTGTTATCCTGCGAGATGTGTGGAGCGCCTTTACTCTCGCAAGATGCACCCTCTACCATATCCACTGCTGAGTACATTAGGATACTATCTCAGTCTCCTGGACCAATCAAAGATACCAGCCAAGGTGCCGTTGATTTTGCAGAAAGCGTCAAAATCTCATTTCGAGGTGGCGGCGAGAAAATCTTTTACGAACGCCTGAAAAGCGCCATGACACAGCGAAAATGGCTGCTTCAAGATGCTCCTCCCGCTCCAAAAAGCAGTCGCATGACCGATGATAACTCCTCCAGTGGCTCGCCAGGCACGCCGACCCAGAGAACGAAAACAGCCGGCATTGCTGGACTGGAGCAGCTGGGCTTGAACATGCGGAAGAATAACGAGATCCTAATCGGCAGCGCCTTTGAAGACCTCGAGGCCTTGATGACCTCTGCAAAGGAAGTCGTTGCACTAGCAGAGAGATTTGCACAGCAAGTCAACGGGGCCAATGCCGACGTCACCTCCAAGGAAAACACAATACTCGCCGAATCCGCCCACCAGCTCGGCCTCATCACCACCAAAGACATCGTCGGCAGCGGTGGGGGCTCCGACTCTCTCTACTTCTCTGAACTCGCCCGCAACCTGGCAGAGTTCCTCACCGACGACGCGAGAGGCGTGCTCAAGCGCGCCGGCGGCATCCTCACCCTCGTCGACCTCTGGGCCATGTTCAACCGCGCCCGCGGCGGCGTCGAGCTCGTCAGCCCCATGGACTTTGAAAAGGCTGCCCAGATGTGGGAGTCCCTCAAGCTGCCCGTCCGGCTGCGCACGTTCCGCAGCGGCGTCATGGTCGTCCAGGCGCGCGACCGCACCGACGACGCCACCATCAGGTCCATCCTGGCCTGGCTGCAGGACCTGCACGAGTTCCCGCCTGATCGCGAGGTGGCGTGGGACTGGCGCGAGTTTGGGCGCGGCGTCACGGCGCAGGATACGGCGGAGCGGTTTGGTTGGAGCTTGGGCGTGGCGGAGGAGGAGCTCCTGATGGCGGAGGAACAGGGCGTTTTGTGTCGCGAGGAAGGGCTCGAGGGGTTGAAGTTTTGGAAGAATTACATTGGCAAGACGGACATTGCGGTGCTGCAGAAGCGGGAGGCTCAGGAAGAGGCGGATGCCATCTTGCGGCGTTTGAAGGACACTGGTCTGATATAGCTGCTTGCGCTTGCATCTGGTAATGTGACCCATGATTTTGTGATAAAAGTGCGAGGACATGGTTTTAAACTGGGACTGTCTTGGAGTTGTACATAGAATTTGCGCCATCAATTTTTGAGATATATTGTACATGAGCAGCTTAGAGGCTTAACTTTTCTTGCTCTCTGGCAACACATTGCTTCACTCGCTCTGCTGCCGTCTGGATATATAATGAAAAAAAAAAAAAAAAAAACAGTCATAAAATGAAACACCGCAACTCCACAATTCCCTCTTGTCTTTTGACATACTCCGTGTCCGCGTCAGTGAGCGTGGCCTGCATTTCCCCCCGGCCGGCCAAGCGCCCAGATTGTGAAAATAAAAGAAAAGAAAGGGAAATAAGTAAAAGGCATCAAATCGTTTCAAAATCAGATTCGATACCTGGCTGGCTAAAATCACAACGCCATGCAGCTTCCAAAGCAAGCCCTCAAAACCCTCATACCACGACATGTGTCGACATGTGTTCCACGGCCTCCTTGATGGAACGGAGCATTCTCTGGTTGACACAAAAGGGGCATCGCAGCGGCCTGTCGTGAGTAGCCATGGGCACCTCTGACGAATGAATCGGCGTAAGCGTCAAGTCGTGCGAAATATCGTGGCCGGGCGTAGCATAGCGGGTATCCGAGGGCGCGCGGGCAGCGGGCGGTGCGGCCATCATGACCTGCTGCTGAAGCCCCGCGGCCCGTTCCTGGCGATCTCGCTCTTCGCGCACAGCCGCGGCCTGCTCCTCGGCGGCCTGCTCCTCCTGCTGCAGCTGGCGAAGCGCGTTCTGGAGCACCACCTCGGGGTCGTCGTCTTCGTACATTGGCTGGTCGGGCGGCGGCTGGGCGAGCGTGGGCTCAACGGGCGCCAGAGCCGATAGCGGCGCCGCGTGGGCGTTTGCCAGGCGTCGGATGATCTCGTCTCGGACCAGCGCACAGGTGTTGAGGCTCGACTCGACGCCCACGACGCGCAGGACCTGCTCGCGGATCGCGGCCGGGCTCGTGTCGGACTGGATGGCCATGAAGCGCGGCACGCAGTCGGCCAGGTAGTCGATGTCCTCGGCGGGGTTGATGCCCCCGTCGCCGTGCCGGCGCTGGCGCCTAATCAGCAGCCCGTATCTCTTCTTGAAGCGATGGATCCAGCCCGGCGAGAACTCGGGCGGGCTCTCCTCCTTGTAGCGCGGCAGCTGGCTGAAGATGCTCTTGGCCTTCTCGCCCAGCTCCTCGTTGGTCGGCTGGCGGCCCGCGGCCTGGACCTGCTGGTACCACAGCAGCACCAGCTTCTCGACGTCGGGCCAGTTGCCAAAGCGCAGGCGCGAGCCCGACAGCTGCGGGTTGTCGCCGTCCAGGCGCGAGTACTTGGGCGACAGCGAGTGCGAGACGGTGGACTGGCTGATCTGCTGGCCGTACTGCGCAAAGAACCACTCGATGCAGGCCTTGTGCGACGGCCGGATCGTCTGGTTGTTCGCCCATCGCCGCAGCGCCCGCCGCTGGTCCAGCGTCAGCGAGTGCCGCTCCTTGGGCCCGGCCGCGGATGGCGAAAGGTCGCTGCCGTCGGCGCCCACCAGCGTAGGGTCAGTCGCAGCGGCGGCCATTTCGTGGTGGTTTTCCCTTTAGCAGGTTGGCGTGCTCGTGGAATTGCAATCGTTGTATCCGATGGATGCAGGATTTGGTGCTGCTTAAGGAGATGGTGCATGCGCCAAAAAAAAAATCGCGGTGGCGGGGCGCGTTGATTTGGGTCCCAAACGGCCCCAAAAGCGGCGCCTCACGTGATTGCATTGCGACCCTTTGCGTTTTCCAGAGGCGGCAGAGACTGCATGTTGGCTCCGCGATGCGCTGGACTGATAGGCGGCCTTGTTGGCTGCTGGCTCTGCTGCTTGTTGCAAGGGCGGTTTGCAGACGACGAATGGCCCTGTGGTCGTTGGATATGCGGTTCTGCCGGCTAAGCAGCATCTTCGCATTAACGGGGATGGCGAGACAGCTCGTCTTCTGTATATGCTTATATCCCTTAGACGCCTGCCAATTGAAGCTCAAGTAAAGCCACCAGTCAAAAGCTCCGAGCATCAACACCCTCCCGGGCGCCAGGCTAGGACGTAAAGCAGTAGATGATTCGGCATGTAATTAAAGATGCGCCAAATCCCTTTATTATGCTATCAAATGCTAGATAAAATGCATCTGGAAGACTTGCTTCAACCGTCTTGGACACCCGGCGTATTACATACAGCCAATCAATACGAGGCTTCAGTAATTGCCTACCTAGGCAAGTAGACAGTCGGCCAATGGCTGGCGGAATCATGGAATATGCGGGATCGACTATGAAATAAAGCAGTTCTGAGCTGACGACTTCATGAGCAACTATGCTCTATTGAGCATCTCAATGTAGTCATGTCAGCTGCTAGAGATACTCTCGAGTCTGATTTATGAGGGCTGATCTGGTGAGCTGTAATTTGCTAGTCACCAGTTTCGATATGCTCCCGCAGTCCAAGCTACAGTTTGAGATTAGTACATTTATATACTATCAGTAATAGAACAAATGCCTTCTCCGGTAGTTGTGTTGGCTACTAATTGCACCGCTGAGACATTCGTACTCATGGTGCAACATACCTAGGCAGTCAGCCATCGCCCATAACGAAAGTTCAACATCAATGGAAAACAATAGCAGCTTCGACGCGGCATCGCTGGGATTTCTCGGCGTTTCCCGTCGCGCTCAAGGCAACGCTGGGAGCAAACAAAGTAGTATTGTGCATGTAATTGCGCAATCAAGGTCGTCTTGCTAGGGAGAATAAATTGTATCGCATCTATCTCGAGACATTCGCTCTCCGGCCATCTATTATGTACAATACAATATACACTGCCACTCCGCAACCCCAATTTTCAAACTTGGCAATTTAGTGCTTCTTGTCCTGCTCCTCAAGGAATTTCCTATCAAGCCGTTAGTCCGGTTCTCGTCCAAAGTCGCCCACAGTAGTATATCACGCACTTGATGAAGTCGGCCTCGTCCGAGCTGGAAGCGTTGATCGGGGGGGCAGCGGTGGCAGAGGCGGGCTTCTTGGGGCCAGAAGCAGCGTAGTAGGCACCGCCGAAGAGGGTAGCCAACCAGCCCATGGCAAGCTGTGGTTTTTTGATCTTCAAGTTAGACACTGGCATCCCCAAACGAAATCGGCGTGCGACTTTTTTTCTCTCGGCGGGACATACGTAGTGGCCGCCGACTTGTCGGCCGGCAATAGTGTAGGTAGCGACACCAGCCATTGTAACCTCGGGATATGCGTCGAAAGGGTGGACGGGAGGGCGAGACGGGAGTCAATGGATTGCTGCAGAGTTGAGAATCGTTGGCGGGCGACAAAAACGGAGTCTCGACTTGTGCCTGGAATTGCAGGCCCGGCATCTGGCGGCTATTCCTCGGCGGAGCTTATCGCGGGTGGATGCCCGACTCAATTTCGCTGCCGACGTCACTATAACCATGGCCCAAAGGAGCTTTGCGGGAGTTCCTGAGCTATAAGCGCGGCCATCTGACTAGCTTCGGCGTCGTCGTAATTGTTAGTCTTTCATACCTTGCCGTTCAGAGAGTGAGGTTTCTTTGAGCGGTCAATTTCTCATCTTATTCGCATTTTATTTCTTCCCTTATTCACAGCTTCATCATGGGTTGGTGGGGGAAATCTTCAGAGGCCAAGGCCGAGGAACAGCAGCGCAAACAGGCGCAGAGCGAAGGCGCTTTCGATCCCACACTCCCCAAGGCCGAGAAGCTGCCCAAGGGCCTGCAGAAGATTGTCGACAAGGCCGATAAAGACGAGAGTTTCTTCGACAGCATCAAGGAGGGAAGGTAATTGCGGGCTGCACCCAATCTGCATCTTACAACTGAGAGGCCAAACTAAACGCATTCAGCGCCCCCGACTCGACGGAGAGCAACTTGCGATATGCCGCGTATGCAACCCGACTTCGAACAATTTTGCTGTCTGCGCATCGATACGTCGCCTACACGTCTGATATTGGCGAATCGTTCCGTCCCGTTGCGCACCCGGGCCTCGTTCGCACTGCCTACGGAATCTCATGGCTCTATATTCTGGGCGATGTCTCGTTTGAGGGATACCGCTCGTACTGGCGCAACCAGCGCGTCCTCAATCCGCAGCTTCTGCTCAATTCCCACCAGCAGAGATTCTCTGGCCTTCCTGAAAAGGAGACTCAGAGCCTTACTCCCGGAGTCGTTTCTCCATTGGAGGATTATCGAACAGTCATGGTGCAGAGAGCCATCTTCCAGAGCTTGGCCAGTATGGGGCTGCCTGCCTTTACCATTCACAGCGTGGTCAAGTACTCCGGAAAGGCCATGAAGAATGTCAAGAATGTTGCTTTGCGAACATGGGGCCCTATTGGCCTCGGCTTGTCCGTCGTTCCATTCCTGCCCAGTCTCTTTGACAAGCCGGTAGAAGATGCCGTCGAATGGGCGTTCCACAAGGGCTTTTCGCAGTTTGGAGGCGACAAATATGTCGGAGACTCGCCGGCTACTGGGCGAGAAAAGCTGATCAACAAGGATCTCAAGGCCAAGAAGGATTAATGAAGCGTTCTCTACTCTGTATATGGGATAAGGCGTTGGGGCATTACTCTACTCTTGGAGTATTATATAATGTGATAATTTCGTAAATACCACAAAGAAAAAAAAAATATCTTTGGCATATACAATCATGTATAAAAACCAATATGTTGTTCATGTAGTCTGATGTTAACATAATAGTGAATGCATGTTGGGCTCTAGTTACCAATTCTGGCATCCAAACTCGTAGCGGGGCCATCCGTGGATAACCCCGCGATGCCAGCTGCAGCCTTAATCTCGCCTCGTCTTACTTGCGCTTGTGCCCCTTGTGCTTGGCAACACTAATAATTTGCTTCCATTCCCTAATTGCATATATCGATCACTATCGAGTTTCAAAAGACAAGGCGCCATTGTCAGCGGTAGTACAACGCGCACGTCCTTTCAGCGGACTTTGGCGGACAGATTGCCAGATTCAGCAGACGTCTATAGGGGCTTCCAGACGCTTCCTTGCCACGTTTGGTCAGCCGACGGAATCACTCAGCCGCGCCGACAGTTCCAGCGCAGCCTCACTGCGTTCCAAGGCTACGACATTCACTCTGCCTGGCAAAGCGCATCAGATTAATCAGTTCAGTTAGCGAGATTGCAGCGACTTATTTATTTCCACAGACTCCCCCAAGATGGCGTCCGGCTCAGATTCCGATGCTCCTGAAACGAGCTACATCATGAAGGACAGAGAAGACGCCAGCCTCGTCGGCACCCACTGCCAGTACGAATACTGCAACCAGCTTGATTTCCTCCCTTTTTTCTGCCAGTCGTGCACAAAGACGTTTTGCTTGGACCACCGCTCAGAATCTGCGCACAAGTGCTCGAATCCAGGGGCGTGGGCGCAGCGGAAACGACAGGCTCAGTTGTCAAAGCCGTCTATCGGCCAGGGGCGGACGCTGCGAGATAAGATCTCGGAGAAGCCATGCGCTGCGGACTGCGACACCATTGTCGGCACGTCGTTGACGCCAGGCGTGCACTGCGATACCTGCAACCGGGACTACTGCTTGAAACACCGCTTCAAGGACGACCACAACTGCAAGAACTTGACGCCGCTTGGGGCACGGCCCATGCAAATCGATGTTGCTCAGAGGACGAAATCCGCCCTGGATCGACTTCGCGCATGGGGAACGGCCAAGAAGGAACAGGCTGGCAGGGCGCTGCCCAAGCCCAAGCCCAGCTCAGCGGCAGCCCGCCTGGTGGCCGTCAACAGCTTGAAGAAATCCGCAAAGGGCGACGACAAGCTGGCGCCGGAGAAGCGCGTCTACGTCTATGTGGAGGCTGAGGCCGAGACGGCAAAGGCCAAGTTCCCCAAGGGCGAATTCTTTTATTCCAAGGACTGGGTCATTGGCAGGGTGCTGGACGCAGCGGCACGGAGTCTCCAAGTACAGAATATCAACAACCAGAGCTCGGATGAGCGGGACAAGTTACGGGTCTTCCATGTCGAGGGCGGCAGGCTTCTGGAGTTTGGCGAGAAGGTTGGGACGGCGTTACAGAGCGGGAATACCTTGGTGCTATTGAGAGGCGTCGGCGCGCCTCCGGATTTGATTGAGGCGTGAGGACTCCAGTGATTGACTGAATTTCAGGATACGTCTTTTTTGTTTTCCTTTTTTTTTTTTTTTTTTTCATCATTGAATTTACAGACGGCGGTCCTTTGCAATGGGCACAATGAGGCATGGATAGAGGGTGTATCTTACTATGTACATAGACGGCATTATTATCAGCGAGTACTAAATTCTAATTCTTTGTCAATCATCCCATGATGCCACCACAATTTAGCTGTCGCAAAGCAAAGGTCGTCTTTAATGGAATTGATCCATTCGACCAGAGCCGAAGCTTTGAATTTACTAATAGACATGTGAATTGCCACTCATTTGATATGTCATCCTTCAGGGTAGTCAAATGAAGCTCTTCTCGCACGTGATCCCGCGTACACTTTCGCGTTAGTGACGACATCGCTGATTCTCATCTCACTCCAATCCGCAGCCCGTGAATCGCGTGTATCAAGAGATGCCTCCGTATGTGCCTCGCAAAAGGCTAAGAGTGTCCACGCCTGAAAATGCAGCCACCGAGGATAAGACGGATAGCGGAGTGAAATCCAGGGCGAGCAGTGGCCGAAAGAGAACGCTGTACGACGACCTTGATTCGTCACACACACCAAACGGTTCGGATTCACTTCTTCACGGTCTGGGGGGCGATGACAGTGATAGCCCTCTGTCTTCGCTGTCAGAAAGCGATTTCGAAGATGTCCCCATTGCGAAACAGCTGAAGCCAAAAGATGGTGACGCCGACGAAGATGACGAGGACGACGACATCGAATTTGAGGATGTCGAAGCTCCTCAGCAGCCCGTGCCGGACGTGCCAGTGCCGTCAGGTGACCTTGAGCTGACTCTGATCCGGGACACTCGAATATCTCTGACGAATCCCTTTGGCGACAAGAAAGGACCCTCGAAGCGAGAGCGGAAAGTCCGGAATGCGACCCATTGCGTTCACGTTCTTTGTCTTTTGTGGCACAATGCGGTTCGGAATTCTTGGATCTGCGATCCTGAAGTGCAAGCGATCATGATTTCTCATGTCCCGCCCAGGCTCTGGGATGAAGTTGATCGATGGAGGCGTAATAGTGGCTTGGTAGAGAGCCGGCCGACACCGAAACCCAAGGCATTGGCGAAAAGGAAGAGAGGCACGAAGCAAGAGTCTCGAGACTGGGGCGAGGCTGCCCAACGGCTCGAAGTGGGAGCCATCGACATGAGCCATGGCGACCCCCTGTTTCGATTTATGAAGTCGCTAGTCGCCTGGTGGAAGCAGCGATTTCGAGTCTCGGCACCTGGCCTCCGGAAATGGGGCTACATGTCGCTGGAGCGTCTCGATAGACTCACTAAGGCGTATGTAGATCATGAGGACGACTATGCGGAATTTGGAGAGCGATTGAACGGAATAGATGATTTTCGACAGTGCGCTATCAACTGCACAGGAAGTAGAGACGTTGGAGCTCAACTATTTACGGCGCTCCTTCGGGGGTTGGGAGTTGATGCTCGTATGGTCGCCAGCCTGCAGCCCCTAGGCTTTGGATGGAATAAACTTGAAGACGCGGATGCAGAGGAAGATGAAAAGCAAGAAAACACACCTGCCAAGTCTACGAATAAGAAGAAGTTTGAAAAGAAGCCAGCAGCAAAACCCACGAAAAAGAAAGTGGCGGAGAAATCAACAGCCAACGTCACCCCGTCGCGGTCACGCTCAGCTCGTTCGTCTACGAGGCTGTCTACTCCAACCGAAGAGGCCGAGGATGATTTACAATTGGAGTTTAAAGATACAGACGACGAATTTGTTGAGATAGGTCTTACTCCAAAAATCAAATCTATACATACGAAGAAATTCGATAACGACTTGGAATATCCGCATTACTGGACCGAAATATTATCGCCTGCTACAAAGAAATATCTCCCAGTCGATCCAATTGTTAAAGGATCCGTCGCAGTAAATAGAGACCTTGTCGAGACGTTCGAACCTCGCGGCGCCAAAGCAGATCGGGCGAGACAAGTCATTTCTTATGTTGTGGGCTACTCAGGAGATGGAACAGCGAAGGATGTCACTGTACGCTATCTGAAACGACAGGTCCTTCCTGGTCGAACTAAAGGCGTGAGGATGCCACTGGAAAAGATTCCAATCTACGATCGCAATGGAAAAGTAAAGAGGTACGAAATGATGGACTGGTTCAAGACGGCCATGTCCGGATACAAGCGAGGAGGCAAGAAGCATCCCGTGACGGAAATCGATCAACAAGAAGACGCAGTAGACTTGAAACCGGCGAAAGCAGAGAAGAAGGAGGTAAAAGAAGGCGAAGAGACATTGCAATATTATAAACAGTCGAAAGAGTTTGCACTTGAGAGGCATCTTAAACGCGAAGAGGCCTTAAGGCGAGGGGCAGAACCAGTCAAGATTTTCAAGAACAAAGGAAAGGGCGGCAAAGTCGAGGAAGAAGATGTATATCTTCGGTCAGATGTTGTTCTTGTCAAAAGCGCGGAAACCTGGCATAAACAAGGCCGAGCTCCACTTGCTGGCGAAGAGCCTCTGAAGAGAGTCCCATACCGAGCAGCCACGTTGAATCGAAAAAGAGAAATATTAGAAGCCGAAGCAATGACTGGGCAAAAGGTTCTACAGGGGCTATACAGTTTCGACCAGACAGACTGGATCATACCGCCGCCTATCAAGGACGGCGTGATTCCAAAGAACGAATACGGGTATGTGAATCTTGAAATTATACTAAACTTATATACTAATGTTGGCATAGAAACATTGATCTGTTTGCTGAGCACATGTGTCCCGAGGGAGCTGTGCATGTGCCATTCAGGGGCGTTGGCAAAGTTTGCAAGAGGCTTGGAATCGACTACGCAGAAGCCGTGGTGGACTTTGAGTTTGGCCACAGAATGGCTGTTCCCGTGATCCAGGGAGTCGTTATTGCGCAAGAACACCACGACAGAGTGATGGTCGAGCTTGAGAAAGACGAGGCTGAGCGAGTGCGAAAGGAGGATGAGAAAAGACGCAAAGCAGCACTAGGAAAATGGAGAAAGTTTCTCATGGGAATGCGCATCGTGAAGAGGATTCGTGAAGAATACGGCGAAGTCGATGAGAGCGTATCTGTGTTTGGCCATTCCCGGGGCAAAATGCAAGTCGATGAACCACCAGCGGCTCACGACGAAGAAATGGCGGGCGGATTTCTCCCGGAAGGCTATGAGGAAGATGGTGACGACCATCGCGCGCACGAGACGTCGAACTTCTTTCCCTCGCTCGAAGAGGATGATCGTGGCGGAGATGGAGATCTCGTTATGGAAGACGATGGCGGAGCTGGCATGAGCGAAGCGCAGACTGAAACGGAGACGCTGGCAGAGGCTAAAGGGAAGAAGTTGGTGGCGCCAAAAGGGCGTAAGCCACGAGCAACACGGCGGAAGAAGCAAGTTGTTGATAGTGAAGATGATGACGAGGACGATGAATGATGAGTTTTGGAATGTTTGGGTATGCTTTGGGATATTACGGCGATGAGATGTGGAGCGAGGCATCGGTTTCATTACGGACATGCAAAAGTCGATGGTTGAGTTACGATGTTGGCGAATATTCTGGCTACAGGCTATGGACTTGATATACCTCGAGCTTGAAATAGCTGAGAGCAAATAACTGCGTCAAGAATCTTAAAATGGAAAACCTTGTGACAATAGGCTTTTCTATAAGCTTCGTGGTGCGGTGCTCCACCGGTGTAGATTTACGCGTACGACCCTCCACTTTCTCTCCTTGCGGAGCACCATCTTTTTCCAGAACTTTACTCTATAGAGGGATTTTCTTTAGCTTGCAAAGGCGTTTTAATCACTGCATGTGTTAGGATGTCCGAAAGCATCAAGAGTCAGCCTGTTGGCCATGTCTAGGTCAACCAAGGCCAGATCGTCTAGATTATTTGTCGGCAATAAGGTTCAATAAGTACCTCTGTGATGACTCAACAATGTTGGGAAGAAACAATAATGAGGAAGCTAACGATGGGGAAGCCAAAGGTGGGTATGCCTTTGGATGGAATTCAGCCCTTAAACGAGGAGATGAAAGTTAATGATCCAAAGCACACATCAACTTCAGATAAGAAGCACCGTATTCAACTGTAGCTAAACAAGGTAGCTACTCCATGTATTAAAATACCAATACATCTGCTAACAACGCTTAGAAGTAGCATCAGTAGCAATAACTGGAGTGCTGGAAAATGGAACCAGGGAGCTGGGTCACAATCTCTATAAAAAAGGATCCATAGTATTGTCCTTAGTTGAAGGCATGGAAACAGCAGCTTTTATTACACGGATGAAAATACCATTGTAGCCATCGATATCATCAAATGGATTATAGACATCGATGTATAAATCTTAATATCGATGTCGACAACAGTATATTCCTCCTTGGATCCCTCCTAGGGCGCTATTCCGCCTTTCTTTTTGTCCTATCCACTCGGTTCTATCAAGAGCCCATGTTCGTAAAAGCCTATCTAGTAGTTTGGTGATTTCAAACTCTATAATCTCGGAACAAGGTTCGTCTACTATACATGTATTCTAGCGAGGCGGTTTTTGTATCCACCCCCCAAGCCGCAAAGATGCAGTTGGCTTCTCTGTGTCTGGGGCAGTTTTTCATCATCTCCCTCTGGAATATTCTTCTCATACGAGTTCTTCAATATCCTCAACCGTCATTGGACACTGTCGTTGTTCCAGCAGCAGTCATCCAAAGAAGTGATATTCACCCGTCCAAGTCCGTAATGACTTTGCTCACTCCTATCCTGGTCTTTTGGGCGTCATTGTCCGACTTGACGCCGGAGAAAGCTTTCGGCCTCATCTACCTATCAATCATTCTCATCTACTACCCCGAGATTGAACGCCTCGCCGAGCGGGGAGGGGATATTAGATGTGCCTTCTACCTCTTCTGCGTCTACCTCTGCTTCAGCCTTCGCTACTGTATCCCCCACGTCTACATGTTTTTTATGAACATCCTCCAATTGGGCCCTGCGAATTTAGATCCGGCAGATATTGAATTCCTTTTTGCTCCATAGACTTGGCTTTCTCACATATTCGTATGTTCGATATGAATAGGTACATATAGAAGCTGATTGCTCAAGACACTAAACTGCACAAATTCTCGCCTTTGGATATTCATGGGGGCTGATAACACGGCCGAAATTCCTAGGTAATACACTGAAGAGCAGATTTCCGCCCTTTTACGATATGGTCATTGTTGATAGATTGGATGTGGAATATGGCACATTTGAATTTGTTCATTGACTGAAGTTTCTAGTCTATAGGGAATATATCTGATATTTTTAACTATCGCCCCTTTCCAAACATTTCGTGCCATTTGCCCCTGCTCCCAGTGTTCTTGAGCTGTCCGCTTGCAGCAGCGGCGTGTTCAGGCACAAGCTCCAGCTCAACAGTTTCATGGATTGTGGAGATGGCGGCTATGCCCTGATTTGAAGCCGTAGATGAGTCCAAGGGAGAGAGTAGTATGACGGAGTTTGACGTGTTTTTCTGGCGGAGAGAGTAGGTTCTGTCGGGAGACTTGAGGAGGGCTGAGGCTTCGGAAGATTCTAGGGTGAGGCTGGAGCAAGGAGGAAAACGGCGTTGTGAGTAATACGAGGTTTCAAGATGAGTGAGAAAAGAAGACAGCAGGGAGAGACATACACTGGAGGATTATCGGATTCGAGGAGGGATTGGAGCTCGGGGGGGAGTTCGATGAGGCGGTAGCCGACGTCGTCTGGTTGGTGGCGGAGCGGGATTTTAAAGTCGGTGCTGGACATTGCGACTAATGTTTTGTGAAACTTTTGACGTTTAATGGTTGTGATTATGATTTATGATTACGAGAGACCAAGATCGAGAGAGAGGCAGGGATGAGGTTATCTAGTAGAAATTGATTGGGATGAAGAATGAGGAAAGAGCTTAAATTTTTGATGGTCCTAGCTTTTGGTTGCGATGAGGAGATTTGATGGCTTTGTGCCGATGAATTCAAAAACGATGAGATGAGCTCCAGGTGGATACGTGGAATATGTGAATATGTGAATATGTGAGTCTGTCATACGTTGGGTGGATGAGATGAGGTTGGAGATGTGTAAAAAATTATCGATAGCTGAATGGGTACGTCATGTAATGCGTGCACAGCTAGCACCAGGCAGTTGAATGCTGAAGAGCACTGGAGCAGAAAAAGGGCGCCAGCTGCGGGGTCCAAATCTTAGGCAGGCTGCGAGTCAGCAAGCTCCAGTGGGCTTTCATTACCCAGAACGGGTACTAGGCGCTAGCAGCTCCATCCCCATCAGAGCGTGCCTGTCCATCAATCGATAGCTCCAGGTCCAAATTTGAGCTGGAACTTCAGGCGCTGTGCCGCCCCTCATCTCCAGCGGTTATTAGTGAGCTCTCCAGGGCTGTCAACTGGCCGTTCCAGCGGGGTCTTTAGGGGACCAAGGGGGGCCCCTGGACGTTTCACAAGCAGCCTGCCTTCATTATAAAACAGCTGGGGGGGGGGGGGGGGGGGGGGCCGGCGTAGAAAACGCTCAGGGGACCCTCCCCCCTTCTTAGGCAAATCAGTCTTTCAGCTGGCATCAGTTCGTGTTTGCGGCGATGGAGATTGGAGATTGGGGGACTGGGCGCTGGGGGTTTTCGGGGGGGCGTGCGTCGAATAATTTGGGAGGACCCGAGAGCGGTATCTATTTTCGAGCACCTCACCTCATCTCATCCTGCCGGGCTCGAGCAATAGACTATTGCCTGTATATTATCTTACATATTACATATTTCTCGTGTGCCTCCTGCATAGGGCCGTAATAACTAGTGCTGCTTTCTGGATAGTTTACTCGAGTCTTGCGTAAGATTCGGCTTTGCCCATTCCCTCAGTTCAATCTTATTTCATTCTTCTCGTGAGCTTGGCCCCGGCCGCAGGGATCACCGAAGCCTTCTGGAACAGGCTCTAGACAAATGTGTCTGGCCGCGAAACAAATACACACTTGAACTCAAAATTCGACAAGCCCGAAACATTCCCACGGCAACCAGATCGTTTTTAGGGTGCGGGAACTAAGCTTTGCAACTAACTTCTGAGCGCCCATTTTGTGACTCTTGCGTTTAAACTCTTTGACTGAAGAAGCGCTCAAGCCACAAGCGCCCCAAAAAAGCCTCTGTTTACTTTGTGTCGGGACCTAAAGAAATATAGCCTGCGCTGGGGCCCACCTCGGCTTCGTCTCTCACCCCTCCCCATGCAAATCAAAGGAAGAGCAAAGCAGAGCAGAGCAGCAGCAGAAGGCAAAGCCTGGGCTCTTTTCTGTTTCTGAACTCATCTCCAATCCCGCATTTTCTCCATCCCGCATCGCATCACGCAACTCGCACGCTCTTTTTGCCGCTGATCCCCGACTCCCTTTGCGGACACACAAAGACGAACCGCCCAGACAAAGACTTGAAACGAGCTGCCAATCAGGCCCAGCCTCACGATTACGAATTACGGCGAGCAACGAGAACTCGAGGGAGACTGGGCAGCCCCCATCGCCATCCGCCGACGACGCTGCAAGGGCAGCCACGCCTGCCGCCAGCCCATCCCTGGACGAAAAGAAACACGCTCAGCCTCACGAAGAAGAGACACGACCACGCACTTGCGCCGCCACGAACGCAGCCCGAACGCAGCACCAGCACCAGCACCAGCACCAGCACCAGCATCGCCAACCGCCGGGCTATGAGCGCCGCTGGCCATTGAGTCCTCGATCGAGACCTCAGGTCCGGCCCAGCCCCCAACGCAAAGCCCGCCATGGTGCGTGTCACGGACGAGCTGGCGCTCTCGCCCGAGCACATTGCTCTCTACCACGCCGCCGACCCGCTGCTGGGCCAGCTGCCCGTCCTCATCTTCCACGGGCCCTCGACCACGGCCAACTACACGCTCAACAGCTCGCGCGTCCAGGTCCACGTCTTCACGCCCGCCGGCTTCCAGAGCTTCCCGCGCATCACCATCTCGCCCAGCTCGCCCTTCTACAGCGTCGTCAACCACCTGCCGCGCGAGTTCCAGGGCGACGAGGTTTACCGCGGCCTGGCCTTTGGCCTGTTCCGCTACTTCAAGGAGCTGCCTGACAATGTCAAGGCGCATCTCAAGGCCGCCTACCCGCCGCCCAAGGGCAAGCGGCCCAGCAGCGCGCCCGCCCTCTTCAGCGAGCAGCATGCCGCTGACCTGGTCAAGGAGATGGTGCGCAGCGAGAACACCGCCGACGTCGTCGCCACGCTGGACGAGGCCCTGCAGACCCAGCACGTCAACAACGTCGACATCGACTTCATCCTGCCGCCCGGCTCCATCGTGCCGCAGTCGGCCGAGCTCGACGACATGCCCGACGACGAGGACGACATCATCGACCCGACGCTGCGCCAGTACGGCAACTACACGCCGCTGGTCAAGCTGTTTGGCGAGCCCGTCTTCCTGCCCACCAGCAAGCTGCGCCGCGCGCCCTCGAAGCCCACCCCGCTGAATCGCAACAAGACCTTTACCAAGGACCAGAAGATGGAGCTGCGCATGAAGATGAGCGAGCTTGTCGACACCGAGGAGCGCTACGTGCTCAAGGTCCAGGAGCTCGTCAAGACCGTGGCCAACGACTTCCGAAACAACGCAAAGAAGCGGTCGGTCGAGAGTCTGAGTCCGTCCGAAGAGGAGCTGGAGAAGCTGTTTCCTAAATCCTCAGACGGCATTCTGCAGGTCAACTCGGCCTTTATCGAGGAGCTGCGCAAGATTATGAACGAAACCGAGGAGGACGCCGTCAAGGACATGGAAAACCCGACGATGAGTCTGTCGTCCTCGACGAGGGCGGCCAACAATGCTGCTCCCAAGAAGGATCCGCTCGGCGCCTTAGCCATGGCCAAGCTGTTCCTCGAATGGTTCCCCAAATTCACCCAGTGCTACCAAGACTACATCAAGGCGAGTCAGCACTTTCCGACGCTGCTGAATTCGTTCCTAGACCAGCAGTCGAGTTTCCGACAGCGAGTGAGCAGAGCCGGCGAGCAGACGATCCGCTCGCTTCTCATTGAGCCCGTCCAGAGGCTGCCGCGATACAGCCTGCTCATCGACCAAATCATCGCCTCATTACCCATCACACACCCGGCGCTGCAGCCCATGCTCAAGGCGCGAGACATCATCACCAACATTTGTTCCATGGACGACCCCCTGCCAGACAAGCCTCATATCGCAAACCGCCTTCGAAATATGGTTGAGGCGTGGCCCGCAGATCTTGAGCCCCAGGGCCGCCTCATCCTAGCTGCTGACTTCTTAGAACTCTCGCCACCGTACCAGGCCACGGTCGACTCCGACGATGCTGGAATTTTCCTCTTATTCTCCGACTACATCGTCATGCTGAGGAAATCAGGCGATAACAACATGACGGGGCGAGACTTGCTTCGCGAGATCGACAAGCCCTCGGCGGCAGAGCTGCTCATTTCCATGACGAATGCTGCCGGCGGTCCTAGCCATTACGAGTTCATTTTCACGGGCTGGCATCATCTCGCAGATGTTCGCTTTACGGAATCGGCCGATGGCCACCTCATCTGGATGACGTCCAGCGCAGAGATGAAGGGCATGCACCCCGGAGAGCACAAAGTTCCCAAGGCCATCACATCACGGTGTTTCCTGCTGCAAGAGGCCTTTGAGGGCAAAGCCGCAAAGTGGAGCGAGGACGTCGTCAAAGCCAGGATCGAGGCACGTTTCCCCGAGGCAGAGAGAGAAGATCCTAGCTGGACCCTGCGGTCGGTGCGGATGCCTGAAAACAACCTGGGACTGCACGCTGCCTTATTCCAAGAAGGAGCTGATCAGCTCATCGAAGGCCGACGCGAACCGGCTCCTATCCGAGTGGTGGTCGACCATGAGAAGGGGACCAAGGGTGCTCCAGTCGGACATTACGGCATCGAGATTGTGATTAACGTGACGAGCAAGAATATGAAGAAGATTTCTCTGCTCACGGTGGGACTGAATGGGAAGCAGTACCAGGACGACGTAGCCCTGGAAGATTTCCTTCCCACCATGTCAAGACGAAGTAAGCCCTTGCTCTTTCTTTCTGCTTTGTCTTTCCCATGCTAACCCATCCTCAGTCATGCAGCTATTGAGCGTCCAGTTCAACGTTTCTAATCGGGCTCTCACTGCTCCCATGGTCTCCTACCACTCCAAGATGCTGCGAACCCTGTGTCTATCCAACCGCGCTGAAAAGACACGATCCTTCCTGGCGGCGTCCCCTGTCAAACTCTTCACCAGCCTGTGGAGCGGCTCCAATAACGCTTCCGAGACTACCCTTTCAGAGGCCAAACATCCACACCAAGCCTCTATTCAGCGAGCCGACAGCCACCACTCCATGTATGGCTCCATCAGAGGGAAGAACAGCACCAATAGCAGACAAGCAGTGGAAGAAGTGATGCCGGAAAATCCTCTTGTTCGACTGGAGCAGACGTTTGAGGCCTTTACCACGGCTCTTCAATACCGCAAGGGCTCCATCCACGGCAGAACGTTGTTACACCGCGCGTCGGCTGACGAATTGCTTGTCAACGATTTGTACAATAGGCTCATTGAGAATCCGCAAGAGGTGGAAGTGGCCAACGATGTGGGGACCGAAGTCGTCTTCACGGCATTTGAAAACTTCCTCCATATTGCCTGGACTGAACAGATAGGACCTGTGACGACCATCAAGATGCTCGACACTCTGCAGGAGCGAGCCAACAAGCGGGTTCCGGGCGAGTTTGCCGACTTTGTCAACTTTTTGTTCAAAGAGCTGGCTCCACAGAACCGAAGAGCGTTTACAGCACTGATCAAGCTGCTGGCCGATCTGCTCGATGGCTGTAGCAACGACAGCGATCGTGGTGCGCTGACACTGGCCTTTGCAGAGATGCTCGTTACCGACGGCACCGCAGCAAACTACATCAACTTACTGGATCGTCTGGTCGATGATTGTGACAGGATATTTGGAGAGGCCACGTACGCCGGCTTTAGTTTGGCCGAGCTGCAATTGATGGAGTCGTTCCAGACGCGCAGTAGTGGTGGCGTCGCGAGCGGCAACAAGTCTCACCAGGGCTCCGTGACATCCAACACATCTTCGCTACGCCGCAAGTTTGGCCTTGACATGCTGATTCGACAAAACTCAAACTCCAAGGAGGAGCGCACTTCTGTCTGGCGCAGTCTCGGCAAGCATCGAAACCCGGCCACCGGCGAGAGCGCGAGCATGTCTAGGGCGACAATGCAGCAAGCTCTGCGCCAACGGTCAACCGATGACAATATCATCCACAAGAGATTTACTCTGGGCAGGCCGGGATCCGGGGATCGGCCTCACGTAGCTACTGCCTTTGAGGACCCCGTGAGACCGCCCAGCAACCATCGTATGGAGTTTCCGCTCGACACCATTGGAGAGCCCGCGTATGAACCGTCGACGCCCGGAACACCCAGGAGGCATCACAAGAGGAGAAGCTCCCTGTCTGACCTCAAGTCGCTGATAGATACGACTAGCATTGACGAGGATCGAGAGGGAGAGGAGAGGGAGAATGCGCTGCAGCCTCTTCAAAACACAAAGGAGACGTCGGAGAGACTCAATGGTAGTCCCAATGTGCTTTCTCCTTCCAAGATGCTCAGTCCCAACGCGTCACAGCTCCTCCGGTCGCCCCGACAGAAAGAAAACTTTTCAACCACGGATATATATGGCAGCATACGGGGCTTGAGAGCGGCGTCGCCCATCAAGGAGATCCAGGCCAAGCTGGAACAGGCAATGCGGGGAGAATCTCCAAACAGACAGGATCCACCTCCTTCCAGGAGACCAAGGCCGACGCACAGCAAAACTCTATCGACGTCCAACATTCCAACGCTGCTGCCGCCGCGGCCGATCCGGCCAGGAAGCTCATCGGGCGAATCGCCGAGCCGACAATCTGGCAACGGCGGCAACGGCAGCCCTACGCGAACTCCGGCACAGAAGCTCCGCCTGCAGTCTCCTCAGAAGCTGCGGGAGAGGCTGCAGACGGAGAAGACTGCTGTAGGCGAGGTGGATGCCATACTGCAGTCAGAGCTGGTCAAGATTGGTGAGGAAATGGCCATGGTCAATAGTGGTACCTTGTCCGAACCCCAGACGGTCAGTCTGCAACGGTTGTCTCAGTCAGTGGCATCGCTAGAAGATCGAATGCCGGTGGTGATGCAGGACCTCCAGGATAGGCAAGACGAGCTGCAGCGGGATGTGGAAATCACGCTGAAAACGACAGAGTCCAAGATGCGCTCCATTGATCAGCTGCACAAGGAGGCCGTGGCGGAGAATGAGCTGCTGTATGAGCGATTCAATACCGAGTTGGCAAAGATTGTCAAGGCCCTAAAGGGCAAGGGCAAAGAGGATAAAGAAGAGCTCATCGTCAAGCTGAAGAACCAGGGCGAGGAGCTGGCGAGGATGAAGAAGGAGAATGCAAAGTTGAAGCGTGAGATGATTAGCCTACGGGCGGCGCTGAAGGGGACAGAGTGAGTGGCGAAAAAAAAAGGGGGGGTGTCTTGGAAGATGAGATTTTGTGACATTTCTCTTTTCTGCTTTTTTTTTTTTTTTTTTTTTTATAAATTGTTTTCAGGGTGGCGGCTTTTGATCTTTCTTTCCGGATGTTTTTTTTTTTTCTCTATAAATTTCTTTGATGATGGATGGCCATGGTAATGTCGGCTTTTTTATAATTTTGCTTCTGATGTTGTATTTTTCTCTCTTGTTTTTACACTTTTTTTTTTTTTCTTCTTTATACAATATATTGTAATAGACGCAGGACGATGGATGGATGGAAGGAAGGCACGGGATGGAACGGGATGATTGATCTTCTTGATTGACTGAATGGATGGATATACAAGCTGTATAAAATACCTAATCTGACACAAACAGAAAAGAGAACAAGTACATTTTTTTTTCTGTAATGAAGAATGGAAGGGGGGGTGATTGGAAAGGTAGAGAAAGGAAGGGGTTTGGGGTGGTTTTGAAAATGAATAAAACGTGGGAGTCTTGGGGAGGTGATTTTTTGATGTTTTCTTGTTGTTATAACCCTATGAAAGGGATTTTAGAGTGGGATAGCTTCTTCTGCGTGTGGAAGGGTAGACGGTATGGAATAAGTTTGAATGAAAGATGTTGTGAAGCATAATCATTAATCTCCTCTGAGTGTTTCTTACTCGTTTTTGCTCTATTTTCTCCTTTCCCTCGGTATCATTAATTATTATCTCTTTTAACCCATTATCATTATTACTAGCATCAGGGAATGCTCCCAGACGAAGTGCCCGTTACAACCCCGCCACTGCTAGCGTTGGAATTATTTACGACTTCCGGCTCCGGCGAGCCCTGTTCGAGCCAGCACTCGAAGAAGAGCGGATCTGCCCTCACGGAGCGGACGGGCTTTGTGGCGATGCCCTTGAGAGAGTCGCCTTGGAGGGGTTTCTGCTTGGTAGGGGGCTGGAGACTGGGCTCTGATGGGATCCATGGCTGGGGATGCTAGAGATTATTGATCACGTCAGTTGCTACGGTTTGCCAGGATGAGTATTGCTGCTTCTTCCTCGGTTTACGTCTACATGCTTACACCAATAGGAGCCTCGGCCTCGTCTCTCAGCTCCAGGGCGAGCGTGAATGGGCATCCCGGCGGCAGCTTCTCGGCGGCCTGCGCGGCATAGGCAAGTCTCTGCAGCGCTCCTCGCAGGGCTTCGTGGATGTCGGCCCAGTTGAGCGCGTCGTGCACCTCGGCGGCGGTTTCTTCGTCCTCGCTCTCTTCGGAATCGGCGTCTTGGTCATTGTCCTGCTGCTGATGCGAGGTCGGTTCTTCTTCTGATTCGGCTGCTGTTGCTGTTGCTGTTGCTGCGGCCTCACTTTTCAGATCCCATGCTGGGAAGCGCTCCACGTCAAAGACCCATCGCTCACGGACTTTGCTGCTGTCGCTGCTGTGCACGACAAGGGCGATGCGCCTGGCGGTGCCGGCGTTGAGCTGGTTGGAGATTGCGGAGACGGCGTCGTTGATCCAGGCGCAGACGGCCGGGTGGCGGGATTGGTGCACGGCGAGGTTGAAGGCGCGGGCGGTGAGGAAGGACGTCGACGGGTAGATGCTGCGGTGGAAGAGCAGAGAGTGGATGGCGATGGTGAGGAACGAGGCGAAGGTGGAGAGGAGGGGCGCTGCGGCGAGGTGAGGGAGGAGGAGGCCTGAAGAAGGAGTGGAGGAGCAGGCTGGATGCGGCCGGTTCTGGTGTTGGCGGTGCGTTGGCGGCGAGACTGAGGCCGACATTGCGTCGTGATGGCCGAGATTGTGGTGTTTGGGTAGAAGAAGGCGAGGGAGACGTGTTGGTCGTGTTCGCGTTGATGGGAGAGAACGCCAAGTCATGTGATGGCCGCTGTTGCTCACTGGGCGTACAGTTGGCCAGTCCACTGGAGCTTCGGGCGGCCCCGCCTGTAGGGCTGAGGTCTAGCTGGAGAAAGAGCTCTTGCCGAGGCAGCAGTGGCAATGACGCATCGCATCATATCATGCCGAGTCGAACTTGTCCAAGCTCGACGTCACTTGAGCCTGCATATACATCTCCATCATTACAGCTTCACTTTTCTCTATAACATACTACTATTAATCACCCTTTACTGGTACACATCTTCATCTTCATCATCATCGTCATGGGTGATACAACAGCTGCTCCGCCGCTCAGCGTCGATGCCGTCCTCATGGCCATGGCAGATGCTCTGCCCAAACACGCCCGAGGCGACGAATCATCCGATCTTGCGTCGTCCTACGAGGTCGTCGCCCTGCTCGTTCATGCGTATTTCGCCTTGCTCGATTTCAGGCTCTGCGGCTTTGATGAAGACAAGCCCATTCGTATGTTCTCACCAGCCTCACTGGCGTCAATACCAATGCCGAGGACACTCACCAACACGTTGATGTAGCTGAATGCGCTGCCCTCGCCCCTCGTCTGCCGCCCCGGTGGAACAACGGCTTCGGCTCTCTCTCGTTCGTCTACAAGCACAAGCAGTCGTCCATGACCTTTGTCGTCCGCGTCGATCGAATGGGCTCAAAGGTCGAGATTCGGGGCCTTGCTGTCGGCGCCGAGACCATCCATCGTTTCGAATACACCGTTCGAGACATTATCAACGCTTCTAACCTGCCGCTACGCATCCCCCTCGATGCCCGCGGAAACGAAGACCGCAGCAACGTCCCCGACAAGCTCAAGAAGCTCTTTACTTCAGACAGCTCCATCGAGCGCATCTTAAATGACACAAGAGAGAAAATCGTGCAGAAGCTGATCCCAAGGCTGCAACGGGAGGGCTACGTCGAGACCGAGGAGGCCGAGGCAAATGCCAGAGACGAGAGACGCGCGCAGGAGGCTCGCGGCGATCCCAGCCATGTTCCCTGGGGACACAGACCCCCAATCGGCCCCAGTCCAGGACAGATGCCAGGCCAGATGCCTTATCCTCATCCTGGACTGCTGCCTGATAACGCTCATCGACGACCTCCGCCTGCTGATTTCCCACCTCCTGACTTTGAAGACGAGCACCAAATCAACAGCCCTCCCGGCCATATCATGGGCGGGCTGAGGATGCCTCCGAGCTACATTGGCCATGACGACCTCAACCCTCCTGGCCTTGGGCCTCACGATCCGCTGCGAGGTTCATTCGTAGGCGGAGGTCTCCCCCGTCCAGGCGGCTTTTCGGGAATGCACCCTACGTTTGACGATCCGCTGTTCACGGGCGAAGGCGGCTGGGGAGGAGATGGTCCGCACGGATCCGGTTACAACCCGCAGGCTCCTCCAGGGGCTAGATGGGACCCGGTGAACCCCGGTGGCGGGCCGAGATTTCCTGGCCCTGGAGGACGAGGTGGTAATAGGGGAGGATATAACGGAGGAAGAGGAGGCTTCGGGGGCTATGGCGGAGGCTTTGGAGGTGATATTATCTAAATCAGAGCTTTCCGTTTCTGGTTCCGTTTTTTTTTTTTGTGTGTGTGTTTCCTTTAACGAAGTGTATGATGGTTATGAATTGAGCTTGAGTGTACGAGTATTAACGAAAACGTTGAATAAGATGCAAAGGATTCGAATGATGGCAGAGCTAAGAATCTCCACCATTGAATTAACAGGGGACAATTGAATTATACAATTCTTGTTTCCTCCCAGATAACCAGTGATAGAAATTCTTGCTTCATCTCAGATTACCAGGGAATCAAAACTTATATGTCTTATTCTCTATACTATCAAAGGTATCTATCGCCACATGCCACTCTACCATCGTTAATGCTTTCATTTCAATCGTAATCTTTTTAACTTATATTTCCTCTCTTTTTACCCATCATTTGGCTTTGTTTTTATTCTCTCTTCCTCTTGACTTAATTAAGCTTTTCTCTCTCGCTTTGCTGTAAAGACAGAATTTTCCCCTCCAAAAGATTTATTTTTTTTTCCTGGCCCAACTACCCAATAAAGAGTCCAATCAATCAGCATCACACCATCTTCCGCAGGGTCTTCTCCCGAACAGTCACTCTTGTCACCCTCTGCTGAAGCAGAATCGTCTCGGACATGGCGCGGCTCTCCTATTGGCTTGCAGCATTGGCCACCTCGTTCAGCTTCGCCTTTTCGTCGTCTGTTAGCATGTTGTACCACTCCTGGAAGTTGGCGACGTTCTCGCGGCCGCAGCGGATGAAGAACTCGGTGAGGTACTGCTGGGTCTCGTCGTCGCGCTGTCGTGCGCTGGAATCCATGCCGTAGGCCATGAGCTCGGCCTTTGTCGCGCCCAGGGAGAGGTCGAGCGTATCGTCTTCGTCTTCCCACCCTTCCTCATCGTTGTCATCGTCATCGAACTCTGCAGAGGTGGCGACAGCGGCAGAGGCGGCGTTTGCAGCTGCTCGGGCACCCGAGGCGGACAGGAGCTCCTCGATCAAGACCTTGACAATCTTGAGAGTCGCAGGGATGATGGTGTACTTGTCGGGGTCTATTGTTTCAGTTGGTGGCTTATTAGTCTCTTGATCTTCACTTGTGTACTGGTGGTACAGTCGGTCCATGATGGCGGCCGTACTGTGAATACTGAGACAGTTTGTTGACATACTCTTCTTGGCGCGGGATCGGGTCTTGATCATTCCATCGTCAGCGCCGACAATTAGATCGCCCTTGACCGAGGTTTGTGCTACTCGAGGGTCGTTGAGCGAGTAGAGCTTCGACAACGCAATGACGCTATCAACACGTTAGCAAATTCCACATCTATTCGAAGCAGGGCTCGGTGTGTAGATTTTTTTTTTTTCAACGAACTTTTGTCTAATCTCATCGTAACCTGCAAAGTTGACAGAGTTTTCCAGCCACTTGGCCAAAACAACCTGAAGGCCGCTCTCGCCGTTGATCTGGATCTGGCTTAGGAACTCAACGACATCCTGCGCACCGCCCAGGGACAGTCGCGCAAAGACGATGATGAGAGACTGGATGAAAGCGGCGGCTTGCGCAGTGGCCAGTCGATTGGCAACAGCCTGCAGAAGCTGTGGCAAGAATGGCCCCAGCCGTTCCTGTCCAGCCTTCTCTACCAATTCGGCGGCCAATCCTCCAACCTCGGAGGCAGCATTGTCTTCAATGGTAGGACCCAAGAGCCGGTCAATGATGTGCAGGCAGACTTCCAAGCCAGATCGGCCGTTGGAGTCGTGCCAGTTGAAGACCTGCTGGTGGTCGTGCACCAGAATCCACTTGACTGCCTCCGAGCCAGGTCGCAGAACGTCGCCCTCGGTCGATTCCATGAGCAGACGGTTAAGCTTGGGGAGCGCAGCAGCCACGAAGCCCTCTGGGAGAGGCTCTGAGGCATGCTCTGTCAACACGACCAGCAGCTCTGTTGCGACCGTGACAAGAGGGTTGTCCTCTGTGAGGTTGGCCACGTCAAATGCACCAGTCAGTGTTGGCAGAATGCGAGCGCACAAGGCAGCATATGAAGAGGCGTCTGAGAGACTGCCGACAATATCCTCAAATGCTTCTGTTACCAGCATTGTGACTTGGAAGTTGCTAGCCCCCAGCTTCGCCAGCAGGAAAAGGAGGTCCACGGACGGGATGTCGCTAGAGATGGCAATCTGGCTGTCCATGCCGATGGCGGCTCGGAGGGTCTCTGTCAGGGTGACGAGGAGCTCGTCAGCCGCCTCCATTTCCTCCGGGTCCTTGCCGTTCATATAGGCCTGGATGGAGGCAATGATGGGCGTTTGGCGATCAACGGGCACACGTCCCGAGTTGATCAGGCCTTCAATGGCCTTGATGCACGCGACTTGCACAACCTCTGACTCTTCGGTGGTAATGGAGTGCACGATGCGATCAACCAGGTTGGGCGGGGTCTGGTGCGAGCGGCCAATAATGCCACCCACGAGATATCCTCGAGCGCGCAACAGCGGCTGCTTGGACTGGTTGATGGAAAAGTCGACGAGCTCCAGGTATGCGCTGGCGACAACGTCGGGCAGAGGCTTGCTCAAATCCTCAAAGTCGCTGACGAGCATGACGAACAAGTAAAGCGCCGCCTCCTGGCTTCTCCATGCCGAGGGGCCCTCGCCCGGGAAGAGGGTCTTGGTGTATCCAAACAGACCATCGACCGTCTTCTCGTTGAACCACTCGCCCAGCTTGATGAGAAGGTCACCGGCAGCAGTACGAGCAGTGTAGTTGGCCGTGACCGATGTTTCCTCCGCCAAGTACAGAGAGCAGTCAAAGTCCCAAAGCTCCTGTTCCTCGCGGGTCACTCGAGAATACCCAACGAGCATCTTCATAAGGTCCATCATCCAGGGGACCTCGTGGCCAGAGGCATGGGCCTGCAGATGGCTGTCGAGCTCCGCTTGGACAGGGGGCGCGCGGAAGCACTGGTTCAGGAAGTCAAGCTCCTCCAGGATGAGAAGGTCGAGAGTATAGGGGAGGTTGTCTGAGTCTTCCAGGCGAGACTGCACTTCGTCAATGATGTAGAGTTGCTCGTAAGCGGCTTGCATAATGCTGAGTTCTTCCCACACCGCGGTGAAGAAGATGGTGCTCTGGGGGAGAAGGAGGTTGGGAAAGACTCTGCGAATCCGAAGGAGAGTCTTGACGACTTGCAGCTTGAGAGCAATAATGCTGTTCCAAGCCTCGGGCTGGGCGCCAGAGCTGGAGTCGCCTTCCGGCAGGCGGCCCTTGAGCACGGCAATGAAGAAAGGGTTCCACTGTGTCAGCAGCTCCTCTGCAAAGGACTTGACCTCCTTGTTCTCGTCCTTGACCATGTTCATCAAATCGAAGCATCCTCGGAAGACGGAAATGGCCAGCGCGCGCAGCATGGGCTTTCGGTTCTCGTTGAGGGCCACCTCGGTAAGCGCCTTGGCAATGTCTTGGGCCATGGAGAAGAATTGATCCTCGCTCAAGCTTTCGTCGACCAGGTCGCTAAGCACCCTCAAGGCTCCGTGGAGCTGAGCATCGTTGCCCGTCGGGATAACGCCGAGGATGGTGGGCAGAAGGGCGGGCCATTGTTCGGGAAAGTCGTGGATGGCGACCTTGCCGACAGCATAACTAAAGTATGAAGAAGCCGTTTAGCTTCTCATTTCCTAAACCCGCAAAAAGACTCGGTGCAGGCTTCGAATAGCCTCTGAATCGAGGCAAAAATCGCAGTGGCTGCGAGAATCTTACCTGGCTGCAATCTTGACTTTTCTGTCGTCCTCGGGGCTCAAAGCCACCTCCAGCAAGGTCTGCTTTAGGATCTCTCGCGCTTCGTCGGAGATGGGGATCTGGGGCTCCTCGTCCAGTTCCTCAACAGACCAATTCTTCTCGATGAACAGTCGCAGCGTGCTGAGAGCAGACTGCCGAATGGCCGTGTCGATGGACGAGTGGGCGGCGATGCGAGCAAGCGATATGGGGAAGGCAGGATTTGTCCGGGCTCGCTTGATCTCGATTTCAGCAGCTTGGCGGGGTGCCTGTTCGGCAAGCTGAGCGTTGGCCAGGAGCTGCGCCAGTTGATCCTCCATGTTGGGCGTCGGCGATGGTTAGGACGAGCAGTTCTGGCGCAAAGATGGTGTTGGATGCGTCGTCCTTGGGCCTCGTTTTCTTCGGCCTATTTTCTTAGTCTTTGTTGTATTATTCCAAACGCGGGCCGGCAAATGAGAGACGCTTCGTGCCAAAATTGGTGTTTAGGAGGGGAGATTGATGGTGGGGGATGAAAAGAAAAAGGTGGGGTGGTGACTGGCTGCGCGTCTGTGGTTGGCTGGCCGCAGCCAAGAAGCGATAAGACGCAGCTCTCGCGATAAGCACGTGTATCTTTAGCGTGAAATAAGGTATCTCGGCTAAGCAAATATGTGTGATAGGACATGCTAGTCCATCACGATACTTGCAAGCTTGATTATCTGCGTGTCCAGGGTACGCTGGAAATGCGAGGTCTGAATCATCATGAAGACGATATTTGACTTGTTGTTGGCGGAAATAGGATATATTTTTTAAGAATGGCCTCTCACAGAAGGTAACAGCAGCTATCACAGGTTGTCTTGGTGTCGACATGAGTTACCAGCAAAGAACTGCCCGGCACTCCATAACTCGATCCATAATCCCAGATGGCTACTAATCAACATGATTCAACTCATCTGATTGCCGGCAAGCTACATATGAATAGCAACCAGTCTACGAATTCAACAAAATCGTCGTTTCTGCCCCTTTCATGAATGAGACCCCCACCACCACCACACCTTTTCCCCTACAAGGAATATTTTACCAATATACCCGCCATAAGGAAGTAATCGTTGCTTTCCAAACAAATATGAACCAACCTCTGCGTCAACGCATCTCTCAGCTTGATTCCCGTCGGACGCGTGTCACAAGCGGAAACCGAAGAAGAAGCTACGCGAGTGACGATGAAGAGGACGGCGTCGGCCTTGCTGCGCGGCAATATGAAAGACTTGGGCGAAGATGCCAAATTTCTGCTGCAGGCTGGCGATCATGAAGATTGTCAAGTAATCATGTCGAGAGCAGCCAAGCTTACGGCAATGGAGAGGATGATGCTGCCATCAAGAGTAGTCGGCAGAATCGTCAAGGCGGATACCAAACTGAGGGCAAAGAGACGAGCAGCAAAGAGACGGGAAGAGAAGAAGCTCCTTGCCGAACTGATAGCTGCCCGCCTTGCGCAACCCCGGGGGCACACCGTTACATGCAGGCACAGGGATCAGTTTCGTGTGAGCAGTGAGGCTGTTCAAAAGGCGCTTGAAAGCCACAAATCTCTGGTTGAGGAACACGACGGAAATTTGGCAATAATCCACCTACAAAAACAGCTCCTACAACTACAAGAACAGGAAGGCGAAAGCTTGGCAACGATACAACTGGAAGAACGGCTCCTGCAATCCAAATTACAGCTCATACAACTACAAAGACGGCTCATAGAATGGTTAGTAGATGATGATCTAAATATACTGGCGTGGAATGCCTTACCATCCAAAGAATATCGAGACGCTTGGCTGGCAAAACACTTTTCCTCCGATGTTCCAGACAACGGACCATCTGTCAATTTGTGAAAAATACTGAACAACAGAAATAGAGCAATACATAATGTTTTGTTTTTGAAACGAGGCTGGGTTTTTATAAGAAACGTAGACTACTACCTATATATCTTTTGGTCCATCGTGTTGGTCGCCTTGGTCCTATATGTATGTGCTGCTATTCCAACGACCTAATGAGGTCAAACTTTCCTTCAGCCTTCTATAATTAGGTAAGTAGGCAGGTAGCTCATCTCTGTAACCCCAATGGTTGATAACCGCTGCAGGGCCTGAAATGCGTGCAGGCCGGATCTCGCTGGGCTGCTTCATGTCAGATTCGCCCTTGCATCGAATCCCTCTTGTGTCGCATTTCCCCTCATCCCTATTCTGTAAAACAAATTGAGGTGTTGGCTCGTATAAAACAAGCTTATTACTGTCTCACGCCATTATTTGAGGAACAAAGAAGCAAGCTATCTCTTGTACGCCGTAAAGCATCAATCAGGCCTCATTCTTCTCCGCGCATCTTTCCGCTATCTACAGGTGCCGGCTACTTATCTCCCGCGTATCTCTCCCCAGAGATAGCAGATAGCGGCGGTGGTGATAGCGATAGCGGCTCAATCACCGGTTTATCGGCCCAGGCACCGGCATTTTTGCTCCAACTTCTGCTGACTCGATGAGATGGGGTAATTGAATTGAAACCCATCGCCTCTAGCTGTGCGGGATGGCGGGTCCCTCCACACTGGCAACCCGGCAATTTTCTCCCTCCACCCGCTATCTGCCTCTCAGATCATCCACTCCATGCGTCTTAGTTTATCGCTTGTCGCTGCGTATCACCCAATGGGGGCCAAGCAGGGCACCGTCAAGAGCCCTGGCCTTCGACTCAAGACAATGAACAGACTGCATCACTACGGACACTACGTCGTTTTCGTCCTAGAATTCCCCAGACATGGCAAGATGTGGCGGTAGAGAGGGCGCTGCCTGCTGATAGCGGCAAACACCTCCAAGGGCCAACATCCATCAATATCAGCAGTTCGCCAGCGCCTGGTCTGCAACTCCGCTTTTCTCGCATCTCAGCATCTCGTTTTATCTGCGGAGCAACGTCGCCCTGCCCGGATGAGGAAATCTGGTAGATAAAGCCTCTGGCCTCTCCCGTTTTCTGCGCCACCCGCTGCTGAGAGTTCAAGCCTCTGACGATTTCTGCGCCGATCTCTCCAGCACAAACACCGGCTCTGGCTCTTGAGCACAGGCATTTCTTAGCAGTCAATAGGAACCCGGCTCGCGTGCTCATCCTCGCAAAGTGGTGGATCGCCGGCCCCTCCATCTTCGAGATCAACGACCGAAACTTCTGGGCTCTCACGTCATTGGTGCGTCGGCCATTCCATTGGCTGGTGTGACTTATTGCGACCGATTCTTTGTATTCGATAAAAAGAAGAAAACGACTCTTTATGCCCTCGATTTCGCAACTGCATTCTTCCTCGTCTTGAGCGGCTCATCACCATGTCGTTGCGACAGAGATTCAGATCCCTGGCGGATAAGCTGGCCGTCGAGGCCGAGCCCGGCCTCTCGACCACGCAACTGATGGTGCGGTCCTTGCTTTTTTCCTTTCTCAGCATCTCATACCTAAACTCGCTTTTGCGTGATTCGTTGTGATGTCGCATCACCCGTCATATCCTGTAGTGTCCTCCAGAAACACTCGAGGAATACTCCATGAGTCACAGCGAAATCGAGAGACCGCCAGAACAAACACAGGCGAGATGCGATGAGACGGGCGAGACGTGGTGCTGACTCTCTTCCTAGCTCGTCAACCATGACCTGAAACCCGTCGAGAAAGAGCGTCGGCAGTGGGGGCCTTGGAATTTCGTTGCTTTTTGGATTGCCGACTCCTTCAACATCAACACGTGGATGATTTCTTCCTCCATGATCATCGCCGGTTTGTCATGGTGGCAGGCGTGGATATGTGTCTGGCTGGGCTACTCTATATCCGCCTGCTTCATTGTCATGACGGGGCGAATTGGAGCCACGTACCATATTGGTTTTCCAGTCATTGGCCGTGCATCTTTTGGTATCTGGGGGAGTCTATGGCCGGTTTTCAATCGCGCCGCCATGGGTAAGTGAATACGGTTGCCAACATGCCAACTTTTGCTTTACTTTCGATCGATTACTTGTCATATCGCCTGCTGACATCTCTTCATTCAGCATGCATTTGGTACGGAGTTCAATCTTACATTGGCGGCACCTGCGTCTACCTCATGATTCGCTCCATCTGGAAATCCTGGGACAGCTCTAAAATGCCAGGAAACTTCGGCACCAGCGCCACCAATACGCCGGAATATGTTTCTTTCGTCATATTTTGGCTGTGCTCCTTGCCAGCTTTATGGTTCCCTGTACACAAGGTTCGCCATCTATTCACCATCAAAGCCTATTTTGTGCCTGTCGCAGGTATCTCGTTCCTCATTTGGGCCTGTGTCCGGGCTGGCGGTGTCGGTCCCATCATCAGACAGCCCAGCACTCTCCATGGGAGCAAGCTTGGATGGCAGTTTGTTAACGGCGTCATGTCTTCCATTGCCAACTTTGCCACTCTTGTCGTAAACGACAGCGATTTCACTCGATTTGCGCGCAAACCCAAGGATGCTCTCTGGTCCCAGCTCTTTACGATTCCCCTGGGCTTTGCCATTACCTCCTTTATCGGCATTCTCGTTTCCTCGTCATCCACCATCATCTATAACGAACCAATCTGGAGCCCGCTAGATCTCCTCGGAAAATTCATTGATGATGGTAGCTCTGGACAGAGATTCGGCGTCTTTATCATCGCCCTGGCGTTTGCTCTGGCTCAGTTGGGTACCAACATTGCCGCCAATTCCGTCTCTGCCGGAACCGATATGACTGCGCTGCTCCCGCGCTACATCAACATCCGACGAGGATCATACATTTGCGCCATCATTGGTCTGGCAATGTGCCCGTACAATCTGCTGAGCAGCTCCAACCAGTTCACGACCTATCTGTCTGCGTACAGCGTCTTCCTTAGCTCCATTGCTGGTGTTATAGTCTCGGATTATTACCTCGTGCGGAGAGGGTACTTGGATACTAAGGAGTTATATGATGGCCGTAGAACTGGTCCTTACTTTTATACCTGGGGAATCCACTGGCGGGCTTATGCCGCCTACATTTCTGGAATCCTGATCAATGTGGTTGGCTTCGCCGGAGCAGTGGGCACAAAGGTGCCCATTGGCGCCACGTACATTTACAACCTCAATTTCTTTTGCGGGTTTCTGGTTTCGCTTGGCGTTTACTGGTTGCTTTGCAAGGTGTCGCCTATTCCTGCTACTAGCGATCGATGGATGGAGGTTGGTGACCATCTCGACGATGCTCAACCCGAGTACGACACGGGCAGCCAGCAAAGTTATGACGAAGAAAGAGATACGGCGGTCAAGGGGCATGATAAGAAGGATGCCGTGCGAGTGATGGATTTTTAGGCATATATAAGGAGTTGCAGCCTTGTACAATTTAACGACCATTTAGACTTCCTTTTTATATAATTTCACGTTCGAGCCAATTATACGTCCACCTGTCCTCCATATGTAGGCCCATTTGATGCTGTGCTCGTTGCCTGTCCTGCTTGTTTGGTACGGTGTTGTTCTCATTGCCGCTGGCGGGAGGAGGCATGTTTATATCACCTTCTCCAATGCCTCACCTGAAGCAGTAGTCGAGAACTCAACTTGTGTATGGCACCCGGGTAGCGATATTGGCGATAGTAACGGAGAAGAAGGTAGTAAAAGTAATGTTAGCAACAGTAAGAAAATATCTGCTACTCCTGCTACTCCTTGCTACTCCAAGTTCTTACTATGAAGGCCTTCTTAAGGACTTTACTAGTTGTGCTTTTATTTGCGTATGCCTCTTCATACGTAGTTGAGAGGTCCAAGCTAATTGTTAAATGATGAGGATGGGTATCTGAGTTGCAAACGGACAAATTACTCTTTGACAGCTGGTGGCGCGACCCATCGTCAGTTGGCCATGTGTGCCTGTTTTGTGCCCGAATACAGCTTTCTTCACACACGTGACACGTCGCGCCCTTCCATTGCCTTCTCTTCTTTTCGACAATTTTTGCTTTTCTAGCTTCAATTTTGCCATCCTGATTACCTCTGTTTTTACATTCATTTCTTGTGGATATCGACGCCACTCTTCTGATATTGGATTTCCTAGCCCTGATATTCAGCCAAGCAATCCACACTTCGGTTTTTCCCCCCCGCGATTTCTCCTTCGTTAATCTCCCTTTCGTCAATCTCTCTCCATTTGATTTATCTCTTGTCGAGTTCTCTTTCCATTAGCAAATTAAGCATGGCTGACTCCTCAGCTCAGAAAGAGGTCATCCAGGGCGTTTTTTCAAGGCTGGATGACAAGCTTCGACATGAACTATATAAATGGTGCACCGTTGATGATGACGAGATCGTTAGGAGACTTCTCGCTTCATCCACCAAGCAACCCGGAACATTCATCAATATCGCTTTAGATGAGCTAGCCGAAGAGCCCTTTCTGGACTACATCACCGATCTGGAAGTAAGAAAGGAAATTCTTACTGGCTTCAGATCTATTCTGCAAAAAGTCAAGCCAAACTTCCAGATAGACATGGCATTTATAGCAACTATAATGGTTGCTCCTATTGATGCACTGCAATCTAGACTTAGTGCCTTAAGAGAGAGCATTCGAAATGGCGACCTGGACGTTGTGCACGAATTCTTCTCTGCTTGCCAGAAGACAATACTACCAAGTGTGCTCGGATGTATGTTTTGGGTTCCATTCTGTTGATTTCCACGTACTAACCTCATCTCTAGATGTGAATAATGGAGGACGTCGATCTACGTCGCAGCCGAATTCAGCCAAGATAAGCTCCAAGTCTTCGTTGATACAAGGCAGTCCTGCAAAGCGGCCGCGCGTAAGCCACGGGAGGTCGTTGTCGTATCCAAATTCGCAGATTCAACCCCTTACTCCTCTGCGACCCAGAACATTCCCGCCACCGGCAACCCCTCCGCAGCCAGCATCGTCTCTGCCCATACGTGTCCCGACAGATGCATCTCCGACGCTATCAGCACCTCAGCCACCAAGTATCGCTGGTTCATCGTCAGGCCGGAACCCCATTGCGGTTAAGCTGGTAGGTCTGATTTGTCAACTGCTCAATATCTATCTAACAACGCGCAGTGCAAGGAACGGGATCATTTCAAGTGTTTATTGTCAGGATACAAAGACCCCGAAGGAGCACACATTGTCCCCTTTGCCGCAACAAGGAATCCTCAGACATTAAGGCTTATTTTAGAGCTGGTGAGAATGTTCTGGGGCGACGATGTAGCCGATATGCTATCGACGTTGCTTCAAGACCGAGGTATCACTGAGTCTCCTCAGAACTTTCTGTCCCTCAACCATCAGCTTCATTGGTGGTTCGACAGCGCCAAAATGGCATTTAAGCCATTGCGCAAGCTGAGTGATGGATCGATTGTGGTCCAATTCCATTGGCTCAAAGCTGGCAGATTGAGGCCGTCACGAAAGTTTAATGAGCCTGATTTACAAGACGTCCTCTCTGAAGCCAGCCTTGGTAAGACCTGGGGGCATATGCTCGCGCATCGTGCAAGCGGCCTGCGCTTAGAAACTGGCCAGGTTTTCACTTTGAAAGCAGATAACCCGGAACACGTACCAAACTTCGCTCTTCTCCAACTGTCCTGGGATCTCCTCCGCATTATCGCCATGTGTGGCGCAGCTGAAGAGAAAGACATGGATGACGACGATGTCGTCGATGATGATGGCTTCGGTCTTGAAGCCAGTGAAGGTCTATACGAAGAAGACAGCGGCGCCCATATATATCAATGGGCATTAGACGTTGAAATGGAAGAAGCAGAGGCAGAAGCAGTGGCAGAAGCTGAGGAAGAAGAAGAAGAAGAAGAAGAAGAAGAAGAAGAAGAAGAAGAAGAAGAAGAAGAAGAAGAAGAAGAAGAAGAAGAAGAAGAAGAAGAAGAAGAAGAAGAAGAAGAAGAAGAAGAAGAAGAAGAAGAAGAAGAAAAAGAGAAAAAGGACGAGGAGAATGAAGAGACAGAAGAGGACAAGTCTGTCGATGGTGCCAAGTCCCCCTGTTAGGAGCATCAGGACATCGCCCGACAACAGCAGGAGATGGTGCTGTCGCACTGAGTGTACTAAACCAAGTGTAGAATCAAATTGTTAGTAAATGAAGAGATTTAAGCCTGTAATCATCTATGTAGCTTAGAACTCATCAACCGCTGGCTAAGCGCAAACCTTGACGTACTTGAATGTCGATGTAGGCACTGGTATTTAGTAAAAATGGGAGAAGTACATGGGTAAGTACTGGAGTCTAACTGTCACTAGTAGATAGTTGTCTATTACTACTACTATTATTACTACTATTAAGGTGCCATAACTTGGAGTTTTAGATGTTGCTTTCGCCAACAAAGCATCAATCAACATGGGTGAGGAGCCGACTGTTCGAGCCAAGGCTTCATTTGTTGTCTAGCTAGCTAGTATAATACAGGTAAGATATCCAGCCGAGTATGTAGTCCTACACCAATACAATACCCCTGACAAGTGTCGTATTCGCGCAAGCTCACGCTGTCACCGTACTAGAACTGAGTGGATGGGCGAAATAAACTGGGACTGCTATAGAACCAGATGTTGAATCTGAGTAAAACACAAATGAGTAACCAAAGTTAAACGAGACTTAGAAACTTTGTACTGAGATAGACTCTGGGATAAAAGCAGCAGCTGCCTCTCCCCTTCTTGACGTGACTGAACGATTTTTACTCGGCATATTTGGCAAGAATATCGTTAACCTCCCTATCAGTTGGAGGCACTCTTCCACGGGCAAACAGGGAAAACAGGGACTTGAGCTCACTGTTACAACCGCTAGGACAGCGACAGTCCGAACGGTCACCATATGCCTCGCAACATTTGGAAAAGGTGCTGAGTTTCTTGTGTATTTAGTGAGCTGGACATTGCTCATCACCGGGCCATCCGCCAGCCTCACGGCAGCAATTGTAGGTTGAGGCCACATTGACACCATCGGCGGAAAGACATTGACAGGCCTCTGCGGAGGCAAAGAAGGCAACAATGGCGATGATGGAGGCTGAGAACTTCATATTGGCTTGATTTGAGTGTTGGTGCGGATAAGTGTGTATGATGGAATCTCTATGCAGAGCTTGGCGGAAATGTTGTTTTCTGTTTGGTGCTGGGGATAATAAACACTTCTGCGGGAACGAAGTCTCCTTTTATAATTTTTCTATGGTCTCACTGCCTTAATTTTGGGTAGATCATGTCAACAATGGGTTGTGTACTGATGTTTGAACAGATTCATGATATGAAAATTGCTTCTTGTTGGCTAACTCTTTTCACGACAAAGCAGTGTCAGATGACAAAGACGAAAAAGCTGTGCCGAAAGTGTTTAGAACATAATTGCACAAAGAACGAAAATATAAAGGAACAAAGTTCCAACTTGATGAAAGAAGGGCAGAGATAAATATATCCTTTATAAGATCTAGCTGCTATCCATCAACAAGATCGCATTTGCTCCACTTGATCCTCTATCACTCTTCTTGTGATACACCGTCCTGACAAGTAGTAAGTAAGGAGCATGTGCCTAAAATCCCGTCTGATGCTGCCATATCATCTTGGACTTGGATAAGCTGACTCTTAACTTGCTCAATGGGAGCATGATCGTCCGAACATAACAACTGAATGCTAGTTTCTTGGCAACTTCATTGTGCTATTGGTGCTGGCCCAACTTTCGTCTTGAAGCCATCAAGCATTGAAGAGCCGTGGGGAAAGGGATTAGTGAGTTGACATATTTCTTGATCCTTTTCTACTATAAATCTGATTCAGACTTTGATCCCTTTGCCTTTGCGTGTACAACAGCAGAGAGACAGACCACTTGGACTTGGAGTTCTCTGCACTCTTGTTTCAGATTCGTTTGTACTGCGAATGAGCCCGTTGTTGAAGGGAAACAGACACGCTCAGGGTTTAGCAGCTATCATGGCTCAGTTTCGTCTTCCGTGACTCACAGCTACTTCTATCCACGAAAAAGCATTTCTGCGCCCAAAGCCACAAAGCCATGTCGCCCGTTACTATACAAATCCCCCAATTGAACGGTAGCTAGTGGGGCTGTAGGGGATAAACCTTCAAGATGTATATTGGCCAGCTGTGCAAATCGTGCAAACCCCCCCTGACTTACATTAGGGTGTGCTAAACTTGGTGCTGCAGACTGCAAACTCCCCGTAACAGATGTTGCTAAATTGGAATAATCAAGGTCGTGGCGTTATAACATGTTGCTTTCACATGTAATGCAAACACTGTCAGGAATTTGAACAAGACAAAGACAAACAATGAGTGGACGGGTGATGCGATCTAGCCATGCAACGTCGGGAAAGAGGCCAGTATCAAACGTCTCTGAAAGGCCCGTGGCTTACTCTAAAAGAAGAAACAAAGAACAAAGCCTGCAATGTTAGGTGGAACGCCTTACCAACACAATCGGTGTTATCCCGCAGCGGTTGAACGCAACCTCTTGTGGTTGGAGGTATCCACATCACAGGGAAGATCATCACCAACAACCAACAGATGCAAAGCTGTCAGCATTAACTTACGAGCTTGCTACTAACAAGATTACTATAGGTTGGGCTCATTTCCGTTGTGTAACAGATGGATTTTTCATGTTATAGCTGAAAAGAATAATTGGGAGCGTAGCCCCAGAACAACAAAAAGCTTTTTGAGTCAAGATCTGCAACCATTGGGCAAGTAAGAAAAGCTCTGTTGCTTTTTTGTCTGCCGCTACCTGTTGAGCTGTCTGCAAGAGATGAGTATACCGCGAGAAAATTCCTGGTAACCAACGCCGATTGGATGCACCAAAGCCATCACCGCCATCATCTCCCCAGCTACCCTTCATCTTTATAAGATACACCGGCATCTTATCCAGCCATTTAGTCATCCAAAATACTATTCCTTGTTTGTGGGGCTCATCGGACCATGTGGCGATCTCAAATCGATCGCCTGGGCCACCCGAATCGCTTCGTAGGTTCCATTGCGGGTTGTGTGTTCGCTGCCAGTGCAGCTCAATTCTGGACCTCTTCGAGATCGATTCGGATCGAATCCGATGCCTTGAGCTGGGTTCTGCTTTTGTTTCTGTCGAGGTATATCCGACGACCTAAAGGCGGAGCCAGAGCAAAGGGCTTGAACTCTCCGTTTCGACATGAAGTCAAGCTCAGAACAGGTTCTTGCTGGATTGTTGGTGTGGCTATAGCTGCGCCATCTATTTGCTCTGCTGAGAATAACGCACCTAGTTATTTACAAGTTAGAATCTCTTATAACCTACAACATTGTTGAATCTATGCTGACTGCTGTCAGCCCGTTGTGGTGCCAATACTACTTTCAATCCAGAGACGGCTGAATCCCCAACACCGGCGCTCAAAGACGGAACAGTCTGATGGATGGATAAGCCTAGCGATTACCGCCTGGGGTTCCGTGGTGATCTCCTTGTTTGGAGTTTGTTCATTGGCTGGTTGGCAGTTACCAAACTTGCTTGGTTCAGTCTTGTCCTCCGTTGAGCTCATAGCTCTAGTCATCATCTATGGGGCTTTGTTACCAAAGTCGGTAGCAGTATCCTCAGTCACGCTCTTTGTTGATATTGAGGCCGATATTGCAGCGCTTACTCTGCGGATCACTAGCGCTTTGCTAATTGCGTTGGCCATTCAGCGTGTGCTTCTTGGGTCTGTGTCGTTTGATCTCGGCGCGGTACTACTTGATGGTGTCGCGAAAGCTGTTACCTGGCTTCTTGCTATTGAAACGGTTCGTCATACCTTTGCAGCGAGTTTCCGATTTTGTTTTGACATGTCTAGGCCCGTCAATCTTCATGGACTGCCGTCGCGGTTATTAAATCTTTGGCCATTTTTGCTACACGCAGCCCATTCATACAATCTTTTGGATCGCAAGCGTTGGCGACCATCGTTGGCTCTGCTCTAATGTTAGGACAACTCATTGCGTTGTCTTCGAAAGTATCCAATCAAAAATTCCTGTGGTTGTTTTTGGCCATCCCTATTGTTTCTTACTTGGCTAATATACTTGCCATCCGAACTGCGTATTTAAGAGCAGTGACATTCGCCAATGGGCATGAGCATCCCGTTGAGACTTTGATTAATCGAGCAAACGCTGACTTTAATAATTTGCTACTTCGCCAATCCCAGTCTTACACTGCTGCTTGCGACGAGTACCGTCGTCGATATAATCATGAACCGCCGCCTGGCTTTGAAGAGTGGTTCAACTATGCCAAATATCACGACTCGCAGATTATTGATGACTTTGATGTTATTTACGAGTCTATCAAGCCACTGTGGAGTTATAGTGGCAAGGAGGTCGATGAGGCGATGAAAAATGTGCAAATCTACTCGGGAATTGAACTCTGGTCATGTAAATTTTCTGGCCAGACAGGCCATACAAACTGCGTTCACAACTGGCGCACTTTTGACCGGCATGTGAGCCAGTTGTTCAATCAACTCGTGAGCAACGTCAAAGGCCTGCCTGACGTGGAGTTTCTGGTCAACCACTTGGATGAGCCTAGAGTCGTGTTTCCCGGAAAGCATGAACAGTCCAGTCATAAGACTGGCGTCAAGCTGAAGAACCTTTCGCGAGCTCCGACATGGAACGCTCTCACACAACACTGCGATGATACTGGGATTAAAAGTGCCGCCGGTGCCGCATCTCCAGTCAACTCGTTTGGGTTGCCATTCATTCAAGATGGGGCTTCCTCCAAGGATATTTGCAAACATCCTGATTACGAACACATGCACGGTTTACTAATGAGCCCAACTTCCTTTCAATTGATTGAGGGCATGATTCCTGTGCTGTCCACTGGGTCCCTGTCTACGATGGGCGATATTTTGTTTCCAAGCCCAGCATACACTGAGTCAGAGTTCATCTACAACGACCCTCACGACTTAGATTGGTCTAAAAAACGCAACGTGTATTGGGCCGGCTCTACATCTGGGGCACATGCTACAGACTCGCTCTGGAAGAACTATCACAGACACCGATTCGTCAGTCTGACCCAGATGTTGGATAAGAAAAAGTATTCATATCTTGCGGACAAGGGCGGTCTTGTACAACGGGTGGCGTCTTCGTTTCTGAATAGTCGACTATTTGACGTTGCCTTTACCAAGATTTACCAATGTGCAAATGTGGCGTGCCATGAGCAGTCCTTTTTCTACCGTTTGAAAGCCTGGGCGGATAAGGACGCAGCGTTTCAATCGAGGTTAACGTTTGACCTCGACGGCAACGGAATCAGTGGCCGATGGTACAAGATGGTGGCTTCTAAGTCAGCGCCATTGAAACAAAGTATTATCCGTGAATGGCATGACGATCGCCTCTTGCCGTGGGTGCATTTTATTCCAGTCAGCCTTGGCATGGAGGAGCTGCCCGAGTTGGTCATGTATTTGACCTCGACGGAAAAAGGCCAGCAGATGGCGAAGGAGGTTGTAGATCGCGGCAGGGAGTGGTACTCTCAAGCCTTGAGAGACGTGGATATGAGTGTGTATGTATATCGCCTGCTACTTGAGTTGGCGAGATTGCAGGATCCGGAGAGAGCAGTGTCCTCGAAATCTAGCTCATAATTCAAGATGGATGAAGCTCTGTTGAATCGAATGGCCATGCTTGTTGCGTATGTTATCTACCTGCATTCAAAGTGGAGGCACTAGAAGCAGTAGAAGCGGGTAAAATGACGATCTAGAGTACAAGTATATTCTTCATAAATACAAGAGCCTCAAGCCCTCTTATGTATAACACTGATTTTTTTTGGATTTAGCATGCAACTGGGCCTCGTTCACCTCGAAGTCATAGACACACAATGACTTTAAAGCAATATATCGCACCGTACTGCTCCCATCGATTGCGTCTAGGCGCGGTTGCTTCCCTTCTAAGCAGCGGTCTTCAAATTCCAAGTTCATCAAATGATCACAAGAGTCGTAACAGTGATACTGTGATGAACCTTTTTTATTCCCCCCCTCGCCATTTGACTATTTGAAGATATTGAATTTTGAAAGGAACCCAGAAAAAAGCACATAAACTTATGGTTGTGCGCCTCTTCTCCTTCTGCCGAGGACTAGGCGACCGGGACGTTGCCTCAGTACGTCACGGAGGAGCGGATCTTTGCTCTTGTCGATGTGGTGTACGCGAACATGTCTACAACGTTGTCCAATAATTAGCTTCTGGCTATCAAGCTCCAGGTGATTGCCTTACCGCTGTAAGAAGTCAGGTCGTGAATATTCATGCTCTCTGTCCGTGCAGAATGGACAGGCATAGCCTGGAGAATTATGTACCAGACTATGATGAATCATCTCATTCTTCCTTCTGAATCCCTTTCCTTCTTTGCCTCTTGGGCATCCTTCTACCGGGCAATAATGGGGTCTCGCTGAGGAATGCACATTGGAATGTGAGTTGAGAAGATCTTGCGATTGAAAAGGTGCAGCCGTACACCCATCATAGGTGCATTTGTAGGTACCAACCTGCGGTTGTGCTATACCGTTGATCAAACCCTTGTTCTCCAAAGAGTCTTCAGCATCAAGAGAAGACACTTACCTGGTTCAGATAAACGCGCGTTTTCGTGAAAAGCTCGGATGGTCGCATTTTCAAGCTCTTGTGCTCGTTCTCTGTCAGACACAGAAGAGTTCGCCATCGTAGCTCGCGCTTGCTCCCGCCGAGCATTTTCTCTTTGATCAATGTCATTTTGTGATGCAACGACAGCTTGATTATCTGAAGTGTGTCAGTTTCACAGAATAACTTGAAGCCTCTTCACCAGACGCACCTGATGTGCTATTGGTAAAATTGTCCTTAATCTTCTTCCATATCCTTGTGGCGCCGTTTTCTATGCTTCCAATATGACGGATAATATTGATGTCCGACTCTCTCAGCCGAGGGATGCTAGGAATAAGTGAATTGTTGTGCAAGTTGAAAACCTCCAGCTCTTCGATAGTATCTTGCCCAATAAGTATGTCTGCAGTGAGGTTGTCCAGCACGAAGAGGTCAAGATCAATTGCTTCTCCGCAAGGATGGAACTCTGATGCACTCATGCTTCCCACGACAAACGAAGTTTTGATAACGCCAGCAGTGTAACCCACACTACGGTCAGCAAATTCAACCTTCTCAACTCCTGGCTCAATCGTGTAAGCTCTTGACTTTGCGAATACGGGACTGACAAGATCTAGATCCGATCCAGTATCCACAGTAGCACAGCCAACGAATCTGCCAAGCTGACACATTAAACCTCGCTTAGGCTCCCCTACACTGTTAACCCTCAGCGACTGCATAGCTGGTACGAATTCCTCGACAAGCCGGTCTTTATGCTTGTCTAATGTCTCTGTCTCTTGTAAAAACTCAACGCCCATAATCAACTCGACAGCAAGAGTGCGGAAGACATAGAATGTGCACTTAAGCCTTGAAGGTTCTGAAAGAGAGCCACTGACAAAGATACAACTCGTAGAGACTTGTCCGAGTGCCGTGATAATATTCCCATTGGCGATTGAAAATTGTCTTGGTTCATCAGAGCCGACCTGTTCTATCTCAAGCCCCAGCTTATCCACCAGCTCTAGAGATATGATGTTATCATCTGAACCGCTATCCGGGCATGCCATAACGGCGGTAAGTGTACCGGAAGAATGTGCTAAGAGCAAAGGAAGAACCAGTCTTTTTCGTCTCTTTCTTGATGGACGACGATTCAGAGATGATGCAAGTAAACACGGTATAGTTGAGGTAGAGCTAGGGGCTATTGTCCTGAGCGATGCCAGTGAGTCGATAAGACCATTATTCGTATATTGTTCAAGACTTAGGATCCCAGGCTCCATGTCATTATAGGGCCTGAATCTGGGGGGATCTCCTGGAGCAGTTCCCTCCGCCTCGTCTACCGCATCCCAGAATCTCGGAATCGATGCACTTTGCGGGCCGTCAAAACTTCGGTTCCATGATGCACTCTTACAAGAGCCTTGGATTAGCAGGTAAAAAAACAAGTACAAGAGGAAATGAAGAGTGAGTATCTACAGAATATCGAAAGCCCATGACATCTTCAGGATCTTCAAGGTCAAGCATCTTCAGGGATTGTCTCCTCGCCGCTCAAGCTGTCAATCGGTTCTGACTCTTCCGTTACTTTGGAGGACTGGTGGAAGTGGTGGCGGCGGGCTGAGTCCACTGTGTTCAGCGGCAATTCCACTATATCTAGCAGCGGTTCCTGCGTGCTGTCCCTTTGGCAGTAGCTGAGGTATTGTCGTCATAGAATCAGTTGTCGAGACTCAGAGCTATAGACATGCCAACTGACGAGAAAGAAGAAGATGGAAGCGAAAGAGACAGGAACATGGGCAATTAGCAAAAATGCCCTTTGAGATAGCTTAGCCACTCTGGTGATGCGAGGGATATCAGAGCACAGCCTTGGATTATCGAGCCAATCAGGTGCCCGCACGTTGCAAGGCATTTCGCTGGGCTTTATACACGTCAGCGTCTGTATGGCATCTACGAGCGCATGCATGCATTGATATTCGACCCAGCCTGAAGTCAATTCTCAGGAAGAATTAAAGGTGTTCAGGCTGTCAGAGAAGAATACGCTTAGACTCTTCGCGGTCATTTCATTCTGTGGAATAGATAGAAGGATCGTGACGTGTTGTTAAATTAATATTTCCACCTCGTTAGGTAAATACAATTCGGCCCAATCAACCCCGAATTTCACAAAGAGTGGCAAGCTATTCACAATTAATATTCGACTAAAATGGATCCGAATAGTCGACGAGTTTACGTCGATGGGTTTCCATCTCTTTCTAACTTTATTGCAAGTGATAAAGATGGAACATCCGCAATATTTAAAAGATTCAATCGCTTAGCAGCAAGAAACTTGCTCGTACTGCAGAGTGAACTTGCAGTGCTAGAAGCGAAACTTGATCAATATGATCACGAAGACCAAGCAGGTCGTGAAGACAAAGAGGACAGACTCAACGCGCTACAGTCGCTACGGAATTGGGAAGACTATAAGGCGAGGAACGATAAGAATTCGGATCGAATGAGGTTGCTAGAGCAGATTAGGACAACGTTAAAAGAGTACAGTATGAGATATAATCTTTGCGTCCAAGTATATGTTAACGCCTCGCTTAGGAGAAGCCCTCATTTTCGAGAGTACTCTTGCGAAAATACCGACTCCAGATAGAAAGATATTGAAAGCGTTTCGCATCAACTTTTTCCACGGGAGGCCCGAAGAGAGCAAAGACTGGCCAATGCTTGGCGGACACAGCTCCGGCCTCTATGAAGACCCAGATGACTTGTTGGTTTTACACACGACGGAGCCTCCCGATAGGTTGACAGTATTTGCACAGGACTATCTTGGCTTCTTTTTCAGAGTAAGAATTATGAACCACTCGTTTTCCCTTGAGTTAAGCTAAAATAAACATCAGGATGAGAATACCCATGGGGCTTCCGCAGGGCCTTTGGTAGGATATGCGTCCGGGAAAAAGATATCTACTTTCATATCATATCTAAGCGCTATATTGGCGGCTTTGTTGCTCGTGGGCGCCATCATCATACTCTACAAGACAAAGTCAAATGACTTGAAGCTGGGCTTGCTTGCTCTTTTCACGACAATGTTTGCGGCTAGTGTTGGGCTATTGACCAACGCAAAGCAAGCAGAAGTGTTTGGAGCCACTGCAGCGTAAGTGAGCATGCTGATTATCATGGACATTGCTAACTGTTCTAGATACGCTGCTGTTCTGGTTGTTTTTGTGAGCGGAGGCCTTGGAAGCTAGAATAATGGAGGCAATGTGGCACCATATGGAGTTGTGAGCGAATCCTTTTCCTTGGTGATCAGTGTTGGTACCGTCACGACAAAGACCATCACAATTCATCAAATCAAGTCGATTCATGCTGTAGATTCTTTAAAACTAGGTAGACCATGCATAGGTAGCTATTATATACCATATCGTACACTATTTAATAGAAAAATAAAAAAGAAACACCCTTGATGGCTTTAATGTCGAATCCTGGCAGCAATGCATCCATTCCCTTCGTACCTTGCGACTTTCTATCTCGATGATAATGGCACACACAAATAAAAAAAAAAGGAGAAAAAAAAATCCTTTGTTAGCTGAAAAATAAACGAAGCTGGTAAGCTTGTTACTGCATCTTGTCCAAGATGCGTTCCCTCGCTAGAATGCTGAGGCGTTAATGACGCGAAGTCGAGTCGTAGTTCCGGTGGGGGTTGCCAATGCCGCCCGGTTTGAGCAGCGGCTGGTTCTCTCTGGCAATAGCTCGCTCCTCTCGTTCTTCCATATCGTCCAAGTCTTCCTCGGTTTCGGCGTACCGTTCTGGGTGGCCGGTAAAGGGACCTGGTAAGCCACGCTCCCAGCCCTCAGAGTAGGTGCGAGGAGCGTATGGACGCTGTGGCGTAGCGTGGTGCTCGATGGGCGACTGAGGCGCACTGCTGGTGACGCTGTGGGCGTATTCTTCGTTGCGTCTCGCGACCTCGTAGTAGATGGCCATTGCAAGAACACTACCTTGCATAAAGGCCGTCAGAAGGTATATGGCCCATGTGCTCCAGCCCTCCATGCCAAGTCGTGCGAAAAGACTGGCAGCAAATAAAAGACCTCCCGGTGTCTGGATGCACATCATGGGGATGCTCAAGCTTCCGACGTGCTTGAGATGGTAGGTCGTCCATATCTGAGGAACGTATTGGATAGCGGCCAGAGCTGCGGACATGACACCGAGGAAATTGGCCCAGATGTTTAGCTTGTTAGGCAAGGCAATGGCAAATACGCCCGTCAGTGCAATCACAATCAATCCGTGAAGGATGCTGAGGCCGCCCACAGCGAGAGCCGTTTGCCATCTTGGGCTCTCTCCGCCAAGCTCATCCTGAGGCACATTGGCTTCGCGATAGCGGAAGAAGATGAGGAACAGAACAAGGCTGTAGTAAGAAGAATTAGCGAGAGTTCTCGGAACAGACGTGGGACAAAGGATGGGACAAAGGGCAGTGACTCACATGGCAGTAAAGCACAGCCATTGTGTTCCGAGCTGGGCAACACCAAGCAGGCCCGCAGCACATTCAAATGTCTCCAGCTCTCTGCAGCAGCCAATGGCGTTGCGAGACGGTGCCACAGTAAGGATGTTGGCGAAGCCGGCAGTGGCAGAAGTGGTGCCCAGCAGGACGAAATAGGGAGATATGCCTTCGGAGGTGCCGCGAGAGATGATGCGATAGTGCTGGGGGAGGTACGAGATCAGAAGACCGATGAGAATGATGCTGCCGTAGATTGTCAGAATCGGGGTCAGGGAGGAGCCATACAGGGAGGAGGGCAGCTCACATGGAAACAGTCAGCTCGATGTACGAGGGCGTCTTGAGGCTGTCGCAGGACGAGGCCATGGCCGTTGCCAAGGGAGAGGCCTCCATGATGTTTGTTTGCAGCGGTGATGCAGAAGGTCTCGCGATTGTTCTTCGGTTCGAGTGCAAGTCGGTCGTAGTGGAGTCGCGTTATTCGGAAAGGGGGAGCTGGAAAGGGAGAGAAGCAGTCTAATCTCGAATCTCGCACGACGTTGATGTTGGTGGTCAGGCAGTCTTTTGGTCAGGCAGGGCCGCAAGGAAATGGCTGGAAGTCGGGGCTATGCGGCAGGCATGGTTGTCGGGAGCGTGGTGGCCGAGAAAGAGAGAGTAACAGTCGGGGGTCGAGATACGCTCAGCTCGGGGTCAGGCCAAAGTGAGCGGCGAGAGACGAGCCAAGCGAGGCAGAGGCAAGGCGGCTTCTTGGGTTGTCACCGAGAAGATGGAGAGGCAGAGCATGGATGAGCTCCGTGCTGGAGACGGCCCTGAGTAAGGCGGTGCCTACAGCGGTAGTCGCGGTACTAGCGAGTACGGGGTACGGGGCGGGTACTTGGGCAGCGCTAGAGCCTAGCAGCGATGATGGCGCCGGCTAGCAGTGGTTGCGGCTGGTGCAGCGCTGGAGAGATGGGATTGGGTGCAGTTGAGCACTCGAGTTTTATATGTCACATGCAACCACGAGCATGATTTTGAGCGTCTTGATGCCAGTAGGCAGTAATAAGGCACGCATTGCTGAGCAGATTCTACCTGCAATCTCTCGCAACACAGGCCAACCCCCACTCACGGCTCATGTACCTCTCGCTATCGATGTCTGGTATCACATGTACAGTACATTGCTTGCGGGCGGTCCTTCAGGCGAGCCCTCAGCCCGCAGCGGCACGCGCTGTAACTGCCCGAGTGGTATTTACCTCGCCTGTCGCCCGTAATAGGAGGTGGTAGCAGCAGTATAATGTCCAGAAGTGAAGTGCCAGCATGTGAAATGCACAGCCGAGAACCGCTAGCTGCACCCAGCGTGCCGGCGCTGGCATCATCATCACGCCAGCGCCAACGGCCTCGACAAGGGCAGCTGCAGTGCGACCCTGTGCTGCTGGCTGGCACTGCGCTGGAGCCACTGGGCAGCTGTTCCGTCTGAAAGCCCCGAAGCTAATGTACCCCGTATCCGAAGCCCAGGAGGCACACACCTTCGCACTTTGAACTGCTGCTACTAGTACCTTCCATAGGGGATCAAAGGGGATGTTGAGCATTACAATCAGCTCTAAGCCCTTCTTGACCACGGGCAATAAGCGTAGCTATCCATTGAAAGCAGGGAGAGCCGGCCGGGCGCGGGATCGATAAGGCGCGAGATGACGGTATGCGGCTAGTATCGAGTACAAACTGGATGCTGGCGCTACGGCCGAGATGACGTCGTTTGGCGGCGGGCAATTTAGATCTAGGCACGGCCCATTCGTACAGAGTACGCGCTAGATACTTGCGTTGGGTCATTTTTGCTTTAACATCTCCTTTAGCGTCCGTGTTTTTTGCCATCTGCCAATTTCAAGCAGCCCCCTTGCATATAAATCCAGCATCGCTGCCAGGATCTCACTCTCAACCGGACCTCAGTGCAGGTGTACGCCAATCGATTAGAGCAAACGCCCTCTTCCATTGACCATGCAACGGTGAATGTGGAGTCGGACGAGCCTTGCCTACCGGGGCAGCAATGCCAACGCCAGCGGAATCATGGCCCAAGGAGACGCAGAGTCTTGTGTCGTAGACCGGCACGATGAGCAGCAGAATGGAAAGACGGCACCTTCAATCGGTCTGCTGGCTGAGCGACTCGCCAATGCCAACACAAGCGTGATGGCAACAGTGCCGGATCAAAGCGAAGGCGAGGCGGAAGATGGCCGTCAACCAGAGAGTCAGACGTCCTCTCCTGATCTCGACCCAACCACCCGCAGCCAGCGCTTTTACACCTCTGCCCAGTGGACCGCCGATGGCACCTCCATCCTCGCAGCGTCCTCTGACCAGACCGTGGCCTCCTTCATTCTTCCCGCAGACCTCCTGCAGCCTGCAGGAGAAGCTCGCCATCTGGCCCGTCAGGCCAGCATCAAGCTCCCAGAACCCACCCAGACCCTCGCCGGCGCGCCCTACTTCTCCCTGGCCAACCCAGCTTCGCAGACCTTTCTGGTGGGATGCCGAGACCACCCCCTACACCTGTACCACGCGTTCCCTCAGCTCGATGACGCTGATGCTGATGCCGCTGGGGATGTCGCAAGTCGGCCCCTCTACACCTACAAGCTCATCCGCATGGAGTCGGAGCAGTACCTCTCCCCCGCTTCGTTGCTGTGGGAGTATCCCGGCACGCATTTCATCTGTGGCTCAGCGAACCGCATCGATCTCTTCGACGCATCCGGCCACTGCGCCGACGGGCCGACCTTGACCATCCCGACCATTCCATCCCGGCGACACATCTCCAAGGGTAGCGGCGTAGGCATGAAGGGCACCGTGGCCGCCCTGGCAGCGTCGCCTCCCGCCGATGCCAGCGGCCACGGCTCCATCCTGGCGGCCGGCACCTGGACCCGCTGGATGGGGACGTACGATATCCACCGCACTGATAGGGTTGTTGCGAACTGGTCGATCGCCGATGCGGATGAGAAGGCGTTCCGCATCAGCCTGGGAGGCCAGGGCATCGTGCAGACGGCATGGAGCCCCTGCGGGCGGTATCTTGTCGTCAACGAGCGCCAGGCGGACGGGCTGTTGGTCTACGACATTCGAGGCACTGGACAGCTCTTGGCGGTGCTGAATGGCCGTAGGGCTACCACCCAGCAGCGGCTTCACTTTGATGTTTTCCAGGGAGAGACTGGGTTCGAGGTCTGGGCTGGGACACAGGACGGCGCCGTGGCTGTATGGGAAGAGGTGGGTATGAGAAATGATGTTGTAGAACCTTCTTGGACGTGGAAGGCGCATGAAGCTCCTGTAGGAAGCACGATTGTGCACTCTAGCGGCTCTGTTGCAGCAACTTGCTCTGGAGGCTGGGGGTATCCGCGGGAGAGCAGAAAAGGTCATGCAGTGGAATCTCACCATAGACAAGTCTTTGACGAGTCCTCGCTAAGGGTTTGGTCCATTGGCGGACCCGAGCCAGGAGCTTGAGCCAATTCCCTGCATAGCTCTCTACCGTTTCGGAAACATTTATCGTTGGATGATGAAAAAAGCTTGTAAGATATGGCAATAGCATATTCATGATGTATTATGTGAGTGTTATCCAACTGTATCTCCCAACGCCTCTCTGCTATGTACCTGTGTACCTATGTATCATGCCAATTCCTCTCTCTTCAGACCAGGTCCAATGAACAAGACAATAATGTACGCAACGCGGAGAAAAAAAATTTAATCAAGTAAACGCAAAAACGGCACTTTCCAATACACACCTTCCAATGCCAACCGGAATTATGCTAACAAGCTTCCAAGGAGAGACGGACTTGGATAAAGGGAATATGTTGAAATGTCGGAGAACGGGGGAAAGGTATCGGGATCTAAATATTAAGATAAAAGTGGAATTCAAAGTAGCCACTGCCGCCTTTTATTCCGGGTTTATACAAAAGGAACGTTTGTTTTGTTCTTGTTTTTGTGCTAGGGGGTATCAAATAAGTCTTGAGTCGCTTCGCTTCCTTCAAACCCACGGCCGTCCTCGAGACCGACTCTCTGATCGTGTCTGCGACCAGAACGAGGTACCGTCGCCATCGCCCCTTCTCCGAGGGTTATATGGGCGGGGATCCTCCTCCTCTCCAACGGGCTCTGGTGGCGGCTTTGGCGCAGTTTCGGTGAGAGGAATCTCATCTGAAGGCCTGCCGTAGCCGGTGTCCATGGGCACGGCTAGGCCAAGCTCGCCGAGCTGGGGGGCGGGTTCGCTTGCACTTGGCCTCGGGGGCCTCTGGGGCATTGGGGCAAGTTCGGACTCATAGCCAGTGAAGCCCCTCTCTTCCGTCAGGAGAGCCGTGTTGGGAGGGATGGCGCGGGAATCGGGGTTATCGAATTTCTCAGTTGATGGCCTGTGTGTGAATACAATGTCAGCAAACTTGATCTATGAGCAGTGTTATGGATGTTTCTTTGTGTTTCTTACGTGATGTACTGGGCGGGTCTGGCCTTTCTTTTGCGCAAGAAGAAGAAGATCAGAGCGGCGATGAGGGCAAGGCCAGCGAGACCTCCGACTACGCCTCCCGCGATTGGGCCTGCCTTTGAGCTGCCGCTGGAAGTTGGCGCTGACGGGGTCGAGGTCGAAGTTGCGGTTGAAGTCGAGTCGCTTGCTGTGGCGGTGTCTGTGCCCGTGCTTGTAGAGGTATCCGTCTGCGAGGTGCTGGATCCGCTGGTGGTCTTGGATTTACGGCTGGAGGAGGTCCTGCTCGCGGTCCGCGATCCAATCGTCGTCGGCGTCGATAACACCGTTGGAGTTTCCGTCAGCTGCACAGACACGCGGCTCAAGTCCAGCGGGAGCTGGCTCAGCGCCGTGGCGGCCACCGTCGTGGCCAGCTGCGAGGCCGAGCCGCATCCAAACTGCGAGAAGCCCCCCTCAAAGTGGTTCAGATAGCACACCTGCGCGCCGGAGCACGTGAAGACGTACGGGTTGAGCTCCGTCTGCGGCGGGCTGTTGACGTCGACGCAGCCCGTGAAGATGCCCTCGGTACATGGCCCCGTGTCCGGACAGCAGCCAATGGCCTTGTTGACGGTGTCGGCGGCGCAGTGCGAGCCCGCGAGGCAGGTGGCCGGCAGGTTGGCATCGCCCCCTATCCAGCCGCAGATGGTGTTGAAGTCTCGCTGCAGCAGCTGGTCGGCGGGCGACGATGCGAGCGCTGGGGACGCTGCCCTGGGCGCTGGAGTTGTTGCGGCAATGGGCCATGCTACGACGTTGAGCTCGCGCACGGAAATGGTTTTTGTTTCTCGGGGCAGCGCATGGCTGCAGGCGAGCTGGAGGAGCGTGGACGAGGCGAGGAGGGCTGCTGATCGCGGCAGAGCAGCCACGATCATTTTCGCGGGCGGTTTTTCGTTTAACGGAGGGTGTTGATGAGAGTTTGGGCGCAAGAGAGACAAAAGAAAGGAAAAGGGAAAAAGAAGGAGACAGTTTCGCAAAGAAGTTTGGAAACCGCTACGGAGAAAGAGTGAGCAGAAGACAAACAGAGAGAGAAGCTTTGTTCTGGAAAATGCTACATGTGCCCAGTGTTTTGGAAATATGGCGAGGCCGGGTAGCACAAGTACCAGACTGCCTGTTAGTCTTCGGTAGTGTGTGCCTTGTTCGTATTGACCCCTGCAAGGACCCAATTGGCATACATTAGTCGTTGCAATGCGGCCAATGGAGCAGCGGCGGGACGATTGAATCTCGTTAGGGACGTTGATATAAATAGTAGGAGTACGCGCAAAGGGTGGAATCAGTGGGCGTAAGGCGATGGCTGTGCTTGGGATTATTGCGTGAATGACTGCATATACTATGATTGTATAGAGATAATAGAGCAGTTTTGAATAAAATAGCTTGGAGCGGCTATTGACGTTTGAATCCCCCAATGGCGGCCTTTAACGTTTCGGCCGTGGCTGTCTCCACGCCTATCGGGTGCTCTCCTTGCATGCAAATGCTGCTTCACAATGTGTGTAGCCAGCTGTGGGCTTATTGTCTAAGACGTCAATGTCAAGAGTCTGCTCAGTTCAGTTCTTGTTCGCTTTGCATCAAAATGGATGTCTCTGATTTTCGCAGTAGCCGATTGGTGGCCCTTGTTCACAACGGCCCGTAGCCCAGCAGCTAGGCCGAGCTGGGTAGCTGGGAACCAGCGAGATAGAGATTGATGCATTGATCTGGGTCGTTGCGATATTAGCACTATTATGGAGCATTTCTGATGTTTAATATCAGGGAGTGGGTATCGCGCGTGTTGCCTTGGCGAGGTTTGTGTGCTACGGCGCACTACTGGCGGTAGTACCGGATTATTAGGATTGGATTGAAGATTGCACCGACATTGCATGCGCTTTGGCGCTGTTTGTGAGGAGATGCAAGATGGGACAGAGACAAGGAGACTTGGTCTCAGAGCAATCTGTACTACTACCCATCTGTGGAGCAATGGCGATAAGATTAAATTAAACAGATAGACTTGACTCGCATTCAATCGTCGTTGCAATCCACCTCTTACTTCATCTGGTACGACTGCAGTATTTGATACATTCAAGCGAATCCCCAAATGACGATTTTGTGGAGAGAACCCCCAATCCAGCAGCTTCTCCAAGTCGGCACACGTCGTGCCCCCCAAAAGAGGCGCCACAGGGGTCAAGGTCGCCAAAACAATGGCATTGTGGCTGTTCTCATTGGCATCCAGACGAGACCCTGGACCCAAGGGCGGATCGGAGCCCCGTAGCGGCGACTGCAGCAAGTACCTGGCCGCTGTTAGTGCCCAGCGCCCCAAACGCCGTGTTTGCTTACCAGCCGTGGCGCGTGAAGCGAGTATCGCCCCAGATGCAGCAGCAATCGACAGTCAAGTCACCTGCGCCCACGCACAGGCCACGGCGCTGCGCTAAAGCCAGCAGCTCCATCACAGCATCATATCGCATCAACCACCATCAGTCCCCTCTTCTTGGCCTTGGATATATCCGTGTCTCATCTCCATCTCCCTCTCCGTCTCTGCTGATTGTTTGTGTGTTTGTTTGTGTGTTGGCTTATCACAAACACACATCCTTGCTGAGACCTACAGCAGCACAGCAAACGAGTCCCAGCTTCTATAGCTGCACGATGCCGATCCGCGTCAAGCTCAAACCCCAGCCGGTGCGCGAGGGCAGTCCCTTCTCTGCTCGATACGACGCCGTCGAGCTGCCCTACATTGGCCCCGACGACTCGTTCCGCCTGGTGGTCAAGAAGCTGTCTCAGTACTTCACCGACGCCGTCGAGCTGCCCAGCACCTTTGAGCAGCTGCGCACGACCTCTGCTGGCGACTGTCTCCGGCTCCTGGTTAACCACCTCACGGACACATGCGCCAACCCGGCCATTGTCAATGCTCTCCTGTAGGTTCCAGCTGCGTCTTGTTTGCCTGCTCTTGACTCATCATCCACGCCTGCATAGGGCTCTCAAGTGGCATTATGCCCTGGATCGAGACAACCAGGGCCTTGGGGAAGCTCGGTCCAACGCCTGTGAGATTGTAGCCTGGAGATTCCTGACCCGCCACTCGGAGCGTGAGGCCGTGACATTCTGCCTCTATGAGATCCCGGACCGTAAGAAGACCAAGGCTCAGCAGCAGCAGCAGCTTGCCAGTGACCCCGAAGCTGGCGAGCGAGCGCCCTTGCTGCCCCGCGTGCTGGCAACCTTTGATGGCTCCTCTCCCAGCGCACCCGTGGGCAGTTCCTCCAAGAAGATTCAGCTTCTCTCATCTCTGTCTCGCCTGACCAACCTCAGTTTTGATGACGATGACGACGACGACGACGAAGAGGATGACCCCACCGCTGCTTTTGAAGGTTTGAATGCGCTAGAAATTGCTGCCGTCGCCAACGCCAAGCGTTTCCTCAGCCAGCATGTCGTGCAGAAGATTATATCCGGCATATGGAACGGTGACATTGTCTTCTGGGACACCATGGCTGTCAACTCATCCAAGCATCCCCATTTCTATAACCCGACCACGTCGGATCCCTATTCCCGACTCCGTGTGCCCAAATACCTCAAATGCTGGGAGGTCTTGTTCTTTGGCGTCTTTCTGTGCTTGTACTATTCTGTTCTCATCGTGCGAGACGAGACCCGTCTCACTGGCCCCGAGATTGCTCTGTTTTTCTGGATTGCCGCCTTCTTTTATGATGAGCTGAGTGAATGGGCAGATGCCGGAGCTATTTTCTACGCCACTGATATCTGGAATTTGTTTGACATGATTATGATCCTCATCGGTATCATCTTTGCTGTGTTGAGTGAGTCCTTCCAGTGGCACATAACATGCAGAGATGCCGCAATACTAACCGTGATGAAGGAATTATTGGCATCCTGCAGCCAGAAACGCGCTGCAACGACTTGGCATTTGACGTGTTGGCTCTGGAAGCCCTCTTCATGATTCCCCGTATCTGCTCTATCCTCAGCCTAAGCCCTTACTGGGGAACCCTGATTCCCTGCCTCAAAGAAATGGGCAAGGACTTTATCAAGTTCATGGTATTGATCGTCATTGTCTACCTTGGCTTCCTCACCACATTTTCACTCGTTGGCCGAGACAGCTTCAGCTTGAGCAAGATGACGGGAATTCTCACCAAAATCTTTTATGGCTCGAGCTACGTTGGCTTTGAGGTCATGGACCAGATTGATCCTATTTTCGGCCCTCCTTTGATGGTCATTTTCATCACCCTGTCTTCTTTCCTCCTCATGGGATCACTTACTGGTATGCTCTCCAACAGCTTCTCTCGAGTCGTCACCCACGCCAAAGAGGAGTATCTCTACGTGTATAGCGTATACGTGCTGGAGGCCTCGACCAGCAACCGACTCACTCATTTTTACCCACCATTCAACCTACTGTCTCTGGTTCTTTTCCGCCCATGGCGATACATCTTTCCACGATACCACAAGTACCGTGCAGGCAGAATCTGGCTTCTCAAGGTGACCCATGCACCCATTGTTGCAGTCATTAAATTCTACGAGTATCTCAAGTATAAGGGAGATGACGACGACGAGTTTCGCGGCTTTAAAGGCCCCAAGGAGCCCAAGGGCCGGCGGCGAAGGTCGGATATTGGTCCTGCGGCCGTTACGGGCCGTCCTGCGCTTTCATCGCCTCGCAGGTCTGGGGCGGCGAGGCTGCTACCGACTAGCCGAATGAGAGGGGAGGACGACGTTGATGCGCCGTCGTCGGTGGAGGTCCAAGTTATGGAGCTGCAGCAGAAGATTGACCAATTGACCGCGGTTGTTCTTGCAATGAGGGAAAGTCAAATTGCGAACGACAAGAATGAGGCTGCTGATGGGAATAACGTCAGCTCTTTGTAGTGGGGTATCAGACTCAAGGACCGATATTGTATATCGTGATGTTTACAAAGTATAAAGCTTTTCAAAGCATGATGTTAGAAGTTGAGTATTGCACACTGCTATAAAGTTACGTGTGTTTTACCCTTTAGACTGTTAACATGACTCTTTTCCCGCAGCATCAGTATCGTCACATGATACTAATCAAAAAATTGATAGGCGTCTCTTGTAGCGAATGCCCTTTTACTCTTTACTCTCAGTTGCAACTTTGTTGATCCAACTGTCATTCATGTCCTTACTCTGTACGTTCTACTTACATCTGAGTGTAGCCTTGAAGGCTCTGCCATAAGTTACATCTCTCTATCTGATCTGAAGGCACAGGCTCCATGGCCGTATCATTCGTCTGCAGTCGAATCCGCTGCCCCGTGCCCTGTCCCCAAGGATCCCAATTCGGCGCCGAAGCATACTTTGCCGTATTAGGATTCAGCTTTGTGACAAAGCTGATAAAGTAATGCATCGTGACTGGGACAATGGCTGCGTTTGTCGTGTAATAGGACGCTGCTGCCCCGCCGGCGTATCCGGGCCCGAATACTGCACTCGTCTCGAATGTGTGAGGCACGCCGAGGCCGCTGGCGAGATTATCGGGATCCAAGACGTTGAAGTGGTAGTTCCAGACGCGGCGGGGATCGAAATGCCGTGCTACGGAGGCGGCGACGGTGTTTCCGGGACAAGTAAAGGTGGATTCGCCGTATGCTGCTTGTGCGGAGGGAAAGTAGGCTGCGTGTTGGGCCAGGGGCGCTGCGAGGGGATAGGCCTGGCTGATGGATTTGAGCTGAGAGTCTTGGAGCAGCGGGTAGTTGTTCTTGATAAAGGCCTGGACTTGGTCTGCGGTGGAGGCGTTGTAGCCGAAATAGGTGCCTTCGTCGGTGTCGTCGCCGACGAGGACCGGCACGCGGACGAAGTGGCCGCGCTCAAAGTTGTCGTAGAGGTGGTCGGTGATCAAGTCGCCGTCTACGACGGGCAGCCAGTACCACAGCGGCAAGGGGCTATTGCTTGCTGCCCCCGTGAAGGGTGCGTTGGGACTGGCGCTGATGAGAGTCTGCGTGTCGAGGCCGCGGAGACAGTCGAGCGATGAGCAGTTTGCGTTGGCGAGCAGCTGCTGGTACTGGAACTCCATGTCGGCGACGGTGCGCAGCGTTGGCCAGAAGGGGCTCTCGGGGATGGCGCCGACGAAGAGCTGGTTGTCCTTTTTGGCGGCGTAGGCCGTGAGGTGGTGCGTGACGGAGCCGGCGCCGGCGGAGGCGCCTTGGATGACGACGTGGTTGGGATTGCCGCCGAACTGTGGTCTGTTAGTGATGGGAATTGGCAAAGGGTCATGAGGGAGGCCTGCCTTTCTGATGTTCTTCTGCACCCAGTGCAGCAGCTTTCTCTGGTCCAGCAGGCCTGCGTTGAGATGGCCGTCTCTACGGACATGCTCACTGGCCAGAAAGCCCAGCGCGCCGACGCGGTAGTTGAAGTTGACAAAGACGAGGCCGTTGTTGGACTGCTGGATGACTTCCGTGCCGTTGTAGTTTGCATTCGAGTTTTGCGAGTAGCCGCCGCCCTGGATGTAGACCCAGACGGGGAGGTTGGAGCGCTCGGTTGCGTGCGAGGGCTTAAAGACGTTGACGAAGAGGCAGTCTTCTGCGTGGCCGGCGTCGGGGGTTTGGCTGACGGCTACGCAGATTGGGCCGAACTTGGAGTTTGGTCAGCACTCATTATTGTTGTTTATATACTGTCTGAGCAGAAGTCACCTGTGAGGCATCTTGAACGTCCTTTTCTGGCGTTGGATCTTGCGGCGCCCTGAATCTGAGATGGCCGAGAGGTGCTTGGGCGAATCTCATGCCAAGGAACTGATCTACACCTGCATCGAGCCTTACTCCTCGGTATTTTGCATATCCCAGGTCAATGACTGGGGAGTTGCTGTCGTCATTGGCGCGGTGAAGTACAGCGGCGGTGGCTACGTGAAGCGCGGAGACGAGCTGTAGAAGCTGCTTTGCTGAAACCATTATTTGCTACCGAATATTACGATACATAGTAGATAATGAACATAAATATAGAGGCCATGATGCTTCAAATCAACTCTTCTTTATAGTCTGCTATTAGGCTGCTGCTGCGGCACATTGACTGATCCGACTCTCATCTACCCCTCACTTTCATCCATGGCCCTCTCGGCGGGTAGGTAGTTTCTGATGCAACATCGCATCGTAAGTGTTACCGGCTTTTGGGTTGGAGTTGGTTTTTTTTACTGTCTGGGGTGCATTCCCCCACATTGCATTTGGATCGTCCCGGGGGCGTGGTCAGGTGTGTGCATGACGGCAGTATTGGGGTGGCCGACGCTGGTTTCCGATAGGGCCGGATGAAGGGCTATATGCAGGCCTGCAGGTGTATTATCCAATACCCGACGGTAGATGATTGGGGGAATGGGGATTTGTTGCAAGTCCGGTTGATGAGGGATAGGTATCAAGGCTTGACGATGGATGTGTGGTTATGGATGCTCTGCGAAATACAATTTACAACATTTGGTTATTACGAGCTAAAAGTGCTATGCTCTGTATATCGCGTCTTGAATACTACAACGGCTAGTTCATGTCATAAGCTGTCTCGGATCACGATATCCGCGTAGCCGAGCCAAGGCCGTAAACAACTTGGCAGAATGGTGATCTGCACTCTTGGAATGACAAATTCTTAGCGTGTTGGTAGAAGAGAGAAGAGACACTACCAACAAGTGACCCCGGTTAGCTGGAAGGATTGCAGATGTGAGACATTGGAAATTTTGATAGGTGGTGTTGAATCAAGGCAGTGTTGAAAGGCGCAGCTATAATCACAAATTGTACTGGTGGCTTCCCAGGGTATCATACTCTTGCAAGAAGAGTGATCCAACTCTAGATCATGGCTACTGGCCACAAAGTGTGCAACCAACAGCGTGAGACACTGATCGCGAGGCTTGTACGGTGTTGTGGGAATGGCCGTGTTACATACCGCCTCGTGTCCTCCCGCTGTGACTTGAAAGGCACCAACACGCACATGTCTTATTTCTCATCTAAATCTTATCACTCCTAATAGTATAAACATGAGGCATGCTGCGCCGGCGCTACAATCCTGTTCAAAGTGCTGAGAATCTCTTCCTCTTCGCAACTCTTCCATGTCAACTATCAACACCTCTCGCTGGCTGGCCGATATTTGCGCAACATGGTTCATTCAAGCTACTGGCTGGTGGCATCCCTAGCCGCCTCGGCTTCCGCTTTTCGTTTTCCTGGCAAACGGCGTGTCCAAGAGGATCCAGACGGCTTTCTTCCAAGCCACGATCCGTTCTATGCCGTCCCAGACGACATTGACCTGTTCTTACCAGGAGAAATAATAAACTATAGAGAGCCGCCTTCAGAAATAACGGCCTACGGATGGGTGCCAGCGCATTTGGAGCAAGCTTACCAGATCCTCTATCGGACAACCAATAGCCTCCAGCAGCCTACCGCCACCGTCTTGACGGTTCTCATCCCGCCGGATGCCGACTACGACAAGGTCCTGTCTTTGCAAATGGCTGAAGATTCTACAACCATTGACTGCGGCCCGTCTTATACAATGCAGCGTCTGGCACAACAGAGCATGCTTCACGGCTCCAACATCACTCAGGTGCAGCTGCTATTCGCAGAGACGGCGCTTGCTCGTAATTGGGTTGTTATAGTCCCGGATTATGAGGGACCAGAAGCAGCATACACTGCAAGCAAAATAACGGCCTATTCCATTCTGGACGGGATTCGAGCCGCCAAAAACTCTGGTGACATCACGGGCATTGCTTCGGATCCCATGATTGGCCTATGGGGCTATTCTGGGGGCGCGTCTGCCACTCAAGTAGCTCTTCATTTGCAGGAATCATATGCTCCCGAGCTGGAAATTGCCGGTGCTGCGATGGGAGGCCTGTCGAGTATTTCAAAAGCGAGAGATATCTTTGTCCTCAACAAAGGGCAGAGTTCGGCTCTGATCCCGTCGGCAATGATTGGCTTGTCCAGCCAGTACCAGGAGCTCAAGGATTACATTTATGCATCATTGAAGCCCCAGTATCGAGATCTCTTCTACAGCCCGTTGCGCATGTGTTTGCAACAAAGCGCCCTGTTCCTCTCGTTTCAAGACATCTTGGGCATGTTTTACAATGATTCGCTGCCGGGCTTGATGGACGAGCTGGACATGACCTTTCAAATAGAGAATACGCTCCCACCAACCACGATGAAGGCTCCTTTATACATCTATCAGAGTGTTCACGATCATCTATCCGACATCAACAAGATAGATGCGCTGGTGCAAAGCTACTGCGAGCAGGGTACCAGGGTTCACTATGAGCGAGCCGTTTCGCCAAATTTGGACCACGTCAAGTATGGACTGGTAGCGATACCCGATGCTTTGCTGTGGATGGAGGATCGACTTGATGGGAAAGGGCTGTCCAAGAGCTGTGTAGAACATACAGATACGACTTCAAAGCTTGATCCGGCGCTTGTGGCCCTCTTTCCAAAGTATATTGGCGATATGTTGGTGCGGTATGTGAATGCATTTCACTAGTGATCAACTTGAATGCTGGTGTAATAAAGATGAGATGAGAGTTGGCGAGTCTAGAACACTGTTTGCCTTTACACAAGTAAATACAAGAAATATATGTTGCTTGACAGCAGTTGTTTAACCGAGGCTGTGAAAAGTGATGTCAACTGGCTAGATAATGCATATGTTGGCAATGAATCCAAGGTTTTTGATGGAGCAGAGCCCCACGCTCCCGTTTGCTCCGCCATGAAGAATTCACGGGCGGAGTTCCGCACCGCAGCTAGTCACTGGGTATAGATATTAAGAAGTAATTGTGTAAGCATGTTATCTTTCAGAATTGATGAAAGCGGAATTCCGAATCGATTTGCAATCTGATAGTATGCAGACATGTTGTGACAATAAAGTCTAGCAGTAGAACCATCGAGCGACTACGCATATGAAATAGCACCTCGTTGAAGATATAAACCTCGAGCATTTCTGATACAAACATTTCACCCATCAACGAATCAATCTTTGCAATATTTTCTGTACCAATCGTTACAATGGCTCAAAAGGCCACCGAATTTGGGTCCTTTGTGGACAACATCTTTTACAACATTTTTTTCCAGCCCGACGATGAGCTATCGGCAAAATATATGAAGGAGCATCTTTCACCTGATTTGAAAGTTCGGTAAGTATCTCCTCGCTATCAAAACCTTTATATGCTTCAGTCTAACAATAACAGCATCAATGGCACGGGCATACCAGGCGCTTCTTTCAAGGACAGCGTTGTCGCCGCCCGCGCTAAATCGTCATTCCGGGTTGTCCAAGTTCAAGAAATTCTTGCCAACTCCGATGCCGACAAGGCTTCTGGGGGATCAGTATCGCATTTAACAGTATTTTCTGTCAAAGATAAGGATACGGGCGATGAGCGGCAGGAATCTAGTTTGACGCTCGTTACGTGCGCACTGGAAGATGGAGGGGTGGTCATAACCGAATTGACTGAAATCCACCGCGGATAGGAAACAGATGTGTAGCATGATTGTATACAATCCTCATTCTCTATTTGATTCAAAAAGTCATGTTTTCCTCAAGAAAGCCAATAAGTAACAGGTGTCCCGAATAACAAGCAATAGCAATCTGTGATTTGCTGATAGCACATTGTTCGTTTTGCCCTTGATACTCTGGTGGTATCCATATTATGGGCTGACCATCCTTCATAACCCAAGAGCCGTGTTTTCCATATCCTTGATACACGACGCTCTCTTCCTGAGCTGTAATCTGATCCAAGCTTAGATCAAATTGATCCAAGTTGATGGTGCCGCGATCAGAATGAATAATCGTGTTATTATCTTGGCGAAACTCTAAAACAGTCGATATCCCATGTTTAAAGGTTCGAATACGCTTTTCTGTATCGACGTCGATTATTCGTACCGCTGACTCTTCCGCATCTGAAGTCGTAATAATCTGCAGCGACCCTTGAAAAAGTCGAATGTCAATTGCGGCAGAGAACATGCCCAACATGATACGAGGACGCGCTGTCGATATTTCTTTCACACACACGCCAGTTATTGTATTCCACAGATGGATATTGCCATTGTGTAGGATAGAGACGGCCAGCTGGTTGTCATAAAACTTGACAGCACAAATGCGAGGAGGACGTTCCCCATAGCCAGGCTGTTCTGGAACCTCCACTTTATAACACTGGCCAGTTTCAATGTTGAAGAACCGCATGGATGATGTTTGAACAACGGCAAGAAGTGAGTCGTCTCTCGAGAATTGCAAACTCGTCACAGGAGCATCAGTGTCCGACTTCCACATCCGCCAAGATGTATTATTAAACGGTAGATCGGTGACGCCAAAGTTGCCGTCGCTTGCGCCGAAAGCCAATTTTGTACCGTCCTCCGAAAAGGTGATGCTTTCCACATTTGTGTCAGTAGTAAGGCAGGACTCACAGATACCCGTCTTCTCCAGCAGTACGATTTCGGATTTATCCTCGGACACGAGGGCGAGCCATTCGCCATCTCTGGAAAAGGAAACTCTTACACTTATGTCAACCTTTCCTTCAGTTGTTTCCATTGACTCAGGGCTCTTCGCGCTGATGTCCCAGATTTTTGTGTAGTCAAAGAATCCATTGAAAACCGCACATCGGCCATCCGGCGAGAGAAACACCGATCCAAAACCAATATTGTCTTCACTGAACTTGTAAATAACTGTGCGGGAGATAAGATCCCAGATCCAAACTTGTTGAAATGCGTCTATGGGTTCGACTGCCAGTAGTCCGCTGTCGCCTGAAAATGCTATCATCCCACAGTAGATTCCTTGTAATTGAAAACTCGCCGGCTCCTTTAGGTTCCATATATAAGCTTGATGTATACAACCTTCACGGCGGTTGGTGAGGAGGGCTATTGAATCGCCGTCAGGAGATATCGTGGCAGAGCTAACTGGAACCAAAGGAATACTGAATTTGAGCTGACCTCTCATCTGCTTGACGCATTGTTCGAAGATATCGTAATTTATACCGGGTAGAGGTATATTTTCCATCTTTTTCCCTAGTAAATAGTCTTTTGCTAATTTATGCATAAAATTAATTATACTTTTAGAAGATAAAGAGTTATGAATAATGTGGGAAATGGTAAAGAAATGCCCGCATTTCTCAACCATTTGCCTAAGATGTTGAACGCTTTTGAACTAGTTGAATTTTGTGGATGAGCTCACCAAACGGAGAAATTCCTCAAGTGTAATCGACTGCGAAACAACCAAGTTAATACTTAGTATTACTTCAAAAAGCTTCCTTCGTCCTTCATTTGCGGTTTAGATCTTCTGCATCATTCTCTCATACATCGAATCAAGACCTCGGGGAAAGCTTTTAAGAACTTCAAGAGCATCGTTATCATCCATGTCGGGATCCCAAAGTTCCTTGCATGCTAATGCGGTCCATAGAAAAGTCCCTTCAGAATGAGTCGTCAAGTAAAGCTCAATCTCACAGCTTTTCCCATCTTCATATCTCTTTATTCGTTTCAGATCTTGTACCTGCTTCTTGATATAGAAAGAAACAGCCGCAGACACAATATCGTCCATGTCGTCTAGTGAGAGTTTTCGGCACTGAGGAACGTTGAAAACCTTTTCATCAACAAAATTGGTATTGCTCCGGCTTGAAATCACCCATTTAATGTTGGGTGTGCTTTTGATGATCTCAAACAACAGGTCTAGATCAGTGCCACACTCATCAAGCGCATCAACAAAAATCGTCGCACCCTTCATTAAATCATTATTTAAAATTGCCTTGAGAATCTCATAAGATGTCAACGGAGCGTTTACATCCCTAAACAAGTTATTATTCTTCTCCCACTCTGCTTAAATACAATGCGTAAGCTGCTTATTTTCTAAGACAATGGCATATATAAGGCCACAAATAGCAGCAGCATTATAATCTATTGCTTATGATTTTGAAATTTCGTTAAAAAAATAGAATAATGGCTTGCGATGGTTAGTTTCCTCGAGCCATTGGATAAGGTCGCATATGAGCATTGTTTTACCTTTGCCAGCTTTACCCATAATCCAGAAAGCTGATTTTGTTCCACTCTCTCTTTTCTCTTTTCGAAATATTCAATTCTATTATCTAATCCTTCTTCGGCATTTTCGATGTCTTTTTTATAGCGATCCTAGTCGTCATGCTTCACTATTCCACAAAGAGCCACAACTATAGCATTAGTGTGTGAGAGCAGTACGCTTTATATTAGGTAAAGTAGAAGTTTCTGAAAGTAATCGATCATTTTTTCTCAAAGCAACTATCGCTGTCGTAAGATTAAACTTTCCTCTGTACAGCTCTGGAAGAGATATTCGGCAATTGCTTGGTACCAACGGAGTTTTTCTAAAATTGTTTGAATGCCTTCCAAGTTTGATTTGCGTTCCATCACTGGATTAGAAAGCGACTTTAATGGCATTAATGATTGAGATATAATGTAATATAACATGGATAGTATTTACTTACTGTTACGGCAATGTTCACACCTGCCCATGGGGCCGGCGCTTGAGATATAAGCTTTATAGGTTCACTTATCATCTCAATAATCCCTTTGAGAGTTCTAAACGCTTCGTCTACTCTGTTATAGAGCTTTTCTTTCTTTGAATTCAGTACATTAGCAGCTTGGCTAGATATAAACCTTTCCATGGTATATGGTATCCCAGTCGTCTTGTGCGTTCAATTTTCCTGCTTTTGAATGGCCCATGGCGTTTAGCTTCAGTATCGTGAGAGGTTTAAGCTTTTCCATTATATCGGTTTGTTGTTGCTCAAGATTAATAAAAGCTGTTTTCCAGAGACCTTGCGCCACTATTTTTGTAGTGTCTTGAACTTCATCATCGGTTTGAATGGGTAAAGTTTCTTCTGAAAGACAGCTGTTATTCTCATTTCGGCTGTAGCTGTCCCCGTTGCCTTCGTTACTTTGCCCTTGATGGTTTTCTTTTTGAGTGGTGCGATGCTGGCTTGTATCACCTTGGTTGTGCTTATTTGGGCTCAAACTTTGCTTTTTCTTCCGCCTAAAGACTCTGGACGTGGAACCACCAGGCATGATGAATAGTAGATAAATGCAATGCAAATATTGCCATATATAAGCAGCATATAAGCGTGAAATGATATAGTAAAAAGGGACTGTCCTTAGTAGAACAAGAAGTGCTTGGGAGAGATTAGGTAGTCATTTAGGCAATAATATTTTGCGGGGTAATAGTAATTGGGTTGCTCTGCAGATTACATATGTCTGCAATAATCATCCAATGAGAATTATACCGCTTATATTATATGTGTTACAGCCCAAATTAACTTTTCTGTTTAGAAGCAAAGAAGCATAAGTTATACCATTTAAACGACTACATGATGGAAAGCCCTAAAGATGAATGCTCATATTGATAACTCTCGACCATAGCCTCAGCCAAAATATTCTCTTGATAACTCATGATAGCCTGATACATAACCGTGCTATTTGTTCACGATAAAGCTGCTGCCATTTAATGCATGCTCCAGAACCTCTTTTACTCATCTGAGCCGCGCAAATTTGATACCTCTACCGTAACCTTTGCACACATCTCAACAAACTCTTCGTCTGTCATCTCTTGTCTGGTCGTGTATTTGAGCCTCAGCACGCTTTCTATCATACGCCGCAACCCTTCTCGTCCTTCGCGCGGTGCAATTTCCAACTTCTCTCCGTCCCTTAAATTGAAAAGCATGATGCACGGCACGTCTTGTGATTGTGATTTCAATAAGTAGGCGTATATGCACGCTTGCAGTATGTGCTCATTAGAAAGTTTAGAAACGAACTTAATCTCCCAGACAGACTCAGGCCTTTTGTTGTAGACGGAGTCTGAACCATCAGAAGAAAAAGCTACAATATCAGCTTGACCCCGTAACACTGTTTCTTGATTGTCAATGTTGAATTGTTGCTCGACGTTAACTTCAAAACCTAGATTTGGTGCCAAGTCACCTAATTCGTTTTGGAGCCGGCTTTGGGCGAGGGCCAGGTGCTCGGGCTTCATCCAGTCAAATGCATGATCTTTCATTTGGATAAGTCGCGCTCGGTAGCCCGATGAGTCGGCTTCATACTTGCATGCTGCTCGACAAAGCCATGAGACATATTGTTGTTGAGTCATTGTAAGGGAGTCGTCAATTGGAGGTTTTTGGCCTTTCAGCATGCTCAGGGTTCCAGTCACATGGTGTTCAAAGGCTGATGTAACTACCAAACCATTTATATCGCCCACGGCTTCGTAGAAACCCTTTGCTGGATTCGAAAGAACAACGTTTTTTATATCGATATGCTCACCCTGAGGTAAGGGCGGTGATAATTGCTTGATATCCATATATTGTCTCAAAATTTGGTCAAGAGCTTCATCCAGTAAGTGGCGAGTTAGGTCGCAAGTACCGATTAATCTTGGCAGTTCAAACCCACACTGCAAAGATTGCCCAGGAGCACTTGGTGATGCAATCTTTGCTTTTTTTTTAGTTAAGTTGACAACCTTCCCCGTTTCATACAACTCATCCACAGATACAAATGGCATCACCTTTTGATTCTCGTCATGAATTACCACAAGCTGCTTTGCAGCACGAGTCAAGGCCACGAAAATTTGGTTAGGGCAGCTGTCGTCTGGAAGGTTACGACCAATATACTCGAAGTATGATGCGTCAATGCCAAAGAGAATAACGAGATCACGCTCGCTACCCTTGAACTGGTGTATGCTGGAAACGCGCACCTTCCCATTGGTCACCCGTTTATCCACAACAAAGTCATCATCTGTTGGTTTGGCAATTGGTATATGGTAATCTTCTGCTAATTTGCTGGTTAAATGTTGCAACAGCTTGTTCTTGCGTATCGATGGCGATAGTATTACGCTATTCTTGGCTCCGTGGGCCTTGATTAGGCCACATATCTTTTTAGATAACGTATTGCCGCGATAAGGGTAGCATCTTAGAACGATAGGCTTCGGACCAGATTTGGAGCTTGTGATGTATGGCTTGCCACCAAGAAACGCCTTGTTGATGAACTGGACGGAGGGCTTTGATAGCCGAAAACTCTCGCTTAATGGAGTCTTAGCAAACGGGTAAGGGCTGACAGGACCGAGCAATTCATCAGCCAAAGTAAGATAACGTTGGTCGGCGCCACGATATCCATAAATAGACTGCCGCTCGTCGCCAACCACGACAAGCCGAGCAGGTGGGCGTCCCAATCTTGCCAGCTTCTGGTTGTTGGCCTTGATAAAGCAATTTGTCAACCAAAAGATATTGTTGGTGCAGTCTTGGAACTCATCTAAGACTATTATATCAAACGGGTCAAATTTCCATTCCGGTAGCATATTATAAAGGCGAGCCCTTCTTATATACTCTGCAAAGATAACGTCATTGTACACAGTGACTCCAAGGAGCAAGGTGCCCAACTTGTTGAAAGTATAGTTTTCGCAGTTGGGATATTCACAGAGTCGGCTAGAGGTTTCCGTTTGAAGAGACTTTGAAAAAGTCAATACAGCGACCCGTAACTCGGGATAGGCAGCGATGATAGCTTCTGCTACAGCTGTTTTGCCGGATCCTGGACATGCTGATACCACGACATTCTGCACAGCGCAGAGTTTCACGATCTTTTGTTGCGCAGGAGACGGTTTAAAGTCGGGTTTCTTTTTCCACTTTCTATTCAAGGCCAAATTAGAGTTGAAGGCACGAACAGAGCCATGATGGTAGAAACCTGTAAGCTGATAGTTGTTGATGGTGGTGTTGGTATTTCTCTCTCTCATCACTTCTATTGTGGGCTGTTTGAACTTACTGGCCGTTTAAAGAGGTCTGAAAACCGCCGAGTTGATAGAATAGATTTCCATTCCGATGGAAAGCGACTGATCATTTCGAGTTCAGCTTGTCGGTAGCTCCAGTAATGCAATGAGATTTTGGTGAGGTGCTGTGGTTGAAGATTCCAAATGTTGTCAAATCAAAATAAATAAGTGCAAAATATAACGTACGCATCTGAAGAGCTCTGCTTATGGCATTGAATGGGAGTGAATTTGCACCTAAGGACGTGAATCTAGGAGCGAATGTTAATAGATCTTTGGTCAACGGCATCTCGCATGAGATTATTTCTCCAAGTGAATAGCAACAGATGTGAAGTACACGAGAATATGAAGATCAGTTTATAGATCGTTTTTATGCGAAGATGCCAGTAGGATGCCTACAGCTAAGATTTTGAGGCTTGAATATATGCAATATTCCTTCGAAATCTCGCTTGGGGTCTGCTATGGTCTGACTCCAATTGTAATAAGTATTCACAACATGCTAAGGAAAAGGCCGAGGCAAAGTTACTACTTGGACACGCCTGTATTTAAATGAAGGTTCAACCTATATTCAAGATTTACAAAGATAGCCTGCCATTCGAGTTTTTTGAAGAAAAAGAAATTTCTACACTCTGTGTAACAAACAGCTATCATCCGCCCCTTTGTGCGTAGGCTGTCAGTGGCGCGATGTCGTGAGATCGTTTTTGAAGAGAATTATGTAGAGAGATTCTCGACTTGCAAGTAGATAAACAAGCTTGGAGACTTATTATGAAAAGTTTAGTGATTTGTTATTCTGCTCAAGACGCTGCGGGCGGCTCGCATAATTCACTTTCAGAGCGAAAATGAAGTAACGACAAGAATGGAGAACATATGGGCTTTGCATGAATCGCACGAAAGGTCATAATTGATGAAATGACAAATTAATTGACATTCTTAATAATAAATTGATGTACGTACATATGGCAATGCGGAATTGCACGAAGCAATAAACTTAGTAAAAGCGGAATTCCGCATCTTCAACGCCATCATTGGTAATGCTGTCCCACTTTCTTCAATGAGTAACCATTCACGCAGATGGTTTATAATAACTCGCTTCATGAAATGATAGTTATCTAATTGATACTTCAGATGATATAAAGTCATATAGCTTTTGCTAAACATGCCCTTTCTCAACACAAGACATTCGCCTATTGTACACTTATCTGAGATTTCCTATCTCTTGCAACCCATTTCATCATCTGCATACAAGCTCTTTAATATTCACCATGGCATCTTCAGAAGAAAGCCCCAAAACCATGCTTGCAGTATATGCCACCAGCGGTAATGATGAAGCTCCTCTCACCGGTCTCAAAGTTGGTCAAGTGCCTTTGCCTACGCCTCCAGAAGGCTGGGTACGGGTCAAACTTCTGGCAGCGAGCGCCAATTACCACGACATATTCACCCTCAAAGGCGTTAGTGTCCATCCCATCAAATTTCCACGTATCGTCGGTTGCGAAGGTGTTGGAATGTTGGAAGATGGAAGCAAAGTGGTTGTTTATCCGTTTATGACTGCGCCAGATTATATCGGCGATGAAACGCTTGATCCAGGTCGCCATGCTCTCTCAGAACTCACTGAAGGAACTCTTGCGGAATATTTTATTATCCCAGCAAAGAACGCGGTTCCCTTGCCAAGTACATTAGATGTCACCTCAGGGGCTGTGCTTGGAATTGCTTGGCTCACTGCCTACCGCATGCTCTTCACCAAATCTAGCTTGCGAGCTGGGCAGACGATGCTGGTCCAAGGAAGCTCGGGCGGCGTCAGCACGGCTCTTATTCAGCTTGGAGCGGCAGCAGGCATGCGCGTTTGGGCTACCGGCCGGACAGCTGAGAAGAGACAGCTCGCTCAATCGCTTGGCGCAGAGAAGACGTTTGAGCCTGGTGAGAAACTCCCTGTTCAAGCCGATGCCGTCTTCGATACGAGTGGAGCTGTGACTTGGAAACACTCGATGGCTTCCGTCAAGGCAGGTGGAACAGTTGTCAGCTGCGGTGCCCATGGCGGGTTTGAACTGCCTACGGATTCGTTACGTCTGTTTGTTGACTCGCTGAGCATCCATGGCGTGTATGCGGGATCATTCCATGAGTTTAAAGATCTCATCTCATATGTGGCTGCAAAAGGCATCAGGCCTTGCATTGGAAACGTCTTGCCACTTTCTCGGGCTGAAGAAGCATTGAGATTAGTTTTTGAGGGTAAAACGCAGGGCAAGGTGGTGTTGAGAGCAGATAGTGAAGTCGCATGATGGTATGGTGGAGGTAGAGCAGCATGATCTGTGTTATTAGTAAAGGCTGGATAATCGCTAGACATATATATGAGGCATCTATATTATTGAATATGAACGCATGTCTGCAATCATTTGCTCTGAATGTTTCTGCCTTAATAAATCTATGAGATGGGACACGATAACGCTGTTCAAAGGTCGATCTATCTTGTATGAATTTAAACTAGTCTTTCACAGTGCCGCACCACAAGTTTATTTACTATGAATACGTCAGTTTGAGCGAAATCAAGTATTGGTAAGACTCGCGTAATAGTCAAAAGGCAAGCTAAAATTTCTAATCTTTTGCTATGGGAAACATTCATACCACCAAACCAATAACCCACAATCAGGACCTAACCCTGCTTCGTGATAACCAACTCTGTTTCCATAGTCTCCGATGGCAAACCATCAACCGTTTCATAAGTTTCAGTCATCAATATGGTATACCGTTCACCAGTCTTACTCTCGGTGTCCTTCTTTGCCCCTAATCCCCTGATAGAGAAAACAATCTCCTCGTTGTGGCCGACCGAGAGATATTCCTGAGGTAGTATCTCTTTAGTCTTTTTGTCTCTTCTCACTCGATTCCCACTAACTGTCGGGACTATCCAAGTAGTTTCCAAGGAGCCAGTGTCGGGGTGTCCGACAGAATATGTTGCTTTCTCCTTCAAGGCTGCCGGTATTGATATCTTCACTTGGTTGATGTTGACCTGTTCATCGGAACTCTCTGAGAAGTGGCCGTCGAACCCGAAAAGAGCCTTTGGAGAAGTTGACGAGACAGAAAATCTAAAAAAGATACTTGTGCATCGTTCGCGGACGGCAGTACCATCAGAGCGCCCTTTGCCAACTATGGTGATGGTCGAGTCATTGCCGACATTGACGTTCCCGTTCCGCAATGACCACTCGCAAAGGCTTGACGGAGCTTCAGATAGTGCCTGGACAAACGGAGCTCCAGTCTTCTCGTACCAGAGTTGAATGGGTCCGGGTTTGGGTTCCTTGATCCAATTCTGGTATACCCACATGATGACCACAAGGATAAAACCAATGATAATCAATGTAATCGTGATCTGAGGCGGAATTATCTTGAACAGGGCCACAAGATCGATGATGACACTGATAAACTGATAGATGAGCTGTACCACGTGGAACCAGATCTCGAATGTGTCAAGGTTTTTGCGGTTTCTCCAAACAGCGATAGCAGAGTGGACGAACATGATAAGCCCGAGGACGGTAGCAAAGGCTTGAATCGCCCGTCCGGTCTTGTTGTAGTTCTTCTGAATGCCTTCAGACAGCTCTTCCACCTTCTTCTCCAGACCTGGGATTTCGGGATGCACCAACTCAGCAGGACCAAAGGAGACAAGCTTCTCATGGATAGACACCCTACGGGCAACCGAGCTTGGCTGCCCACCTCCTAATGCTCTGACGCCTTGTGATTCCAAGCTATGTCGGCGAGCAACAAGACCACCAGGTCCAAGTTGTACTGGAGCATGTACCCTCGCTCGAGCCATCGCAGCTGCATTATTGGCAGGATTGTGGCCAACGTATTCGATGTTTCGGCCTGCAATAGCCTGAATCTCTCTTCCGATCTTGTTTACAGCTGAAGCACCGTTCCAAAGACGCTTGAAGTGCATGGCGGCTAGAGTAAGCCCTGAAAATGCCTGTGCAGCCTCTGTAATCATTCGAGATCGATCGAACCAATCCATTTCTTTGGTACCGAACTGTTTCCACTCGCTCCATGAAGTAAAGAGGTAAGTCAGACTCTACGTATCGTCAGCAGTGCTTCTGAGCATGTGATCACTTGAAGTCGTACCGCAGAAACTGTTATAATCGAACCCATAGTGGCCATCCACTTGAACTTTTGCCCTGGCTGAGACCACTGTTTCTTCATAGAGTCAAGTATCTTCCAAGCCGCATCGGTTGTGGACATCTTTGCGCCATTTACAATATGAGCAGCGATATTGTCGACGATCCGTTTACTTGCTTCGTTTAGTTTGGGTACATGCACACTGGACACTCTGAGGATACTTACGTTTTTTCTGCAACCCGCTGGTCCACACTGGTGCCGTTCGCCGAGGCATCAATCTCGTGCAGATGCGCCTGCATCTCGGCCTTCAAATCCGGGCTCAGATTGGCACTTCCGTCAAGCACTGATTGAATAACGATATGGACGGTCTCCTTGATGTTACCAGCCAATTTATCAGCGTCGCCGATATAGCTGCAGTCAAGATTGTGTCTCTTCCGGTAACGATCCTTGATAGCGCTCGAAAGCCGAACATCGAGGGCATCATCACTCAATTTCGATTGAGGAGCCAAAGTAGCAAGCACTATGGAAAGTCAGCCTGGTATGTTATCGAAGGTAAACTGGTGTATTACATGTGCATAGCTTATTGAGCTTATTGTCGATCTGGGCACAGGTTAGCTACATACCAGCTTGGCATTGGGAAGATGCTTACAGATGAGACAGCAGCAATTTTCATATCGTTCACGAGTACATCCGCAACATCATTTGTGAGGCAGTGGTAAAATAGTTTCTGGGCCCACTTCTCGCCACCAGTTATATTCTTCATCTCGGGATGTGCTTGGAGGAGCTCGTCGTCGGGGTCAAGCTTCGTATAATCATTGATGTACTGCGTGACACGCGGGACTTTGCGGCGAATGGCTAACCTTGTCGTGATCCGGTTGAGTTCCTCAAACTCCGGCTGGTGTGAAAGACAATTCTTCCCTTTGCCCTTCCAAAAGTAGACGAGCTTGTCCCGATCTTGTTTGCTGAACTTGGCTTTCGCCTTCTGCTGATCGTCATCACTGCGTTGGGACCAGTTCCACGCGATGAACGCATTGGCATAAGTCTTCTTGAGCCAGACTTTGAGGCGATCGTCCAGGGTGGATAGCTCCGTAGGGAGCAAGTCGGGCCTTTCGGGATCATCGCTGAGAGCCGGAGAATCTTCCTGGCCTAAGAAGGTCTTGCGGTCATCTTTGTCCATGTGATAAGACATAGCTAGATGGAGAATCTTTTGTGATTCTTGCTTGATTTCCATGTCGTTAATGGTCAGCGTGAAGAGGTCGCCAGGGTCAAGGATCTTTGACTGAATCGGGTTGAAGATTGAGCCAACCTTGGCGTGTGTCTGGCCAGGCTTCAAATCCGCAGATACGCTCAGCGAGACCAAGAGACGTTCTTCTAGCTTTACACGGTTGACTCTCCCGCCGAAGACCCTGTATCGCTCACCGTCATTGTCCCTCATCTTCGGGTTGTACTTTCGCAGAATTCCACTCTGGATTCGGTCATCCTTGTAGTCCAGCGTGAACGTCGCCCGGGAGAATATGAAAGGCAAAGACAAGTCGGATCCAGAATTTTTGAAAGTCAGGTTCTCATACTGAAGAGTAGTGTCGTCATCACTACTGTGCTGGTCGGCCGCCATGGCAAGCAACTCGGGAAAGTCCACTTGCAATACGACCATTGTGTTTCTTTTCTCGTCCAAAAACATCTCACTGTGGTAGTAAGGACGCACAGAAAATTCAGAGCCGGCCTCCTTCAGTATCTGAGTCCGTTTCTGTGCAAGGTCGTCCAGTGCTGGAATTCTGAAGGTCTGAGTTTCGACGTTTTCCGAATCGCCGACAATTTCCCACGTCAAACCTAAGAACTTGTTCAACTGCGGATATTTTGACTCCTCTTCGTATGGCACAAGATCATAAAGCAGGTCATAATTGGACTGAGGAGTACGCTCCTTCTCACTTGAAGACCGCGGTTCCTCATCAGAGACACCCTGGCTGTCAGAATGAACATCTTTTGAGTTTGACTGCATCGTCATCAATTTTGTTGTAGCCACGCTTCGGGCCTCCCACTTCATCTCTGGTTCCGTAATCGGATTTACCGTCGTCGAGGTGACTCGAATCCTTCGCAGTTTACCAGTCATAGCTTGCGGTATTTCCTCGCTGTCGTACCAACAGACGCCAGTCCCAGTGAATTTCTGCTTTTCGCTGTTGAAGCGACAATAGCAATGCTCCCAGACATCGCCAATAGGGCGTGACCAGGCGATCTCCCGGTCTGTGACTTTAGCACGTTCACAATAACTGCCATCGAGGAAAACCACTCCATCTCGAAGCTGAAGCATCGGGAGTGGATGACGAAAGTCAGCAATCCCCGTTCTTGATTCGCTGAGAGTATAGTCTCGAGTTTGGAATTTCAGAGTCTCTGGTAGTGGTGTATCTCGAGGTTTGGGACGCATGCTGTCTAGCAGCTGCGAATCTTTGAGCTCTTTGCTCAAAAGATCTGACACAAAACCGGCACCAAATTTTGAGAATATCGGTTCAAGTTCTTTGATATTCTGCAACAGTTGCGATCTTTGGTACGTAGGAATGTTACGCAAGAGTTTGCCAATACTGGCAATGGTGATCTCAGGGTAGTTCAGATGTACAAGGTAGCCGTTTGCATGGTAACTGCGGAGTCCAGACCTCAGGTGGAGGCCGTGAACAGATTCACAGGGAACTGAGGCACTGGTGATTCTTTCAACCGGAACCCTCTCGTAGCTCTTCCCATCAGATGTCCTCAGTAACACGTGCCCCATCTTGAGAGTTCCAACTTGGAGCCAGGGATTCTCGTGCTGCGCGGCAATGGGATCAATGGCGCGAAGACCGGTTGTTGTATAGAAAACGTGGTTCGCTGTGACAAAGGGCTCCAACTCATTGATCCCAAACAAAACAACGTTCCCAGATGTAGGCACTATGACCTTCTCGTCTGAGCATATTCCATACTCACTACTATCAGCACGCGTTAACACTTGATCATTCTCCACGAACGATTCGATGGGCTTCTGATCGTCACGCGCCCAGACCATAGTACCAGCTCGGAAACAGCCAGAAATGGGGCTCTCAGATCCCGGTGTCGCACGACTGTTGTTATACGTCATCTTGAATAAGCCTGTATCTTTCCAGTGTCGCATGACATAGGCGATATTTCCGCCGTAGGTATCGACTGTCCTGTTTGTTGTTTGCTTCAACAGCAGTTGCCGTTCACAGATCATCTTCATTATGTTGATTTGTTCGTCCCAAGCCTGCCAAAGATTAAGGCCCAGTGGCTTGAAAGCCTCCTCCAAAGACCCGAAACTGGCTCTTGGGAGGACGGCGTTGAGAGGAAGAGCAGAACGGATGACAAGCTCATACGTATCTAACGCAGCCAAATCCAAGTGGTTATCCGGCGCAAACACGGCAGTGACTGACTGGATGATCCCAAACAGTTCCTCAGCAAATACTTTAGGAACCTTGAGTATGCTGGTATCCACAGATCCTGATGGAGTGATAATCTTCTTGAGGACATTGGCGATCGTATCAGCTTCTGTGGAAGCTGGAGTATGGTCGAGCCAAGCCGCTACCACGTCGGCGATTCCACTGTCCTTGCATATACTAGTAATCACTTCCGGATTTGCTTTTCTTCTTAGATATTCGTACGCGAAAACCAGATTCGTCCGATAGTTGGCTGATCCTCCATTTTTCAAGTAATTTTGGACGCTCTTTGCAAACCCTTATATGCAGGTTAGTTTTGCAACGAGATGTGCGAAATTAATTGCGTCACGTACCGGGTGCTGTAATCTCCGTTTTATAGGCTTCGAAGAAGGCATTGTCATTGGCAAGCTCATCAAGGCGTGGAAGTTGGACACCGTTGAGGTTCTCGGCAAGGACACTGGATTGTCAGGATCATACAAATAAGATATTTTTCTGCAGATTTCCCATACCTTTCCAGATGATGGCCATAAAGACAAGGCATGAGCCCGGCCAATGCCTCCTGGCAGAACAATCTGGCCGCATTCTTCTCACTGTCAGACATTGACCAAAGCCATTCCGGGAAAAGCTTACATCATCGACTGAGGACCAGAATCCGAACTGATCTTGCAGCCTATTGCATGCTAAAGCAAATGTGCCCACTGCGAGCTTTGCGACTCTGTCTTTGCCATTTGGTCCTGCTCGGTGGTAGATATCCTCTTTGTAGCGCTCTTTCTCGTCGTTGGACATGGGACCAGGGTGATCACTAACGAAAGTCTGGATGGGGAAAAGAGTATCATCAAAGCCCAGGATATGGCCCAAGGCTACAGAAGCGTGACTCGAATCAAACGAAGGCGCCGCCTTCAAGCGGGAGACGAAGGCTTCCACACGGCTCTCAATCGTCGACATCGTTACGGCGAGGTGCAACCCTTCCCGGGCCTAAGACTGGGTCAACTGAAGCAGTCAAGACGGCCAATCATGTGTTTATAGATTTCACCCTGGTCCTTCGTGGAATATCAGCTTATAGTATTGTGTTACCATGATGGTGAGCCACTCAATGGCTTCAGTCAACCAGCCAGCCACTTCTGCTGGGACCTGCCAATAGTCAAAACAATAGCGCTCAGCGCAGCTCGCCACAACATGTTGGACCTCAAATCGCCGTCCAAGTATTCTCCGCCTTTGATGAGTTGTGGGGCAATCTCCGGGAACTATCTATTTTGTTTGAATCCTCCTTCAGCTGCCATCCAGCGAACTACTTAGTCTAGATGCGGCCAGGCCCGCGCCGACTCACCGAATCTATGCCGGGAGTGTTTCTTATTTGCTAACAATAAGGCAGCATTGCAGTGGCGCCTTTCGTGCTAGCCAGTAGTATGCCGTAGCTCACGATGCATCGGGCAGCATTATAGCTTGGGATACTGTTCAATGTCAATAATTGTATTTGCCACTAGCAGAGAAGGATCTCAGCCTCCGGTGGGGTTTTGATCAGCTGCGCTTACACGAAAATGCAACACGAATGAAACGCGGGATGCCAGCGAAGAGAGAGAAGGGAAAAGGAACAACCCAGATAATGTTTATTGGTTTTGGGTCAAAGAAGAAACTCCCTTAATCTTTTCACGTGGGCAGCTTGTTGTCAAATATAACGTGCCTGAGTCGGAGAGATTGGCTTCTGCGACTAAAGGCCGCATAACATTTCGCATTTCATACCCAAGTGCATTTACGTACTTTGACCAATGCATCAATTTCGCATTCAATTTTTAATGATACAAACCAAAATACCATCTTCAGAATATTCATGATGATTAGGAAAGCTGTATAAACAAAATCCAGCCTCGCGCTATATACAATACTTGACCGACGCATTGCAGAACTATAAATTAAGCATATCCACAAAGCTAAAAATAGATGGCTCTGCAGTAAGTGCGTCGATGAATTCAGCCTTGGAGGCATTTGAGCCAAATAGCTCTAGTTGAAGAGGGGTGTCTGCAATAGACATTGTGGATGGCATCGGCTCGGGAATGGCAATAATATTCGGCTCGGGGAGGGAGTGGGACAAAGAAATGCTGGCAGCGTCGTCTGGGAAAAGCTGCTGGATGGCCTTGCCGAATATACCTCGGCAAACCGAGGCGACTGAATATGTTTTCTGTAGCTCCTCCAGAATCATCATGCACATGTTCAACATATTTAACCCAAGACGCCTGGACAAGGCGTCGCCGAATTTACAGTTGAGGAGGTAGACTTGCATCGCTGGGACTAGTAGAGTTGGCCTGCATTGCAATCTTTAGCATCTCATCCTGCTAAGCACGTCTCGGCGGTAATTAACTGATGGAAACGGGATAGATAATTCTATTGTATAACTCACGTCATTGGCCCTGCGTAGGACAAGTAATTGCCTTGGGCGAGAGAATAGGCGATGTTGCAAGTCTTTGAAGCGGCAGACATTGCCTTTGACTGCATTTCTAGTTGCCATTCTCTCTGTCGGTACGGGGGGAGATCTGAAGGCGTTTCTATACTATATGGTCGATAATATGTAATCAAGATGGATCTACAAGGGGGTACATTAGAAAAAGATGTGCCGCACCAGAGTTATGGACTAATGGGGGAGAGAACTAACTGGTAATGCAGCTGCAGATGGTAATAATAGAACGTAGCTAACGGAGAAAGAGTGGGATCCGGGTAGTCTGGCAAGGCAAACTGCAGAATTTCCGCCTCCAGCGAGTCAATCTTGCTAATGGTTGGTCTTGGTCTTCGGAGCTGATAGCAAGTTGTGAGCGTCTTGCCGAGCAGCTTCGTCATGTGTATGAGCTGGACCCAGTATTCCGCCAGCTGCGGTAAGTCCCTCGGCAGAAAGGCCGAAGTTGTGGATTCCGGAATGCCTTCCAGATCTGCCGCCATATCTGACACTAAAGGATCTGGGGTATCAGATTCGTCCAGGTTGAGGCGGAGGGGTCTTCCAAGGGCCATGGCCAGCCAGCGGTCCCGCCAAAAGGAAGTCCACCACAATCTACGGAATAGGGAGCGCTGCCGTTCGGTTATGGACGTGTTGTATCCGGCGGAGTCTATATCGCGGTGGAGTCCGAGAACTTGGCAGAGATTGATGGCTCGGCCACTCCAATGCCACGGCTGCATATGGTCTTCTTTTTCGGAATTCCAAAAGCCTAGCAGTAGTGCGCCTTGTAGAAGGATAAAGTTGTTTTTCTCGCCACCGTTGTTGTATATGCACTATGCTCAGTTAATAAAGAGGAGATGAATAGGTTGAAAAGATACCACTTACAGCTGCACGAGAATACATTTCGGCTTTCATAGTTTTTCGAGATGTAAACCCTTCGGCTTCATATATCTCTGCAGGTAAATACTTTGGTTCAAACTCAGCTACCATATTAAATGAAAGTGGGAGGATAAATGCACTTACATTACAAGCTATAGAACACATCGACCACAACAAGATCAGGTTATACTCATGCATTCGCTTGGAGCGATAGTGTCCCAGCAGCGTATCCGCCTCCAAGACTGGCATAATCGTATGAACATGGTGAAAATACGCTCGTATCATGCAATCCATGGTTGTATCTGATAAGAAAGAGTAGACACCTTTACTGCGAAGGAAAGCTTTTTCATCCTCTGTTAATGCGACTTGTTTTGCTTCTGGCAGAAGGAGATGTCTTGGTATAGCATGATCTGTTGTGCATATGTGCATAATAGACGTTGGACCTCCGGTTTGTTCACCTGTAGGAGTTTAGTGTCATTAGCGTTAACCAAAGCTCGCAGCTTACATACCAACATAGTATGGTATCTGTCCTGTCCTTCGCGGATACCCCAGAGCAACTTCTACCATTTCAACGCCGATTCGTTCCTCGTCAGCAGCAATACTTTGTTCGCTAGACACAGCCGAAGCTCGAGTATCAGGCGTATCCAAAGATGACCGAGAACCACTTGGCTTCCCAAGATCATCCTTCGGGCTGGAATCTGGAGACAGATTGCTTGGCTCTTGGGTGCTTTGGCTAGTGGTGTCTGGCAAAGCCGAGCTTGCAGCATAGTGACGGGGCGCCGGAAACACGGTAGTGTTCTGCCGGAGCCTGTGAGACGTGTGGCTTGTAGTCAGCAATTCGGCTCGATGATATCATTTGATTTTATTTGTAATGGGTGTTTGCCTTACCGTTTGCCTTGTCTTGGCTTCAGGATGCATTCTGTCTGGTCCTGCTCACAGCTTATACATGGAACTCCCGTCATCGAAACGCTGCATCGGACCTTGCGCACTCGGCAAGTCTGGCAGGCGATGGCAGAACGATAGCGACGAGTCGACATATTTCCTCGTTTGGTTCCCTGTATTAAGTGGACTAGCGTTGGATGGGCATCTGTCTTGTTAGGAAAGAGAGTCGATGAGCCGCTGAGGCATGGAAACCTCGGGATATTAAACCTCGGACTAGCATCACGCCCAAGCCCGAGGTCCAGATGCTAATTGGCTGAAGCTTTACATCCGTCCCACTTATATGACTGGATCAGTCACTGTCTGTGACTTGGGACGATTAGCAATTGAGAAGCGAGTTGAGTAATCACGAGTTCCAACGAGGAAGAATGGGTTGTTTACACGTATAATACTCAGGGGGCTGTCAAGTCTAAGTAGATGTTGTTTCAAGAGCTTTCACATCGACAATACGCGGATCGCAACAACCGAAGAAACAGGCTTTACTAACCGTGATTAGTATAGCTAAAGAAACATGATCGACTCGACAGTGGGGAACTGATTACCGGTAGTATTGAATTGCTCATGTTCTAGTTTTCTACTATTGGTTCTCCTAACGCCAAAGCTTCGAAAGAAGTTCCTTAGATATCGAATAAACGCAATAATATCGTCCCGTGATTGGTGGTAAATATCTCCTGCTGTGGGTCAGAAGTGCTTCCTGGAAGCATGGTTGCTTAGTACGAGGGTTGTATGTAGCGTAGCATGCCGTGTATCTGCATCGGCACAAGTGCCATTGAAGTGGGTGATCAAGCCTTAGTGGCAAATCAAGACCTGCGATATTCCATCCACTCTTAGGCGAATGCGAGATCGATGCACTCCGCAGTGGAAATACGCCTTAATGTCTCAAGCACGGACGGCTTCGGGCATGGCGTCCAATTAAGCCCCGACCCGTCGGCAGTGTATCGAGCAGATTCAGGGGCACTGGAGTTACTGTGGCATTAACTCCTTAACTACCGATTTGGCCTCTATATGTGAGCGGATAATTCCGAGCCCGCCAGCACCGAATACTTACCTATTCATAATCACCTTTTGTTCTAGAAACGTCACTGGTATCTTGCTATCAAGTAGGGCGAGAATGAAATAGAAAACTTTTCAATTGTGGGTTCTAAGTGATCGATTCCAAGCCTCTTGAATCAGTAGTATTCCTACTTGAGCTTTAGATACAAAGGATGGTGGCTCAGTATGACTGTTCCACAGGGTAAGACTGGAATACTGAATATGAGCTGTGTATCAAGTGATAGGAAGGTAAAATCCTTCACATTGATCTACAAACATCTAGCTTAGAACTATGGCGAGTGAATTGAACAAGGTCTACCCTGCATGTAGCTGGGCAGACTAAAACTCTAGTCTGGGTCAGATGTAAGCGCACATCCGAATGAAGCAGGGTAAAAAAAATACATACCACTCTCTTCATTCTCAAATTATGTTGGGGGAGGCTTAAGAGCGTCCTTCAACTCGCCGAAAGCCTTCAAAATGTCTTCCTTATTCTCATTCGTCCAAATCTCGCGCGACTTTGCCCCGAGCTTTCCCTTGTGCATGGCCGTGAAAATGTCAGACACTTCATCATTCTTGAAAAATACCAGCTGTGGCCGTGTAGGACTGACGCACATCTCAGTGCCCTCAAGTGACAGCTTGACTTGCTCAGAAGCGTTTTTACCACCCGTCATCCCATAGCTGACGATGGCCGCGGGCTTGCCCATCCACTCGTTCCTCAGGTAATCAATCGCATTTTTTGTGCTTCCAGCCATGCCATAATTGTACTCTGGGATAATGAGAACATAGGTATCGTGCTTGGAGATCTCGGCACTCCAGCGACGACTGTGTTCATTTGCATAGGTTGCTTGAGTGGGCACTTGGTATGGAACAACGGCCTCATCGTAGATGGGCAATTTTAAGTCTGCAAGGTCGACTAAAGAGAGCTTCGTTTCGTTCTCATCTGCTTCTTCGACGACATCTTTGACAATCTTTGCGATCTTGGGCCCTACCCTAGGGGTTCGAGTACTAGTGATGATGATGGCTACGCTAGCCTGAGAGACCTTGGAGGCTGTCATTGTAGTTTGAAGCTGAGAAGAGCAGCAAAGAAGTATGAGCCGTTGGAGGTATAGGTTGAACGAGCATTCTTGAAGGGAAATGCGAGAGATTCCTAACTTATACGCTTCCCATCGTTGTATAACTTGCTCAATGGAGCAAGAATGCCCGCAGCGTTCGAGCAGAGAATACACCTCCGTTGTGGACGTGAGGCTTGGAATACTACTACCCGTTGGTATGACTTTCAGGAAACCAACTTTTCGGCTCGCCTCAAATTTCAGTAAGCCAACTTTGAGGCGAAGCCTCAAAGTTGGCTTACTGAAAGTCATGTCAACGGGTATATGCCAAACTGAGAAAATTTCTCATAAATGCCTGCATCAAAAAGTCACTGAAAAGCCGATATTGCCTGAAGCTTCCTACCAAACATGGCGATCTATCTTTGTATCATGGCTCTATTCCCAAATTAGAAAGAGTACTTGAGTACTTTACGCTCAACACTACATAGTAAGTACGCATACATTGGCCCACGGCAGACAGCTACATTATATCATGTATAATTGATTATTATTTTCAGGGTCATGAGTGATGAAAGCACTCATACAAAACGCAAAATGGCCTTAGTTCCTCGTCTAAGAACCTGGCGATAGTCTTCGTGGGACATCACGACTGGGCATTTAGTGACACCCAAGACAGGCAATCTATTCCCAATCAGGAAAGAGTACAATGTACTTAAATGCATCACGTCTCGTCCAGGCTTTCTAGTTTGTAAGCCTTCTCGGCTCTTGGGTTGTGCATCATATAGGCACAATTCGTCAGTCAATTGCCGAAAAGCTACTTTTTACTTCTTCAAAATCCCACGCTTCTTTACTCATCCGCCTGCCAACTGCTTGACTTTGATCCCCACGTCACCTAGTAAGCTGTCGAGGCACAGGGATCCGCATAATGATCGTATTGTTGGATTCTCGGCTTTCATACATACACGAATTCCGGTTTTGATGGTTGCCAACCGGCTCTTGCCCTTGGCAAACAGAATTGAATTCATAAATCTATCATATCCCTCACAGGGATCCTCCTCAAATTTACGGCGACGGGCTTACTCACATGCCGCTCGAGTGAACCATGCTAGAGTGAAGCTTGCCCGGGAATCGATCAGCCAGATCAACGATAAAGAAGCACACGCTCCGTCTACAGAGGGGATTAGGGCTGGTAGAACAACGGAAGCAAAAGAAGTCCTTGTACTACTTCCCAATCCTATCGACCCGCTCACATCAAGCCGGAGAGATCCCTTTGGATGCTTTGTGAGGCCACTTTCACAGTTGGAGCACTACCTCTTTGACCATTGTAAGTAATATATGGCGTTATCCGTAATCTCCTTAGTGATATATCGCTGATTAAATTCTTTTCCTAATTGGTGTGCCATACTGCAGATGGAAACGTTGTCACTACCCAGTATGACTCCCAGTGTGTGATACTCAGAGATACGAGCTTTCACCACCACCAGCTTAGGATGAGCTGGATTCAGATGGCTATATCATATATGGGCTTATTGAGCTATGCATTGCAATTTTCGTGCAGCCATCTTGGTGAAAGCTATCAATGCGTAGAATACACTGCTTTAGCGACGCAGTATAAAATCCTGTGCATAAGTGCTATCAAAGAGGCTGTTAGCGCACGACATTGCCCCGTGAGGGATCCAGTAGTTGCTACAGTAATATCCCTAGCTCTAGACGAGGTGAGAACAAGCGCTCTCAATATTATACTTAGCTGTATACCGACTTACATGCATCTTTAGCTTCGAACGGGAAATATTACTGCATCCAGGCAGCATGTGCGCGCACTTGCCAAAATGGTACAATTTTCTGGAGGGCTACAGTCTCTTGGAATGGATGGGCTACTGAAGCATATTATTGAGAAGTTAGTCTATGATATGGGGCTTCTTGTAGACGACGAAACAAGTTCTTCAACCCTGATGGATTTCGTCAATCGAGGAGGAATCAATATGTCTAGTGCTTCAGCTGCGACATCCTACTAATACCCTATGCATTTGCACGAGCTACTATGGGAAAACCAAAAGCGGTGTTGTCATTATCGTTAGGGGCAAAATATTGTATAATACCCTACTCGGTTTAATCGCTTGATCACAGAATTCCCACGTCTTGACACAGCGTCTCATCCCACCCTTCACCATACATGATGCCATGAACATAGCATGGCCCTATAAGTTCTCTCCTGTCGCCTTCCCCTAGTCGACGAACAATAAACGGCATTCTACCACCTCTATATAAAGCAACACGGTCGCCAATAACAGTTTGGCTGGGAACAACCGCCAAATATCCCTTCTTAGTCCTCGCCAATCGTCGCCATAGCGTCGTCTCCGTTGCCGTGGCATACACCCTGTCTTCAGCAACGTGGAATCCCGAGCCTATCCCCACGGCCGCAACCATTGTCTTGTAAAAGCCGCCATTGATGCCGAGATTCTTGAGGAAAGCCACCTTCCGAGGACCTCGAAGCGTTTTGCGCCACTTTTGAAATTTTTGAAGGGCCAGCTCAGGCGACTCTATACTTCCGGTGCACATGGTCATGGCAAATACAGTTTCTGTGTCTTCGCCAGTTGGATACTTTGAGTGTTTTTTGGGCATGGCGAGGGTCTCCCATTTGACTAGGATGTCAAAATATGAGCCAAGGCCGAGGAACAACTTTTTCATGAAGCCTGTGAGATTTGAGACGGAGCTTCCCATTGCCGCAATATCGCTGTGATCCATAGCGGGAACTGTCAGAATATCTTCCACTTGCACTATTTCATCAAAGTCGTATCCGGATAGCATCAGGGTTTTCGCGTCAGGGCCAGTTGTCGACGTCCATTGGCTAGAAAGCGAAGCGCTGAACGGTCGCTTTTCCTCTTCTCCTTTAATATTCTGTGAATGCGAATCTAGAAATACGGGACTGGGGTCCGGCAAATTCCTCCAATCTGTAACCCAAGATGGTACGTCTAGCGTAGAGTCAAAATTGCGATCTGTAAGGAGAATGTCCAAGTTGTTCATCCGAGACATAATGAGTAGCGAGGTCTTCTGGTAGCATTCTGCAATTGATTGAGTATAGTCAGGCACTATACTTAACCCGAGGGACTCTTCGTGGCTAAGAAGACCTAGGATGGAATAGATTTTATCGTGGGCTTCTGTCGCATTCAGTGACATTACCTTTCTTAGGAGCCATAAAAGACCGGCGCCTTTGTATGGTGAACTCGCATCGTTTAATTTCGGCCGCAGGGTACCAATCAATATGAGCGCCGTTCGAAAGAGCTGCTTCGGTCTGCCTCGGAGTCCCTTTCCACCCATGAAAATGGTGATGGTAAATCCAATATAGAATAGATCCCAGTCGATTGCCTGGGTGCCGCACAATAAAATCGCCTCTTTTGCAAGACAGACTTCTTGGAGAACCCAGCATCGTGTAAACCACGGGCGAGCAATCAGTCGCAAGAAGGCTGAAATTTCTTCGTCGCTAGCATCAGATACGTCGACTTCCTCTTCTGCTGCATCGGCAACAGGACCATCAGCTTCAGATGTCTGTAGGCCCGAGCTGGCATCGTGAGAGATTATTTCCGAGACATTTTCAAGTTTTGCTTCTTCCATTACTTTCTCTGCATTCCGCTTTTTTGCATCTCTCATTATCTTTTCTAACATCTCTTCTCGGTTCGGGCCCATTACGACATCGAGTCCAGGGTCTAAATCCATTAGCAGGTCGAGTCTAGTTTCAATCATCTTCTCGCATAGAGGGAAAACCAGGTCGCTGTCCGCATCGGCCTCCCCTAACCAGATGACAACGGTATTCGCCATGCGATAAATGTCCTTCATGAGGCCGACCTGATAACCGCGCTCTGAATCATCTTTCTGGTTGATACAAATGGCGTCAATCCAAAGTATCCTCTCGTTGTCTTCGCTGCGCAGGTGGCGCAAAGCGGAATCCAGATTTTCAGTAACATCGAATTGTTCGCCGTTGCAGGTGATTGATAGCTTGTTCATTGCATTAGATAACGTATGACAATATGTTATAGCTAATGAGTCCTCCCTTACTCTTTCAGTGCTAGTTCCCCAAACATATGAAAGAGCGTTGAAAAATGGCTTGTCTGCCAATTTGACAACTAACAACTCGACGTGAATTGGATCAGACAAGTTTGCGCTTGGAGCTAGGCTCAAAACTCGAATGTGATCGCCGCCTGGCAGACCCTGGATGAGTTCATACTCCATGTCCAACGCTTATAAAGGTTGTAGAGATTTGAATCGCTTGTCGGGCTTGGAGTAGTCGCGCAAGTCGCGAATGAAGTGACTGAGAGCAAGACTCAAGCAGCCATTTTAACAACCAACGACTCTGCTCATTTGTAATTTTCGCAACGCTACACAACAACACAGAAAGCCTAGTCTAGCTAAATATAACTACGTGCATATGATAGCGTCTAGCGCAACTGAGACAGGCGGAATGAATGGTGGCGATAGTGTGCAACCGTGCATGCGCCGAAATTAGGGCGTGAAGACTATTTCAAATGAAAGTTTCCATGTATCGCAACGACTAATCATTGCAGGTTATAGCCCTCGTGTATACTAATCATTAAATCTCAAGGTGTATCTAGCATTACGAATAGGAGTAAAGAACCGTTGAGACATGCAAGATTCTCCCACTTGTCTTGCCCGCCTTGGAACCTGGGAGAGAGGAGCCTCGTAGGATCATTGTCGGCCTCACGAGTGGCGCAGGTATGTGTCACACTGAGACAGGCACTTTTTCTTGCGCTTTCAGTCTGCAACCAAGTATCTTGCTTCGTCAGTGGCGTTGAGTCAACTCAGATTTGGAGAGCCCACTCAAGAATGACAATTTGAGCAAATAGCCAATCACTCCATTTTCGAAGTAGCTTATTCTAGGTATTACATCAATCTATTTGGAAAGCAAGGATGCGCGTGTTGAGCCGCGTTGCAACCGACTCGGGTAACAAAAACAATAAGCACTATATCCCATACAATTCCTTTTAACCAACCAAAACAAAACACATATCAAGTGTTGAAGCAAATCTCTTCCCTCCATATTAGATACCAAATGTAATAATTTATTCAGTGTCTGGACTAGTAGGCAGCTCAGTGGACTGAACGCCCCAGCTGTCCATCTTGGTTAGATTGCGCCGGCTGGGATCCCGACTCCAGATACCCGGGAAAACCATCGGATCGCTGCCCGAGATGTGCGCGTCGGCAACTGAGTTGGAAGTGCTTCGGTGAAGCAGCCCTTGTTCAGATGCAGAAGTCGGAGACGTGATGCTTGATGCAGGTTCTGTTGCGCTTGAAGACGGTAGATTTCCGCTTGGGGGCTGTGCTGCCAAGTCACTCTTGGCGTTTCTCTGTTCAGCATTGGTGTTGAACGCAGCATACCGGCTCAGCCTATTTGTCAAACATTGTCAGTAAATCTTCCATCGTTATTAGGGTAATCAAAACGTACACCTCCCGCTCTGTAAGCAGCGTGTGATATCTGAATTCCTCCCTCCGGTCAGGGACATTGGTCTTGGCCATAGTGTTCCCTTCCTTGCCTGGCTTGTCAAAGCATGGACCTAACCAGTGGCGTTTAACAGCCGCCTCGTAGCCACTTTGTAGGACTGAGTTCTTGGCCAGCTCACACATATCCGTTGGGCTAAGCTTATAGATCTGGGCGGCAACTGCGTATTCCTCCATCAACGGCTCCTTGGTGAATGCAAATTGCAATGGGTCGTCAGTTGAGAGGGACACATTGAGGCCTCGTTTAAAGTACTGCGGGAACGGATTGCGATCGTACGATAAGAAGAGTGCGTTGTTGCTAAGCGGAGACATGGCAACTCCAATCTGCTCCAGGTAAAACACATACTGCAGCAATGGGACTTTGCGAAGCAAGACTCCGTGGCTGATGCTGTGGCAGCAAAGCGTGGCAGCCGCCAAGTGCTCTGGATCTCCAGCTTCGGCACAGTGCGGCCGTAAGATGAGAGTGTTGAAGCCTCGCCTCTTGCGCAAGAAGTTGAGAGACGCTATGTTGGAGAAGAGGTAGTAAATCCAATAGTTGTATGGCGGATTTTGCTTCGTGGACCATTCCTTTGGGACGGGAAACTTCCTGTACAGTCTTCTCTCAATCTTGCTTTCATCATCGACGGTATCAATACCAACTACGCGTTGAAGGAAGATGTGCAGCTTTGGGTGGCTGGAGGGATCTTTGGTAACTTCAAAGAGTGGCTGGAAGACGTTGGTGACAATTTGTTCAAACGACTCCATCAGACCGTTATCTTTGTACACATCGTATAGACGAGGAACCTGGATGAGCCAGCGGACATTTTGCGAAAACAGCTTATTATCGACAACCCAAGCTGCCAGTTTATCCCACTCATCTAGAGATCTGCCGTAAATCGAAAGACGCCACTCGGCCATTTGGTACTTGCTGGCTTCAAGATCCGAAATAACCTCTTTGGTGAGTTCAGCTAGATATCTGCCCTTGATGAGGTTATCCGTCTTTAAGAAAATCTCTCGAAGTCGGGATTCTCCAATTGGGTTGTATTTCAAGTTGAACTTGTCAAACCGGTGAAAGGAGTCTGTGTGGGCCTATTTGAAGTCAGCTATACTCGTGATCTTTGCAATATCCAACCTATTAACACATACGTGCATATCCAGCGTATCAATACTCAAGTCGTAAGCTGTGAGATTGATACTGGCAAAAACCTCCGCAAGCGTTAAATGTTTCCCGTCACGAAACAAAACAACCTCGTCAGGATTCTTCTTCATCCGACTCTTGATAAAGCGCAACAGATGCTTCTGATTCATAGACGCCGAGTGGTGGACGTGGGTGTCTACCTTTCGGACATTGTAAAAGTCTCGGTGAGGAACCTTTTTGCTGTCCGCGGTTTCTTGATACTCGTTGAGTAGTGCATACAAGTTGAACTTGCCTTCCAAGTACTGAAGGCGACGGAAGGCAAAACTCTTGCTTGGCCCGTCCGAGGAGGCAAGCAGGATACTGTCAAGATCCATGTAAAATTGTCGAATAGTCGGGGCTGAGAAAGCGAGCGCCTGGGAATCATCATTCTGGAAGATTTCATAAACGCCACCATCGCTGAGCTTAAATGTCATGCTATCGTCGTTGGGTGGCAGTGGCATGCAATGCTCCATGTCGAAATCGTCTCCTGATTCATCGCCGTACGGGTAAATCTCCCAGTCAGGACTGTTCTTTGGGTCATCTTCAGGCCGTTGCAGCGAGAGAGCCAAGTACTTTTGTCTCAGAGCTATGATATCTTCTATGCTCTTGGAAATTGAGCTTAGCTCTGCCGTCACTTGCGGCTGGGAGTCCAGAAAGTTGTTGGAGATTCCTCTGCTGGCTTCAGCTGCGATTCTCACGCTGTCTACACCAGCTCTAGGGCTCTTTCCAAGAGAGCCTGGAAGATCAGTATCCTCCTCATACTCGAGTCCCGAACCTGGGGCCAAAGCTGAGACCGGATCATTGTACGAGGCTGACGGCGCTGGTTCGCCGGCTACCGAACTCCGAGAGTCGTCTAGCTGGCTGCGCTGGTAAAAGAGTTTGGCATCTGCCTGGGACATTTGCCGCTCAACGACAGAGTCGTAAAAGGTGGTGCGATGGGGGATATCTCTTGGAAGCACGTCATCTTGAGCATCCACCGGCAACTGAGGGGCGTTCTCTCTATTACTCTCTTCTCTGTGGTGAGAACACATTTTGGGCAGGGAACCCGGCTGGCACAGCCTTTATTATATCGCAGAAGTAATTTCTTTCTAGAGAGGCAATAATGTTAATTAATTTGCATTTATCCAATTACAACTATGTAAAATTATCTTAAAACACTGGAAATTTAAGAGGATATTCAAAGTGTCTTCCAAGCAACAGCTAAAAAAAAAAAAGTTTGTAAAAAGTGCAAACCCACAAAAAACAAGTTGAACGCTGAACATACCAGAGGCAATAGAGTCTTTGTGATGAATATGGAGGAGAGAAAAAGACGGCAATGGTAGTAGCAGCGAATTGAGACAACAAATTGTGAAACCTTTTTAAGAGTTGAAAGTCTCTGGCAAAGCAGCAGACTCCCCCATCTTTATATACACGTGCGGCTGGAACGTCATCTCGGCGTGACTCAAACTCAATTCTCACCAATTTAGCCATGACACATTATATCGATGTTCTCTATCGGGGCTCCGCTTCTACGCGGCCGGCAGCCACCGAAGTGGTAGCTGAGTCGCGGAGGGTGCCTATAAGCGGGGATATGCATCAATCCGAGAGATGGCTGGTGTTGCTGATATATTTCGGTGTCAATAATCGACGTTATCACGAAGGCTGAGGGATAATTTTATGGCCAATTTTACTTTCATTTATGAATTCTATCTAAGAGAACTATCGTCATGGCGCAGAAATGCCTTTTGCTTCGCATCAACATGCTCGCCCTGGACAGCCACCCAGATAGTCTTGTCTCATTAACAGTGCATATCATCCTTTTAAACTCGTTTACTGGTCTTGCTGGATCTTCTGCAATGGGTGTTAGTCCTTGGACACAAAAGATATTTCGGACGAATTAATTACCTTGGCACTAGGGGGAAGTGGCAGCTTGACGCCAACAGCAGGGCCGACATTGGGTCGTCCTGATTTGTCGATGCCCCAAGTCTGAGTGATGGTCTTGCTGTTCGACACAGGCAGCTTGCCGTAGACAGTGTTGGCTGTCTCACCGGTGCCGTCCTGGAACGCGGTGTAGCTCGGCTCGTTGGTCAGAACAGTCAGAGGTTGAGCGGCAGTGTAGACGATGGTACCAGAGCCAGAGCTGAAGACGCCGTCGTTTCCGTTGTAGTCGCCGACGATGTTGAGTGTCAATGCAGAGATGGGAGATTCATAGGCAGCAGTGATCCTCCTGTTGGAGTCGAAAACGTCAAGGTCGGTCAGAGTAACGGAGGTGGAAACGGCTTGGCCACCAGGAGGAGTGTAGATGTAGGTGATTCCAGTGATGACGTTGCTAGAGCTGAAGGTAGGGACAATGTTGATGACGGCGCCGGCGGGGATCTGGTTGGCCTTGGGCAGGGTAGTGATTGTGGACTCGTCGTTGATGATTTGGGCGTACGTGCCGGCAGGAACGGTGCCGGACCAGTTGTCAATGATACCGTAAAGAGTCCTGTCACCGGGCTGGGAGAAGACTACATATTGTTGCCAGTTGGGAGTGGTGCTTGGGGCGCCGGCAAGCTCCTCTGAGAAAGAATTAGTATTTTGCTGTACAGGAGCAAAGGCTCGGTGTCACTTACGGGCATAGCCGTTGAGCTGGAAACCAAAACCGTTCTCGGTAGAGATCAGAGGCTCGGCAAAGGTGATTTCAACGTTGAGGCCAGTAATGGCATTACCTCCATCCGCAAGGAAGTAGTTGAAGTTGCTGCCGAGGCCTTGTGAAGGGGGTGCCACGGACATTGTGAAGTAGTTTTAAGCTGGGAAATCACTTGAAGACCTTTGTGTTCTAATTGATATGGTAGAGTCGTTGGAAACCCCTTGAGATGATTGCAAGAACTTGATGGATCGAAAAGCTTTGAGAACATGTCTCTTGTGCACCTATTTATGTCTTTGGCAGCATCTGCCTCGTTTTCTGCCTCATCTTCAAAAGTTCGAGTCCAAGTGCGGTGAGTTGCCTATTACAGAAGCCTTATCAGAGTGCCGTCGGGATCTAAACATATCTCAAGTACTACGTTCCTAATCGAGATACCCCTCCCGATCCTCCGGCACATACGAACCGCTCGACTTTAGAAAAATACGATCAAAAACTTGGATAGTTGACGCCCTGGCTGATTCGACATCGAGTAGCGCCGGAGGGGCATACAGAGAGGGGGTGTATCCCGTACAACGCTAGTAACAAAGGTCCCTTGTATGGCTAGCACAATCGGTATGTTTATTAGGCCGCGACATATCATATCAACTAAAGGATGGCGTCTTTCCAAGTATGAATGAGCTTTTGATTATGGGATCGATGAGGGATACCGAGTCTAAGTGCACCGAGTTGCCTATTCTGGTAGTCGTATCCCGGTGGCATCATATTCCATACAAATTTGTAGCAAAACTCTCTCTCAATACGCTCCCGGAGAGATCCCGAGCGTAAACATCTAAATCGGCGATTCGACCCCGCGATCCTAGCGAGCAACTTCCGGTTTGAGTACATATAGATGGTGTGCTCTTGAATGGTTGTGTCGTATGTTACTTGGGCTTAATTTGCAGTTACGGCTATTGAGAGCTATGAAGGGTTGCACTTTGAATAGTGCGATATGAGAGGAAATAAGTTTAAATTTAATAACTACAGAACCATATATTTCTTCAGTGACCCTCACTAGGTTCCCGGCGATCCCTTGTGGCCCCCAACAGTTGCAAAGCAGCCTGTAGTATCTACTTGTCAAGGATTCTGAAAAAAACACAGAATGGAGAAAGGATCGACACACGAAAATATCTCACATGCACTTACCACTACCACCACCACCCACAGTCAAACTGCTCCCATTGTCCTCGCGTATATGTAATGGTAAATCCATTTTGCGGTCCCTATGTTTACGATGATCGCTTGGTTGTCTTTCAACGGTCGTGATATTCCTGGCTATATTAGTTAGCAGATCGCAGCGCCATGATCTGCCAAGTTGCTTGGCAGATGCGCGAGCGGCTTTTGGAGCGGGAATTATTGTTATTTTTAGCATGGGTTATAACGCCATTCTTGCAGCCGCTCCCAGTCTAGCCCGCCGTGTGTTTTCTGTCCACTTACAAAAGGCTCCAAAAGAGCTGATGAAGTCGACCTTACACATTGTGATAATACGTCTATTCTCGATACGCAGTGTAAGAGCTTTATATCACATGTAGTTCGATCACTACGATTCATTAATCGCAAGCCCTGCACGCTTACCAGCGCAAACTATGAACCGTATTTAAGCATCATTCCTTCCGGTATTGGTATTAATTAAGCAGCACCCTATTTTCTTTCAGCGCGCCCGAATGGGAGACAGCCTACAGCACCGGTGTCGGCACCGCCTAGTTATTGGCTGTGTTGTGCTAAGAAAACAATACAGGTGTCTGGTGTCTTATGCAATTTAGGCTGTTGCCTACGCGGAACTTGGCCGAACTTTAAGCTATTCGCAGGCTATCTTTGCCATGGACTTGGCTCCTGACCTTTCCTTCTTTAATCCGAAAATGCTATTGACAGTGTTCAAGTAAAATGACAAAGTATTGTTTCCGGTATCAACTTCTAACACAACCTGGCTTGCTATCAGTAGTAGTTTGACTCGCATGAACTAGGGACAAAACAACGGTCCTACCTAAGTACCTCTTAACGGCCCTTAGACCGACTAGGGGACGAGTTGACGTCAACATCGGGCGTTATAGAGGGCTTTGACGAGGCTGCTGCCGACAGCAGCAACTCGAGCCCGGCAGCAGAATTACAGCGAGGGATGTAATCTGCTAACTAGGAGCTCCATATCCGAATGCAGCAGCTTCTGTTGTGGTCAACTGACTGAACGCCTTGGATAGTTATGAGCTGGTCAAAAGGCGGCGGTGGCAGCGAGATTCAAGATAAAGTGAAAGATGAGGAAATATTAATGTACTTTGCCGTAACTAGCTTGCGAAGCTTCACAAATGTCAAGCTATTAAGGAGTGTAAATTTCGGTGTGTAGCAGTACATGCAGCCTTGACCGCACTAGATACTATGTCTTATGTTACCAGTGAATAGTGAGGCGGAACCGACGCCGGTGTCATATATGTCGATAGGCTGTCTTCAACGGCAGTCGGAGTATCACCTGATCAAAGCAAGAGTTCCGCCTCATTTATCTCTTCTTTTGTACCCAAGTTTGTAGACTTGCGAATGTACTACGTGGCGTCATAGCATCTTATCAAGCTACCGTCATTCTGATAAGCCCTAAGAGTCTGGTTCCCATAGATCCCCAAAATGCTTGGCACCAGCGGGGACAGACATGTGGCTTCTGCCGAGGAAAACTGACAGACGCAGCTCCCAGAGAAATATATTACCTCGCCTATCGGGCACGAATCAGGATCGGCCACGCCTAATGCACTGTTATCTCATGATGTGTTTGAGATGCATCCATTGGCCCGTATTGTACTGCCCTCCCAACCGGAGTCTATCGGAGCACAATCCGGGGCTTTCTTCGCGGGTACAGCCCACCGTTTCCACCGTCTGTGCAAACGCCTTTATGCTGTACCTCATGCTGTACCACCCATGGATACATCATATGGCCTAGTGAATGCCATCATCAGTTGCATAGAGCGCTTTCGGAGTGCATCAAGCAGCTTCGTAGAACACATTTTCAGAATAATGTGGCTATGTATACTCTGTAAATCTAGGTATAAATTGTTTACATGTCCACTGTCAGTCAATGAAGAAAACAGTTTCCTTCTTTAGTCCCGAGATAACTGTGTGCAATAAGATATTGTCGCTACCTTGATCTTGACCAAGACAGCCGTTCAAGCAGCTCACATTTGTGTACTCTTCTCAAAGATGATCACCGTCGAGCTCAAGGGCCTCATCTCAGGCATCATCATCATCATCAACGCCTCTATACAGTTATGTCAAGCCCTTGACAATGTATCAGGTTTGCCGCCGTCGTTTCGCGACGTTGCCAATCGCCTCCCCGCAATACAACACACGCTGGAGGAAGCACTTCGAAGGTTGGCTGAAGAGGAAGACAATACATGTACGATATCGGCTGAGCGATACGTCAAGCTATATAGGATGCTGGAGAGCTGCCGCAACAAGGCAACTGCTATCCAAAACATTCTGCAAAGTGTCATCCCCGATGCCAACACCTCGCTCATCAAGCGCTGTGCAATGGCGATGAAGGCCATTTCCCTTGCGAATAGAGTCGAGGGCTTGATGCAAAACATTCTTCACGACCTTCAGGTGCTGGCGGCGGATAATGCCGTGCATAGAATTTCCAAGTCGCAGATTAAGTGCCCATATGCAGTGCTCTTCAGAGCTGGAGGCATTAGATGACGCCGAAACACCACAATAGTGCAAACTCACTAGCTTGACACAAGGTAAATAGGGCAAGTCTGCTTCTATAGGATGCAGCTAACATTATATGCCTACTCTGCAGCAAAAAACCATCACACGAACGAAGCTGGTGTAAGAATATGGCCTCGAATGTCATCTTTCCTATTACAGGTGTTTCCCAAACGAGACAGCTGAAGATTGCTAGCCAGGCACGAACTGTTAGCGAGCGGGCGCTAATTGTCCCCGCCATCAGCAACCACTTCCGCGTACAGCGCCTGCGGCAGTAGCGATCCACAGCGTATCCCCGCTACAGCAAGAGCCAAAAGTCGCGATGCTTCAACCCGCAATCCATCAGTATGCCGTTGACTATGAACGAATATTCCGCCATCACATCTTTGTTAGTGACGAAATTTCTAATTTTTTTTTCTTTTGTGATTTTGTGGGGAAATTCTACAAGAAGTGGGATCTAGATCTGCTGTGGGCTTCAAGTTTGAAATTGTCTTCAACGGGGATGATCCAAGTATCTGTCTCACATTAGTAACAGATGGCTGAAGGGAGGAGGATGTTCATTATGTAAAGAAACGCAAGTATACAAGAGTTTTATGTCAGACCAATAAATGGCTTTATTCCATTACTACCACCAAACGACCACAATACCCTCATCAGTCCTCAAGACATGGCAAACCAAAAGATAACGACAATCAATGCATAGCCAGTTCCCCTCCACCCAAACCCTAGTACCGACAAGATCCCTTGCTTCCTCATAAAGCAGCCACAGCCAGAGTATCTCGCTCCGCACATCTTTCTAAAAGACAGGACGAAGAAGAAACCTCAACAATGCATTGCTCTTCGCCTTTTTCTTCGGAAAGATCTTGCCACTGTCCTCCGTGTATGTTTGAAACTTTCTCAAGTTTGTAAACTTTCGAACCGGCTCGCCAGTCCGCGCGGAGTCAATATAGTCGTAGATATTGACATGATACTTTTTTAGGGCCTATGAATCAGTGAAAAAAATGTCAATAGCTGAACTCATTTAGCCAGTTTTGCCCAATCGAAACATACCGTTTTGCACGACGTGATGGTGTCTGGGACAGGAGAGATTCCAATCTTGCCGCAAAGTATCTGCAGCACGTCCAGCTTATTGTCGTCGCGACCATACAGCTGTCCAAATTGATCTGCAAGCGCCTTTTCAAACTTCTTTCTGGCTTTCCGTTCCTTTTTACTATCCGTCTTCCATCCAAGAAATGCAACGAGGCGGCTGTACGCGGTCGCCGATGGCTCTTGCGGATCGTAATTGAACTGACAGTAGAGGGCAAAAAAGCGGCTGAGCTCGTCTATGTTGTTTCCGTTCATTTTGTCTGAACAAGCGAAATCAATAAAGCAAAAATTATCGTATCAATCACAAAGTGCAAAACTGCAGTAGCACTCGAAAGCACAAGTGGCGGATGCAAGCCAGAGCTACAAATGAAGTTTGGGTTACACAGCAAACGAAACGCCTTCAGGCAGCAATATCTCTCATGTGACGGCATTCACTTTACTCTACATGGGCTAGGCATCAGGCGTCCAACCAACGTTGAGGCTGGGCGGGTAGCAGGGCGGCCTGCATAATGGCCTTCGTTTCGCGGTTTGGGGCGCAGCTGGCGTCAGCTGGCTTTCTGGGCGGCAATGTAAAGCCAAGGAATCTCATACTTTGGCAATGTAACAAAATCAAAGGAGATGACCGGATTTCAACTTGGGTACGCGCAACTGTCTGGTGGGGAGATGTTAAATTCCAAGAGCTTCTACTTAGACCTGCAATTGTCAACTTATAGAAAAAATAAGCGTATCATCACAAAGTCGCAGTGTAGGTAGTTCCATCATTCAAACCAGAATTGACTAGTTTACAACATATGTTGTTTCATTCTATTATCTACTGGATTGGCTGGGCAGCTAACAAAACTTTCATGTACTTATATGTGAATTTGACCAGGATTTGTCGGGATTCATTTCGAGCCTGTATAGGCATACGCATTCATTGGTCGTCGGTTCTTTGTCCTGCCTACGTATGTACAGCCAGAAATTCAGCCTTACATGAGCTACGTGTGCAAGGCTGACTCCCAACGACCAGTTCCACTTCCGCGTGCAAGAAGTCACAGTTTGTGCAGCAAGATCAATCTTCATCATGGTATATTAGCAATGGTAAACTGTTATACATATGGGTCAAGACCAAATATTCATCCGCCCCAAACCCCTCCCTTTTATTTTGCCCTTCTGTTGCTTTTCTTTTCATTGCTATCATGCCACGTAAGAGTAGGAGTCGTATTTACACCTACTTGGAGTATCCGTTGGCCTTGACCCAGTCGGCCACATCCTGTCGGTCTCGCTCCAACCAGGAAATCTTGGATCGGACAGAGTCCTTGCTCTGTGCGAGCGACTGGTCGTATCCGTTGTTGTTCTTGCCGCTGAAGAACTTTTCGATTCTCTCAAGCTGCTCTGGGGTGGTGAAACCAGACGTCAGAAGGGACACCATGTGGCTGAGCATTGGCAGGGTAGGTGGGTGTCGCTTGTAGAGCTCCTCCCAGTTCTCGGTCAGCCAGGTGAACAGCGCCTCGATACCCTCGGGGTGGGTGCGCAGTCCAGCAGCAGGCATGTAGATGTCCTGATCCTTGACCTCGCCGCTCAACAGCAAGGAGAGAGTTCTCTTGATAAGCTCGGGCTCCTTGGCTCGACCAAGCGATCTGAGACAGGTGTTGCGCTCGTCGCTGTTGGTTGATGCATGGTACAGCTCCAAAATTTGATCATACTGCACACAAATCGTTAGTCGCAATTTCTTACACAAGCGATGCGGGGGACCAAACAAAGACTTACCTCCTTCTTGCCACCAAACTTGAGGGCAATCGCGAACACGCTCTTACGAATGTTGGGGTGAATGGCCGACTTGTCACCAGCCACAAACTTGGCAAACATTTCCTTAGATTCGGAAACAATTTTCTCGTCGCCGCTCAGACCAGCGCTGCCAAAGAGCGCAGCCTTGAACTGCTGCTCGACGTGGCCGTCAGAGTCAGAGAACTGCCATCCAAGCTGGTGGGCCTTGGGGCTGACGATTTCTCTCAAGAATGTTCGAACACCATCGCGAACGGCCTCGTCTTCAAACATCCAAGCAGCCTGGATGGATCCAATTCGGGAGATGATCTCATTCCAAACAACGAACTCGGTCTCGGAATCAAATCCCTTGAGGAGGTTGAGGACACCAGACGTCTTTCCGTAGCCAGAGCTGGCGAGCGCAGCAGCATCAGCAATCATACCAGTTCTGTCTTCAGTAGTCAAAAGACCCTCCTTGGCAGCCTGGCCAAGCTTCTCCAAGCGGCTTGGGGAGTACAGGGTTCGATAGATTCCAGTGTGGTTGGCGTTGAGCTTGAAGAAGTCGGTGCTAGGCACTTTGTACTCCTTCTCTCGCTCATTCAAAGCCACCGTCTCATCAACACCATCTTTGGTCTTGAGGCCCAAAAAGATGGGATACAGGGTCTGATCTTCCTCAGGCTTGACATCGGCAGTTCGGAGGAAGCGGTTCTGCTTTACGTGAATGGCATTCTCGCCCTTCTCAGTAACGGTAAGAACGGGGTATCCGACCTTTTTCGTCCATGCGGTCATGACCTCGTGCACGGGCTTACCGCTGACGGCAGCCAGGGAATCCCAGAGATCGCTGGTCTGGGTGTTGCCATAGGCGTACTTTTGCAGGTACTGGCGAACACCCTCCAAGAACTTGTCTTCTCCAAGATAGGTGGAGATCATACGAAGGACACAAGATCCCTTGGAGTAGGAGATGGCGTCGAAGATTTGGTTGATCTCATCAGCACGCTTCACGGGAACCTCAATGGGGTGGCTGCTTCGGAGAGAGTCTAGAGACAGGGCAGACTGCAGGTCATCAGTCACGTAGGTCTGCCAAACGCGCCATTCTGGGTAGAAGATGTTGCAGGAGTACCATGAAGCCCAGGTAGCAAAGCCCTCGTTGAGCCAAAGGCCCTCCCACCAGTCCATGGTAACCAGGTTACCGAACCACTGGTGAGCCAGCTCGTGCTGGACAACCTCGGCAACACGCTGCTTCGTAGCAGCGCCGCTGGCCTTTTCATCGAGCATCAAGTCGACAACACGGTATGTGACAAGACCCCAGTTCTCCATGGCTCCCTGGGCAAAGTCTGGGATGGCGACCTGGTCCATCTTGGGCAGGGGGAAGTCAACACCGAATGCTTTTTCGTAAAAGGCCAAAGTCTTGGCAGCGAGGTCGACGGAGAAGCGACCATGCTCGATATCCTGGCCAGGAGGAGCATAAACTCGCACGGGGACTCGGAAATCTTTGGACTCGATGTAATTGAGCTCGCCGACAACGAAAGCAACGAGGTAGGTGGACATGAGAGGGGAGGTGTTGAAATGCACAGCCTTGCGGGTTCCACCAGTGACCTTGGACTGGACCTCGGTTTCGGAGGAAACGTCCATGTTGCTCAAGCACGTCAAGTTCTTGTCAGCAACGAGCGTGACAGTGAACTTGGCCTTGAGAGCCGGCTCGTCAAAGCAGGGGAATGCTCTGCGGGCGTCGGTGGGCTCCATCTGGGTGCTCGCCAGGATGCCCTCGGTGCCATCCTGTCTCTTGTATGTGGAGCGGTAGAAGCCCGCCATCTTGTCATTGAGCTGGCCCGTGAAGTCAATCTCCAGCTGGACCTTGCTGTCTTTTGCGAGAGTATGGGAGCCGCCAAAGTCAAACTTGGTGACCTGGGTCGCTTCATCGTAGGTAATGGCGGGGGTGGCGCTATACGAGAATCACCATGGCTGTTAGCCAACCAAGCTCAAAAGAAGAGTTGAACGCAAGGGAAAGGAAAAGGAATCACTAACTTGACGGCCTGGCCACCAGAGGAGAGCTTTGCGCTGTGGATTTCCAGCTCGAGGGTGTGGAGGGAGACGGAGTTTGAGGTTTCGGCCACGTCCAGGTCGATGACGACGGTGCCCTTGTAGGTCAGCTTGTCGAAGTCGGTGTCGACGGTCAGATGGTAGTGGCGAGGCACGACATTGGCGGGCAGCAGCTCACGGCTCTGGACCGCAACCGACGAGCCCTCGAGGCCGGCTCTGGAGCGACACATGGCGGAGCAAAATCGAGCCGAAGCAGCAAGACGACGAGGAAGACGGAGAGGAGGAGGGCGGGCGAGACGAGCGATACGCGGGGATGGAGAAGAGGATGAAGTATGAAGGAGAGAAGAAGAGGCTGGTGAAGACAGAAGAAGCCTCGGGCCAGCAGTTGATGAGGGAGAGTACGAAGAGGAGAGGAGAGGCGGAGAGATTGAAGAAGAAGAAGAAGAAGCAGCAGTAGTAGTAGTAGTAGTACAGGTAGCAAAAGCGCGGCAGGCGACACAGGCACGTCTCTGGCTCCTGCTCTGGAGCCCCTCGCCTGGCAGCTCCCACGGCGGGGTTCGTCTCCAGCCCAGGCGCCTCAGCGAGGGTGGGGGGAGGCCGTGGACGGCCCGGAGAGGCTGCAGCCACCCCATTGACAGCAATCAATGCCTGGTCTTGGTACTTGGCTTGATCAGAGGGCCAATGTCGGCCAGAACTTGGATACTCTCAGTGCCCGCTTGACTGCCAGCTGCTGCGTCTCACTACAGCGAGGGAGCTCTGTTCAGTTGGTGGATAGAGAGAGGGAAAAGTGCTCGCGTTAGGGAATGACAAAGAAAAACCTGACACGGGCTTTTTCCCCAGCCACTAACAGGATGCTGCATGTACATACGATATATGCAGCTCTATCAGGAGCATCCTGATGCAGCAGCTTTCAACGCAGCACACGGCGTACGCAGTAGATTCTAGTGCTATTCTTACCTACATAGATGCAAATGCCCGAAAAAAGCAAAAATACATCAACAGAGCTCAAGATGCATGTTTGCGTTGCTGCGTCAATCCATCGTCTTCGCCACCAAAAGACCCTGAGCTCCGCCAGTGCCGAGGTTTTGCCATGAGGGGTCGAGTCTCCAAGCTCCCGTTTACAGCGGCCATGGTGGGGTAGACCGCGCCATGCCGAGATGGAACTTTTGCATCTGCATCACCGAAAAGCCATTCTGGGAAGGCCGAGCACCGAAGGTGATGGGCTGGGGATCTTTTGTATCTTACAGAAGTACCTGCAGTAATTGTTTGCTAAATGATGCAAACGTTTCTACTACTAAGACGGGTCTCTTGTCTTTACTCCATTTCTCGTCTCCCCTTTAGGCAATGTCAAGTACACGTGGGCAGTATACATTATTCTTGAGCTACTATTGGTAAGTGATACACAAATACAGTGATTCTTCTGAGTCCACTACCTAGGTATAAGGAAAGACATTTATTAGAACAGAATGAAAAGAAAAGAAAGGTTAGTGCCATGACAGACGGGAAAGAAAAGCTCCAAGATGCATCTAATGAAGGGAAAATTCAGCAATTTCTCGACATTGCATGGTACATTTCAGATTAAAGAAGGAAAGGAAGGTAGATGAACAAATGAAAGGCGTGACTATTGCCAAGATACCAAGCCATCACACCATGCGTGAAATGATATCTGTCCTGAACGCTAAACAATGCATTACATGTAAAAGTGAAAGAAAACCGTCAATATGCCATGGTTGGCTTGTGAGTATGTCTAGCTGCATAAACCAATTTGCAAACTCTAACATGATACACAGCTCATATGCCAGTCACGAGCAGGATTGGCCGATGAAAGGAAAGTAATAGCTCCCAGGAGCTAAAAGTGCTGGTGTTGCTGAGCAGTGTCTTCGCTATACTCTGCATGAGAATAAAGACCATGGGCCTTTGTACCTATGGTGGCACTGTGGGCTACTGCGGCATCGTAATTCGCGGAAGAAGAGTTCGATCCTGGAGATGTGGAAGATGTTGCAGACTCAACGTAACTTGTGGGGTCAGAATAAGGCGCGGCAGTATTGTACAGCGCAGGAGCGACATATGTCTCGGAATACGGGTAGCTTTCAGGGGGTGACTGGGAGACAGAAGTCGCAGGAGTGGCATAAGTCATAGGAGCAGTACTAGACACCAGATCTTGAGGCCCCGCAGAATTATCATAAGACACACAAGTAGTGCCAAGTCCAGTACCGTCGAAGCCCGGAAAAGGTTGCACTTGATAAGCTGCAAGATTGTTGTATGCTGCAGAAGCAGAAAAGAGCGGAGTATTCGCAGTAGTGTTGTCTGCAGCCATGACTTCATTATTCTCGAGGTATGCAAATGCATTATATACGGGAAGCATAGCATTAGCATCAGGAGGCACAGTTGTAGAATAGCCTATTGGGAGAGATGCATCATAATTTGAAGAGGCAATTGCGCCATAGCCCATGGGTAAGGTACTCTCGTAGAAAATAGGTGTAATAGAGGCGTTATCTGAGAATGCGACTCCAACATCACCTGAAGGTACGGAAAGGATGTGGTCTGAAGCAACAGGCTCAAGGTAAGCCGAAGCCGTTGCGAGATCGGCCGGAGGCGCGGACGTGACATATTCCAAAGGTAGAGGCTCATTGTAAATGGGGATTCGACAAGGTTCAACATAAGAGCAAGTTGTCAAAAGATCAATCGGGGGTGCAGTGACAATGTAGTTGGCAGGCACAGCTAGATCATATGCTGAAGATGTTGGCAATGTATGCTCCTCGGATGCAGCCACATAGTGTCCAGGCACTCTCTGCCCATCATAATTAGGGAGTGCGGCCGCGGCTATCTCGTAATGACCAGATTCAAGCGCGCCATCCCCACCATGTCCGCGGTCTTGATGAAATTCATGGCAGTCATCATTATGGCTGAAAGGCAAATACTTCAATCCGTGGCTAGCAGCATACACCTCAGTGAGAGCTTCTCTCGCTTTCCGCCTTTGTTTCCCAGAATCGATACGATTCTCCGCAGAAAGCGATATTGACTCCATCGCAGCCCGTAACACCTCTTGGTCGGTATCGTCCTTCCCATCCGGCAGGTAGATGTAGTCCTCTTCGGCAGCTTCTTTCATCAGTTTCTTAAAGGTCTTGGAAACGATTCTGAATCCCTTGTCTGCAGATTGCGAGAGGCATTGGAGTTTGCCCTGCAACAAGCGAGATTTTTCGAGCGTCTGGTACATTTCATATCGACGGGTCGCAGTCCCGGCTTTGTCATTGCGGATGACATCGGCTAGCATTGTCGCCGCATCAACAAGTGAGAATATGATGAAATGGAATCGTCCATCGCGGAATGTAAGATAGTTTACCCAGTCGTCCAACACCTTGACTAATCGTATAGACATGTTGACGGCGATATGGCGCAGCTTGAGTTGCTCCTCTGGGGTGTCCCGGTTGAAAGGTTTCTTCATATGCGGTCGAAACGGATTGAGCAACATCATGAAGCCCATTGTATAATTATAGTAGCGGTGATACTCGATCCAGGTCTGCTCTTCGTCGTGTGATGTGTCGGGATTTTCCAGCGCAAAGATGGCAGGAAAATTCCGCATCCATTCGTCAATCATTTCCTTGTATTCCATTACTTCACTAGGCGTGGTGATTTTGGCAGGAGAATGAAACCGTTCAGCCAATTTATGCACCAAGTCTGACTGCATATTCATATGCATCAAGGGTGAGAATTGTCCGTCCAGTTCCAATGTTAATGATGGGCGCTGTACATTGCACATGCTATGATCGATGAGAGTATCTCGGCCGAGTCCGGAAGCTATTTGCCTAGAATGATATCAGCACTCTGTTTATGCAATACTGCACGAATCTGGGCCGTGAGAAATCATGGACAGAAGGGATCAGGCCATCTCATATGATAGCTGTCCGGACTCACCAATCCCACGAATCTATAATACACCAAGCTCTCCGCCGCATCTCGCGCTCAAAGCTTGGCAGGTGCTCTCCACGTTCCTCTCTGTTGAATCCTACCACCAGTTAGTAAGAATTGTCATTCCATGACCGCTAAGCCTTGATTAGGTAGCAATGTTGACATACCGAGTTCTTGAGCCTCTCTAACGGCCGTGATGAAGACGTGGCAACATTCGGTAAACATAGCCTCGGCTTTGTACCAATACGTCGAATGCAGCATCCACATGACATTATGCCGGGAATATTGACCCTCGGGAATCACACCGTAGAGCATTCGTGCATGGTAGTGATACTTTTCTGTGAGATCTTGGCACTTGGCGTAAAACATTTCTTCAAGCTTCTCTTGTATGTCGACAGGCAGATGCTGACACGCGCACGCGCATAGCGTCAGCAATAGGCAGGTCCATGGTACTGGTAACGGTTCATTCTTTGCTCGCTTTTCCCACCATGCTGCATATTCGGCGGCGAATTCGGCTTGGTGAATCAGACTGTAGTGGGGGTTCACGTTTTGGAAAAAGCTCATGACAAGCGCATCTGCATTGAAGCCACAACGGCTAGTTAGCTCAAACACAAATACATCGATAAAACAAAGTCGAGGCGTACCCATACGATCCCGTTTCTGAGGGAGAGCTTCCAAGGCTTCCCGGAGCTGCTCACAATCTGAAGCTAATCTGGAGTATTGATCATCATGTCGCTTTTCAACGGGTGGCAATTTCTCCTGTATCAGAGATTATATGTCAGAATAAGAAACCTCCCAACAGCAGATGGAAAAGCAAAAAGGACTTTACCTCTGCTCCAGCTTCAGGTGTCGCGGGATGCTCCTTAGGGAATTGACAATCGGGGCAGTGCGAGTTATCTGGCTGTACGGTAGTGCTTCTGAGATCTTGTCTATGACACTCGCCGTCCGCGTTTAAGCCATGGCCTCCATCAAGACGACCTTCTTCATCAGCTGCCTCCACTACGGCCGTGCTGCTAGTTTCTGCTGTCTGAAGAGAAGATGCCTCGGCCGCAGCCGCAAGTTTCCGCCGGCGAATTTTACGTGCTGCCTTTGAACTCTTCGCAATAGATCGACGTGATGCGGCATCAGTCCCACTGAAGGAGCAGTCCATCGACTCGATACGAGTGGCGCAAGGCGTGCAGGGCCATGTCCGGTCACACTACATTGCACACAAACAAAGGACAAAGTCCAAGGTTAGCGTCTCTGGCACTGTACAGCATTATATTGGCTGCTAACGAACCTTTTGTTTCCTCCGCTTGCATTGGAAACAGGAGTTTCTGTGCCGTTTAGGGCCAGCAAGGGATTCCTCCAGCGCAGTCATTGGCGGCGGTTGGTCTCATTTGCCCATTTTTCAAGATGCATATGTGTCTGATTCGCAGCTCAATGCGTATATAGTTTACACGTAGAACGAGGAAAGAGGAGAGGGAATGCTGAAAGTAGTCGTGGAAAGGCAAAAGCAGAACAGATTATTCGGAGAAAAAGACGATGGGAGTAGACAAGACAGTGTCTTGAAATAAAGGGGTATGCCAAACAAGAAAGAAAAAGAAAGAAAAAAAGGAAAACGAACGAATGAATCATAAGCTGAAGAGGAAAAAGAAATCACAGCCTCCCACCCTGCCAAGGCGGCAATCAAACGGTGCCGATGGGCCAGGACCGAAACGCAGAATCGCAGATGGAGATCTCAAAACGGCGAAGGGATCTGGCAGCCATTGTGGCCGCGGTGGGGCAGCTGAAAGAGTCTTGGCTGAGCGGTGGGTCACGTGGGTGCTTCAGCTGGGGGGGGTGATTGGCTACAGGCAACTAGAAGTGGCTTAGCGGCCGTTGAAGCTACCCCGCACAGCGGATCCTTATCAAGATGAGATTCGCTCTCGGAAATAGAGGCGCACTGTGTACGCCGAATAGCCTCGTGAAGTCTGTGACGAGATGAGCGCTATATCTTCCGCTACAACGGTGTTAACAGGTTCAAGTTGCTCTGCAGCTGGGCAACGCGAATAGCGCGTGGACGTGTTTAGGGAGACGGCTGTGTCGATCATTGGGGCTTTATTAAAAGCAAAGAGCATGGCATACTGTATCAAGTCATAGAATCACCACTGTGACACTGAGGCGCCATCTAATTGTCAGCATCCGTGCCTATCTCATCCCATGGACAGCAATCAGGACCTCCAATAATCCCAAAATGTCTCACCTCCCATCCACCAACCTGGCTGGCGTCGCGGCTTCAACAGCCCCCAAACCCCAAGACAGCCTCCGACCCTGGCCATGTACACAGTAGGAATATCACCCCCTGCTTTCAGCCGCAGCACGCCGGCGCCATCAGCCATCTTTTGCTCGAATCACGGGTAGATTGGCGATGCCGGCAGCTTTTGCTGTGCTGTGGCATCGTGAACCTCGGGTCAACGTCTTACCCACTGGCTAAACCTGTTTGTTTCCTAGCAGTTCCCGAAGAGGTAACAAGAGGTCGTTTTCTGTCCAGTAGACCCGGCATATACATGTAGCTGCATATCTAGTATGAAGCTGCATGTAGTCTACTACCTGTTTCTATCCTTCACTTCCATAGGCACTAGCATCGGTAGTCCAGCTTGCCCAGCCAGTTTAAAATTAAAACCTACCGGCCGTCTAGTCGCAATTGACAGCTCGGCAGTTGTGGCTTTGTATCGTACAATCAAGAGGCAACGCTAATCCACCCATAAACAGGAAAAGAGAGGCCGAAAGAGCAAAGAACCCGAAACAAAACACCAGTTGTTTGCCACCCGATGCAAATTTCGCCGGCAGGGCCCTTGTCTGGTGGCGTTTGCTTTCTCTAATTGCAGCCTCACTTAAACAGCTCAACCCCTGCTTGGGTTGCAAACATTACAGGGTTTCACTGCGTGACCGGGCAGGCTTTTCTTGACTTACACACATCAAGCCCCTCCAGTGACCTTTTGAACGCTTTTCGCGTAGGCGTTGGCATGCTCAGCCCAGCTGAAAAGGAGCACAACAAGCAAGGAAAGGAAGATGGAAATGTTGATGAATGGCATTTGATTCGTCGGCCTGGGCTGGTCACATTTCGTCCTATTTCTGCGTTTAGCCCTCATCTGAACTTGTTTGCATTGATGCTCGTATTTCAGCATACAAGCAGCGTTTGCCGCCCTACGTTTCTTGTTCCAAATCCAATAGTTTCCATTATATGTAGCTACGCGCAGGCACCCGGACTCACTAGGAAAACAGCCAGCCTGGGTCCAACACCGAATCTGGCGCCATCAGCGTCCCCAGCTCGGGCGCCAAAAGCGCATCCTCCAGCGTAACGTTGAAGTCGTCAGGAGCAGGCTCCATGGCTGGCCACTCCAGTGCTGCATCCATTCTTGTATCATCCTGGACCTGGTCTCGCCTCTGACTCGCCGAAGGCGCTTGGATCTCGCCCAAGTCAATAATCAAGATTACTTCAAGATCATTGGCCGACGGGCTTGGCGAGTCGGCTGTAGCTCGGGGTGAATTATCCTGGCTTAAACGTTCCGGCTGCTGTACCTGACGCTGTCTCTCGTGGTTTTTAATATCGTCCAGAGAGAACAAAAGATTGGGCAGTGTCTTCAACGCCATCCGAGGAACACCAAATCCTTCTGGCCCTACTACCTGTTTAAAAAAGTCTTCCGTCTGTCTGGCGTAGAATTTAAGGGCCAGCACCTCTTCGGTCACAAACTCGGATAGGTATCCCTGGCGGCTGCGAACAGCCTTCCATATGGTGAATAACTCTTGTAGTGCGTAGAGAGCCCGCACACTGACGACGGTGGGACAACAGCGGTACGTTGCCGTGTCAAAAAGCACCAGCGTATCCAGCGCTGAGTGGCTGGACTGTATCAAAGACATGATTGTCCGAACGTAAGTCATATCCCCAGCAACTGCCAAGGACGGTGGCTGTGACTTTGGGTGTGATGCTGACCGGAACGGGCTGCAGGTCACAGCCAGCTCGTAAAACTTGATGCGGCAGTAGAAGAAGTGCATGCGGAGTGAGCCTACATGCATGCAGCATGATACGAGTCAGCCGACAGCCACACGATTGTAACATACGGAATATTCAAGTCAGCTTACCGTTGAAAACAAGCTGGGAATCGTCTCGCCATCTACTAAACCTGCTTTCAAGAGACGACAGAGTATGCTGGTCAACGAGGCCGGAAGGATCAGCTTCGCCTTGCACCTTGGCCGCCAATGCTGCCTTGACCCTCAGAGCCTCGACCTCTTCCGCCATCATCTGTAATCTTACCCATGCAACCAATCGCTTGTCATTATCGAGCACACTATTCTTCTCAAAGACATCCACACCATTGCGCGTGCTCTCGGTCCATACTAAAGGCATGGGTCGACGTAGGCTGACAGCAGCACTAGCTCATCCATTAGCCATCTCGTTTGCAAATGACAAACAAAAAGAAGCAAAGAAAGAAATGGGGAGAGGTCATGTTACAGTTGCTCACGTTGACAAGGGTAGATAGGTAGCGAAAGAAATGCGCCACTGGGCCATGGTACGGTCCACAGATGGATTGGTGTCCTCGCTCCACGGCCAGAGACCCAGCTCTCGTACCATTAGGCCTGCGGTCTGGATCCATGCGTAGAAGTTCAGGCGTCTCAGGTCTTCGGGCACATCGTACCACTCCGCCATGACCAAAATGGCCTGGACCAGTTCGATAGATTTGTTCCCCTGGACCATGACCTGCTCTGATAGGTCCCCTCGTAAATGGACACTGAGCTTTCGAAAGAGGCCTGGGTTGGATGCTCTGCAGGCAGCAGCAATAATGGCAAGGAGTAACGTAGGCTGGTGTGCTCTGAGCCAATCAAAATTCTCGGCTCGGGATAATGTCAAGATGGGATATTGCGGTAAGACATTGTTGATGAAGTTGTTGAAAAGACGTATGGCGGTGTCCGTTGACAGCAGTCCTGAAGCAAAGAGCCTTTCCAAGGATGGCTGGTAGCGAGAATCGTGAAATGAGTTTTCATCTTCTGCTTCAAGCGCACATCTCTCAGCCCCAATTGCTGCCCTATTCTCATCGCGATATCCTGGCGGTGGCGCAAGCGCAATCTCGCTGGCGGTGACATGCGCCGCGCCTCCATCGTCCTGCACCGGTCTTTGCAGATCCAGTACTGCTTGCAGCTCTGAGAGTCGCTTCTCTAATACCGTCACGCGCGTATCGGTTCTTTTTCTTCTTTGCCTAGGCGCAATGGTGCTGAACACGCATTCGTTGTTAGCGTTGAAGCACCGCTTGCATTTGCCATGCTGGGCAAAGGTATCCAAGACGCAGCGAATTTTGGCCGTGCGGCACGAAAGACAGGCGCTCTTTTGCATCATGATGGAAACTATGCCGTTTATTTCTTCTTTTACATCATTCTTTGCTGCTGTCTTCTTTTCTCTTCTTTCTTTGTTTAACGAAGTTGTTGAATTGATGCCTCAGAGTGTTAAAAATTCTTACTCGTACATGCCTCTTGGCTGATCTTACCGAGACAAGAGTCCGGACCGCGAGACGGTCAGCGGCTTCGGATGACTAAGTTTGTCCATGCCGTTAGTTCGTACTTTTGCCATTTGTTAATCCCGGTCGTGAATAAATTACTAGAGCAAGAAAACAGATGTCTTGGTTCTTATACGTAGATGGAAGTTCAGAATCGAAAGCAGCACAAGACCAGCTCTTCGTCATGACGACGCGCTCCAACACGCTCTAATTTGACAGACAACCTTAAACTTGGACCCCGAAGGAGCGAAGAGCCGCAGCCAGGCACAATGCGCTAGTTCTCGGGATAAGGAGCAATTCCCGGTACCCGCCAGTAAGCACCGTAAGTTTCTCAGGTCCGGTGTCATGGAGATTCCATATTAGACTTGTAGAAACTCAAGGCGGGGAATTCATGCTTTGACAGGCTGTTCCTTGAGCCGGCTAACAACATATTATACAACTTACATTTCGACATGTACCTGTTCCTCCGGCCCCAGAAACTCGGATCTCTCTAAGATAGCGCCAACCGCTTAGTTCGTGTTATTTTCCGCTTAGTAAGGCGCGGAGCTGTCACTCAATTTTGATATTTTGCACGGCACTTGAACGTGTACGTATTTACCCTACATCTTGAGGTAAATCACACATTTGTATGGACATTTGATCTCTGTGACCGAGTAATGATAGCATCAGATTCTGGCTGAGTAGTTTCAAACTTCTATTAGCTTTTATTTAGGCGCGATAGCTTCTATATACACATGTTGTCTGCCAGGTCGTTATGTTGCTCTTGTATCAGAAGTGGTAGCATTGTTAGCCGCATGTTACTAGTTGCACCGAAACCCGAGAGCCGATCAAATATCGGGTAGAATTCAAAACGAGTGTCCCAAACCAAATGCAATTGCTATCTTATGAGCATTGGTGATTATTAATTCTGTTTCTTTTCTAATCACACCTAAAAGTCCTGTCCAGCACACGTGAAAAGATGGATCTACAAAGCCCACTTCCTCGCCCTTTGCTTGACATTGACACTTTGGGCGAAGCCTAGCGTCGGCATACCATTCGCCCATGACTCTTTAACGCTGTCTGCATGTATATCATGATCATGTATAAGTCCTCTCCTGGTATCTGATACTTCTCGATGCCTTATCTTCTTTACCATCTTTAACACCCTTTACTCTTCTTTTCAATATGGCGATACGTGTGCGCGAGTCCACCAAGGACGACCTCCCCGCCATTGCTCGCATTGCGGCTGCAGCCTTTCATCCCAAAACAGACATCATTTCGGCGCGCATATTCCCTGCCCAACAGCAAGATGCTCCGTTAGACAATGACATATTTTCATGGAGATATGCAAAAAAGACGGCAAGCCTGGCCTCCCCACATGCGCTCATGGTCGTAGCGGTGGACGACTCCTTAAACGGCCAAGTGGTGGGTTTTGCGCTCTGGGACGTGTACTCCGAAAAGGCGTCCAATCAGCCCCAGCCCAGCGCTCAAGAGCCACCGCCGCCCTGTTTTGACCAGGAGGCATTTGCAGAGTTGCGCGCAATTGTCTCGTCCGACCACCAGGAGATGTTCGGAGAAAGAGGCATCAAGGATGTCTGGCGTAAGTTACTTCCCAGCACCCCCTTGAAACTCTCCGGAGAACTGTCCAGAAGTTACCAAAAACATGCCAACTAACATGAATTCTCTTGCCGTTAAGATCTTGATTACATCGGGGTGGATCCGCAGCAGCAGCGGAAGGGGATCGGGAAGATCCTCTTGGACTGGGGCATCAGCCGAGCAACAGACGAGAAGAAGGATTGCTACCTGCTCGCAACGCCGGCCGGAAAGCCGCTGTATACTAAGGCGGGCTTTGAGCATGTCAGGATTGTACCAATATTTGGCGTTTCACATCATTCCATGCTGCTTAGACACAATAGGTGATGGTCCATGGAAGATAAATGGGTGTGAGGGAAATTGCCAGGATGCCGCAGCCATCGTCCTACAGTGCTTACTTGGATCACGGTGTATCATAGAAATAGCATCCACGGGTTTTTTTCACTCATTCTTCACAGTAATACTTCATTTATACTTGAGTAGATCGTGACCTCCATCGGAACGATGCCAAGAAAGAGAGACCTTGTCGGAAGAAACCTTGGAGGCTGTCTCGGTGAACCTCTCGTATCCGAGCTGAATTGGCCGAGCCTCGTTTACATAATTTTCTCTCCCTTGCGTTGACGCGTCCTGTAACCCTTGTTTTACTACACCGTAACTTAATCATCTTGAATGTTACCCTTATAAGACTGTCTCCTGAGCTAAATTCAATGTTTGCTTTTGCGATACCGCCGAGACATAGCTGGCGCTTCCCCATCCAATGGGAAATGTGGCTCTACCATAACAGCGGGCTCTCTCCAATGTCTCATATTTGCATCACGGGCTCAAGTATGATCAGAGTAACCTATGTGGTGGCCGTGTCTTGGCTGAGGCCCTGTCCACTTGTGACTCTTTTGAGGAGGCTAGCCACCGACCGGTTTAATCTGTACCAAGCCCGCGACTCTTTTAAAGAGTCTATTGTCACAACAAGATAGTCTTTCAACATAGCATTTTATCACCATATGATGAGACATTGTGCGTCTCCGTACTCATATAAATGACATGTCAAATACGCCAAGGGTAACTGAGATTTAAAACCCGAGTCAATCCCGGTTCATGGGCCCCGAGTGCATGATCTCCGGAAACAAAAACAGAGGCTCGGGCAATCCTTGTTCACATGCCGTTTATGACACGTCAACGGTTGGTGAGTCGGAATTGCCGGGCCCGCGTGTACTGCTACTCAATATAGTTAGGGTTATGGAATAGAGCCTCTGGGATATACGGATCCTACTACTATGTTGTGTATGACTATAGAAACATGAAATTGATACAGAACGCTGGAACCAGGCCGCCTATAATTGAGATTGGCGGCCTTTTGTGCAATAACAACTTCAAGAATCCCAAGGTTGAGTGACACAGTGAATACCTTTTGTCTATGGCTGCCGAGACAGCATTCCTTTCAAAAGAAACATACTAACATCTTATAATTCTCTACTGTTCGAGCTAGCACACGAGACTACTCTCGAGTTGAAGTTTTCTCAAATGTTCCTTGGGCTTTCAGAGAATGCAGGGAATGAATTTGTCCAGCCTCCCACATATCTCTCCATTGGACCTGGCATAGACCGCTGATACACCCGATCTGTTAAAATAGTTGGATTTCGTGTTTTTTTATGAAACTATGCGGTTCTTCGAGCCGTTGAGAAGTACCGTAGAGTGGATCGGTCAAAAATAGTACAAGTCATTCCCGAGAACCACATTTTTTCATGTATGATCATGACACAGTGGAAACAAAGGGGCGGTGGCAGAGCAAGTAGACTGAGCATTGAGACAAATTTGCGCAGCACGGTATAATGAAATCAAGCGCTGCATAAGCCTTTCAATTTTAACATTTTTTTTATTCTTTCTGTTCTCTCTCCTTGTGCTGGGCTATTGTAAGCCGCCTATTTTCAGAGGTAAAAGCTATTGTATGGAAATGTTAGGCTGAGATGTTGTTGGGGAGTATTTATACAATAAGCTGGATGTTTCGGCGTACTCTTACAAAACGAGAGTCGCATGACACTGCTCCAGTCGATCATAAAGCTATGGAGAAGCGGAATTATTTGCTATTTAGAGAAACGGAACGTAGCAGTATTCATGCACAAGGACTCCATTGCATAATGACTGAATCATGAGCGATATTGATGAAAAGGGGGTCGAACGAGGAATGCGATGCTGTAACGATCGCTGGCTCGGCCGAGACGACAATGGCGGACATATTCCAGTTGCAAAATACCGAGATAGTAGATATATGAGCAAACATAAGATATATATATGTGCATCTCCTTCGCTTCTACTTCTTCAATCGATATCATCAGGTTACAACATCACTTTCACTTGGCCAGCAAAAGCGCCGGCATAGGACACCTTACCAAAAGCATAAACACCATTACATCCTTTCAACTCTGAATCTCATAAGCCCAATGGCACAAATGAAGGTGTTAATCAGCGGCGCCGGCATTACTGGCAATGCCCTCGCTTACTGGCTCTCGAAACTCGGCCACGATGTCACAGTCATTGAGCGTTTCCCTGAGCTCCGCACAACCGGTCTTCAAGTAGACCTGCGCGGTCCTGGAATTGAAGTCTTGAAGCTCATGGGATTTGACGAAGCTTTCCGCGCAAAGTCAGTGCCGGAGCAAGGAATGCTTATTGTCGACAGCGCAAATAGACGACGTGCCTACTTTGGAGTGAACAACTCCGGTAAAGGACGACAGAGCTTTACCACCCAATACGAGATCATGAGAGGTGACCTTTGTCAACTCATGTATGACGCGATTAAAGAAAAAGTCACTTTCCGTTTTGGAACCTCCATCGAAAGCTTTAAACAGAAGCACAGTTTGGTTGAAGTTCACTTCTCCGACGGCAAAACGGAGCAATTTGACTTCTTGGTTGGTGCCGACGGCATGGGCTCAAACACTCGCAAATTGATGCTGGGCCCAGGTGTTCAAGATGCACTGCGTCCGGTAAAGGGTGCCTACACAGCCTATTTCACAATCCCTCGTCCTATCCAGAAGGGAGAGGAGTATAACTGCACGTTTTATCTGGCAACTAGACGACGCGCCATCATGACTCGAAGGCACACTCCGGATGAGATCCAAATCTATCTGCCCTGTAATACTCAGTCAGAAAGAATGAAGGAGGCTCATCGAGCCGGTGTGGAAGAGCAAAAGAAGGCTTTGGCAGAGGTTTTCCAAGATGCTGGATGGAGCGCAAAGAGCATCCTTCAAGACATGTACGACTCCAAAAACTTTTACTGTGAGCGTCTGGGCTTGGTCAAACTCGACTCTTGGTTTAATGGCAATGTAGCTCTCGTTGGTGATGCTGCGTACTGTCCCTCGCCACTTACGGGCATGGGCACTACCTCTGGCCTTGTGGGAGCTTACGTCTTGGCTGGTGAGATCAGCCGTTGTTGTGGAAATGCAAAAGGCGGAAGTCAAAAGCCTACCGAAGGACTTGATGTGGCACTCAAAGCGTATGATGACAAATTCCGACCCTTCATCGAGCTGGTAACTGATGGTATTGGTGACGATACTGTCTTTTGGAATAAGATGGTGTCATCGTCTTTGGCTGTTGCTATGGTCAACTTGCTCCTTGGTTTAGCTTCGTTCTTTGGAGTCAACATTGGAAACTGGATTCTGCAGGAGAACACGCAGGGATGGAAGTTACCCATCTATCAGAATCTCTAAGTCACAAAGCAACTATTCTACCATGATTTAGAATGCTGGCTAAAGACCTTATATCCAATGTATTTAGAAGCTTAACTGAAAATCATCTCGTTGGGTCAATCTCTATTTCATATTTATCTAACCTTCCCTTCTCAAAAAATGTTATTATAGACTTTCTAAATATAGATCCAACACTACACCGATCACTACTCTCCCTTGAACGTTTTCCTAAAAAGAATTAATCGTAGTTGCTCATAGATCGACAACGCGCCAGCGCCAGCAACACCACGTAGAATATTAGCTCCAGCTCCATTAAAGAGAGCACATACGCCATTGCCAGCAACGATTTGTTTGGCTGCGTGGAATGAGCTTTTATACTTGACTGCTTCTCCTGAAGTCATCATCATTCGCCGTCTAATTGTGTCGAGGGGATAAGCAGCGATACCCGCCGCCGTAGTGACAAGATAGCCAAGGCAGAAAGAGGCAAGAAAGTTGTTCTCTAGAGCTCCCACCAGAACAAGTGGCTTAAAAGAGTCGTACGTGCCAAAGTAAAGGCCGCGATAAACAACAGCGCCAAACACAGAAGGGAAGAAGCCGCGATAGAGACCGACGATGCCATCTGATGCTAACGTCTTTCGATATACATCGATGAATCCGCTGAATTGGCGCAGCCCTCCTTTCTGTCGTTCGCCAGCCGAGTTCGCGTGTAGTCGAGAGAGTAAACAAAAAGCTGTCCAGTTGCTCCAGCAAGGCCTCCAGATGCTGAATTCCCCATCATCCACATCACATTTCCATCCCGGTCCTTCGTATAGCCAAACACCTTCTTGAACTTGTCGCGAAAAGCGAAATTAAGGGCCTGCGTAGGGAAATATCGAATTACATTAGCGGTATTGCCACGCCATAAGCTGAGAAATCCTTCATTAGCTATTGTATGTCTAAAGCATTCGCCGATGCCGCCATATCTTCGATCTAAGCGGCCAGCTTTGATCATCTCATCTTGATTCTGAATTTGATTCGCTCAATGGGGGCAGCTGCGGTCTTGGAAATGGCGGCAGAAACGCCTCCCATGAGGAAGTCAATTACAAAAGGTGATAGGCCCAATGTATTCTCTGGCCATTGAGCAGAATGAGCCATTTTGGGATCGTATGTAGGGGAGCAACTTGGAGCACCTGCCGCACCAAGTAAAGTACCATAGAGTAGTACTGGAAAAAAAGAAGACGAATAACGAATTATAAACAAAGAGCGTCTTCATCGCATACATCATCAGCATTCGCAGGCTCACATATTTTATCTAATCCGCCTTGAGAGTCAGAAATGGCAACTGGAGAAATATTGACGTCCGTACCGACATTCCGGGACACTTTATGAGCCCCGGATCCCGGATCTGCGGGACGGCACAAACGATTCGGGAATAATAGCGGACACCCACGTAGAAGAATTACAACACATTATTTAAGCATAAAAGAACAGTTTTAGCTTTCCGTGTTTAAAAGAGGATGCAACTGCGTTCATATTCTTCGCTTAGAGTTCTAAATGTCACCCATGCTCGAAAGCTATGAGAGTCTGATAGACTTAACGTCTTTATGCTAAGCTGACTATATCTGATTTCACTCCACCATCTCAGTCATTCATATAAGCGACAAACAGCTTCACCTTACTCATTACCCCAACACACTCGAGCTGCCCTTGCTCCATAGGGGCACAATATCCAATCGTTCAATTCTCCACGTGGACCCCTTCTTTGAAACCGATGCGCTGTACCGACTTTTCACTAAAAGTGAGTTATCCTGAGAATCAGAGGCAAACGCTTGGCCTTTCTTGATATGTTGAGCTTCGCAGTAACAGGTAACAATGGCGTTATAGTTTTCGTCGTTTAGCTTGACCAGAATGTTGGTCAACGAATGTGTTGTTTCTAGAGCCTTGCCTACTGCTGCCATGCATACGGCAGAAATATTATCGAGGCCATGAACTGCCCCGAAAGTCTTTCCCAGAGAGCTTAAAGCGGAGAGGTCGAGAGTAGCATCTTCAGTAAAGGCAGATTCGAGTTGGGCTTCGTCAGCACGGTCGAGACCGTCTACGTATCGTAGCAAAGCATCGATTGCTGCTTGTCTTGCAAGAATCGCTGTAGCGTGCTCCATAATGACCGTTAAACGATTTGTTCTTTCTTCAATATTTTATAAGAGGGCATGTACAGTAGTAGCTAATGTTAGTTCGAATCCGCTGGGGGACAAACCCAACCGTCCTATTTATAATGGCTATCATGCCGGAGGCTCTAGGATCCGGCTCGGCCTATGGCCGCTACCGAGGCCGACGCATGGCCTGGGCAATCCTTATAATGGAATACAACCAACTTCGCGGTATTGCCGAGCTCTGAGACCGTATTCGCTGCCAAAAGCAGCGCCCCGGGAGACTCCGAGAAATCCAGCCGTTGGCCCTCGCAGCAATATCACCGACTACAGTAGAGCGAATCTTGCAACTAGTGCCGAAACTCGGACTACTCGCAGCCGTCAACGTAGTAGAAATCAATAAAGAACCTTTTTTGTTTACTGGTTGTATTATACATATACACATGAGGGTTCTCCCTCGTGAAGGAATTAGTATTGGCTTTAGCCTCGACTGGCCATTTTTAGAATACTTGTTATACATGATAGACAAGAGCCAGCTCCAAGAGGATAGCGGGGCTAAGTTTCGCATTTCATCGCAACACAAAATACTATCACTCTGACTCCTCTTCGAAGCCTTGGTATCCTATGGTCGGTGCATACTTGGGTCAAAGCGCAGGTATTAAAATCGCTCAGACGAGCCAACAGAGTTACTTCGAAAAGATTGCATCCAACGACATGGATTTAGCACTCTGTTAACCCCGAACGTTAGTCACGGCTCACCTGCTTTGTCATCTTAGAGGATGGTGACAGTAGGCAATTTATCATGGTACTGCCAAACAGGAACGCAAAACACAGCGTAATAACTGGAAATTGTAGCCCAAACAATCACGCAGCATCTTGAAAAGAAAATAACAAGCTTAGTTCTGCTTGATGTGGTTTGAAGCGTTGCCTTATGATTCTGTCGCTCAAGACAACCAGTAATGTTAAGGGCACCATGATTCATTTATCGTCAATAATTGCTTAGCTGTAATCAGCAACTAACAATTGAATAGTTTACTACTCGTTTGAACCAAATGAAGAACGAAAAGCAATATCCACTTTTGCAAGCAGCGTGGCCCAGAAATGCAGCAATTTGTAGTGCTATGAAGAGCCTCCTATCTCTGCTGACAAGGAACATGAATGGTGGCGTCAGCATGGGGCAGCTAAGCTAATGATAGCGAGTACAAAAGATGAACGAATCGTACAAGCTAAGGACTCAGAGATTACTAGATTAAGAACTAGCAAGTTATCTTCGCTGCCGCTGTTCACTCCTATTCTCCGTTTCTGTTCAAACCTCGTCGTGTATTCTATCACTCTCCATGCCCATACCTACATAATTAATATATGCCTCTTGCATTTTGTTTCGCATATCATAGTTATACATAGAGATGCTTTCGGAATTCTCTGAGAAGTTGTAAGGACACTATTCCGGGAGGACACCTATAAAGCTGACGCATAAGTGCTATTTACCTCGGAGCAATCTAAATAGTCAGAACTTTTGTCGCAAAGGAGACATTGAAACAACTCAGACAGTTATTAGCGCCATGAATACTCCACTGACTCTTGAAATAGGCTGTTGCTGGATAATATGCAAAGTAAGATCTAGTCTCACTAACCTCTCTAATAAAGATCTATTGATGGTTAGGGAAAATTAGCCAGGTTGCATCGCCCGCAGGTGCCCGCAGTAGCCGCGAAGGAGTCGCTGACCATGACATTCAGCTCCTACCAAAACCAGTATAATAGAACCCATACGGCATTCAAAACTAACCAAATCTTTGTATATTTTTCCTGATAATTCTATTCTTAATTTCCGGTTCACACATTCCCATGGCAACAGTAACTGACGCGAAGCCGGAGGGGCTTTTTGCCCCTACACTGGAGTCAGAGCGGCTCACATACGCCATATTCGACATGAAAAACGACACACACATGCAATTCTCAGCTGATATCTTCAATCTTATCCTAGCAGGAGCCGGTCCAACCGATGGGTTATGGACGAAGAACGACATTCGTCGGCTCTCCTTTTCGTTGATGATGAAGCCATCTGAGGCCCACGGGCGCCGGCCAGACACTCCGTGCATGTATATCATGTACCTTAGAGATGCTCCAGACACTCCAATTGGACTCATCTCGTTTTGTCGCCGCACCCCTGATGTCCCCATGGACCTTGGCTGGACGGTAGTTCCCGACCACAGAAGGAAAGGCTACGCATCAGAAGCGGGTGCGAGGATTTCGAGATATTGGAAAGATGAATTCGGCATCAAAGAGATGTGCATTGTCACCAGCGAAGATAATATCCCATCCAGGAAGATTGCGGAGAGTATTGGCTACGTAGATGGTGGCTATGTCATGATGGATGGCAAGAAAGAGCTTGCGTACGTACTTCCTGGAATGAAGAAGCTCGAGGGACAGATTTTTCCATTCTGGGGAGATGGAGAAATTCCCGAGGAAGATTACTAGATCAGAGTGGCGAATTGTTCTACAGCGAAATCATTTTCTGTATATTCTAGACAGCAATCTACTGTTTCTCATAAATAAGATAACCTTAACTTGAGGAAGCGATTTCATTTTGAATAGCTTTGACATGGAAAACTCAGCCTGGACTCCGTCATTTTTGTCCATTAACGTGTACTTGCCTCTACCCTGTCACTGTTCTGTATTGTTGTGTGTGAACAGATCGTATTTCGATGCGTTGCCAGCTAATGTGAAGTTGATATAGCTTGGAATATTTGTTGCTGCCATAAGGGTTGGGTCGTAAAAGTCCTTTTAGAGTGCTAGGTTGCAGTAACTGTAATGCGCCCTAACCAAACTGCTGGAAAATGAAATCGTACCAATTCTAAATCAGGTCAGGTAAGCTCACAGATATCCATACGGAAATGCTTACCATAATTCCTCATGTAATAACTAATGTAGCTGTGCATCCGCTCATGAAGCAGATGCGCAGCTACTGTTCCCTCTGTAACATAGTCGCCTAACCCAAACGATGTTAATCTGCCTCAGCCGAGACAAAAAAATTTTCGTATGATGAAAACATCTTTCTCAGTATCAAATACTGTGGAGAATGTTGCTCGGGTTCCATTCTTGCGGTTCGTTAGCATTATTGGCTACTTTTGAAACGATATAATACTTACGGATCTCTGGAGAGGCCCAGAACTTGAGTGAGCATGCCGTAGTACTGTGCATCTTTATATGCATCTTGCTCCCAAATATCTTGACAGATTTGATATGGCGTTTTGGAGTAATCTGGGTCCATGGTGGTCTCAGCGCTAGCCATGCCAACTAAAGCATATACCTTATCCCGAGGATCTTTGCATCGCCAGCCAGAAAATATGCTGATTAGTGTTTTGAGACTGGGCTTTGGGGTATCTGGATGCCTCCAATACGCTCGCTGCCAAATGATGACGCTTGCTGAGCTCTGAAACACCGCTAATGCGAAGGCATGATGGGCGAGCCAATTGGTGGACTCAAGTACCTTTAGCTTTTGGTAAAGCTTTAGAAGATCTTCCCAATCGAAGCTTTTCGTTCCACATAGTACTATTATCTTTTTAGCACTTATTACTTCCTGGATTATCCACATTCGTCTCCAGTAAGGCCTTTCACATAGCTCTACAAGAGCTTTTCCTTCTTGCTTAGACCAGAGTGGCCGATATCCCGTGCCCTTAGCTTTGAGTTCCTTGGGTGCTTGTCGTATTATATACTCCATAGCCAAATCGCTATTATCTGATTCGCGGCCCAACCAGATATAAACGGCTGAAGCATTGGTGTAAATCTGTGTCATGAAACCAACCTGGTGGCTACGTTCGTGGTCATCGCCCTGGTTAATGCAGATATCATCAATCCAGAAGAATTTTGATTCAGATATTGAGATACTTTGCAGGCTAAGAAAACACCAGAGGTTTTCTCGAATGTCCTTCTTCAGGCCGTTGATTTGAATTTCTCGGCAAGGCAGCTCGTCCCCCCAGGTGTATGAGAGTGCAATGTATTCATGTGCCAACAACTCGACGCAATGAAAGGAGCCTTTGATTTCCGATGCATTGGTGTTAGGATATAGCTCAAGGATACGGATTTGTCCCTTTGAGGTGTCGAGCTTTGAATATAAACTGTTTACGACTTCTGTGCTCGGTGTGTTGGTAGAATGTTCTGCATGAAGATCCTCGGAAGGGCCTGCCAATATTGTCGGCGAAGTAGCTTTTGAGGCCGGGGGAAATCGCATTCTAGCTGTATAGACAATTTTTTTCGGAGTGCCTTGGTCAAGCAGAGATCTGCATACCATCTCATCAACTGAGCGCACAGCTACTGCTGCCTTTCTGGTAACCTCCTCTCGCCTTCGATCAACGTTTATTGATAGACCCGAATATGCGGACAAATGGTCCCCCTGATGATCCGAGTTTAAGATGCAGTTGGCGCTGCAACGTCTCAAGAGTTGATGAGGCAAAGTGTGCCCAGGAGGTAAAATACATCTGATTTCACTGCAATCGAGTTGATGTGCAGAGGAAACCCTCAAATTTTCGCGGTGTGGCCTTTGAACATAGGATATTAGTGATCCAGAAAATGATACGGGATCTGAGGTTCGAATAGTTGGAATGGTTGGAATGGTTGGAATGCAGGTTGTATTGCAAGGACCTGAGAATTCATGATGTAGCGTGTGCCCCGAAGGCAAGACACATATGTGTTTGATACAATTGAGTCGACGTACAGAACAGAGGCCCGACTCCCCACGATCTGACCTTCGGACAGAGAATCTTTCTACCGCTTTAGCCCAATCCGGTCTTCTGCTAGACTCAGAGCGAAAACAGAATTCTGAAAAGTCGCAAGACTCAGTAAGAATTTCCTCCAGTGTCATACTAGACAATTCGTGTGAGAGATATGCCTCTAGCAAATTGACTCGGATGGAGGCCTCCTGCAGCACCTCGATAGGGCCAGGCCAGGTTGAGCGTGGAATAGACGCTATAAGTATTTTTCTGAGAAGAATTTTAGTATAGCCTTCTATTTTCCCGTCGTCGTCTCTTTTGTATCCGTATAGCACCCTTAACGTGTCTCCGGCAACCACGATCTTTTCGAGGCATTTATTCATCTTCTGGTTCAGCGTCTGTGGTACCGACGTATATGAGTTCTTGCAATCACGCTCGAACTTTTTGCCATCATTGTACAGCGGTTCCTGTAACATAGCTCTCGTATCTTCCTTCTCTTCGAAGCAATCGCGTAGCACCTCTGATAACATATATCCGGCATCCTTGGTTTTTTTGAGACATCCGTTCAGGATTCGTGAGTCTGACCCATTATCCTCTCCTTGCTGATCTTCTTCGGGGCATCCATATAGCTCCTGTAAGATGTTCTCAATATCCCTCCCTTGCTCAAAACACCTTTGCAGCTCTTGCAATATCTTTCTACCATTCTGGGCTTTATGGAGGGATATGCATAGCACCTTTTTCATGTCCGTGCTATGATTAACCATTTCCAAATATGGGTACGGCTCCTGTATCATCTTTTCGGTATCCCTAACTTCTTTAATGCATTCATTCAGCTTTCGTGATACCTCATCAGCATTCTTGTTGCCACCTTTATCATTCTCGAGGCGCAGCTCCAATAACATCGTTTCAGCACCCTCGGCTTTTTCATGACAGTTGTGTAGTAGCTGTGACATCTCCCTGCTCTCATTGTTGTATATGCGGTATAGCCTTAGATCCAAGAATATCTTTCTAGCATATGTAGCTTTTTCAAGGCATTGGTTGAGCTTTTGTGAATTTAGTTTCCGTGACCCATTACAACAAAGCCCGTATGCTGAGGAGTCATGATGTTGGCCTCCCCTACCGCCATCGAGTTGGGATTTGCTGCCGTCATCGCAATCCAGCTCCAGTAACAGCGCTCTAATATCTCTGATGATATAGAGACATGCTTTAAGCCTCGGTAATATAAACCCGTCCTCAATCTCCTTTAGGTATCTGTCTGGGTACCATAATATCTCTCTAGCAGTCTCAGCCTTTATAAGATATTTGTTCAGCTTCTGTGACATCTCCCCACTATCCTTGTATTTTTCGAGGCAATCTCGCAGCAGCTTTATCAATATCTCTGCGGCATCCTCGGTTTCTTTGATGCAATCATATAGGTCCTTTCGTGTCTTTCCGTCACTTTTGGCGTCTATGAGACACTCGTATAGCTTTTGTGACCGTACAGAGGCACTTTGGGCCAAGACCTTGAAGTACTGGTATTGTAAAGCTTCAGAAAGTTGATAAATAGCCGTGTGCTTCCTCTTGATATATGCGCTATAAAAATCATGCACATGTTGATCCATGCAAGAGAGCACTCTGTCGAGAATTTGAAGATGCCAAGCATATACATAGAAGGCCTGCGACAAACCCTTAACGGGTATCAGTCTCTCAGGTAGCGTGATAACATGTCTGTGGTGAATTGCGTTATCAAGGTAAATTGTCGCTTCCCAAAGTGCCTCGATGCATTGTTTTGGATGTGTGTATTTTGGAACTAGCATGCGTTCAATGGAAATACGGTCATTCCCATCTTCTATAGGAATAAGTAAGCATTGGAGCAATCAGATTGGGCGATATGGGGTGTGCGAATGACATATTGCGTACCCATCTTGAAGTTCTTCGCGGTTGGTATAATATAAAAGATTCAGGAAACGTTAGAAGAAGAGTCTGAACAAAGGTGCCCACGGGAAGCCTATATGTGAAATTTTACGACCATTCATCCACATCTTATAAACAAGATTTGCTATTTGAGTGAAAAGCTGCCTAAAGCTCGCATTGGGTGGATATGCAGGCAGACTGCTAGGCGCAGTTGACAAGCGGACCAATCATTGCGATATGCAAGTAAGGACTGTGGCTCATCATTAACGGCTCAGGTTACATGTATGCAGCAGTCAAGAACATCATGGCGATACATAATATGTAGGCATCAAGGACAAGGAATGATCCGCCTTAGAAGCAGGTATGTCACGAGAAGAGATCTAAGTCTTTACCATATATACTTAGTTATAGGGTGCAACAGCTAAGGCTTATACTTAGACGAGCACTAATGCGTGTTATGTGGCTGCGTACTACATAATATGCCTACCATTTAGCCTAGATCTCATCGTTGATTCTCTCACATCTAATGCTACTTGGCAATGCATCAGTCCTTCACAAAGAAAGACTGGTATATGTGTACGTGTAAGTCAATAAGCAGCTGCTGTTAAGTGGGAACGAGAGACATCTTACTTTACCCATGTCAGCAAATCAAAACTGGAACCGAATGCCGAGCCCCCCAGGCCGATCACCGAACGCCGAGAGCCGCACATCTCCCGCTCACTCGCTTCCATCACAGGCCTTCGGCTCTCCGTCTTCACATATTCATTTCCGCCGGTAAGACGCTTCAGCAAGGGAAGCGGTTTCTATCGGATCCAGTTATCGCTACAATGATAAGCCATACGGGTGAAAGCCTGGCCATTCCCTCTGAAATTCCCCGGAGGCGCAACGGCCGCCCCCAGGCCTGCGAGCCATGCCGCCGGCGCAAAGTTGCCTGTGACCACAGACTTCCCATTTGCTCGAGGTGCATCCGAAAGAGCGCGCCCCAAAACTGCCGGTACCTCATCAAGGGCCAGCTTGTAACGCCGGCTCTATCTTCAGCTGCTACAAGACGCCAATCTGTGGATAGCCGGCAGCATGGACAGCCGGCTGAGCCCAGCCCACCAACATTGAGCCCGACAGCTCTTAAAGATCTCGCTTCACCTTCAGATAGAATTAGTGGCTACCTGGGGGCAACGAGCTTCCCGGAATTCTACCGCGAGACTCAAAAGCATCTCGATTGTGTAGCCGGCCTTGAGCCAACCCGTGACGGCTTAGCCGGCAGCAATAACAGCGGCATCACATCGACTAATACGGCAGTCCCAGATGCAGCTGCCTTTGAGGCTGCCTTTGCAATACTAAGGCTTATACCAGAACAGGGGGGAGCCAACTTCTTATACGCAAGAAATGTGAACCCTTCAGACGCATGGTGCCGCCTCGCCGTGGACCGACTCCACGACTCACTATGGAAGACGTTGGGACATTTCTTAGAGGGCGAGAGAAGCAACGAAGCGTTGTCACAGATGGCCTTGTTTCTTTTTCAAAATAGTTCCAAGCCCCTTCGGGAAGATTTCGCAGACCCTGAAGAATGGTACGCGGCCTTCTCTGGGATTAATTTTCGCTGGGAAAGTATTGGCATCCTGTTCGGATATTGGACTTTTGGAGCCACTTCTTTATTAGAAAACGGTAACCCCGAACAGTGCAAACAACTTGGGAATCATAACCGTAGAAACCTGATGCAGATGTACAAGAGTGGTACAACGAGATGCCTCGACCTTTGCCGACTGGCCAATAGTAACAACACAATGATGGTGTTCCTCATGCACTTGAGCAGTCTCACAGCCTCGCTCATTACCGGTGATACAGGTAAGCTTTATTACAATATATACTACAGTAGTGGTGAATTCTCTCTGATTGTCCAAACCAGGTGCGGAATTCTGGTGTCTGCACGCAGAAGCCGTCGCCATGGCTACCTTTCTGGGTCTCCACACACCTCAGTCATCCGGCTCACTGCCAGAAGAATCGGTAGCTGTTCAGGCCAAGCGAAAGATGTTTGGTGCCGTCTTCAATGCTGATATGATGCTGTCGACTTTGACTGGCCGGCCGCCGCTGCTTAGCAGCAGGCTTTGTTCCGCGCCGCCACCCCTGGATGTCGACAATGCTTCATTATTCGATCCCAAGATTACGGACTACCGTGTGGACAAGGACGGATGGAATCTTGATGGAAAGTTTTACCCCATGACGTTTATACGAGCTCAACAAATGAGCTCAAAGATTAGGAGCGAGATCTTGGAGATGGTGCTCCAAGCACCCAATGTCGCGAGTAACAACTATGATATTGAGTACGTGTGCACTCTTGAGCCCTCTTCACTGAAATCTGGACTAACCCGGATATGAAAAGCGAACTACGTAAACGAGAACTGGATGTTATATCGCGATTTCCAATAGGACTACGGCTCAGAAACGAAGACTTTAGTGATCCCGAAATCAACGGCATCACCCTCTACAGCAGATTAATAATACGACTGGAGCACCTAAGCAGCCTATTTTTCATTGAGAAGCTGTCATACAAAGGAGATGGTCTTTACAGCGCACAAACCCTCGAGATAAGTCTGGAAATGATTTCACTTACCGTTACGTTTTGGACACAGCAGAATCGCCTGGACGGTCTACAAGGAGACTACGAGTGGCTGGTCATGGTGTATGCCGGACCTGCAGGGGGGATTCTATGCATGGAACTTTTGAGGACTTGCTCTAGTGCGGCAGAATCACCGACGACGACGAAGATTACCAAATCCATGATCATAAAGCAGCTGACCTTGCTCGTCGGCTTTCTCGAGTGGATTGGGCCGTCCACGCCGGGAGCTCATCTGTGCAACAGTATCAGGACGGTGGTCGAGCGAGTAATCGAGCAGGCATTGAATCCCACGCCAAATCCAGCGCCTCCGCAGGAATCTGAAATGGCGTGGGATACAAACTTGCCGGAAGACATGAACGATTTTAATTTCGGGTTGCTGGACACGTTCGACTGGCTAAGGCTTCCGCCCAATACAATGTAAGGGCGACTGATGCTGCTGTTCAACAGTTTTATATTGAGCTTGGTGCAACGTATATGGACATGTCAGATACGATTAGACACACTTTATAGATTGAAATAATGTGTGACTTGAAAGAAATTCCTCGTAAATAGCTACTGTCGAAAAATTGCTCGCATAAGTCGTTTATCAAATCTCTCGTGAATGCCTTAATTAAGAGCTGCATAATGTTTTCTGTCTTTTAACACTCCTTCACCACGGCTCGGTCCCATCAATGTTGCTAAACGTCCCTGTCGGACCGTCTTTATCGAGAGTCGCCAACTGGACAGCCCTGACGGCGCCCTCCTCCACGTCCATAGCATTAGCCATGTGGTGGTTAAACGCAGTTTTACGGAACCCAGGACAGCAGCAGTTGACCTTCCAGCCCTCACTCTGAAACAATGTCGAGTAGCATGCCCCAATCATGTTGGCAGCGGCCTTGCTGGATTTGTACGGGATGGATGTATTGCTCTTATGGTACTTCCACGAGGGATTGAGCGTGTTCCCCAGTGACCCCATTTCTGAAGTGATGAAGACGATTCGCGGCACCGAGCCCTGGTCAGCGGCCTTCTTCAACAGCGGGATAGCTGCGTCTGTCATCTCCATAACGCCAAACACATTGACGTCAAAGAGCGCAGCCATCTTGGTCCTGAGGCTCGGCAAATCTTCCACGGCATGCCTTCCAATGCCAGCATTGTTGATGAGCACGTCAAGTTTTCCATGTTCGGCGTCGATTTGGGCCACACAGGCTGCGATGGAATCGTTTGAAGTGACGTCCACCTCGATGGGGGAAACCGAGCCGGCAAGCTTGTCGAGTTTTGATATGGCTTCTTGTCCCTTTGATAGAGCGCGACAGCCGAGGAGCACGTGGTAGGTTGGCTGCTCTGCGACAAGCTTCTTTACGATTTCGAAGCCGATGCCCTGGTTACCGCCTGTGATGAGCACAATTTGTTTGTTCGCGGAGTTGTCAGCCATTGTGAGTGAGTCTTGCTTGACTGGGAATTTAAGAAGCAGGAATATTTGTCTTTTACAGATGTTGGTTAAAGAGTTTAATATGGAAAAATGAGAATGTGACGGTTCAAACATGGCTGCCAGGCGAGCTACATTTTCCCCATTCCAGTGCTTAATACTCTGTTGTCTCCACAATCATCTCCAACCCAAGCTTGCTCGCTCCTAAGACTTGACAGTATTTAATTTGTCAAGGATTGAGTCCCCAAATGACTTTTCTCGTCTGTGTTTGAGAAAAGCCACTGAAGAGGAACGGCGACCTATCTATACGAACTGGAAGCAACATAGCTCACAAACAGCCTACATGCACTATAGTATGTACTTCAGTCACCCTAGAAGCTCAACAATATACAGTAACCGTGTGCGGTAACACCAAGAAAGCAGTGTTGGAAATGAAATGATTATTTCTTCGTATTTCGTTCATCATTATATTATAATATCCACAAAATCGTCATCTTATAGCTCACACACAGCTTACATGCACTGCAGTATGTGCCTCAGTCACTCTAGAAGCTCAACACAAGAGATTTTGAGAAAGTACAGTGTATGTGCACAAGTACCAAAGAGCAGCATTAAGCATGATTCACATTTCTTCATATTTCGTTCATATATCAATATCTACAAAATCATCTTAATAGCCGCTCTGTCCCAAGTACGCAGCCATAACACCACCATGGCTCTGCCAACCTCCCGCGTTTGCCGTATCCGTCACTTTAGCCACCTCCTTTCCTCCTGTGGACTCGAGCACCATGGTCCTAACATTATGCGTGCTCACGCCGTAACTGAACAGCTTCTTGTTATCGGTGTAGATGACGGCGTTCTGCTGGCATTCTGCAGAGCAGCCGTCGCGGTTGATTCCGTTGAAAAAGACCCAGTAGCCGCCGCCGTAGACATTGACGTTGCTAGAGTCGTGGATGTACTGGAAAATGGCCATGCGGCACTGGGCATCGTCGGCTGCGCACCAGCTAAAGTCTGGGTCGCTGTCCAACAGGGAGCCAGTCCAAGGAAGAGGCGTTAATAGTCCAGAGTTGTTGCCCTGCCAGTATGGCGTCTCGCTCTGCTGGAAGCCCAGGAAGACGTTCTGCGCCTTGTGGATGTTGATTTGGTACAAGGAATTGTGCTCGCTGCCGATACCCAGCATCCAGGTCGATCGAATGGATTCCACCAAGAAACCACCAGCAGTGGAAGGGTTAGCACCGTTGTCATCGTCAAGATCGTGGTCAGCGCTCCAGCACCAGCTGTTCTCCCAGTATGAGGAAGACAGAGCCGTGAGATGGGCGCAAACTCGCGCGGCCTTGCAAGTTGCGGGATCGTCGCAGTTGGTCTGGACTTTGGAGCCTCGAGCACCTCCAAGGCGGAAGTGAGAGTTGAAGAAACCCACGTCTCCAGCCTTGAGGCCGGCCATGTTGACCTCGACGAGCTTGCAGCCGGGGAGGATGTCGGCAACAGTGAAGAGCATGTCGACGAATTGCGCAACGCCGACTTGGCCAGGATATCCGACCTGGACCATTGGCACGGGGTGGTTCGCGTTTTTGAACTTGGATCCAGTAGCGCTGATCTCAGACCAGACCTCCCCGTGGAGTCTGCATTTTCCTCAGCCGGTTATTCTACAGGGAATGAAATTCGATACCACTTACCGGCTTCCAGGGGGAATCACAAGGGTGTCGCTAACAAGATAGGTGCCGTGGGGAAAGTACAGAACACTCCTACCAGCAGCGCTGTTGATGATCTTCTGGAGGTTCTTGGTGCTAATAAATAGTTAGCTTCACAAATTCTTGAAAATAGTACTTTGGTAATACTCACTCATCAGTAACACCATCACCCGCAACAGGCAGACCACGAACAGTCTTGACATTGATGACCTGGTTCACGCTGTACTCCTGGAAAGTCGGCGGAGTGGCAACGTGGTAGGCTCCAGTGAAATCAACAAGCGCCGCAGGACGAGTTGCTGGGAAGAATTTGCCCTGCGCGCGCTGGCCGGAAGATCCATAGACGTTGCCCCAGATCCAGGACTGGCCCGGCTTAACAGAGCCCCTGAGGACATTCTTTCCTCCAGCGGTGACGGTCTAGCAGACAATGTTGTTAGTCTCCTTCCGGGAATGACATCTGAGGGCATATAATGACTTACGGAGCCGACAGTGCTGTCAACTCGGACATTCTCAAGCACAATCGACCCCTGAGCCGTGGGCGAGGCGGCAGCGTTCCACAGGATGCCAACGTTCTTGGCGGTCGAGTCGATAAGAGCAAAGAACCCAGTGTTGTTGTTTGTCGTCTCGATGCCGACCTTGCAGGACTCAAAGTGCAGGCCCTGGCCGGTGCCCTCAAAGAGCTTGTCGAGCTTCAGGCCAATGTCCTGGTCTATAGCAGATGGACATGTTAGCAGGGCTATACACCGAGGTTGAGTACACACGACGTACTCTTGAACGTAATTCCCTTGAAATGGTACTGCTGCTCATTCATGCGAATGCCAACAGATCCACCCTGGAACACAACATCGTTAATCATCAGAGGAGAGCCGCCCTGAGGCATCGACAGTCCCGTGTGAGCCACTCCGCCGTTGGGCATGTTGAACAGCACGTTGGTCAGTTGCACAGCTTGGCTCACGGCCCAGTTGAGGAGCGTGATGTTGTGGGTAGGCGCCACTTTGGTGGAATCCAACACGACGTTCTTCAGGGCAATGTAGAAGTTGATGGTGGGATCAAGCCTAGGGTCCCAGCCAAGATAGAGGAACGGGTCAGAGAAGTCCGGCGAGGCCTGCAGCACCGGCCGGTTGGTGGGATCTCCCATGACGACGGTGTCAATGTACGACTGGAGAGGCTTGCTCAGACGGTATGTGCCGGCGGGAATGTAGACCACGGCTGGAGCGCCCGTGGTGCCCCAAACGCTGGCATTGCGAGTATCCGTGGCGTTGGCATAGTCAAAGGCCGCTTGGATAGCAGCCCAGTCGTCCGTCACGCCGTCGCCCTTGGCACCAAAGTGCGTCTTGACGTTGCGGAAGACGGTCCAGTTCTTGCCATCGGCAATGAAGGGACTGATCCCGTTATGCTCGATGTTCTCGTACCAGTAGCCGGAGTGCCTGGCCTCGACGCCGTCAGATGGGAGGGAGTTGCCAGCTACAACGGCAGCAAGGCCGAGAAATAGTGAGACGGCTCTCATCTTGCAGAGATATCACAGGCCAAACCTGCTTCGTCTTCCCTTTGCCTCAGCTCAATCGCTGGAGGAACTAGGTCCTCTCTCACCGCCGATCGGGGGCTCTCATCTCCTTATATAGTTGTTCTTTCCATTACTAGATATTGTATTATTCATCTTTGCTCTCCCTGGCAGAATCGGCTCACGGATGGACGGATGCCCCAGACAGATTCATTCACAAAGTCCTATCCATGTCTGCGGGTCGCCGTTTGCGGAGAAAGTAGCATTGGGGCTGTAGACGCAACAACAGACACGATCCGCCTCGACTCCGTATCCCTGCCCCAGCTCAGGTCCAAGGGGCAGCATCTCGTCTTCTGCCTTTTGCATCAACAACACAACTCGGCCCTTTTCCCTGCTGGCGTGCGGGGGAAGCTCAGGCTAGCAATGGACGTTGCAGGGGAAAGCTGCGAATTGCCTGATGCTTCCCCACGCACGCAGATACTTTTCGCCGTCCTGGCAAGGATGCCGTTGTTCAAGCTCTGGAGCCCGGGTTATTACCCGTAAAAAGGGACTCCGCCCTGCCAATTGTGAGCAAAGATGATCATGTAGGTGGCTGTAGTGGTATCGAGAACCCCACGAAAACAAAAACAGGCCCATGGCATGGTAGCATTGGCTTCTAGCCCTCCCTTTATCCTGTTAGTATCCCGCGTATGCGTGAGCTGCAGCTTGAAAGTGGCATTCGCTACGGCTATCCGAGTGCAACGCCATAGCAATTGGGACTAAGGAGCATCTGAGTACCGACTTGGAAGTATACATGCAATTATTGCAAGCTGGTTGGTGGGATATAATGTGTAGCCAGCCAGTTGTGTTGGTTCCACTTGTACCCTGTAACAATACAAGATTAATCCATATAACAACTACCTGCAATAACAAACCAAACAACTCGTTTTAGATATTCAATCTCACATCTTGACAGAGCAACCGCAAGGGTTACAAATCTGATGCAGCCCATAGGTGGAGACTCACCCCGTCCAAAATCTCACTTGGCAAATCACCGTTTTCTCCGCGACTCCCCGGATCTCAGACTCGGCTCTCCGCATCCATCAGAAGCCCTGCACTAGCTTGACTAGCTTCTGCGACAAAAGTTCTGCGTCGCCGGGGTATCTCGCCGTGATGTAATTGAAGTGTTCGTCCTCGACAACAAAACTAGAGACGGCGATACTCAGCAACTCAATATTAACCTGTCTTTTCCCGGAAAAACTCACGGGGAGGGCTTGATGCTAATCTTGAGCAGATCCGGGTCCGCCAGTTCCTTTCGCACCAAGACTTCGACATCGTCGGTTCCCGCTCCATACGTCTTGTAGTAGTCTCCCAGGAAGAGGCGCGTGCCCCAAAAGGCCAGCTGCTCAAACCGCGCCGGCAGCGTCGTAGTTGCGCAGTCGCGAATGACGCTATTCCCATCGGGATGCTTGGACTCTGAGAGCACCATGACGCCGTGACAGACTGCGCCGACAGCCTTGGTGCTGGGCTTCTTCGTGCCGGGGAAGAAATCCGACACCAGCTTGTGGACTCTCTCTGAGTCAATCACTTGCCGGACTGCTTTATCGTGGCCGCCGGGGAAGAAGGCGAGGTTGAAGGCGTCCAGGGAGAATTGCTCGTCGGACCATGCCAGGGGATTCCTCCATTCTTCCGAAGCGGCCATGGCGTGGTATCTTTTCACGTTGAAAGACGTTGCGCCCTGTGATTGATTCACTCCGTGTTAGAGCATGCAATGCGCGAGACGACATGAACGCACCAAAAAGCGTTGCGTGAGGCCTTCCAGCATCTTAGAGTCGCATTGGGGCGATTTGCCCGCTTCAGTTGCAAACTTGACGTCGAAGCCGGCGTTCTTAAAGGCCGTGTAAGGCACGCATGTTTCTGGATGCAAGCGTTAAGCTAAGCCTGCCTTGAGTGTTTGTTTACTCACCCGTCGGATCATGGCCATAGTCGGCCATTAAGAAGACAACCTTTGCCATTTTGATTGTTCACGGTGAGCGTAATAGAATGATGTTGGTGATGAAGGACAGAATGAAATTTAATGATGACGAGTGATGAGATGGACAGTGCACAGAATAGCATGTGCAACCTAGGCAGACAAACATTCTGGGTTTAGTAGTGCTTAGTCTATGGCCTCATTCGTATCACACACAGAAGGTTTCAGTAAAAGCATCAAATACGTTACAGCGATACTACCTAAATCGTACAGGAAAAAAACACCAAGCATTATTACATGGTCCATACAAAGTCGTGATATTCCCAACCCTCCTTTTGTCCATCATAATACCCAACACATTCTGACCATCATTACTTCATAAAAAAAATGCTCCTCTCAGTACCTAGAAAGAAAAGCAGCATCCATCCCAAAAGACTCCTTAGCCACCCAGGCCCAAGCCGCCCAAAAGGCCGCCTCCCTTCTTCTTCTCTCCCTTCTTGCCAGTGATGCCGCCCAGTCCAAGGCCTTCGAGGACCCTGTTGAGGCCCAGCGTTCCGAGGAGGTTGTCGACAATTCCGCCTAGACCAAGACCATTCAGCTGTAGATGACAAAGTTAGCATTGGAATCAATCTCTAGGGCTATAGTATCAATAGACACTTACCAGCTTGCCAACGAGGCCGAGCACACCGCTCAGCAACAGTCCAACAGCGGCAACGATCTGGAATAAGGGCTCCGCCAAGAGGCCCCAGAGAGGGTTGAGTTCCTTCTTGGCATGGGGCATGCCCTCAATCTTGCTCTTTGCGTTGTCAATGGTTTCGGTCACAGTTCCTGTGAGCTCTGAGAGCACCTCGGCCAGATGATGCTCCTCCGCCGTGGCCTCCTTCGTGCCCGCCTTGTGCTTTGCGTTCCGCTGGATGCGTCCATCGGGATCAAGGCCACGGATAGTGCCGTTGGTCTCGGTGAGGATCTTGCCGCCCTCTTCAATCAGCGGCTTCACCTCCCTCACCAGCGCCTCTTCGTCAAGCTCCTCCTTGGGCGTCCTCTCGGCCGTGTTGATCTTGTCGGTGATCATCTTGCAGATGGGCCGCATCTTGTCGAGAGACTGCTCGATGCATCCGGCCAGCTTGCCGGCCAAGATGCGATCGTTCTCGGCCTGTTCGCGCTTCTTGATGTCCTCCTCCGTCTCCTTGGGGATGTCCTCAAGCAGAGCGACGTGTCCGACGGTATCGCCCTTGTAGTTGACCACATCGCCGTCTTCATCAACCTCCTTGCCGGAGCAGGCGGAAACGTCGCCGCTGACGAGCTTGGCGATGAGGTTTCCTTCTTCGTCCAGGACGTTGCCCTCGCGGTTGACCTTGCGGCCTGCGTAGGGGGCCTTCTTCCTCTCTTCGGGCTCGGGCTCTTCCCAGCGCTCAGCCTTGCCCAGGACGTTTCCGTTGCCGTCGACAACGTCTCCGTCCTCGTCGACCTGGCGGCCAAACAGCTTCTTGGGGTCGCCCTCGGTGAGTCTTCCGACGATATCGCCCGAAGGCGTGACAACTGTGCCATCCTTTGCGACGGTGCAGCCAGAGAGCTCGGCAAAGGGGCCCTCTTTCATGCCCTCGCGTTCGCCCTCGCCAACAAGCTCGGCCTTGCCAATGATGTCGCCAGACTCGCTCAGGATGTTGCCGTTCTTGTCACACATGCGGCCCACGAGAGACTTGACATTGCCCTCGACGACTCTGCCGTAGATGGCGCCGGATCCGTCGACGATATTACCAGCCTTATTAACCCTCTTGCCAGCCAGCGAAGACATGTCGACCTCAGCCTCGGGCTCGGGCTCGGGCTCGTCCCAAGCCTCGGCCTTGCCAACCACATTGCCTCGTCGGTCGAGGATGTCACCATCTTCGTCGACCTTGGCGCCCTTGAGATGCTTCGGGTCGCCGTCCACGACGACGCCCACCTGCTTTCCCTCAAACATGACTCGGCCATCAGCCTCCACGATGGCGTCGGGGAAGTTCTCAAAGGGGGCAAACTCCTTTTCGTCGCCACGCTCCGTGTGGTTCAATGGACGGCATTTGCCGACCTTCTTGCCAGAGTCGTTCCAGATGTTTCCCTCGCCGTCGGCCTTCATGCCGATGAGCTGCTTGGGGTCGCCTTCAAGGAGAACGCCGAGGACATCTCCGTTCTTGTTGACCAGTTTGCCAGCCTTGTTGACCTTGCATCCCTCGAGGTCAGAGTAATCAATTGGCTCCTCTTCTTCCAGCTTTTCTCCCTCTTCGGCAACGTCAGACTTCTTTTCTTCCAAGTCCTCGGTGTCTGGCTGGGGCATCTCACTGTCTTTGGCTTCCTCCGTCTTTCCTTCCAAGTCCTTGGTATCAGCCTCAGGCTCCTTGCCAGCTTCCTCCGACTTGTCTTCCATGGCAATGGGTTCTTGCTCCTTCAGCTCCTCCTGCCCCTGGTCACCACCCTGGCCCTGGAGCTGCTTGCCCTGGTCACTGGCCTGGATCGAATAGTCAGCTGAACTCTGTTCGTCTTCGCTTGGCTTCTGCATCCTACTGACCAGGTCGAGGCCCTGTGAGACGGGCTTTTGGAGATTGCTGGCGGTGTTGTAGGCCGACTTGGTCTTTCCCATCAGGTTCCAGCCGCCGGCCTTTTGGGGACTCTTTTGGCCAGATCCAGTGGTGTATTCACCCTCATCGCCTTCTTCATTCTCCTCGTCTCCCTCGTCGCCCTCGTCGCCTTCTTCGTCACCCAGTTCCTCGGTGTTGATGTCGGCCTTGGCAAGAACCTTTCCAGACGAGTCAAGAATGTCTCCAGAAGCCATGACGGCGTTGCCCACAAGATCAGAGGATTCTCCGGCCTCGGTAATGTGTCCGATAGGCTTGCCAGATCTATCAAGAATGTCTCCTGTGTCGGTCACAACACCAGCAGCAGATCGAGGGATGGACCGCAGCATTTCAACTGTCACAAGTAGTAAGCTGTTAGATGTGCAATTGCTAGTTACAGTCAAAGATGAGTACACTACCTGGATCTCTCTGCTCTGTGGTAGGACTATCTTTGGCTTGCCACCCCCCTTGGACTTTGACAGGCTTTGGGAATGGCATTTTGGGCTTAGTAACTCATTAAAAATAAAAATAAAATTTCACACAATTGGATGAGTATCTTTGGTTGTTGTAGTTGAATTTTACGTCTTCATCAGAGTGATTTGGATTGCAATTGATGATGTCCTTACTCTTCCCTACTATATATACACAAATGTTGACGACAATTAAAGTTGCGCCTTTTCATCATCCAACTTTTCAACATATGCATACGCAACATCTGTCAACTTGGCACATGCAAATCTTGCTGCCCGTCCAACAGCGTCACTCACCATAAATTCATTACTTGCACGCATCTCGATGAGAAAAAAACCATTCCATTACCACCATCTCAGACGCGGCATGACGCAGGCTCGGACCTCAATTACGTCTTCCCACCATGGATAAACCCCCGATTGCATCGCTTCAACCAACTAGAACATAAGATCCCATATATTCAAGGGGGACATCATATCACAATGATATCAGACAAGCCACAAAAGTGTCTCTCGAGCTCCAGCATAGGCCCAAGAGCTCTCTGATGCTTATAGTAGTGCGTGTCGCCAAACAGGGATGTCCCATGTGAGCGAGACCCGAGCCCGAGATCTTCTTCTGCACGGGACAAGCCACACTCGCCACAGACTAACTGCGAAGGTGTCGTATTCATTTATCATGTGGCGTTGGGTTTTTCCATCCTTGTTCAAACAGGTTTCTGATAGGGGAGTATGAATAGGAAGTGTGGCGGTGGATTTGCTGCACCCCTTGAATTAGTGCTGTAGGAGATAGATTAAGGCCTTGTTGTTGACGGCTTGGCTATGACGATGTCTGTATTATCAAAGATGCGAAAAAGTTGTGAAAAGCACGTGTAATTATAGTTATTCTATGCTTTATGAAATGATGCTATCGCCAGATTCCCAGACCAGTTATTGAGCCAACGCCTGAACTGCCCCTATCCTACGATCCTTGTATTACCAGCAAAAAGACGCACTTTTGGAATGGAATACTTGAATCAACCATTTCTAAAAACCGTGGGTATCCTGATAATCAGTTGGATGCCGTCATGTGTTGATTTGACATCCAAGTACACGTCTGATGGGCCCGGCGGTGCCTCTTTCGCCTTGCCAGTAGTATCTTGAGCCTTCTTGTCCTCACTCTCGCTGTGCTGCTGCGGCTGCCCAGACCCTTCTCCCTCCTCCGTCGACGGATTCATCTTGCCGACAACCTTGCCCTGTTTGTTGTAAATGTTGCCGTCACCATCTATCCTCAAGCCCCCCTCCAGATCCTTCAGCTTCGGCCTCGTATGGTTCTCGGAGACATATCCCACCACCTCTCCGGCAGCGTCCAGAATCTCCCCCGACTCGGCCACCGGCCGTCCCACCATGGAAGGCAGATCGCCCTCCACCGACCCCAGCACCGTGCCATCCCAGTCCAGGATGTTGCCGAACTCGTCGACAAACTTGCCCACCAAGCCCTGGGCCAGCTCGGCGAGCGGCTCGCCCTGCTCCACAGGCTGGATCTTGGGGATTTTGATGTCTGGATTCTTCTTCTTGTCACCGTTTGGTGAATTTGAGTTGCTGCCGTCTTCTGTTGTTCGGGGCAGCATGACAAGTCTATGGCTGGAAGAGCGCCGCGGCGGTCCCTGACGATCACCGTCGGATGGCGGCAAGTTGGGGCTGTCCGGAGACGACTGCTGATGTGGCATTGTGTCCAGCTGAGACGCCAAGTATGCAAGTACGTATAAAGTAAAGTAAATGAGTTGATTATCAAGAATGTGAGTTTCTCATAACGGATAAACGTACTGAGAAGCTCAGTAAAAAGCAGCGAGTGCCAGCAGAGCCCAATCGCAGCTCAACATTCCACCCAGGCAGTCCCTAGTAGACAAGCAGTACATAGCAACTGCGTCATCGTGTGCAAAGGAGCCCTACGCAAGGCGGCATGGGGCGATGACACACTCCCACATCATCCGCATCGCCGATCGTTCCAAGAATATCGCCGCGACAGGGGTTCTCCACGCCAGCGCCAGTAGGGCCGTTTAATACTGTGCCGTAAACTGTAGAGTTACGGACTTGCTTGGTACTTTTTTCTATCGGTGAACAGAAAAAAAGCCCTCACGATACCTGTTTTTCCGAGCAGAAAGACGTAGCTCAGATTCGTTGTCGTGGAATGTTTCCTCCGCATCAATATGTTAGTCTCGGTCGCAGGATGCCGAATCGGGACATGGTCCAAAGAGGCAAGCAGCCACAGCATGTCGCAAAGTTGTGGCTTTTCCATGCTGTGGCTTTTTCCATGTGGCGCTTCAAACTGTGACTCTCACGGCAGTTGCAGTTATGTGCTGTGGCTCGCTAGTGTGGCTGAACTGTCTCTCATATGCTCCTCACATAGCACGAGGTGAATCTATTCAGAATCCAAGTAATAGTGTCATTAACTAGAGGCAGAGTCATCATCTTGCCCGTTCAACCCCCGTCTTTATTCAACAGTACATGCGTGTGATAATCGTAACATTCCAGGACAAATCATCCTCACCCTCTCCACACTATAACTACTTCTCCTAGTGTGAGGCTCATGTAGACAAATTAAGCAATAACAAAAGAAAGCGTCAAAAAAGAAAACAGTCGATAAGAAAGAAAAAAAAAAAAAATAGAGGGAGAGCCATCCCGGTTCATACGCCTCGAGATCAAATGTCGAATCAGATCTCTCTCATTATACGAAAAAAAATAGAAGCGCCGGTATCGTTGTCGTCGTCGTTGAGAATAACGTTTCAAAAAAATCGCTTTGTGATCTTTTTTTCTCAGTTCCTGGTGACGTGAACAAAGAGCGCAACGCCATTAGCCGATCTTGCCCTTGAGAAGAATCTTTTTTTTTTCTTTCTAGTTTTGAAGTTTTTTGCATCATTTTTCATATGCGGGTGATATGGTAGGGCCCCATAACTAGCCAGTCCTGGAAGAGAGGCCGCACTTGTAAGATAATGTGATAAAGACCCAATATGTGTGTAATCGGACTTTTGGGAGAAACGGGGGTTACATGAAGCTTGGAAAAGAGGTTGAGTGCATGTATGATCAGGAAACAGAAAGGAAATGGGAGGGTGTCAACAACTTACAACAACGCCAGCTCCAAGTCGCCGTGAATCTTGGCCTTGAGCTGAATCTCGATATCCAGGTTCAAATCCAGCCGTAGCCTCAACGTGTCGCTCTTCTTGTCATCGCCGCCGCCCTGCTGCTGCACCGCATTGCCCGCAACGCCTCCCAGCGCGTTCGTCACGCCGCCGACTGCTCCCTGGGCCGTCTGCGCGACCTGCCCTACTTGGTTTCCCAAATCGCCGGCCACGGGCAGGTTGTCCAGTCCAGCAAGCTGGCCGCCGCCGCCTTGAGGCTTTCCGCGGCGCTGGGTCCTCGTCATTTGTCTCCTCTCACGGCGGGGAGGCTGGGGAGGCGGTGACTCGGGGGCAGAGTCGGAGCCGTACTCTTCGGCGGAGTCGGTGCGGTCCTTTTCCGTGGCATTTGACATGTTGGCGGTTATGTTGGTTGTGTTGCTGTCTTATGAAAAGGAAAACAAGACGAGATGAGTTGTGAGACGAGATGGGAGAAGAAGAAAAGAGTTTCTAAAGGGTAAAAAGTCTTCTTAGTGTGTAAGTTGAATATGAAGACTCGGAATGAGAGCAGGCTATCCTCTTGGCTATTGCCTTTCTAGTAGTATATCCAGAATTCGCATTCCTCCATCCAATTCCCGGAGCATCATAATGATATACCTCCATTCATTCACCAGGCCGTTTGGCATCAGACACCTTACGTCGTCAGCCGACCCGGTTTCCATCTTTTGCTCTGGGCAATCTCCACTTTGTTCCATTGCCGCTATTTCGTTGATTTTCCTTCTCTCCTACACGCCCTCACCCTTTACGAAGCAGAGTCTATGAAGTCATCATGAGCCAATACGGTTAATATAAATTAATTAATTCGCTGTATCAGATTAGACAGGGATCAGCATCATACTGTATGTACTATTTTGGGCTAAAAGACCCCAGCCACTTACTGCGGAGCCACGCCCACCACGTTTGTGACCATTCATTCCGCGGCAGCTATTCCATTCGCAGCATGCCTTTCTGCCCCATACCCTTTTCTATATCAAATGAGCAGCCACCGCATCGCGATGAAGCAAAGCAAACTAAACCCCTGTTGTCCTTCCAAACAGGCTTTACTGTACATATTTTCATCCGTGGCTAGTCCCTCACATACTTGCTCTGCATGCCCAGTAACATGGCCCTCCTCAGCCTCACGGGCTTGCACTCCTCCTCCACCTCCGTCGCGGCGAGAATCTCGCTCTCCGGGTCCCAGTACACCACCCACCGCTGCGAGCCACTGTCGTCGCGCTCCAGCTTCGCCACAAAGACATCGTCGCTGCCCTGAATTGTCAGAAACTGCTCGTCCGCGCTCCAGCCCCAGGGCCCAATGACGTGGCCCAGGGTGTCCTTGCGAGCGCCGTACTCCACCGCGTGCGTGTCCTTGTTGATGTACAGCCAGTTGAGCATTGGGGGATCGTCCGAGATGGTGCTCACCAGCCCCAGATGCTGCTCCTCGCTGGGGTATGTGAAGTAGTAGCCGCAAAAGGCGTAGCCAGGGAAGCCGGCATCGAGCGGGATGTTGACAAGCAACTGTTTTTTTTCCCCAAGCCATTGTCGTCAAAGGTCAGCCGCTAGACGTTTTGTCTCTTTGTAGTTCTTCGTAGCATGGCATACCTTTCCGTCTTTGAGCACGCAGAAATCCGTCTCGTAGTCGTCGTCTTCTTCTTCGCCGTCTTGGACGACCGCCGTCAGGTGAAACTTTTCCTTTTCCTTGTTTGCTGCGTTTGCCTTCTTCTGGGCACTGACGGCTTGGCCCACCCCCGTCACGGTAGGTATGGCCGTGATGGCAAGAAGCCCAATGACCATTGTGTAATCGGCACTTGAGTGTAGAGCTCTGGCATGAAACGAAACAAACAGACACTCGGTGCCTATGTAGAGATTCCCATCTGGATGACGTTTTTCTGGCAATCCCCTCGTGTATATTGCTGATTCCGAGTGACTTCAGTCCAGTAGTCATTATCTAGGAGGGCCTTGCATGAGGCGATCGAGATCTTCCAGCTGCTGTGGGGACCCATGACCCATGTCCCAGCTAACGTTCCCGGCTAGCTGTACTGTAAGCAATCATGCAACCCGCACAGGATGACTTCACCTCACATGAAGTCAACGCCCATGGCGTGAGCTTTGGAGGGCTGGAGGCCTGTCCCAGATGACACCTCTTGGTTGCATCTCTGCTTCAAGCTTTGGGAGCATAAATGTTGGCACGTCATAAGCGCCACTAACTCAACAGGGGGGGAGTGAAGAAAAGCTTGGCCAGACCTTGTTACCGGCTTTGTTTGCTGTTTTTTTTTAGTTTCGCAAAAGAATGAGTAGACACATCGCTGTTGCGTCACTCGATAGCAAAGAAATGCTGTAGTGGGACCCGGATCAAAAAGTTGAACCAGAGCCACAAAAGCGAGCGTCGAGGACCTACGCCTCATTTTAACATGCCAAAAGACTGAAGAACTCGAGACAATATCTGGCATTCAAGACCAATTGACAAAAGAAGGCTTCTGACTTGTTTTGCCTTCATAACCCTTCACTGTTTAATCTCCCCCTTTCACTCCCCTCAACATTTGAGTGAGACTCATAAAAGTTAGCAACCATGTCTTCAGACGAGGTTTGTCTCTCCAGAGCTGATTCACATTACCAATGATGTATGAGCTAATTGAACTTGTAGAAGCCCAAGGACCTGGACAACAACAACCCCCCCACTGATGAGCACGAAGACCAAGAAGAGCACTCTGGCGCCGAAGATGAAGACGCAGACCAGCAGCAGAACGGCGATCTGAGCGAAGACAAGTCAGACGACCAGGACCAGGACGACAATGAGCCCGCAACACCACCACCACAGCCAGAGCGCAAGCCCGAGAAGCCGCAGAACGAGACCCAGACCAAGACCAAGTCTCGCCGGAGGAGAAGGCCCCTGCAGCGCCAAGTAGAGGACCTGGACGACGAGGAAGACCAGGGACAGATGGTTCCGCGCCAAGACCAGCAGAAACAGCAGATGATGTACCAGCAACAGCAGCAACAGATGATGCAGCAACAACAACAGATGCAGCAGCCCCAGAAGGATGGCGGCAAGAAGGATCCTCTCAAGCTGCGACTCGACCTGAATCTGGATATTCAGATTGAGCTCAAGGCAAAAATCCACGGAGACTTGACACTGGCTTTGCTGTAGGTGACTCCTCAGTTTGATTTCTCATTTGACCTCAGTCAGCCCAATTTCGGAACCCGAATTTGCTAACGTTGCATCTCAATAGTGACATGGACTAAGTGGTGGACTATATCGGAACGACTTCCATCTGGCGGTTTTCATTAACGTTGACACGGTATCATATCCTTTATGACCGAGGAGGTACCCTTTCCTTATTTTTTTCTATCCCATTGCAGTATTGCGTTTTGTTTTTCCCTCTAGTATAATGAATCAGGCCCCCCCTGTCTTGGGGGCGTGCCATCTGCTGTTGTACATGTATATATAGTATATGTGCGTGTATCGATCCCATTATCATTAATATTACGTTGAACAAAATCCTTTTTTTTTTTCTTTTCGGGTAAAAGAGCTTAAAATGGAGACGCTGCCAGAGCGCTTTCGCTAGCCGTGAATCACGTCCCACAGAGACTTGTACCATACATTGTGCTTTACTCCATGCTCTATCCGTCCCGTTTCGTTGACCAGCGGTATGCACTGAAAGGCTTCGGCAAAGACGTTGAGACATTTGCTGCGAGCTTCCATGTGGCCTGGTTTCCTGCTGATGCCGCCTGCAGGGTCCAGATTGACGTACTGGTGGCGGCCGCGGACCAAAAGGGGCCCTGAACCGGTCAACATGGAAGAGACAAAGTTGAGGCCAATATCCTCGCAGTTGAAGGCATCGTCCACGTATTTGCGGATCTTTGTGACGGCAGGATCGTCGGAGAAGTAATAGTCCAGGAAGGCAATGTGCGTAAAGGCCAGATTGGTCAAGACGATGGAATAGACGTCCTCGTGCTCCCTCTGCGAGCAAAAGTTGTAATCCCACTCGCCGGACGGGAGAGCCGAAACACAGCGCGCAAGGGCTCCCGTCATCCGATCTCTTCCAAACTTGCGCCACATCTGGAACACAAACTCGAGATCGTCAGGGCGGTAAAAGACATCGTCGTCGGTGAGAAGAATGGCCTTTGTGCGATATGTGGGATCCGGCCAGAGTTTCTCGTTGAGGCTGTCGCGGGCCGGTTTACGGTATCGCACAGAGACACCGGACTCGGAGACGAAGCTATCGGGCTCCTTTTCGTCAAAATTGTTCCATATAACGACTATTTCGAGTAGTGATGGGATCTTGGCGGATAGGAGAGTAGTCAATGTGCGATGGAGCTCCTTGGGGCGATGGAAAGTCGACATGGCGATTCTAAGCAAGATTCCGCTGTTAGTACATCTCTGCATATAGTAAAGGAGCAACATATTCAACATACGTAAACTTGTCATCCAGATGTCCACCATACTTGGTCTCAGCTGCAGCTCGCCATGATTCCAAGGGGTAAGTGACATTGGGGTCTTTGTGATCGCTGCAGAGAGGAAATGCGGAGGCCAGTGCTTCATCGCCGGAAGATGATGTCTTTGGTCTGCTTTTGGGCAAAGCCGGAGCCGGGCCCAGGTTGTTGACGAGAAACACAATGGTGGCGATGGAGAGTATCAGGCCGACCAAGAGGGTTGTAACTCGCCTGAAACGGCGGGCCAGCAGCCAGTTGAAGCACGACGCCATTGAGGCGAGCATTTCAGTTGTTGGGCTTGGCTGAATGGCGTCACTTAGATGGCGATGGAAGCAGTTCAGGTCACAGCTGCTGCATGTACAAAGCAGCTCGAAAGCGGCATCTTCAGGCGATTCGGACTGGCCTGCACCGACGGATTGCTTGTGATGCTGATAATGATAACAAAGATGCAGGGGAAGGAGAGTCACGTGACCCCGGGATATACATTTTTCCCGCTAATGCGTGCCGATGGCACCTAAAAACTTACACTTCACGAAACGGGTAAGACTGCAAGTTGGAATGACGTCGCTGCGGCAAATGCAGAAAATTGACGACTGGCCTCACGTGGCTGCGTCTTGATGCCAAATCTTGCCATCGCAAACACTGCCGAGGACTCCGATTTACTCAATCTCACATCTCTGGATGCGACCTTGCACGGAGCTGTCCGCACCGAGGCAGCGTTTAACTCTATTCTGCTTTCCCATAATTCGGGCCAGGCACGGGAGGGTTTCTAGAATAATCGGACCCGAGGAGGAACGCGGACCCGCCTCGCTCGGCTTCTCTGCCTGCCAGGCTCAGGAGATGGAGATGGACAGCGGCCGAGGCCGAGGCTTCTGTCTCTTTCTGCTGAATACAACGCCCTGTTTGTCAAGCATCTGATATCAGGCGTTGTGTCTTGAGGCGACTGGTGATGTCAAGCAGCTAGACACAAAAAATTGAACCCGTCACACCACGCCCACTTCTGCAAGCGGCGGAACATGCTGCGGACCAGCCGTCTCTCTCGGTCTCGCTATCGGTCTCTCTTCATTTTCCTCGAATTTTCGCCTGTGAATCAGCCGCCTCAGCTGATGCGGAGTTGGCAAATGCTGGACCCCGTGTGGCCAAGAGCCTAATCCTTCTCCGGGATGCTCCATTGCCCCAATCGGTCTCCGTCCACGACGGAGCTTGTGTTGTACCAGCACTCCGTAGTGCACAGACTCTGAATCTGCGTATGTAATCGGAGTATACAGTAGGGACATTCTCGTCTATCCCTCTTGTGCTCCTATCTGCCGGGGGCAGCAAGGGTCCGAACCCCGGCCTCGAGCTCTGCCAAGACTCAAAGGAATCGTGCCTATGCGCCGTCATGTTGCTCAGCAGCAGCCTGTCTTGGCACTATCCATAACCACGGAGGGAAAGCAACGGGATACTCGTACACTGCTCACGCTCATTCGTCTCCGCCGCTCGTCGCCAGGATGCGCCGATCCGCTGAGACCTCAGCCAGGCACCTGCGCCAATCACGATGCGCCTGGTCCGCGCGCTCCCTGCAGCTCTGCCGTGAAGCCGTTTTGGACTGCACTGCACTGTCGAGGTGCTCAGTCTGTCAGACTCAGACCAGGCTGAGCGTCATCAGCCAACTTGGACTTGGAGAGATGCCGGTTCCGAGGCTTCACATTGGGTCTAGACGCCGCCATGTAGACGGTACGCACGGCAAATGTGCCGTCGCTTCAGGTACCGCCCAGGTATGCGGTACTCCCCGCCGCAGCGGCACATCAGCAGGGTCCGAGGACAAGAGAACAAGGGATGGACAAGTGCTTTGGCGCCAGGCCGGGGGGCCCACCAGCTAAAAACTGCACTTCGATTCGAGCGAGGCTTGCGCTTCCACGGCAAAAGCAAACCTCCACGGCGAAAAATGCAGCGAAAAAAGAAAAAAAGGGGGGTGTGCCGGGCCCCATAATTAATTCGTGGTGACGGAGTCCGAAGCAATAGTACTAGTAGTGCTGGGTAGGAGTCTTTCTGCTGAGATGGCCTCGCTTGGCAGGAAACCAGCGCAAGGATTAAAAAGTAAAGGAGCTGGCTGGAGAAAAAGGGTTAAGGGGAACAGCCGATCACGCCGCTATTCTATTCTTATCTGCGCACTCTGAATCCCGTCCCTGCTATGCCCTACAAGTACATGTATCTACCGTATTCCACCCGACAGGCGCTCAACTGCCTATAACGTAGCGCTGCGAAGCTCCACCTCTGCTCTTCTCTCCTCCATCTCTTTCATCCTCGCGTCTATTCTTCACCTCCCACAGCGTCTCATTCCTTATTCGCATCCGCATTTGCCGTCCGCACGAGACAATCGAATCGAAGCGAGCCGAGTCGAAGCTCAGTCTCTCTCGCCCTCCGCCCACGATGCGGACCCGAAGTATCGTGGCCCTGGCCGCCATCGCCGTCTTCTGGCTGGTCGTCTTGTTCCGCCGGCACATCCACGAGCTCGGCGAGATTGTCGTCACATACAGCACCTTTTACCCGCTGCTCAACAGCCACCCCGACCTGCTGTACCGGCACCCAGAGAACTCGTCGTCGACGCTGCTCGCGTCGCTGGAGGACCCAACGTCGGCCTCGTCCACGCTCAACCCCGTCGTCGTGCCCAAGATCATCCACCAGATCGCGCTGGGCAACGCCAGCGTCGCCAAGTACCAGGCCGCCATCGCCAGCTGCACGGCGCTGCATCCCGACTGGAAGCACCAGCTGTGGACCGACGTCAACGCCACGGCCTTTATCGCCGAGTTCTACCCCGACATCCTGCCGCACTACACCGGCTACGCCCAGAACATCCAGCGCGCAAACATCCTGCGATATGCCCTGCTGCACCATTCGGGCGGCATCTACGTCGACCTCGACGTCACCTGCCGCGTCCCCCTCGACTCGACGCCCATTGTCCGCCTGCCGTACGTCTCGCCCGGCGCGCACCCCGCGGGAGTCAACAACGCCTTCATCGCCACGCAGCCCGGCCATCCGTTCCTGACGCAGCTGCTGGAGAATGTGCCCAGCCACGACCTGCACTGGGCGCTGCCGATGCGCATCCCCTACGTCGAGAACATGCTGAGCACCGGCTGCATGTTCTACTCCAACCAGTGGATGGCCTACGTCCGCGACTTCAACGCCGGCCGCCAGAGCGCCAAGGTGCACATCCTGTCGGACGAGCACGGCGACATGGCGCCGCACATGCTGCGAGGCAAGGTCACGACGCCCATCTTTGTGCACGGCGGCGCCAGCAGCTGGCACGGCTGGGACGCGGCGCTGTTCCTGACGATTGGCGAGCACTACACCTTTTACCTGGGCCTCTTGTTTGTCGCCCTGACCGTCATCTTTGGCGCCGCCTACATCTGCACAACGTCTAGGAGATCGTACCGCCGCAGGTGTCGCCTGTTTGGCTTTGGCGGCGTGGCCGCAGCCCGCAACAGCTGGTCACCCACGAGACAGCGAAAGCCCAGCATCAGCCAATCGATGGTATAGAGCGAAGCCGGCTTTGACGATTTCTCGATTCTTTTATTCTACACTTGACCGATATCATCACATCTTTACATTCAAAGAATACGCTCCACAATCGCGATTCACTCTTAATTCTACTTAACCACCAGTAGTACCGTACCTGCATACTTGTTTCGACCCAGCCGCTTGATTTTTATTCTAGAAAGAGAAGGATACTCGTTTGTCATTAAGGCTCTTTTTACATTTTGCTTCTTCTTGTTGTTCTCACACCGGCTCATCTTTCGGGCTATTTACGATAAAATGGCGAAGCGGAACACCGCGGGCGATGATTTCATTCGACTTTTCTATACGAAGTTGTCTTTTTTTATTACACTTTTTCCCCACAAACGGTTCCCTGGAGGGACCAACGATATACGGAACGGATGGTACAGACGGAACGGCATCTTGGCTTTGGCTATCAGCTCGGCGTCACGGGTCACGGTGAATCTATCTATAGGGATTATGAGGCATTCTATGCTACAGCAAGAGCGGGAGGGGAAAGGAAGGAAAATCCGCACAGTTTTGGTGTATTGATAGAGAATATTACCGACAATACCAAATGGAGGCCCGCCTTTGGGTTAATGATAATGCTTGTTATTTCACTGCTCGTCAATGTGTCTATCGTGCGTTAAAGCATACAGCACAGCATACAGTGCTATCTAGCTGTGGCATCTCATCTGCAGCCGCTGACCCCGCGTCAGACTGGCTGTGGCTATGCTAGGCCAAGCATGATGATCTGATATGATATGGCATGCCTGATTCCCTCAGCTCGAGTCATTTACGCTGCCAGCTGCATATCCCCAACATACCACCACCAAACAGCTAAAGCATTACTGCATCAACTAACAGACAACGTGCAGGGCGTCCACGAGTTGGCGTCTCCACAGCTGAGGCAGCCAGGGTGTTGGCTCTGCTGCATTACGTAGGACACTGAAACGGGCGCCTTTATCTATGCGTGGTCTGTTCAATGTTGTCTAGGTTTTTTTCCTCGATTCGACTATTGTGAGTCGATGCAGATGCTGAAAGGTAGTACAAGTAAAAGCACTCTCACGCAGCTGATGGGATTCTGCTCCACCGTGACATGCACGCATGCATTAGGGCATTGTTGCGTGGAATGGAATCATTTATCCTTTTTTTTTTTTTTCAGCTGACAGAAAAACAAAGAAGAAAATCGGCTAGTAACGTTAGGTTAGGAACATAAAACAAAGAAGACAAGTAAAAGTACCGTCTACCTGCTTCCAGCCAAGGCGTCATGGTTGCGATTCTCGCCAAGGCCGGTGCGCGAAAATATGCTTTCTTGGCTTTGTTTCGTGTGGGGGCTGTGCCTGAGACGAATTGCCATTTGGGTTGCTGAGTAAGTTGCTGAGGGATTCGTAATGTGGCGGAGAAACAAGGAGAAGATGGCGGGGAGCTTGGGTGATTTGCCGGGGGATACATGATGGCTTCGTAGGCGAAAGAGCAAAGTACTGCTGTATCCTTTGATATGAGCGAGTTTCATCGTCTTCTGTCGTATTGTGATGGTTTTATGATTTTTTATGATGGCTAATTGAACTTAAAGCCGTGTTGAAGCTGCGCAGTCAGCACCTAAACGGTCTAAAACGGGGCTTGTAAGGCTGCCACTATGCCTGCGTATATAGATAGGAATGGAATGGCTGATCAAGAAGCATCAAGCACGCCTCTTTCAATTAACGGTTCCTAGCAAGCTCTTATGCATGAATCATGGCTCTTCACGCGAACGGTATACTCAACTCAAGTACCCGAGTACTCATCCATGCCACTTGCAGAGTAAAGGTCTTGGTTGTACAAGATCAAGGTATCGTGTATTATCTATGCAAAGACTACGCTCAAGATGCAATGCTTACCACCAGCCTGCTATCAACAGACCTCTAACAATCAAACAAAACACTACCACGGCACACTCACCCCAAGATCCCTGGCCACCCGCATCGCAGAAACGACACATCCCTCCAACAGCACCATCCCATCCCAGCACCACGAGCCCACGATCCACACGTCGTCCCGGCCATTGGCCCATCCCGCACCATCGCCCGCCATCGCCCTGCGCACCATGTTTCTGCTCTCCGTGGTGCGCAGCGTCCTGGTGAACCTCGCCGTGTCCAGCGTGCCCTTGACTGCGGGCACATCGGCCGTGGGGCTCGTCCGCACCACCAGCCCGCCGTCGAGATAGTGCAGCGACTCGGTCTGGACGACGCTGTCGGCAAAGGATGTGCGAAAGGCCATGATCTGCGCCTCGCCGCGCCGGTACGAGCATTGGCCCGACGGAACGTGCGTCTTCTCGTCGACCAGCGAGATTCTGGCGCTTGGAGACGCCAGCACGGTGCTTGTGACGGGCACCGTGGGGATGACGCTGAGCAGCGGCTTGGACGGGCTGAAAATGGCTGCGGCCACGTTTGGCGAGACGGCAAGCACCACGCGATCAAACACCTCCTCGGCAGATCGTCTCTCGGCCTGGCTGTCATAGCGGATCGAAACACCGCCATCGACGCGCTCGACCCTGGTGACTCGCGTCTGCAGCCTCACGTCCCGGATGCCCCCCGCCAGCGTCGCCTGCACCCGGTTGATGCCGCCCCTGGCCACATACGTCTTGCGCAGAAAGGACCCCTTCATGAAGGCGGTGACGTCGCTGGCCGGGAAGTCGAGCATCTCGGCGTGCGAGCAGCTGCAGATGATGCTCAGGATGGGCAGCAGAAAGTACAGCACGTAGTACTGCGGCAGCCAGATGCGGTCCAGGTACTGGCGGAACGACTCGCAGCTATCATCGCGCTTTGCGGAAGCGCCTTTGACGTCCAGATAGCGCTCCGGCCGGATCGTGCGCGGCGGGCACAAGAAGCAGGCGGCAAAGAACCAGGCGTGGCAGACGGCCAGGTAAAAGGTCAGCAGCACGTTGTGCAGCGAGCCCCGGAGCCAGAAGTGCGGCGAGACCAGCAGCAGCTCGTGCAGCCGCTTGCCGTAGACAAAGTAGCTGCCGGGCATGGCCTCTGCGGCGGCGGCGCTGGGGATCTGCGACTGCGTCGAGGCAGAGGCTTTGGCAAAGACCCAGACCAGCTGGATGCGCTGGAAGGGCACGCCGAGGTGGTCGTACATGCGGCACAGGTTGGCGTAGTAGCCGCGGCAGAAGCTGCGCGGCGGGATGTCGATGCGCTCGAGCGAGGCTGTGGCGTCGTTTCTGAGCGTGACGGAGGCGGCGTCGAGGGACAATTTGGGGGCCTGCGGTGCGGTTAGTATCTGCATCTCGGCATCTGGGTGAGTGAGTGAGTGAGTGGGTGAGTGAGTCTCTACCTGTTCAAAGAGCGTCACCTCGTAGCGCTTCTGCGTGTCCTGATGCAGCAGATAGGCCGTTGTGAGCCCAGCCAATCCGGTGCCAATGATGGCAACACGGCGTTTCCTGCCATCTGGCTGGTGATGCATCCCGTCTCTTGAATGCAGAGGCATCTATTCATGCAGTGCCCTCCTTATTCAGCCAAGACCCTGAAATGCCTAATTCGCAGTCGCCTATCAAAGAGATGGGCACAGTAACCTCGAGAAATGGCAAAGCAAATCAAAAACCAAAAGCCTATCGATGCATCAACGCATCACAGCAAGCGCGTCCAACACGCACTCCATACATGCAACGTCTGGACATTTTAATGGCGCGACAGTCTACAGCGCAAGTCATCCAGTCGGACGAGGCTGCAACCCCCTAGCAGATTAGCGACAAGAGTCCCAACAAAGTTGCCAATCGTCCGCTGTGATTGGGCTGACTAGGGGGTTTCAGACCCCCCGACGGCCATTTTCTTGCTGCAAGCCGAGGGACCAGAAGCGAGTGCGAGTTTTTTTTTTTTTTTTTTTTTTTTTTTTTTTTTTTCTTGGTCCCTGCTGAGGAAATAGGACTAGCACGTGCTGATGATTCTCGAGTGAATCCACCGGTTTGCCACTTGAAGGTGTTGCTTGTTTCGGCTGTTTACAGCCTGCTGTCATATCCGATCTTGGCGGCGGGAGGCTGCGCCCCATCAGCATCTAAAAGCAGGGCGCCTTAAGACAACGTTCGGAGCCAAAAAGGACGATATACAGCACTCGGTACAATTTAGAGTGACGTTTTGACACCTTATCTCACGCATACCTTAGTCTGGCCAGTCTCACCAATGGCCAGAGACTTTATCCTTGGGTTTCTGGCAGGATGCGCAGCCATCGTCGTGGTGCTGGCCCTCGTGGCCGTTTCGCTCATCAAGGCGGGTGATGTATACGGCCTTGGGCACTGGAAGCTGAATGTGAAGGCGCCGTTTCCGTCAATGTGGATGAATCTGGGATACTGGCAAGTTTTCATAAAAATATATATATATATATATATATACATATTATATACTATCAATAAAGAAATCATCTAATCCAGCCGCACAGGACAAATGATGACGGCTCCCCCATCCAGCACCTCGACGAGGCTGCGCGCAACATGCTCCTCCACATCGTGAGAGCCGCTGGCCTTGCATCCAGCAGCCGAAACTCCGTCGCCGTCCTGGACGTGGGCTTTGGATGCGGCGACCAGACCGTTGCACTGGCAGAGCTCATCCAGACGCCATCACGGCCTCTCCGCTACGTCGGACTAACACTCAACGAGACGCAGCGGCAGGCGGCGCAGCAGAGACTCGAAGCCTCCCTGTTGGCAGCCGATGGGAACGATGCTGGCAACGCGTCCATCAAGCTCTTCCAAGCAGACGCCGCAAAGCCAGAGTCTTGGGACAAAGCAATCACCACCGCCGTCGACAATCTGGCAGACACGACCGCTGAGCGCTGGCTCCTCGGCCTCGACTGCCTCTACCACTTCTCGCCCTCGCGCAAGCCCATCTTGACGCACGCCGCCCAGAGCCTCGACGCAAGCGTCATGGCCTTTGACCTCGTCCTCGGCGACAACACAACCCTATGGCAAACACTGGCCGTCCGGCTCCTGGGCGTCGTCCTGCTCTGTCCGTGGCAGACATTTCTCACCGAGGCGCAGTACCGCGCGCAGCTGGTCCAATGCGGCTACGACGGGGGGGCGATTGAGATGCGGGATGTTTCGGACCATGTGTTTGCTGGCCTGGCGGGCTTTTTGCAGCGACAGGATGCTGCGCTGAAGCCGTATGGGATATCGCTGACGGGGTATGGCGCGGTTGGGAGGGTGTACGATTGGCTGGATAGGACGAGGGTCCTGAGGGGTGTGATTGTTGTTGGGCGGAGGAAGAGCAAGAGTCTGTAGTGGAAGAGGCAATTGTCTATTACATTACGAGGCTACTTTACCATTGGACAGACTATCTACCTACAGTCTGGCTGTAAAGAGAACCATCTATCGGTTTTACAGTGTAAAGGCGGTTCAGAATTCGATTCACTAGGCATGAAGTTACGAGATAGACGGCTGTGCAATACACGTATAAATGCCGTAAATGCACTCCAGGCATGACACCGATAACCGATCCAAAAACCCTCCGAACATTCAGCGCCATGCATCGGGCAGACCGCTTCGGATTCGGATGGCTTATCGGCATCCATCTCCCATTATTTCCTCTCTGGGCGAATGGATATCCGGCTTATACCTGTCAGCAAGGCATGCTGCGAAACTTGCCAGCTGAGTACCGGAAAAGCTTCCCGAGACCAAAATCAGTCTTTTTAGACCTCCTGTAGAACAATCAACTCGTCGTGTTTGCTGGTGTAAGAGGCCAAACACAGCCCGACAACTGTGGGGTCCTCGCAAGGTTCACGTCCCCGCATACAGACCTGGTTCATCTTGCATTCCAGCCGAGACTCTCTTGTCATCATTTCTAGACCCTGCTACTGACTGCATCTCATCAACAACCCAATTACGAGAAACAAGAGCAAAACGGACATTCACTCGAGGCAGTCTTTAGATCGTGTCTATTAGTATCCTTTCCATATACGTCTAGCTCTAGCTCTATGCATTCTTCCTATTCAACTCTCGACTTTCTGCAGGGATAGGCTCACGCGACCACGCGATCGTTCCACTGGCCATCAGAGAAGCGAATACAAGTCCACGAGAAAAAAAAAGTCTACTTTTATTTGTTCACAGCCTCAACAACTTTATCATTCCCCTACTCGGGCTTGGGCAACACCAGGGGCTTGGTTCCCAGGCCGTTGCGGTTGCGGAAGAAGAGAACGCCCTTGCCGGCGTCCTCGGCATCCTTGCTGGGCTCAACCCACTGGCACATGCGAGCGCTGCGGTACATGGCGCGGATGAAGCCCACGACGCCGTCCTTTGTGTCGGAGCGGTAGTGCTTGCCCATGACGGGGCGGATGGCGTCCGAGGCCTCGTCGGCGTTGTAAAAGGGGATGGTGGCCACGTAGTGGTGCAGCACGTGGGTCTCGACGATGCCGTGCAGCAGCTGGCGGCCGATGAAGCCCATCTCGCGGTCAATGGTGGCGGCAGCGCCTCGCACAAAGTTCCACTGCTCGCCGGTGTAGTGGGGGAGGGTCGGGTCGGTGTGCTGGAGGAAGGTGATGGCAACTATTGAGGTCAGTATGTCAAACTTGCACGTTGAGCACTAAAAGACTAACCGAGCCAGTGGTTGACCCAGAGGTACGGGATAAAGTACCAGACGGCCAGGTTGGACCAGCCAAAGGTGCTGCCGAGGTAGTAGAGCGCGGTGCCGGCCAGGGCGAGGCCAATGTCGCTGTAGACGATGAGCAGGGCGTCGCGGTGCTCGTACAGCGGGCTGAAGGGGTTGAAGTGGTTGACGCCGCCGCCGGCGCCGTTGTGCTTGCCCTTGCCGCGGCCCTCGCGCTGGCGCTCGTGGTAGTTGTGGCCGGTGACGTTGGTCAGCAGGTAGTTGGGCCATCCGACGAGCTGCTGCATGACCAGCATGAAGAGCGTGTAGGCGGGCGCGTCCTCGGCCAGCTCCGACAGCTCGTGGACCAGCTTGCCGAGGCGCGTGGCCTGCTCCTCGCGCGTGCGCGGCACAAAGACCATGTCGCGCTCCATGTTGCCGGTGGCGGCGTGGTGCTTGCGGTGCGAGATTTGCCACGAGAAGTAGGGCACCAGCAGCGCCGAGTGCAGCACCCAGCCGGTGATGTCGTTGAGCGTCCGCGAGTCGGAGAAGGCGCCGTGGCCGCACTCGTGGGCAATGACCCAGAGGCCGGTGCCAAAGAGGCCCTGCAGCACCGTGTACAGCGCCCAAAGACCGGCGCGGACGGGCGTCGAGGGGATCAGCTCCGGGGTGACAAAGTTGTGGAAGACGAAGAAGGTGGTGGCCAGGCAGGCCATGTCGCGCAGGATGTAGGCGTAGCCCTTGAGCGCGGACCGCTGGAAGCAGTGCTTGGGGATGGCGTCGCGGATGTCCTTGATGGTGAAGTCGGGCACCGTGAACTCGTTGCCGTACGTGTCGACCATGCGGCCAAAGTTGGGCTTGGCGGCGTTGACGTCGACCGACGACATGGACGAGAGCGACGTGGACGAGGCCGAGGGCCTGGGCGAGTCCATGGGCGAGACGGCGGCAGAGGACTCGGTCGAGTCGGTCATGTTGCGCCGCAGGGCCTTGGCAGGCAGAGGCATGGCGGTGGAGGCCATGGCTGGCTTGAGGAGGAGAGAATGAAGATGGATGCGGTGAGGTGAGGTGAGGTGAGGTGAGGTGAGGAAGAAAAGAAGAAGCACAAAGACGAGGCTTGAAAGGAAGAGCGAGAGATGAAGAAAAAGAACACCAAGTGACACGAGCACAGCTCACTATCCGATAAGATAGGCGGCGTGGTTTACGGGACCTCCAGCAGAGAAGGAGAAGAAGCAGAGAGTGCCGGGACCGGGGCCGCCTTCCTTTTGTCCTTTATGCGAAGACAAGGCAAGAAGGAGGAGAGATCCGATAGGGATAGGCCCGTTTCACCGTACAAACAGGAATGGAGGCGAGTTGCACAGAAGCCCAATCCACACGCTGCATGTCACTACGAAAAGGTACTCACACAACAGCCCGGTGTCTACACTCCAACAATGTACTCCAGAGGTACACTCGCACACGCCGAGCCTGCCCCTTCTTTCTTGTCAGTCAGGCTCGGGAGTGGCAGATGCAGCCGGAGGTGCAGATGCGAGTTGAATTTTTTGTTGGGGGGCGTTTCCTCCCGCCCACCGTGGGGCTGCGCCTTTTCGCTTTCGGGGACTGGAGGCAAAGAGGGAATCGGCCTGGATGGCTTCTTCATTGTGCTCGTTTGTGTCGCATCTCTCCTTTGTGTCCGCCTTGCTCAATTGAGCGCCAATGCTGTATTCTTTGGAGACAATTCCGCGTCTTCAGTTCGCATACCTCTGCGTCGTTGCAAAATCGAACGCCTGCGTTGCCAATTGGAGGCGAGGTTCACGCCAGATCTGGCCCCCCTCATTAACTGGACCCTGGATGGCCAGCCTGAACTGCCTACTCGGGTCAACTTACCCCTAGCGCCACTCTTTTTTTTTTTTCTCTCTACAGTAGGCTCTCCAACTTTTTTGGCCAGGGTTTTGAGCAAGTGGGTGGTGCAGTCGGGAATTAGCTGCGATGCTATTCGAACCACAGTGGCAGCTATAGAGCATTGAATATTGGGCATTGGGCATTGCAGGCTGCAGTGTGCTCATGCGCGCATCTTGGAGACAGAAAAAGCTACGCAGAGCCTCCCACGCCACCGTCACATGTAAAAGACAGACTGATGGCGGAATAGATAAGCCATGGCCGATAGAACGCTCCCATGGCGCACTAGGCTGACTCAAATTCCCTCGCACAAGACATTTGACGGCCGTGATGCATCATCGGCAGCAGGTGATGTGGGCAGCTGTGTAAGTGTAGACGACGTCTTCTTACGGCGCATCACTGCATTCCATCTCCCAGTGTAGCCTCAACTGCAGCTCGCCCGCACCGGCCTTGCAAGCACATCACGCCTTGATGTCTCTTCCACACACCAAAAGACACGTACTTGGTGCGGCGGGGAAGCGAGACACGGCCGTGCCGGGGTGGCTGGCTGAGCGAGCCTAAAACGCATGGGCGATGCGATCTGCATTGATCCAGGACAGACATGTGAAGCCGAGTTTTAGTACTTGGCAATTGATGCCCGTTGCAGCGTTGCATCTACGCCCGATGCATTGGTAGCATAGCATCCCGGTAGTCACTCGCCTTCCCCAGAAGTTGCCTCTGGCCAGATTAACATGCAAAACGCTTAAACAGCCATCAAAAGACATTTTTCCTTTCCAGCCTCGGGCCATGTGAATCTCACCCTCCACTCTTCTGTTGGAACCGCTAGCAGCAGCGTCCTGATGCCACGATTTCTCCTGATGGGCTCTGCGATTTCTCGGAATCTCGCACAGCCGTGTCATGTCACGCAACGAGGGTGCCCTATCAGGCCACAAGGACCAACAAAACGAGAGACGAATTCATGTAGACCATGTACTTGTCTTGTTTATTTCGTGGTTTGGTAGAGACAGGTGGCGAGATGGTGCTTACCGGCTGGATGTACATTGTCTCAGCTGCATGGACAGGTACTGCCAATCTGCGTGCATGTCGATGGCCTACCAGCGAGTACATGTACTTTTCTCCACTGTTGCTCGGTAGATGCTTGTGGAGTCTGCAATTGACTTTCATCTCCTCTACAGGCACGGCGATACAAGCATCAAGACAAATACTATAAATGCTGTCAAAAATAAAAAAAAACTAAAACAAAGAGACACTGCATCGCTGTAACTGCCATCAGCAGCAAGGAGTATCCGTACATCTGCAGTACAAACACCAACTCCTGTCTCTCCCCCACATCTGTTGGGATTTTTGTTGAGGCCAAGGGCTCTCTCGCTTCTCTCTTTTTTTTTTTTCTCCTCCCTTTGCCCCGTCGATCTGGGCGTGGGGCCGATGCGCCGCAAACCCGCAAATAAACCCACGTGTTTGGATGCCGCAGGCTTAGTAATGGGCGCCGCTGTGATTGGCTGTGTATCTCCACATGGAGATGGAAAGCTGATAAGAGAATATCGAGTTTGAGATTTGTCTTCTCCCCCGCAAAGACTGGCTGCCATCTTGGGTGCCTGTAGGTAGTATATCGATGCATCAGGTGCTCTTGGTCAGGCTCTCGTGCCACATCGTACGTTGCCGCCCAACAGTCCGACTTGACGTGCAGCTGTACATTTGCCGATGGGAATATCCACTCGGATCATGTCCACTTTGGTGTTTTTGACTGCTTTGACCGCTTTTGATATTAGAACAAGATGCCAGAATTGGCAGTATTTCTCAATGGGATCAAGTAGAAATGTGGAGAAGAAAGGAGCATTGATCTCAGTGAAGCAGACTAGCCTTTGCTTCGGATTCAAGCTACTCTCCAAGCTCTAATCAATCAAAGTCACAACCTAAAACCATCTTTTAATTCTTATAAATTCTATTTCATTGACACGGTTGAAACGGTAATGTTCCTTGGTAGCGTCGAATTTATTTCTCCCATTAGGCGTTTGCAGTAGAACGCTTACCTCCAAAGCAGACTAGTTTACTTACACAGGCTCCTCCAATCTACAAACATCGAGTCTATCAAAGCCACGCAACTGATATCATCTGTGAATTCACATAATTGCCATTATTCAATTGATCCCATCTACCTATAACGCTTCTCGCCAAAATCAAAACCATACACCACGCCAAGTACAACAATGGAAACGCACTCTCAAACAAGCACTATACAAACTCCATGGAAAATCACCACCATCACAATAACAAGCATATACAAACTCCATAGAAATGCCATCACCATCACAACAACAAGCACTATACAAACTCCAAGAAATGCCAAAACCATCACCCTTGAAGCTCAACATCCCCTTCATCATCACGCCAACTCCCAGTCTTCATCACCACCCCACCATCCTCCCCTCGCTCTCCACCACCTGCTGCAACCGCTGCGGCATCACATCCACCCACATGTCAATCTTGTCCTGCCCAACCCCTGCCCACGCCTCCCTCGCTGCCCGCCGCAGCGTCTCGTCCTGCCAGTCCGTCAGCACCGCCGACGTCCACTGCTTGCCCGCCGGCCACACCAGCGAGTCCAACGGGCTCAGGTCCGGGCTCTCGCCGCAGCTAAACGTGCACCGCAGCCCGTGCGTGTCCTTCCACTGCTGCGCCAGGTTGACCTTGCTGGCGCTGCCGTGCGCAAACACGTCGGCGTCCTCCTCCAGCACAAAGGCCCCCGGCCCGGCCGACGTCAGCCACGGCTTGACCACCTTGTCGAGCACCCGGTCGCAGTAGTCCGCCATGGACATGGTGCCGCTGTCCTTTGGGCTGGTGGACGAGTCGTAAAACACCAGCTCGCTCTTGAAGCCGTGCCCAACGGCCACCCACGCGTGCAGGCGCCGGATGTCCCGCGGCCAGTCCAGGCCGGGCTGCTGCGCACACGAGCTGCACAGCTTCTCGCCCGCCCGCGGCGTGAGACGCATCTTGCCGTCGAGCCCAAAGGCAAAGTGCAGCTCGGCGCTGAACCGCATGCGCCGCCAGTCCTCCGGCAGCGGATACGCCATCAGCGCCTTCCTGGCATAGTCGCAGCGCTTCTCCCGATGCCGCTTGTGCGTGTGAGTCCGTCCACACGCAAGACACCGTCGGTAGGCCAGCGTCCCCAGCGTCCGGTGCAGCGTCCTGCGGTTGCAGTTCATCTCCAGGCCCGCCGCCTTGGCCAGTCCGTTCCAGTTGAGGCTGACGTCTTCAAAGGTCTCATCCCACAGGATCTCCTCCATCTTCTGCTGGTCCGAGTCTGAGATTTTGCTGGGCCGGCCTCGCGTCTCGCCCCATTCGGGATCCTCCCGCTTGGGCTTGGGCGATGCGCTCAGGGCGGCATATCCCTGAGACCGGGAGAGCTCAAAGTGCCGGAAGATGGCAGACTTGTTCACTGGCAGCCCCTGGGATTCCAGATAGGAAATGGTGCCGCGCACCATGGCTTTTGCCGGAGTGTCGCCATGTTTATACCCGGCAGGCATGTTGGATGTTGACGAGGGCAGCCTCCAATCACAGATCCAGCACGAAAAGGGGAGGCCAATGGTGTCAATGCTGGACAAGGCTTCCAATCTGACTTTTCGCAGCGCCCGATGGAAACAAACAGAGGAGACAGAAAAGACGAGGCAGATGATGGCAGAGTCGGTGTGTTGGGCTATTTTTGTCCGGCAGCGTTGATGACGCCAGCTTATCGCGCAAAACGGGGTCCTGACGTAAATATTGCCCACACAGCCCTCACGTGATCCTATTTCGTCGCTTCATATGTCTTCCAAGATGCGTTTTCGAGCTGCATAAAATTGAGCATACGGATGGTATGTAAATCTTCATTTATACAGGCTGATTATTTATGATTTGCACACATTGCAGCAGTGCCCGCCATCTCACATTCTCGCATACTAAATTCTTCACTGCCCATCGTCAGTATTCGTCTACAAAAGATCAGTCCAAATCAAAAAGGAGAAAGAAGCAGATTATAGAGCCATCAATTTTGTCTGCTCGCCAAAAGCAAGCTGAATAGACGCTATACAAATAGATTTAGGTAGGATTAAGATTGGCTAGCTCCAGTCATGCCCATGTGATAAAATTCCTTGCTTGCTTTCAAAAATTCAAAGAAAATGTCACGCCAGTTTTCTTCAGATAAAAAAGAAAAAAGAAAAAAAAAATAACAAAACAAAGAAGAAGAAACGTGCTCAACGTTGCTCGACCAAATGTCTGAGACGTGTGTGTGTATGTGTAACCTGACCAACGCCCGACCTCACATAGCCAACCCTTATTGTCTCCATGTCTATATGTCTTGATATACATTACCACCGGGTTTCAGACCAAAATACCATGGGCATCCATGTGTCTGAGAGGGGAGGTGAGGCCCCAAGATATCATCTTGATATGCAAAGAAAATAAAAGAAATAAAGTGACGCAAAGCTTGCTGCTGCTGGCGTGTCTTGAAGGAAGAAAGAATATAGCATCGTCTACTGTTTCCCGGCATCGCGGATGCTCTGCATGAAGCGATCTTCGGCCCCAACTTCGCTCACTGCTCGTGTTGATGAGGCACCGGCGCTGGTCCGTGAGATGACAGCCTTGACCTCTTCAGCAGTCTTGCACACCAACAAATCCGGCTCTCGGTTGAGGAGTATGGCAACGACCGCTCGAACCAGCAGCGTATCGCCTTCGAAGACGTATACATCCCAGAGTCGTGCTGCTTCGTCAATGGCCAAATATCCGGTGAAGAGGCTGGTGAAGATGTTTGCGAGGTAGTGGTCCAGCTGGACGCCGGGGACCGCCCTGGTCAAGTGGTGCCACAAGGTATCCGACTTGGTCTTGAGTGATTCCAGTACTAGATTGTATGCTGATGCTTGCGCGCCGCGATCAAAGGTATAAAAGGACAATGGCAGGGGGCGGTTCAGTACGTTTGCGAGGGCAATAAAGGTTGTTTCAGGGTTTGGTAGATTCAGTAAAAGCAGGGCGGCTATGGTCTGTTTGATCATGTCAGAATTAGCCCACATGCGTCATCAGAGAGATGCATTTACTCACATTACACCCAGACACATAGCCAATGTCGTTCCTGTACATGGCATAGGCTCTCAGCACATCCACCAGGCCCTGGTGCAGAGGGCCCGTCACTTCAAAGATGCGCAGATCCCTCCACGTCTTCTCGCCAACGTCTTTGCGAATTTGCTCAAACCACTTGACTCGCCTCAGGTCCTCGGCATCTCCCCTGTCAGTCTTGACCCTCTTCTCCAGCTCGTCGGACCGGGCCAGCGCTGCCTTGAAAGATGCCTCTGTCAGGCCAAGCTCGTTTCCAATTGCCTTGGCCCACACAGCCCGTCGACTACGGGGCGCCACTCCCTTCCACCACAGCTCCCTCGTCTTCTTCTCGCGTATAGCCTGGTTCCACCGTGGAAGGATGTCGTCTTCCCACACATGCATGGCTCTGTCCGCGTTGGTGTCCCTCGCGTTTGCCTTGCTCTTTCGCGCTGCTTCACGCCGCTCCTCGGCCTTGACACTGGCGAGCATCAGTTTCTGATATTCGCGCAAATGGCGACGTTCTTCGGCGGGATCCTTGGGGGGCAGCCATGACGGCCTTGTGCGGCTTAGAACGGCCTCCTTTTCCTTGGAAATAGGCAGCGGATCAATCATGATGTTGGAGCGACGCAGTGGCGGGAGCTCAGCAAAAGAAGACTTGACGCGGCCCTTTTTGACACCATGGATGCCATCAATCTTGACCGACTGGTTTGGATCCCATGTGTTGGGCCTTGCCACGGCGCCATGTCGCTTGGCTTCGATTACATGCTGCTCGTCGGCGTGCTCCTCGAGTTTCTCGGTCAGAGCCTTTGTGTCGGCATTCAATTCCGAGAGCGCAATGTTCCAGGTCTGGGCCTTGCCTCTGAGAGGGCTGGGAGGCTGCCTTGGAGACCGCAGCGAGCCTTGTGCCTGGGCGACAGGCGGCGTGCCGGCGCCGACGCTGCGAACTCGGGGGCTCTTTTGCCGGCGGTTGGGAGAGGGCGAGGGTGATTTCAAGGACGACGGCCGGCTCGCGGGTCGTTCATGCTGTGGGCGTGGAGAAATGGGAACGTTGTCGAGGAAGAGGCCGTCGGGGATATCGTCGTCATCGTCGTCGTCGTCGCATTCTTGCTCCAGCTCCGAGATGGACTTGCGGTCCCGGCTCACCTGCCAGCTGCCCCGCCGCGGCCGGGCAGCAAGGTTCGGATCGCGAGGATCCAGCGCAAGGCCCGGGCTGGTGCTGCGATGGCGGCGAGACTGCGGCACCGACGAGGTGGAATAGCCCTTGGTCAGCGTCGAGACGGGCCGCGGGTCGGACAGCGTCGGGAAGTTTGGGCTGCGCGGGTTCGAGCCCTGAGCGGCGCGGTCGAGGCTGGTGAAGGATCGCTTGGGGTGCGGCGCTCGTTTGGCCGAGGCGAGATCGCGAGGCTGGCGGACGGGCTGTGGCGCCGCCTTTGGGGTGACACGGTCGTCGAGGCCAATGTCTTCGAAGTGGCCGACGTCGGCCATGACGCTGCCGTCGTCGCTGTTGAGCGAGTGGAAGGACGACGACTTGGAGCTCTTGGACGCCGTCATGCCGGGGGGCGAGTCCGAGTCCGGGCTCATGCGGCCGTGAACCGAGACGGCGGTGTCGAGGCCGTTGATGATGCCGATTCCGACGCCATGGTCTCGAAGCATCGTCGCATCCGCAGCAGTCGTCGAGTATACAGAGGAAAGGGATCGGTCGAGGGGGACGACGGACTCGTCTTTTGTTTACCGCGTCCAACGCAACGCGGCAGAGTTGAGCCTCTTTCGCTAGACAAGGTGTCTCGTGGTCTGAAACAGCCAGACGGTCTAATACGCCCGGAACGGTTTGAGGGGGTGTTTGTTTGTTAGGTAGTTAGTGGGAGACCACTGCGTAAGAAAGCGACAACTGAGAAGACAGAAAAATAAGTAAAGAGCGTGTAAGAATATTCAAGCAAAGCGACTGAACTGAAGGCGTGGGCTTCAAATGGTGTAGATGTTCTAACGAGTGTGTGTTGATACAAGAAACAAGCAAGTAAATGGGGAGAAGAGCAAGAAGAGAGGATTTGCGGAGGATTTGGAGAGACGGAAAAGCCCAGGAGGCGCCTAAATCGAAGCTCCAAACCAGGAGGGGACGCGGTACTTGCGCAAGTGCTGGCGCTGCCACCTGCGCGCCGGTACCGGGTACTGCGGGAGTGGCAGGCATCAGGTACCAGGTACCCAGCCGCATCCCCTCCGTGGTTTGATTCAGGCCTTGATTGCTGGGCGCTAGCGGGCATTAGTGCGCTGCTCCAGGGCGGTTGAGGGCTGCAGGTGGATTTGCGGCAGCGTGGCAGCGGCGTGCGTGCCTGGGGCCGTGTAGCGGGTACAAGCGCCTCTTGTACCTGCCGGCGCTGTGAACTCGCGCCACCGCCGTCACTCGCAGGAACCGGTACCTGTGCCTGGGCAAATGCAAATGCAGATGGGCTCCAGCAATCAAACGCACGGCTGCACCTCTGACGTTTGGCAAAGACGAGGGTGTGCATCCCACGCGGTTGATTCTTTCCCGGCAGCAGAGATTGTGCGCCAACTTTCTTATCGACGTTGCACGACACGCGCATTCACACCCAAAACCTGCTTATCTCCCATCTCAACTACGGCATACTCGCAAAAGTCCTCGACTGCTGCAAACAGGGAGGCACCGCAGCTTGCCCAAAGCGGTCCCTGGCAAGCCTAAGCTTTTCTGCACTGTATCTGATACAGGACCACCTCCAATTCAGCATCATCCCTGCCACCAATCTCAGTTGCTGCGCTGCACAGTGGGTGTGGACGGCACAGTGTCGCATCAGCAGCCCCTGATGGGTGGAGATGATCAATCTCGGCTGGTTCGGTGCTTGTTTTGCTGGGAGACGTGTGCTGTAGAAACTGCAGCAGTACAGTAGCAGTATTCACATGTAAGTGAAGAATAGCGGCAATTATCCACCTATGTACAGGATATACAGGTATTCAACGTCTTCGATTTAGGCGAGGCACATGCTGTATATGGCCACTTGCTGCATTCGGACACCAACTCAAAACAACAAAAGAGCAAAGTCAGCCCTACCAGCAACGGGAATAACTTGACCGCTACACCATCATTTTCTTCATGCACGGCCCCTTGCACATACATAGCCAGCGAGTCAAAAAACCTCAGAATTCGCCACAATTATAGCACACGCTCGCCTGTCTGCAGCTTCTCTCGGCTACCCAAAATAGCACATTGTCTGATTGTGATACGCACAAATGACTTACATCCAAGATGGCACCCGGGTCCCCATGCTCTACTGCTATATATAAAGATTCTCGAATCAATCCTACAAATCAACCATGGCTTCTTCAGCTGTTCCATCTGGCGGGTCAAACCACGTTCTAGATTCCTTCGGCATGTCCAGGCCAGAGTTCCCCTTGCCATTGGGAAATAAATCGGCCTTGCCCGCCCCACAGCCATTTGGCTGCCATGGAGGCGGCCCCTTCATTCTGCAGCGATGCCGATTTGGACAGCTCAAGGACTTGCAATTTGGGACTAGCAGACATGTTTTTTCTCTTGAGTGTTTACCATCTACATCTTATACCATGTGCGAAGAGAACAAGAGACACTGACTGTATAATAGCATCAACAGATCTCCGCCGTTAGCAGCGTCACTCCTAATAGCGGTACAATGTATATCCATATTTCTCAAATCATCCCTGTCCACATGCTCAGCCCTGGGTAAACACAGACACCTCACAGCCAATACCCACGATTGCCATCCTTACTTATTATTCATCTCTGCTCTCTCCTCAATCATATCATCGTACGTCACGGAACGAATCATCTCCTTCTGCTGCGTAAACAGCGGCCCAAGCAAAGTTTCATATCCAGCAAAGTTGATAATCGAGCTCCATGCTCGTCGCTTCCCAACCCGAGGCAGCCGACCACCAGACGTAGTTGATACCCTCTTGAATCGCTGTAGTGAATTGGCCTCGACATCTTGGCGTTCCTCTGTCTTGATAGCGGCTTGGTCAAGTTCTTCTGGCGCCGATCCCAGAACTAATACAGAACCATCTTCATTTGGCAAAACGGCTGGGTTGTCGATTGGCTGTGGATGATTGGCACAGTCGGCTAACACTGTCGGTTCTCCAAGTAAAAGCTGGCGTTGCTCATCAAGCATGTCAGAATCAATCTCCTGAACATCTCTCTCAAACCCCTGAATGCCCCCCCCCGCTGAGCATCAGCCTGTTCCAAGGGAAAATCGAGAGTCGCTACAGAGCATGACCTGGAACGACTCTCTCGCTGCCTGTCTTTGTCGTCTAGAGTTGATATCTGGTTGCTGGGATCTGGCATTTGTGACGGAAATGGTGGAGGCAACATGCTCGTCGGCTCCAGATCGGCGGTATGATGTCGGTTCGCCAAGGGATCTGTCGGATCGACACGCATCGTCACAGACCTTTCCGTCTTGGCATCACTCGTCTCATTGACAAATGAATGATCGGCCATGGAGCCAAAGCGCAATGCACCAATGCTCTGGTCCATGCTTTGGGAGCAACCGTTGCGAGCGGCATCACCACTCACTGCGGTCAAATTTGCCTCATAATGTTGAGTGTTGCTGTTCAATGTCGGCTTCTCATCTTGAACATCGTCATCAACGCCTTCGATTAGCTGGCGTGGGATATTCTTGCTCCTTCTGCGCCTTGGCAGCTTGTAAGGCTGGTACTGCCACCTCATTTTGCTCTTGATTCGCCCACCAAGCGACGAGCTGACTTTCACAATTTGACAGTCCGAGTCATCGTCAGATGAGGAAATGCATATGACGTCGTGTGTTGCTTCGGCCATGTCGACTGTGGTAGCTCAGGCTGTATCAAGTTGTCGCAGAGTCAGAGGCGAAGATGAAATGAAAAGCTGGGTGTGCAGTAATTAGATAAACGCCAAAGAGTGTGTGATGGTCGGGAAGTTTTGAAAAGAAAATGGAAAAGCAGGAGCGAAAACTAAATAGCATGCAACAACTAGAGACGAGTCAAATGTGAAGCAAGAGTGACCTTTCTGGGGTGCAAATAAATCACCAGTGCGCAGCAACCAAATTCACTGCACCGTCACTACAGCCTAAAAAAGGTTCCGAAAAAGTTTGTTGTTCATGGCATTGCATTTTGTTTGTCCATGTTCATGCGTCTATCATATTGCTACAATCCATATTATGTAGGCCTCTAACTCGTCGAGATCCGTGGCGCCCTGAACTTTTTTATTTATTTTCTTCCCGGCCCTACCCTATCATCCTACATGCGCTCCCGTCTCCGAGGGGCGGACCGAATAATATCGTCCACTCTCAGGAGAAGCTGTTTCATAGTATTAGCCTTGCATCATCTAAATGTGGAAAGTGGTGGTAGGAGTAGGAGTCAAATGTCTTACCTCTGCTGCCTCGCTGGCAGATGATACAACCGCCTTCTTCAGCTTGTAGCTCTCAATAACTCCAACCTCGCGCATGTCCGCAATGCCGCCGCCAGGAGTCATCAGGTCGAGGCCATATGTGGTCAGGCCGTCGTAGATGGCCTTTCGCAGGCGCGCAACCAGCTCACCAGAATCCAATCCGGCATTGTCAGCCAGTATAGTGGGCAGCTGTCGAAGGGCCGTCGCAAAGCTGGAGACAGCCACTTGCTTCTTGCCCTCCACTCGTGTGGCCGCACCCTCAACGGCCTTGGCCATGAGCATCTCGGCACATCCGCCGCCAAGCGTTGTCCTGGGCTCAATGACAGTCTGGGACAGGACAGCTAAGGCGTCGTGAAGACTTCGCTCGGCCTCGTCGAGCAGCTGCTGTGTGGCACCGCGCAGCACAATGGTGCAGGCCTCACCAGCCGCCACTCCCGAGAACTTGATCAATGTGTCCTCGCCGATGATGACCTCCTCGATCAAATCGCAGTGGCCGAGCTTGACCTGGTCAGGGTGGTCAAAGGTGGAGGTAATCTCACCGCCAGTGACCAGCGCCAGCCTCTCAATGCCGTCAAAGTCGGCGTGCTCGATGGACATGATGCCGGCATCGGTAAAGAGCTGCTCGGGCCAGTTGTAGATGAGTTGACGGTTGATGAAGCAGTTGATGCCGTGGGCCTTGATCTTGTCCACCTTGGCCTTCATCTTCTCCTTTTCAGCCTTCTCCAGCTCGGCCAACTTTCCAGTCGAGGCCACCTTGACACGTGCGCCAAAGATCTTGACCTTGTCTGTATCCATTGATGTGTTTGCGACCAAAATCTTTGCCTTTTCCAGTCTCTTGGGCTGGTTCACACCAATCTTCTTGTCCAAGATGAAGCCCTCATCCAGATAGGAGTCGCTCAGCTTTCCTCCGGCCTTCTTGATGATTTGGATGTGGCTGAGATCGGAGGATTTCTTCAGTCGAAGGATCGCATCGACGGCGAGCTGAGAGAACTGGTCCCGGTCCTGTGATAGGACCTTGGAGCTCAGGGTTGTTCGTGCAATGGCAATGAGGTCCTTTCGGAAGGCCTCGGGGCTCTTGCTGTGGTCGACGGCAGACTCTTCCAGTGCCTTGAGAGCAGCCTGGCTGGCTATCCGGTAACCTTCGATGATGGTCTGAGGGTGGATCTTCTTGTCAACCAGCTTCTCGGCCTCCCTGAGGAGCTCGGCAGCCAACACCGCAACGGACGTGGTGCCGTCACCGACTTCGTCATCCTGGACCTTTGAGATGTTGACCAGCACCTTGGCGGCGGCGTTGTCGAGGGCTATTGACTTGAGGATCGTGGCACCGTCGTTTGTGACCATGATATCGCCGGTGGAGCTGCATGGAAGGACGGGTCAGGGGCTGGCATTTGTAATAGGTAAGACAAGACGGGCACTCACGCAGATTGGAGAATCTTGTCCATTCCCTTCGGGCCAAGAGTGCTCTTCACCAAGTCGCCCACCGCGATGGCGCCAACAAAGGCAGCCAGACGCGCATTCTCACCCTTCTCCTCGGTGGTGCCCTCTGCAAAAATTTGGGTCGGAAAGAAAGACTGCATGGCGGGGAGGTTTGATAAGTCAGTTGGGCAACAGATACGATTGATGGCCACAGGCCATTCAAGACGCGGGAAACAGCAAGACGTACCATGATGTGAGGTTCTAGCCAAGACAACGGATACAAAGGACAAATAGGTAAAAGGAGGCTGTATGGATCGAGCTGGCCACTGCTAGCAACGCCTCGGTGCCTGTTTTTCTGACGACGCCGCCAAGCTCTCCTGAACCTCGACGCAGTTCCCATCGCAAACCCCCACCATCCCAAAAAAGCTGCCACGTGACTTGCCCCTCTGTCGGATAATTCGCGGCCCAGGAACATCGCTTCTCCGCCGCACACTTTGCAAAGTTGGAACAACAAATTTGTGCTAGTTTGGGCTATCGCCGCCGAAAAAAAACACACGTCTGGAGTGTCCACGCCGTCGCTCGTTACGCAAACACCCACGCCCCGGGTCGCGAACGCATCTCCAACAGACCTCATCGCCGCTCCGCCCTTGGAGATTCAGCGTCCATCTGCCCCTGAGCCGCCTCCCAATCCTCAGCTGTTGCCGCGCCGAAGCGGGGCAATCTCGGCACCCCTCCCCCCAAAAGCAATCATGGCGCCCTCTTTCGACCAGCTGCGCGAGGCTGACCTCGACGACGACGAGTTCAACGAAGATGAAATTGATGTGTCCGACCTGCGCGAGAAGTTCGAGGTCCAGCTGGACCAAGGCTACGACACCTTTGTGGTCATCGATGGCCTCCCCGAGGTCACGGAGGACCAGAAGCCCAAGCTGGTCAAGTTTCTGCTCAAGAAGCTCAACAGTGTTGGAAAGACTAGGGAGGAGCTGATTTACATGCCCATGGGCGAGGATGGAAAGTCTCAGCGGTAAGCAGGGCCATTTCTCTTTTCGCAATGTCCATTTCTTCCTAGCTGTCTACATCGTCACGCCAGGAGACAAGATATCTAACTCAATTCTCTTTCCCTGGTTTAGCTTTGCCTTTGTTGAGTACTCCTCACCGGCTGAAGCTCAGGCAGCCACTCGTCAGCTAGACGGCGTTCCTTTGGATAAGAAGCACACCCTCCGCGTCAACAAAATCACCGACATTGAGAGATATGGCCGAGAAGGTCGAGTTGACGAGAAATACGTGGCCCCTGAAATTGAAGAGTTCACCGAGAAGGAGCACTTGAGATGGTGGCTGAAGGACCCCTCCGGCCGCGGCAGAGACCAATTTGTCATGTACCGTGGTGAATCCGTCGGCGTCTTCTGGAACAACGAAAAGGAACAGCCCGAAAACATTGTCGACCGCCAGCACTGGACCGAGGCTTTTCTCCAGTGGTCACCTCTGGGCACATACTTGGCGTCGGTTCACCAGCAGGGTGTGCAGCTCTGGGGTGGCGCGTCTTGGTCACGACAGGCCAGATTCGCCCACCCCTTTGTCAACCTGGTTGCCTTTTCTCCGAATGAAAAGTACATTGTCACTTGGTCCAACCGACCCATCTCCATCCCCGAAACTGGCCACCCTGCTCTTTCAGTTGATGACGAGGGCAAGAACTATGTCATCTGGGATATCGAGACGGCTGCTCCTCTGCGATCATTCGCCAACCTAGATGCTCCCAAGGGAGAGGAGGGCAAGCCTCCGCCAAAGATGCAGTGGCCTGCATTCAAGTGGTCTTCGGATGACAAGTACGTCGCTCGCCTGACCCCTGGTGCTTCCATCTCCGTCTATGAACTGCCCCGAATGAACCTTCTCGACAAGACCAGCATCAAGATTGAAGGCGTGGTCGACTTTGACTGGGCTCCGGCAACACCTCAGCGTGAGGGCGTCAAGACATACGAGCAGCTGTTCACCTACTGGCAGCCTGGCACGGGTAGCAACCCTGCCAAGGTCGGATTGATGAGCATCCCCTCCAAGGAGATCGTCCGCAGTCTCAACCTTTTCAACGTCAGCGACGCCAAGCTGCACTGGCAGTCGGATGCGGCCTACCTCTGTGTCAAGGTCGACCGACACTCCAAGTCAAAGAAGTCACAAGCCACAACTCTGGAGATTTTCCGAGTTAAGGAAAAGGGAATCCCCGTTGAGGTGGTTGACACCATCAAGGACACCGTCATCAACTTTGCATGGGAGCCCAAGGGTGACCGATTTGCCCTCATCACCACCACCGAGCCCGTCGGCCCCACCGCCGTCCCTCCCAAGACATCCGTCTCCTTCTTCTGCCCTGAAAAGGCCAAGGGCCCATACGCCGGCAACTTCAAGCTGCTGCGCACCCTCGACAAGAAGAACAGCAATGCCATTTACTGGTCACCAAAGGGACGATTTGTCGTCATTGCCACAATCGCCAACCAGCAGAGCTCGGATCTCGACTTTTACGACGTCGACTTTGAGGGCGAGAAGCCAGAGTCCGCCAAGGACCTGACTGCTAACCTGCAGCTCATGAACACAGCCGACCACTACGGTGTCACGGATGTCGAGTGGGATCCCTCAGGCCGATTTGTCGCCACGTGGGCATCGGCATGGAAGCATGCGGTACGTATATCCATTTTACACACGATGCGCATTCAGGGGGACGACTTTGTCCAAAACTACGGGATGAGATGAGACTAACGTGAAACCAGATGGAAAATGGATACCACATCTACGACTTCAAGGGCGAGGCGCTCCGCGAAGAGCCCATTGAGAAATTCAAGCAGTTCCAGTGGCGCCCACGACCGCCCACCATGCTCTCAAAAGATGAGCAGAAGCAGATCCGCAAGAACCTGCGTGAGTACAGCAGAGTATTCGAGCAGGAAGACGCCGACCGTGGTGCGTCTGCCGATCTCGCCGTTGTCGAGGCCCGCCGCCGCGTCCTGGACGAGTGGCATGCTTGGCGTGCGGAGGTGGAGGCTGAGGTTGCTGAAGAGCGGGAGGTCCTGGGCCTGCCGCAAGATCCACATGCCGCCCTTCTAGAGGCAAAGACAAAGGAAGTGGAGGCGCTCGACGGCGCCAGCACCGAGGACGACCGGGTGATTGAAGAGATTGTCGAGGATGTGTTGGAGGAGAGCGAGGAGATTGTGGCATAGATGGATACGGGGTGTGTGTCTCTCTCTCTTTTGTCTAGCATGGGTAGGCATTCCGGGAGTGCTTTGCGTGTATGTATGGGTAGATTTCCACCGGATTTTGTTACGGAAAATGGCACAAAATAATGACACTTTTTTTTTTCTATTGCCCAAGACGAAATGTGTGTGTGTGTATGTCTGGTCTGGTCATAAGCAATAGACCATGCAATTTATTCTATTACCTACCAGCCAATACCAGTAGTAGCACAATTCTATCATCATTGTTGTTATGATCAAACTACCGACTTCATGCTGTAGGCACTCCCTATTGCAGTGCTTCGTAATACAGCCAGTGCCAAGCAGAAGTGCACACGTATGCCGTAACTCGTCCGCCAGCCCCGGCTGCGACACGGCGATGCAATTTTACAGGCTGCGCAAAAGTTGTTTTGGTGGGCTGCAGGGAATGCAAGACAGGCTCTGGCGGCGCGGCACACATGGCCGGTCACAGGAATATTACGGCAAATCGCACCAAAATATCTCGCGATCCTCGCCCGTGAGCGGCCTGCAATTGGCTGCGGCGCGCTCGAGGATCCAGCCCTGGCGAAGCGGCAAAGACACAGCGCCTGGGGTGTTGGGGTTTGCGCGGTGCTGCTACGCGGGGCTACCTGCTGACTCGTACCGACGCCGCAGCAGTACCTCGCGGGCCCGCCGCGCGCCGCTGCTGAGGGGGGTATCAGCGCTGGCGAGGAACCCGCCCAGCGACGAGCTCCGCGTACCCAGTCGTTTCGGGCCAACCCACAAACCCGCACCACACCATCCTGCGGATGAGCCACTGGCCTCTCCCTCTCCCTCTCGGGCCCGGCCTCCTCATCCTCGCTGTCGCCATTGCTTGCTCCTGAATCTCCGGGCTGAGCTGCAGAATTTGTATGCCAGCAGCGCAGCAATACGAAGGACCTCCCTCTAGGCCTGGACGCCCAAATAGCTGCCGACCTGAAGCGAAATCCACCCTAATCTACCCAAGTATACCCATCTCCAGCGGTTTCATATCACAGCAACCCGATCCGGAACCCGCAGTCTGCGTCACGCCTGCTGTCCGTCACAGACGAAGCCTCAGGCCGTTACGCAGCGCTTCTTCAGCGCTCTCGACTCGCATCTGGCCGTGCCACGGGTCGTTTGGCGGATTTTGTGCCTGGTTCGCTGAGCGGGGACCGGTTTGTGCCCAGCCCCCAGCTCTTGTTTTCTTTCATCGCCTCCCCCTGAGATCAAAGACGCGCGACATCTGCCCCGATCCTTGCCTGGGGATGGCTACTCTGGCACCGCAACAGCCTCTACCTCTCTCTTGGTAGAGCCCCAGCATCCATGTGATCCATCCTCCGACAGCCGACTCTTTCGTCTCCAAAAATGCTTCGACGACCTCCGGGCCAAGGACGATGGTCCTCGCAGCACCAGAAGCTCTTGCTGGCTTTTGCCATCATCCTCATCCCCTGGATCCAGCTTGCCGACGCTCAGCAGCAGCCCGTGCAGCCCCAAGTGCAAATTCACTCTCAGAGAGGCGACAGTCCTCTCGACTCAGTATCCGAAGACGCCACCAACAACCAATGGTACGCCGCACAAGTCGACGATGTGCAGGCTGAGGCAAACTTCGATGCCATCAACAAGAAACAAAAACAATCACGTCAACAGCAACAGCAACCGACGCCTCTGCCGCAGCAGCATCAGCGAGCTCGACGTGCCCCGTACGATTACGCCAACAAGGCCCCGAATCGTTCCCACCAACCCAAGCAGGAATCCAAGCAGGAATCCGACAAATCAAAATACGTAAAAGTCCCTAGCGATGCGAGCGCCCTCGCAACTTTAGCTCCGGCTCAGCCCGTTCGAGCACCACACACTTCACGACATCTCTGGCCCAGCAGTAGCGCTTCTGGGCTGGCATCGCCGCAAAATGCGCGGAGTCTGGAGGACTGGGAAGTTGAAGACTTTGTTCTTCTGGCGACCGTCGATGGAGACCTCTATGCCAGCGACCGGAAGACCGGTCGGCAGCGCTGGCACCTCGAGGTCGACCAGCCAGTGGTAGAGACAACACACTACCGAACAAACAACTCCGTCCTCGACGACGACTACAGCCCCGTCGATCATTACATTTGGGCCGTCGAGCCCAGCCGCGATGGAGGCCTCTATGTATGGATTCCAGATGCCGGCGCAGGCCTCATTCGAACGGGATTCACCATGAAGCGGCTCGTGGAAGAGCTTGCCCCATATGCGGGCGATGAGCCACCGGTCGTGTATACAGGCGACAAGAAAACGACCATGGTCACGCTGGATGTGGCCACCGGACGTGTGCTCAAGTGGTTTGGATCCGGCGGCTCCCTCGTCAATGAGGGCGAAAGCTGCCTCCGGCCCAATGCTTTTGGCGATGCAGACAACGAAGAGTGCAGCTCCATGGGTACCATTACTCTGGGGAGAACCGAGTATACTGTGGGAATCCAAAGACGTGACGGCCACCCAATTGCAACTCTCAAATACGCAGAATGGGGACCCAATACTTTTGACAGCGACCTCTATCAGCAATACCATGCCTCGCTAGACAGCCGCTACATCACCAGCCAACACGATGGCAAGGTTTATGCTTTTGACCACTCCCGGTCCGATAACCATTTGCCCCTGTTTAGCCACAAGTTCTCCTCCCCGGTGGCACGGGTTTTTGATGTGTGCCGCCCATGGGACGCTGCCGCGGGCAGCAACCCTGACCTTGTTGTTCTTCCTCAGCCACCAATGCCATCACAGGATGAAGGTGTTGCCAAGATGCGAAGCAACAGCATCTTCCTCAACCAAACCGAAAACGGCAGCTGGTATGCGCTCTCTGGCCGGGCCTATCCTCTCATTATCGATGCGCCGGTGGCTCAGATATCGCGACCTGACTGGTGGGATACGGCTCCCGCGTTTGATACCATTAATCGCTCCAAAATCTCAAAGGCGCTGGTGGGCACGCACCTCTTGGACTCACTCCGGAGTGGTGGCTACCAACATCAGCATCCGACACTGCCCCCTGGACTTCTGGACGACTTTGCCGATGACCTGGAGAATGGCTCGAATAACGCTCATGCGGTAGCCCCTGCTGTTCATGAAGAGCCCACCATCATCACAAAAGTCAAGGCTCTTCCGCAGAATGCCGCCAACAGTGTCATTGATTTTGTCAGCAACCCTGTTCTGATTATTCTCTTTGTGGGCTCGTTGATATACAACGAAAAGAAGCTCCGACGGGCATACCACCGGTTCAGGACCGAAGGCAGTCTCAAAGACATATATCCGTTCCTCACCCTAGATCATAGTGCTGGAGACGAATCGGGCGATGAAAAAGATGCATTTTCCTCCTCGTCTTCTGCTACTCCGCTCTCTCAACTTGAAGACCAAAAAGTGGAAGAGATTTCTAAAACAAGACTAGACGCAACCACTGGGGATGGAGATAAAGACAAAGATGGCGATGGAGATTCTTCCGAGTCATTAGAGCGCGCCCAGAAGACAGACGACAAGGCGATCGATACGGCTCTGGACGCACAGGCGCAAGACTCTGCCAATGGCGCCGCTCCTGAGAAGAAAAAGAAAGCCCATAGAGGTCGTCGGGGCGGTGTTAAGCACAAGAAGAACCGCCCTGAGGGGCAATCATCACGAGACGACGACGGAGGGCTCAGCACCGTGGACGAGGCCGTGGATGAGGCCGTCAGCAACGCCAAAAAGCTAGGCGACCGCCCCAGCCTTGAGCCTGACTTCCGGACCATCTACAACGACATGCAAGCCGTCACAGGCTCCATCATTAGCATCGGCAACATTGAAGTGGACACGGATGTAGAGCTTGGCATGGGCAGCAACGGCACAGTCGTCTTTGCCGGCCGGTTTGATGGCAGAGATGTTGCTGTCAAGAGAATGACTATCCAATTCTACGACATTGCTACGCGGGAGACTCGGCTGTTGCGCGAGAGTGACGACCATCCTAATGGTGAGTATCATTTTCGGGGGAAAAGGAAATCAGATGAAATACATACTAACAAGACACTCGCAGTTATCCGATATTACTCACAGGAGATGCGAGGAGATTTTCTGTACATTGCATTGGAACGCTGCGCTGCCTCACTTGCAGATGTGATTGAGAAACCCAACCACTTCCGTAACTTGGCCAATGCCGGACAGAAGGATCTGCCTGCCGTCCTGTACCAGATCACCAACGGCATCACTCACCTACACTCGCTGCGCATTGTCCATCGCGATCTCAAGCCTCAGAATATCTTGGTCAACTTGGACAAGGACGGCAGACCGAGGCTGTTGGTCTCTGACTTTGGCCTGTGTAAGAAACTAGATGGCACTCAATCCTCCTTTGGAGCAACGACGGGCCGAGCGGCTGGAACAACTGGATGGCGTGCACCCGAGCTTCTTCTCGACGACGACGGACAGAACCCCGCGGCTCAGGATGGAAGCACGCATAGTGGCTCCGGTACCATTCTGGTTGGCGATCCCACACTCCTCAATGGCCGCCGCGCGACGCGAGCCATTGACATTTTCTCCCTGGGCCTCGTCTTCTTCTATGTGCTGACAAACGGCTCACATCCGTTCGACTGCGGCGATAGATATATGCGCGAGGTCAACATTCGAAAGGGCAACTACAATCTCGACCCCTTGGATTCACTAGGCGATTTCTCATACGAAGCCAAGGATCTCATTGCGTCCATGCTGCAAGCAGACCCCAAGCTGCGGCCTACTTCTGTAGAAGTCATGGCCCATCCTTTCTTCTGGTCCCCGAAGAAGCGTCTGGCTTTCCTCTGCGACGTATCGGACTCGCTTGAAAAGGAAATCCGAGATCCACCTTCGGATGCGCTGATGGAGCTGGAGAGACATGCTCCGGACGTCATCAGGGGCGACTTTTTGAAGCTTCTGACGCGCGAGTTTGTCGACTCCCTGGGCAAGCAGCGCAAGTACAATGGATCGAAACTGCTCGACCTGCTGCGCGCCCTGCGGAACAAGCGCAACCACTACGAGGACATGTCGGACTCGCTGAAGCGCAGCGTGGGGTCCTTGCCGGATGGGTACCTCGTGTACTGGACGGTCAAGTTCCCGATGCTGCTGCTGACGTGCTGGAACGTGGTGTACAATCTGCATTGGGAGACGTCCGATCGGTTCAGGGAGTATTATGAGCCTGCGGGGCTGTAGCGATGTGAAGAGAAGATGTCTTGCATGGAGGATAGCCTGTAGATGTATATGGCAGCATAAAAGCGGTTTGATTTTATTTCTTTTTCTTTTCTGGATGTATTTTAGTCTACATGTTTCAATAGCAGCTTCAACTTTTCCATTTCACTGTAACAGCAGTAGCGGGTGGGTAACTGTTTCTCTATATGTGATTTTATTGTGTTTCCTCTTATTTCATGTAGATTATTCCGACAATTCGCTTTTACAAAAAGGTATATTTTGCAAATTAGCCCATTTTACACCTCAATCCAGCGCAACCCAGATCCAAACGCCTAGCCTAACCATCAAGTATCCATCACAATCCGTCACAGTCCCTTTTATCAATAGTAACAAGTTAGGCAAGGGATATATGGAAACAACATTATTCCGTAATGAAGAAACAAAAAGTGAGACAAAATAGAACGAGTTTGTCTTCTATTCCTCCCTTTCCCCCCCCCCCCCAAGTCTTTGTTCCTTTATCCCCACTGTACCAGAATCTGCTTTTTATTCTTCTTCCCCTTTTTGCCCTTTCCTCCCGTCTCAGCATCATCTGCTTCCTCCACCGCGGAAGACGCCGCCGCAGGGGCAGCAGCAGCAGCAGCAGCAGCGCCCCATTGGAAGTCAGACTCCCGCTGGCCAAAGTCGCGTCTCACGCCGCGGCCGCCGCCATAGCCGAAAATGGTGGTTTGAGGTTTCGGCGCTGCGGGGAGTGAAGGGAAAGCGTCTTCGGCACGGACGTTTGGCGGTGCTGGGCCGCGGCCTCGAGATTGCGAGGAGGAAGAGGAGGCGGAGGCGGTCCATGAGGGTGCGGAGGCGGTTGTCGATACGCGGGATGATGAGGAGGATGCAGACGGCGTGGGCAGAGAAGGAAATGCCGATGCTGCGGGAGCCCTGGCTGAGGATGATGATGATGACGACGACGATGCTGCCACCCAGCCGGGAGGGCCTCGTGACGCGGTGGGCGTTGGGCCGCCGAGTCGAGTGCTGTTCTTAAGTTTCAAGACTCTGTTCGCGTTTCGCTGCGAAGGCGCAACGACGGTGAAGCCCGTGTTGGCAGCCGCGGCGCTCGCCCATCCGCTGGAGCTGGAGGTGGCCCCTTGCATGCCGCCGAGGCCCGGCAAGCTGGGGTAGTCCTCGTTGATGGCCCGCCAGTCCTGCCAGGCCTTTCTGAGGCCATCGGCTTTGCCCTTGTCTTCAAAGAGATCTGCCAGTTCCCGCACGAGCGTTGCGAGGGCATTCGACGAGGCATTCGAGAAGAGGGCAAAGAAGGCTTCGATGAGCTGAGGAGCGGTGAAGCCGTCCTGGCGGTATGTCGAGATGTGGCTTCGGAACGCAGCCATCTTGTGCGAGTCGTTGCCCAGGAGGTTGGCCGCGCGCTCGATGACGCTGCCGTGGCGGACGAGGCGAGCTCGCTCTTCGGGCGACAGATTGGCCGTGTCGGTGAGGCTGAGGGCCTCGATGGCGTTGGTAGCGGCTGCTGGGCCGGCGCCTGGGCCAACGCTTCGGGGCCTTGAAGGGGGCGTTGCCGCGGCAGTTCGGGCTGCTGAAGATGCTTGCGCTGGCGAAGGTGTGAGCGTAGGAGTCACCGGAGCGGTGGCCGGCGTTGGAGTCGACAGCTGGCCGCGGAATGTGCGGTTCGAGCCCGAGGGCGCCGAGGCAATGGCCATTTGTCGCTGAAAGGCCAGTTCGTCTCTCCGCAGGGGCACGGTCGAGCTGACGGTTGGCAGGATGCTGTCCTCGTTGGGGTCTCTTCCCCTGTTGGCCCCTCGTCGTCCCTGTGCCTGGGCCTGGGCGCGTCCCTCTCGCTGGCCACCGCGTCGTTCCGGCTGATAGGACTGGCGAATATCAAACGCAGAGATGTCGACCAGTCGGGCATCCCTGCCCACGTGCTTGCCGGCATGCTCGGCGAGGTTGTGCGCCTGCATGTCCAGCTCCGACTCGAAGACGACAAACTTCTTCTCCATGCATGCGCGGTCCGAGCACAGGAAGTGGTCCTTTTGGAAGTGGCGCTCGAGCTCCTCGTAGTTGAGGAAGTAGTGCGGCTGCCGCGAGTCGCGCCGGTCGCAGATGAAGCAGCGCTCGTGCTTCATGCGGCAGTGCTCAAACAGCTTGTCGTCGTCGTAGAAGCGCTGGCCGCAGAAGCCGCACAGCGGGTGGCCCTTGAAGCCCGTCTGGTCGGCGGCGCCGGGCCGGTCGTCGCCGTGGCGCATGTGCTTCTCCAGCTCCTTGTCGCCAAACAGCTCGTGCTCGTGCGTGAAGACCTTTTTGTTGCGCGTGCAGAGGTCGCACATGCGCTTGTGATGGGCCGCCTTGACGTGGCGATGCAGGTCGGCCCAGCCGAGGCCGGCAAAGTCGCAGGACTCGTCGGGGCAGTTGTAGCGCAGCAGCAGCACCGAGTCGCCGACAATGTCCTCGTTGGCGTACTTGATGCCGATGTTGGAGTCGGTCGACGTGAAGTCCCTGTCGGCGTAGTCCTCGAAGCGCTTCTCGGCGTCGTCGGTGAAGATGACATAGGACGCGGGTGTCTGGACAGCAGCTGTTAGTTAGCATGGATCACAGGCACATCAGCGACAAGAGCCTCGCACATACTCGACAGTGGGCGCAGTCCTTGGTCTTGTACAGGGCACGCATGCGCAGGCCGCAGATGTGGCACGTCTTGTGGTTGCAGGGCGCAATCGAGTGGTGGGCCACGGGGTTGGCGCAGATGAAGCAGACGTCGGCATCGTCGTCGTCGTCGACGTCGGGCCTGGTGGCGGCCACAGCCTTGTTCTCTTTGCCCGCCTCTGATCCCGTCAATGTTGCCGCATCTTGCGTTCCTTTCTGGCCCCGTCCCTGTCCTCGATTGTTGCCGCCTCGGCCTCGCTTGGCTCCTCCACCACCGCCTCCTCTTCCGCCGCCACGGCCTCGTGCTCTAGAGCTGGTCTGAGCTGCTGCCTCTGGGGCCGGCATGGTTGACTCGGAAATGAATAGAACGCTGCAGATGGAGATCCAATGCGCTGAGGCTCTCCGGAGAGGCAGCCTCGGTGGGTTCGGGTTGGGTGTAGCTGAAGAAACGTTGCAGCTGGGCCCGCGAGCAGAGCTATCGCTGAGCGTGTAGCTGATGCTCCGCGGATGCACAATCTACGCAGAGGCAGGGATGTATGAATGCAATATGCAGGAGACGAGTAAAGCGTAATAAAATAAAACGATGTTGCAGAATGAAAGAGGCTCAAAGAAGGATGGCGAGGAGGGAAGTCGTCGTTGCTGCGGATTTTTTGGCCTCTGTCGTTGCAGGACCCCTCCAGCAGGGCCGCGGCGGGTTTTGTACCGCCAAAACGAGGCCCGCCGTTTGCCTTGTCGGCTCTAAAGCCCTGGGAGCGCAGAAAAGGCGAGAAAAAAGGCCTGGGGCGGCCAATCAGCGGCGCGGAATTCAACCTTGCAAGGCTGTAGGCCCAAGTATTTTTCCGCGCAGGCCGCCCTGATGACTCAGCGGTCGGTGCTCTTATTCCAAATGCCGGGTAGGTGGGAGTCATTCGGCAAAGGACAGAACAGATAGGGGGTGGTTTCACAGCCCGGTTGTTGCATTGGGACTGGAAGTCGATGTGACTGATGAGATGGATGTATTACTGCGATTGAGGCGGTGACGTTTGCCGTGCGCGGGTATTCCGGCCGTGGAATAGGATTATATTATCAAAGCATCCATGGCAAAGAATGTGCTAACAGGAACAGGGTAGAGCATTAGTCTACATGAGATAACTGAATATGTTCCGTGTGATTTCTCATCATCAATGAGAACAAAATACTGCCAAAGACGTAGTTACTTGGCTTTCCGCAACACAGCTACCCCTTGCTCACTTATTCATTCTGTAGCATCAGTCCACTGCCTTGCTTGTGTGTATTTCCATACCATTGCAATAAAAATAAAAAAGCACATGTCATCTTGGGCATCATATACAAGACCATTGTAAGCTGTTACTCCTATTTCCTCTTGATTCAGGATTCTCCCAAGAAATCCGCCAAAAGCAAAACGGATAAAAAAAGATGTCACGGCTAAAAACACCAGATGAATCCGTCAAAGTCCCCTCTGACTTGGCCCATTCCCTCCACCACCCAAATTTCCATTTACACCAAAGAAAATTCCAAAAGCCCCTCTTTGCTGAATACTCGTCTCCTTTCATCCCTCCTTCTTTCCCTCCTATACGGATGACTGTAAAATTGAAATAACAATGATTGATGAACCCAGCCTGTGTGTTATATAAACCCCAAATTACGCCGCCGGGCGCCAAGAAAAACCCTCACTGCAAATCGATGGACTCGTTTGCCTTCATCTTTGGCCGCTACCGGTATAAGTGATGCTGGTATTGCTGTTTTTGTAAAAACGCGTCTTGTCGTTTCCCCCGCCTCTCGAAGCTTCCCCCCCCTTTTTACTCCTCAACGGGGTAGAGATGGCTTCCGATATCCTTGTTCATTCGGAACATGTCGACCTTGGCCTGCTTGAACACAGCCTGCATCTTCTCGTCGCAGCGGATCTGGCGCTTGTCTGCGGGATCTTGGAGATCGTTGGCCTTGATGTGCTCCCACAGCTTCTTGACGACTTGAGGACGGGAAAGCTGTTGCCATGGCCGTGTTAGCAAAGTGCTCCAAAAAAAAAAAAATAAAGAAAAAAAAAAAGAAAGCAGAACCGCATGCCAAGCTAGCTCCCTCCTTACCTGAGTTTCACCGCACAGCGCTGACAAGGTCTCGCTCAGGTTGAAGGGCTTCTGGAAACCACCGCCGGCTTTACGCTTCTTGACAGAGTCTCCGCTGGCATCCACCTCGCTGTCGTCATCGCCTCCGACCTTCTTGGCGCTCTTCTTGCGGGGAGCCTTCTTCTTCTTTGCCATCCGCGCCTTGTCCCCGCCGCCACGTGTAGTGCGGCTCCTTGCGAGTCTGTTTTCCTGCGCTTGGAGCTGGGCAGCCAGGCGGGCGTCGGCATCTTCTATAGACGAGGACCGCTTGGCCTTTTTCTTAGCCGGCTCGGGAGAGGCGGAGGCGTCGTCGTAGTCGGAGGCGCCGTTGGCGGCCGGCCGCTTGTTGCTCGATGCGTCGGGCAGGGGCGAGGGAGGAGCATCTCCGGCGTCAGCGCCCGAGACGGCATCGAAGCGTTCTTCTATAAGCTTCTTAATGGCATCCTACAGCACGCCCGGCGGGTTAGTCTTTGGGGGGCCAAGGCATGGATTTTCTTCTCCTGGCGCGTTATGCTTGCCTTTTGCTCGCTCAAGTCCTTGCCGCCCAGCGCAGCTTCCAGGGCCTGGCGGACCTTTTTGCGCGAGATGGTCTCGAGGTCGGCGGTGGAGAGGATCTCATCAATGAGGGCGGTGTAGCGCTTCTTGTCGTCGGAAGACACTGTGATGGGAGCAAGAGCAGGATTTTGTCAGCCACACGTCGGGAGAGAAGTGCCATTGCCATTGCCATTGCCATTGCCATTGCCGTCGTCGTCTCGCCATCTTAGTCATCGTCGTCACCGGCTAGGAAAGGCGCCGATGCCAGGTTGCATCGAATCGCATCGAATCGAATCGCCGGGCATTGGCTCGCCGGGGTGGATGGTTCAAGGGAGGATAGAGACAAGGACATGAACGGGGAAGAGACGAAAGACAGCCAAAGGCAAGGCGAGGCAAGGCAAGGCAAGGCAGGACACGCAAAAGAGGACGGAAAAGGAAAAACGCACATGGGACACTCATGTTGGCCGCGTGATGAGCGTCGTCCGCAGATTCGGGCTTTGTCGCGCGAAACGAGGTGGATCGGCGCGCGCTACACGCCAGCGAGACTCAGGCAGCTTCAGAGCAGGCGTTTGGAACCGGCGTGGAGGAAAATGGACGGGAGCGCGCAGCAGCTCTGCGGCCTCAGAGCATAGCCTGCGATGAGGCGCGAGAGGATCCGGTGGGCGTCGGAGAGTGTCTCTGCTCTGTCTCTGTCTCTGTCTACTAGTAGTCTCTTGTCCAAGGTCCAGGTAGAATCCGGCGGCTCGTCGCTGATCGGGTGATTCGTCGCAGACAGCACGGCAGGACGCAGATCAGGCAGCAGCAGCAGGTTCGGCAGCTGGACGGGGCACGGCGTCGGGGCGAGCTCGCGAGGCTGATGCCGGATCGATGGGGAGGAAAAAGAGATTTTGGCTGGACGGATGCTGAAGCTTCGCAGCTGGCGGTTTTTCGGGTCGGTACGTTGCGGTGACGTTCCCCGTGCGACGACGGATAAAGGTGGATCACGAGGCTCGCTGGCTGGCGGCTTTAGCGGCACCTCAGCCCTCTGGAAGGGACGGGGAGGGCGCTGTGATTGGGCGGCGGGCCTGGGTTACAGGGGCGTCTTCTGGGTGCTAGCGAGGGCGATACGGCCGGCACTTGGGCGGGAGCTGAGATTGGCTTGATTGCCGTGACGCGGGATAGAGAAGGTGAAGGAGAGGGAGAGGCAGAAGAGTTGATGTCTAAAGTAGAGAGAAACAGAGAAGCAAAGAGAGAGAGAGAGAGAGAGAGAGAGAGAGAGAGAGAGAGAGAGAGAGAGAGAAGAAAAGAGAGTCAGCGCCAGAGGTGCAGGATTTATAAGGTGCCGGGCCCGGGTCAGCTGCAGCGCTGCTTGGGCGCATGGCCAGCGGCGCGTGGTGGTTGACTGCCCTGGAGCCCGGGGGCTGCTTCACGTCCACAGCGGGTTCCACGGGCTGCAGCAGCGCTGAATCGCCGGCCAGCGTCTGCGGCACAGCAACGGCGTCGCACGAGCTGAGGCGGTGGATGCATCGGTGAATGCAGGTGCATGTGGCTGGCTACAGGGCATTAGGAGTCTGGGCTACTATTATTTGGTGTCTGGAATTAGGTACTATATGGTGTGTGTTTACATGTACATGGGCCATGTGTGACGTGTGACACCAGGCAATATAAAACGCATGTCACGGCAGCATGGGCAATGCACTTGGTACTGCACGTCTGTGTGTTAAGGCATTTATTTCCAGCCTCTTCTCTTCCATTAGACTTCTGAATACCAGGCTCATGGCCCAAGATCAACTATATACGGCTTTACGCGGCGGTAGTGGTGACCGGGCGCCGGTGAGGAATGGTGTACGGGGCGATGATTTTACTATAAGTTGGCTCGGGCCCTTTGATGACCCAGAGTGGCTGAGTAGCAGTAAGAACACATTTTGTCTAGTAAGCGTATTAGTATACCTGAAGATTGAGAAGAGGAAATAGGAAAGAAATCAACTTACTACGAACCAATTGATATCCTCGCAGATTGTTACTACAACGCCAACTGTTTCATACTCGGCCTTTGTTACGGTGGTCCAGGAAGTCGTTGTAGGATCGGCCGTTGTGATGGTTTGTACAACGATAACGGTTGAAGCATCCGTTGGAACAAGAGTCGGGAAAATGGTGGTTGTCGGCGTAATGGAGGTTGTCGGAGCAGGAGCAACAGTTGACGGAGCAGCAGCCGTGGTAGTGACGGGCGTTAAAACATACCTCGTCGAAGCGGAATTGGTCAATGGGAGACGAGTGGAGGTGGTGAATGATGAAGGAGTGGATGATGATGAAGTGGATGAAGAAGTAGATGATGAAGAAGTAGATGATGAAGAAGTAGATGATGAAGAAGTAGATGATGAAGAAGTAGACGATGAAGAAGTAGACGATGAAGAAGTAGACGATGAAGAAGTAGACGACGAAGAAGCAGACGACGAAGAAACCTTCAATGAAGTAAGAGACGACGAAGAAGTAGACGACAGAGTAGTAACTTTCGATGAAATAAGAGACGATGAAGAAACTTTCAAAGTAAGAGGCGGCAAAGTGTGAGACGAGGTAAGAGACGACGAATTAGTCGTCGCCGGCGCGTGGTTCCCCGGGATACCAGTCGGAAAGCCGCCAATCGTGGAAATATAAGTCGTGCCCGAAAGCTGGGCAATGATGATGTACTGAGTCGTCGTCGTCACCGTTGCCGTCACCGCAGGAAGCTCCGGAACGCCATAAGTCGGAGGAGACTTGGGCGGGATATTGCTCGGCGTGTTCGGTGAGGCAAACGGCAGCGGAGGGGCAGGCGAGGGCACGCCAAAGGAGATTGGCGGCAAGACAGGCCGCGGCACGGCGAGAGCCAAGGGCAGAGATGCGAGCAGGAGAGACGACTTCATCTTGAAAGAGCGTAGGTGAGTTGGATTTAGAGATTCTCGGCTCGTGTGGAAGAAAGGAGGGGAGCCGGTTCTTTCTTATAAAAGAGAGTGAATAAGGGCGAGTGAGGAAATTACATTGTCGTCGACGAGTTTTCATATTCATCGTGGCATAATGTCGTCGGCATAGACACCCAGAGGCCCGTGTTTCCATGGCCGTGTCTTTAGCTTCTGCTGCGTTGCTTGGAGATATTGACATTTTCGTATCGCTCCGCTAGCCGCGAGCAAACCAGGTCGTGTATCCACCCGTGTTTCACAAAGCGATGGCCAACAATGGCAACAATGAGGAATTTGTTGTGGTTGTGTGAAAGTATGAAAGCAAGTCTGGCATCTTTGCTCGATTCGTAACTATCAAGTAACTCCTGCTGCTGCCGTTTGATTACTTACTGCTAATCTACAGTATCACAACGTTTGAGCAAAACCAGACAACACAAGACAACATAGACAAGACATGCATACTGTAGCATCTTCAACTTCACAACCCAAAGCATCGTCCCCATCACGCCCTCAAGTACCTGCACACCGGCCCTCCCCACTGCGGAGCGCCCTTGTAGTTCCACATGCCCGGTGCGTTGCCCGTCTTGAGGCCCTCAATGGCATCTGCCACCTGCGGGCCCAGCCCTTCGTCCCTGAGTTGGCGCAGCGAATACAGATATGTCTTGAAGGAGAAGAGAACGGCCCGAGTCTTGGGCAGGCGGCTCAGGGTCTGCAGCTCGATGCGGGCATAGGCCTGGCGATTCAAGTCAGTACGTTGTGAACTTGTAAGTTGGCTATTATTAGATGCATGTATGCATGGCCGCATACATGCCTGTGCGTGATAACAGGGCAACCCCACCAACGGCATTGAACATTCGTCTGATGAAATGTGAAAAAGGGCCCTCACCTGGCTCATGTCTGTCTCGGCCTCAACTGCCGATGGAGCATCGTCGGCTGGATCGTCGTGTCTTTCGTAGTGGAACAAGTTGCCATCTGTCTGTATGCCCCACTGCACGGTTGATTAGTCCAAGAGCAATATTGCATTTCTGTACAAACATTTGACAGAGAGAGAGAGAGAGAGAGGGAGAGAGAGAGAGAGAGAGAGAGAGAGAGAGAAAGAGAAAATTAATAATAAAAGAGAACTCACATTCGTTCGCTTCACGTTCTTGCCCACCTCAATCTTGCCAAAGAACCTCTCCATGCTCGGCCCAATCTTGTCATACGAAGGCACCGGCGCGTGAATCTCCTTGAGCAACTTGCCCACCTTTGACGACGGATCAAACCCCGACGGGAAGCAGCACTGGAAAGCCACTGCGCGGTGGCCCTCCGGCTCGCCAACCAGCAGAAACATGTCTTCTTCGACAGTCTCGGCAAGAATCCGCAGGGCTGCGGCTGCATCGTCCGGCACGGCCGTGGGGAATGACTGGCCCGTCACGAGATTGTCGAAGCAACGGCCTTGGTCTCGAAGCTGGAACATGGTTGGGAAGCGAGTGGGGAGATAGTCTTGGAGGAGGACCTGGTACAGCTCGCGGACGGCTTCGATGCCGGTAGGGAGGCAGCCGTGGACCAAGGACCCGTGCTGGGAGACGATTTGGCGGCGGAGGGAGACTCTGTCGAGGTAGTCTGTATCGATGGTGATGAGCTCTGAAGGCGTGTCTGCTTTGAGTGCTGGTTTCGTTAGTTGTGGCATTGCAGTTGAGTTATAATCATGTTTGATAGGTAATGGGGGATCTAAGCAACGTAAGTGAGGCTATCAGAGGAACTTACCCATGGTGATGTGGTAAATGGGCTTGAATGGTCGGTACTTGGCAGGCTCGACGGCCTTCCAGTCCAAGTCATGCAGCGGATCGATCTTGAGCGAGTTCTTGGACGGCTTTTCAGGCCATTGAGTGCTTGCCACAGGGCCACTACGGCGGCTTGATGACATCTAACCATTGACGCAGTGTTAGTCAAAGCAACTCATTGATTCTTTCGCCCGTAATAACTTACGAGTGTATACATCACGCTCAAGCAGAGCACAACAGCCCCCAGAGCCATCAGCGGGTGAGCCGTGGGCATCTCCAGCAGTCTGCCACCACACAACTCCCACAGCCTGTCCATCTTCAAAGCGCCTGCAGCCAGGAGCATCAAACCGACAGAGCGCTCAGAAATCGGCAAGCAAAAAGGATCAAGTGAGAAGAGACGAAAAAGCCGCTCACAGAATGCTTCTCGAACGTAGTTGCACTGCTGTTTCTATACGTTCTCAAGCATGCTTCCTCCGACATGCATCTACAGCCACCAAAGCCCATGTATGGTGTTGAAGCGCAGCAAACCGTACCCTTGCCGGCAATTCTTCACGTCTCTTCTCTCAGCTTCTGCCAAAAACAGGCAATACCGCGACAGATTAACCGCCACCACAATCTCCACAGATCTCCCCGCACTTCGGCCAATCCAACCGCCTCTGCGCTAGGAATCCAGCAGACCATTTTTACCCTTTTTGGATAACCTAGATAGAATCTGTTCTTGACGACGCCCTCCGATTCTCCGCATAATCACTTCTTACCAGCTAGAATACAGCTCGTACCATCCAGTATTGCAAACGGGATACTATCCAGAGACGTGAATCTTTCATGTCTACTGCCTAATCTGCCTAGCGTGCATCCAGATAAGACTGCATGTTGAAGGCCAAGACGAGCATCATGTTGTACAAGTTTCAAGCCTTGTCCGATCTTGTTTAATATTTCAATTCTATGAATATTGCAACATGTTTAGCTGGCAGGGCCCGAAAACGCCATGCAAAAATACAAATCATCCCATCCCATCTCATTGCCAGTCCATGATATCCCAGTCTCTCGGTTCATCAATCAAGCGTGTCAAGACAAAAGTAAACAAAAAAAAATTAAAAAAAAAATTCACACACTCTCTTTAATACTCGTCGTCCTGCGGCCACTCCCACCAAAGCTCGACAACCTCATCCATCGCCTCCATCTCGCCATCCCCATCCAAATCCGAGGCCCCATGACGCACAAACACCTGCCGCAGCTTCCCATCAATCTCCTCGGCGTCGATAAGCCGGTAGCTCTTCTTCTTGTTGTCATCTGCCTTGTCTCTCATCGCGCCCATTGTGTCCTCGTATGCTCTCGCTGCATCCCAAGTGGCCTCGATCAGATCCAGTTCGGGCTGGGTGATGCCGCCCTCGTAGACGCTGATGCTGTATCCGTTGGCGAGGATGGTGTCGCCGTTGAAGCGCCACCGCTGCAAGAAGCACTCGCCGCAGAAGTCGGCAATCTTGGCCATCTTGTCAACGGGGGCCTGGTGCCACGACTTCCAGTGGTGGAGGCTAAGGGGGAAGACGCCCGATTCGTAAAACCCGCTGAGGTCGCCTCGCATGTCGAGTTGGTAGAGGCCAGGCACGGCAGTTAATTCCGTCTGCGTGTGGTTGTATATGCAGCCGCTCAACAGGCCGTCTCCTTCTCTGGTGAGGCTGGCGCCTAGACATTCGTCGACGTGGGAGTCCAGCTGTCGTATTAGTGGCATGCTCATGAAGACGCCGGCACCTCCGTAAGCCATGACGCCAAAGTAGTCTATTGCTCCCTGGCTTTCGGTGAGGCCGCCGATGTAGGCTGGCACAGTCGGATCGTGTGATGCCAGGAGCTGCGTGATGGAATATGGCGAGGGGAAGAATGTGTCGTCGTCAATGATGGCCGCCCATTGTGTCTCTTGGCTTGAATAATCATGGAGGTCTCGGATGATTGCAAAGTGCTGCTCGTTGACATCAAATGCGCAGTTCCATGGTCGAATGGCCGTCAGGTTGATGTCGTGGCTGTCATACAGCTGTTCCAACAAGGCAAGACTATCGTCGCTAACCAGTGTGTCAACGACAATTGCCAAAAAGAGGGCTCCCGTTCCAGACATCCAGTGAGAGATCTGGGGAACCGAGTCTTGCAGACGAGAGAGAGTCGTTGCCACACCAAAGATGACGTTGGATAGATTGGCCGCTGGGTATGGCTCTGATATCGGAAACGGAATGGGCTCGCATGATCTGGCCTGGTCTAATGGCACTGAGGAGGAAATGACGCTGCACTCATCATCAAGATCCAGGATGTCTGCTCTCGATCCCAGCAATGGCTCGTCGACATCGGCGACAGACTCACGCGGGCTGGTCTCGTTGCTATATACGCCACGAAAACAGCGTTTCTGATAGACAACATTGCGAGTCAACCCATATTGCTTGCGCCTTAGATGATCCAGGTCTGAAGGACATGATTTGACTGCTTGGAAACCGTCCTGTGCTGAGATTGCAATGCCCAAGCCAAAGGGCAGCTCATATTGCCTCGTCCCGCTGCTGTGTTCTTTCTTGGCCAGGAGAGTAAGAAGAAATACCGTGACCACAATGATTATGACCGTAAGACTCCTATTTGAGACTGGCGAGTGGCAGCGTCTAATAAGCATTATGGATCATCTACCATTCATGGTCTTTGCTCAAACACGGGCTGGCGTCGTCGTCCAAGTATAGCGTCTCTCTTTTTTATTCTGCAGTTGTTGTAGAAGCAATTACGCTCCATAGAATCAAAAGGTATTGATTCTGCATCACAGCAGAGCTAGGCGTTATACCTTCATCGCCTCCTTGATCCCGGTGTATCAGGGGAGGCCCCCAGGGCTGCGCCCAACTGACGCCGCGCTGTCAACGCAAGTCGGAGCATCGCATCTGCAAATTAGATCCTGTCGGCTACCACTAACGTCAGATGCCCTCCACTGGGATGGCAGAAACAAGATGATACAGGCCATGATGCCGCCTAGCAGCTATGCAGCCAAGTATCAATTGCCCACAACCCGAGATGGACGCGCGTGCTGGGAGGAGCAGAGCCGTCTTAGCCGAGCGCTTGGCGTTGCCAAGGTACAAAAGATTAGTGGGATAAAATTGGGACAGTAATAACGGGCAGTGAAGCCAAGAGGAAACAAAAGGGAGGAAGACGCCGGGAAAGAGTTGATCCTGGCTGGGGGTTGTGGCCTTTGATGGCCCGTAGATTTGATATCTGGAGCGCCGTTATCATGATCGGTCGCGTGCGGGCCACTGTTTCAGCGCAAAACCATCAACTCTGTACGCGGAGTCGCAGCGACCAGGCCTTGCCTATTCGCAGATAAGTGGGTAGTAAAACTGCCGTCCGTACCGGCAATGGGCCCTATCGTCGAGATGCTCAGCTGGAAAAGTCGCAAATTGAAAGACAAAACCGCCGGTGGTGACGTGCATGTACGCGCAATCATTCAAGGCACAGCGCCAAAAAGGGGGACCCGCCTCAATTGCGATGTTCACTCCACATCCAATGGCGAAGCCTGTTTCATGAGCCCAAGACATTTTATTGCACTTGGCAACCTTCCTCCTTTTGCCGATTGATAATTTTGGTTGCTGTAGTTGTGCAGAGTTTTCTGGGGTTGTCAGCCTCAGTAGCATATTGCCGTTGTGAATCCCTTCTCTTTGAGATGGTTTGTTTGTGTTGGTATGCCAGGCGTTGTCAGGCCTCTATCCATATAAAGAGGCGAAAGACCTTGTAAAGCTGTGTGCTCTAGAATCTATGGAATGTTTCCTCATGGGCGTATGCATTGACTCGTTATCGACACATCATATATACCTGTAGCATCATCATCTACCCCACCGCCTAAATGTACATCTATGCCCACTTGACCTGCAGCCATCCCTTGACGTTCAACTGCCAGCTATCAATCAGCCCGGGCAGCGAGTCCATTGTGAGGATGCTCTTGATTGCATCCTCGTCTTCTAGTATCCATTTCTTAAGCTTCGGCTCAAAGTCTCGTGACATGGTCTCTGTCTTGAGCTCTGCTATCCACGCCTGGCCCTCTTTAACTCTCTTTTCTGCTGCCGTCTGCAAATCTTTCATCTTGGACGCCAGTTCCTTAGGAAGGCTAGACTTTCCTGATCTATCCCGGGCTTTTTCTTTCTCGTTGTGGCTCAAGATCCATTGAGCAGCCAGCTTGATTGCCGCCGTTGAATCTCGAAGCATTGCAATGCTGTGCATTGACCCAAGCATGGTCAGCGTGCGCTCAATCGAGGGTTTCTCACTGTGTAATATCTGGCTTCGTTGGTTCTCAAGAGATGAGCTCAAGGCATCTGTGATCTGATGTAATGCATCGGTAATATCGGAAGACCGATCAAAATCGATGCACAGCGACATGAGAGTGCAGAGCAGGCTAATAGTCTCAAAATAGCAGAGCTCTGGCTGAGTCATCTCATCGTTTGGACCGGCCAAGAACCTGGGGAAAGAGTTACTAAGGCGGGCCAATGTTTCAGTGATGAAGATATGGTCGTATTCCGAGCTCCCCGCTGAGGCCTTGTAGCTAGCTGGAGATTTGTAAGTCAGCAGCTCGTGGAACGCTTCGGCTAACATGGACAGGTGGCACCGGCGGTTCTGCGAGTTTAATACAGTTAGCACAAACATTATCTAGAGAAAGGGAGAAGAAACTTGACTTACAGACGGCCCTGGTCCAAGCCGAAGGTTAAGGTGCATTGGCTGGACCGTACTGCTGTTCCAGGATGGAAACGATCCGTAATCGATTGTCTGAGTGAGCTCCGTATCATCGTTCACCTCAACTGGCCAATCGTTAGTTGCATTTCGAAGTCAAGTTTCACTTCTCGGAATCTTACTGAATCGCGGATCTGATTCCAGCTCGCGTGAGGGCTGTCCTAAAAGTCTCTCGATTCTTCGCGCTTCCGCTAGACTCATTGCTCTTGTACTGCTCGATCGAAGGCTCTCAATATACCGTGGAATACCCACCACGCTGCTGTAGCTTCCTGATTCAAAAGCGTCTATCAAGCGTTGATGCATCCTTAGCTTCAGGGAATTCACGTAGTGCGATTGCAAAAGATCCATAAGATGGCTGCCCCAGCTGTCATAAGTTGACAATAGAGCAGGGGAGATTGTCGATAGCCGATCGTAAAAGATGGGGCCGAGCGAGTCGATGATGGTACGCTTTACACCAATGACATCCCAAATGTCGCTGGCTCTAGCGCCCGAACCAAGGCGTATGTGCAATTGCGTCAGAACAAGAGACAGCTGGCTATGGCCTGGATTCTGAGCGAGCTGGTCGTCGAGCAAGAGAAGAGCGCGGATGAGATGGCGCGTTTCTTGTGGTCTTGGCAATTGCCCAGCTTGGCTATCGCCGAAAGCCAAGTTTAAGCTGCAAAATGCAATCAAAATTGCAAGCTCTGGCATAATCTCGGCGTTAATCTTGGTTTTTTCGCCCTCAGATTTTACGATGGAGCTGTAAAAGGTTACACAAGCCTGTGATAGTTGAGACAAGCATGTTTGGCACAGCATTGACTCCACCGTAGAACTGCAAACTTTGCATTTGAGCTGTTGGGTTTGGTCGCGATACTTTGTCTTTCGGTGCGTCAATAGTAGATACTGCGTTTTATGAGCCAGGAGTCGCGTGCTGGCCGCCTTGAAATCATTTGAATCAACCTCTGCCAGCTTGAGCAAATGATCAAACGCCAGATACTTCAGTCCGGCAGCATCGAGGCTTTCCATCAGGGTCTTGACATCACTGAAGCATGCCGGGCTAGTATACTGATCATCAATGTAGCGGATCAGCTCTCGAAGTCGTAGTGAAGAAGGCTGACCATCTGTCAAGTCTGATTCGTCGCTTGGGCCAAGACTGAATACTGCAAAAACTCTGGCCAGTAAGATGTTGCGCCGGTACATGGGTCGCATGTGGCTAGATGATAGTAGCTTTGCCAGCAACTTCTGGACAACATTCGTAGAGCTAGTATGGCGAAGTTAGCAGAGCTCCAGGCAGCGTCCTGATGAAGGACGTGGCGCATCACTCACTCTGGATTTGTTTCTTTCACATGGCTAGCAGCAGTGATTAGATGCCGCCACATGGCAATGTCTGATGCAAGTAGGGTCAATTGTCCATCGGCGTCGCAGTCGGAGAGACAGTCGTTGCAGAGGTTGAACACCGCCGGCCAGTCGCCATCTCGACTAAACTTGGTGATGGCGCGCATTACTACCTCCTTTCGACCTTGGCGAAACTGAACGACTGGAGAGAAAATAGGGCTAGAGATGAGTTTGCGGAAGTCTTCGGGTGTACCGTGTGTCTCGACAATGTCATAGAGCAATAGAACCTCTTCTTCCGTCTTTACACGCCTAGACGGGGCTTTGCTAGATGCCTCATTTGAGTCTTGAGCCTAGGAAGAGAGTCGGCATTTAGTATTGCAATGGACTGGAACGCATTTTGAGAGTGTAATACCTGTTCTGCGGCTTGAGCAGCTCTCTCGATCTGCTTTTGAGCCAAAGTACCGTACAGCTTCCTTTTGTCGGGCGTGGTTAGTGGACTTGTCTATGATAATATTAGTAAGTTGAACGTTGTAGTTGGGTATATGAATATTGGCTCGAGTATGACACTCACAGAGAGAAGATGCGTGATGACAATATTCCAGAATAGCCAGTCCCTCTCCTGCGGGAACGAGCGATCGATGATGGCCGCAATCTATATCTGGTCAGCGCCGATACCAATCTCGAAACCAGATACGCGGCCGTTTTTTACCTGCTGAGCACTGGCCAAATCCCAGTGAAGCAAGCACGATTCCAGACAGCGCGTAGCAGCAAACTTGTCTTTTGGCGAGGCCTTGACGGCGCGCACTCTCAGCGGCCCCAGAGTCTCGGCAAAATCATCTGCATCAATCAAGTTTGTCGTGGCCCACTCCATCAGCTCAATTGCCTCTACATCCTTGATGGTGCTGCCGTCCTTGACATGCTTCCAGACAGCAGCAACGGCAGCAAATTTGGTGCTGGGATCATCGAGCTGGCTCTCGGCGCATATTTTGAGAAACTGCAGTAACAAGATGCTCAGTCAGCTTCAGAAATGTGAATCTGTGAGTTGCAAAGCCCACCTCATAGTACTGGTCGTTTGAGATCTTGGCTCGCTTCTCGGCAAGGCGGATCACGACCGGCCAATTGCCATCGTGAAAGGCTGATTGAAGCTGGAGATCAACCCCATTCTTAAGGCGCGGTCTTTGGCGATTCATGAGGAGTGTGGCGCTGATATTTCCCAACCACACGTTCTGGATCGCTCAGGCTTCAAAGCAGCAAACGGGATGAGAATCGTTGAATGGCTTGGAGGGGCTGCTTTGGTTGGGAGAGAGCAAGACTGGAGCTGTGCAAGGCTGAGGTTCAGCCACGATAACCCCACTATGTGTGGCTAGAGGGTGGCGGTGCACAATGAGGCTGTCGCGGTGAACAAAAGAGGCAATGAGAATTTGGCATCATCACTTGGCAGCTACGATTAAGAAAAAAAGGTATTCATATTTGTTTATGTTTTTAATATATCCAATGCTTTTCGAAAAATCAATTTGTTTTCTGACAATCCTCCGTCAGCCTGCATCTTCGGCATGTGACACTGTTTCTCCATTTCCTAACTCGACCACTTCGAAGAGTCCTGCATAGGCCTACATGCCGCAAGCTATAGGCCTCGGACAAAGATTTGCCGCAAGTCGTCCTATGCCTTGTTTTGCACGTTACTTAACGGCCTCCTCCAATAGGCATTTGTAGATAGGATCAGCCACCACCAATGGTTGATCCACTCAGGTAGCAAGCTAAGGTCATGATTAATAAGAGGGGTGACAGATCATGTGCGGTCTTTGCGGCAACGGCATCGGCAGTGTTAAGCCAGCTGATAGGACGAGCCTATTCGATAACAAGCTTGACTACCTAGTATGAATAGAACTGCCTAGGTTGTCAATTAGTATGGACTATGCTCGGGAAGTTTTATCCTATCTGCCATTGTTTGCTAAGCAGGACTTCAACACTGAAACTCGCGCGAGACTTGACCACGTGCAAACTAAAGAATGAAAACAGTCTACAAATGTAGTAACGGAAACGCGTCGAATTAAGCATTCGCCACCATCGCTACCAAAACATTGAACCGTGTCAATGTCCCAAGACAAGGCGCCAAAGCTCTCCACTCGTGAATTCGACTTGGTCATCACTAAGCGGCGACGATTCCGAGCGGCAAAGGCGTGTTATCCGTGCAGACGGCGGAAAGTCAAGTGCACCTTTGGCCAGCCTTGCGATAGCTGCGCCATCCGTGGACACCCCGATCTTTGCAGTTATACTCTAGCCCCGGATGTCAATCACCCGTCGAGAGCTGGTAACGTCTCTAATCCGGGCTCATCTGCTACTAGCGAAAGTGATGTTACGGCCGTCGGCCTTGCCAATGGCACATCTCAAGGACTCTATGTGAACACGATTGCCCCGTATAACACCAGAGTTCATCTGGGCCCGGAGTCTCTCCCTAGCCTTCTTACGACGTTTCAGAATCTCAGCTCTGTTCAACGGCTTCAGGGCGGAAGTAGCCCGCCAATAGCTGCTTTCAAGCCATCAACGAATCCGCAGACCATATTTGAACTTTTGTGTCTGCAGGATTCCGGTGCTTTGATGCCGTTTGCCAATCTGTGGAAGCCGACAGACGGCCCTGAAGTAATTTATCAAGCTTTGCCTGAAGATGAGCAGATAAAGAGGTGAGTCCTAATCGCCACATTTCCGTCTGGGTGCCTCTCAATTAACACGCAGAAAGCTACGTTCAGTACTTCCAGACATCGCTATTCCGTATTTTGCCTTTTACCATCAATTTCGTTCAATTTGAAGCTGCATTGTCTCGTTTTCTTTGCGCTAGAAGAAATAATCCCGATGCAGCGTTGCAAACCCCACCAGCTGAATGCACCTTGACTTGGTTTGGATTACTATATGGTATTCTCGCATGTAGCGCGCAGCTTCGCTACGACCAAGAATCTGAGCTGCTCAAAGCCGGCGTTTTTGGTAGGTCTCGTTTTCAGTCATTATGCGAGTCACTAATTCTGACGGATGGGGAAACTCATATAGCATGCTGCTCAATGCAGTGCTTGCGACTGAACAACTACATCGCTTTTCCTGATACCCACACCATCCAGGCTCTCATTCTGCTCGTCAACTTTCTGCAGAACCAGGCGAATGCTGGGGCCTCTTGGTCCATTTTAGGTGAATACTCTGATAAAATCTCATTGAATGTATTAAGAATATAGTGCTAATTGTACGTGAATGCACTTTAGGGCTTACTATACGTCTTGCGCAAACGCTCGGCCTTCATTGTTCTCCAGATCCCGACGATGTTGCCATAGGACAAAAAGGTGAGGCGACTGTAAATTACTACATCTGGTAAGTGATACATTTAATATATCTAAATGTCAACTTATAACGGCTTCCATTAACAACTGGCTAGGCGATCACTAATATGGCAAGACACGCTGGTCTCTCTTTGGTACGGGCGACCGTCTTGTATTACGGTTCTGGATGACATCTCACTCGATTTACCGGCCCAAGAGTCATCTCGCCAGTATCCGTTCACGCACAGCTGCAATCACCTCTTCACAACGGCCAATAAGATAAGCCAAGCTACCAATAGGGCCAAGTTCTCAAAACGGCAACTCTCCCTTCTTGAGATTCGCGATTTCAAAAAGGTAGTCGACCAAATTGTCGCGCGGTCCGCTCCTCATCTTCAGAATGCCTCGATATGCAGAAATCGCGACGATTCTATCCAGCATCATTTCTTCCGCGAATTCGTGGATTCGGTAGTGCTCTGTCTCTACCGTCCAGTCATGCTCTCGTACGGCGATGAGTACAGCAAAGAGCTCACAAACACCCATCTGGAGCGCTGCCGCTCTGTTCTTCGCACATATCTGGAACTTCTCAGGCTCGATTGCCCAATCCGGAGATCGTGGGTTTTCGTTCACGTCACGCTCAGCTGTGCTTTGACGCTCGCGTTGGCTGCGAACACGCAGAAAGACATTGCCGATAAGACCTTTCTATACGAGTTTTTGGAGACTTTCTCTCAAGCAAACATTTTTCCTAATGTGCCTTCATACCAAAATGCATTGACACTGCTTCGACAGTCATTAAATGCATGCGATTGACTGAGCATTAATTATTGAAAGATGCCCTGATAATGCCCTGAGAAATCTCTGATACATCAATGATACATCAGATGAATTGAGAGGGTTAAAGAGACTCAAATTACCTACAAATACATACAAAAGCCATAGGTCATGGCACTCTAGGGCACATCGATATTGCGATATCTTCTACTAATCGCTAGCCGTCTTCCCGTCTTCTCTCTGGCGATATTCTGGCAGAGCCTCGCCGGCTCGCCACTTGTACTGACTGCCTGGGTGATCCTCTGGCAGCCTCTTCGACCCAATAAACACTTCTCTTGCCGTTGCGCCCTCCTTCTCCACATCGCTTCGGAATACACCACGCTTCCTCAGCTCAGGAAGAAGAAACTCGATGATGTCCTCGAAACTACCTGGGTTTGTAACGTGAGCCAGGTTGAATCCATCTACTCCAGATACCTCAATCCACCTCTCGAGCTCATCCGCTACTGTTGTTGGGCTCCCGACTGCCTTTGCCCCAAGGCCGCCCAAGCTGAGATATTCCACAATTCTTCTCTTTGTCCATGGAAGATTGTCAGTGCCGGGGACGGTGTCTGACCACCTTCTTACAATTGACTGCAGTCTTGGAGACTCTGTGAAGCGAAAATCTTCATCGTCAGAGTAGCCAGAAAGATCGACGCCAGTCCATCCACCGAATAGAGCCAAGGCGCCTTCTTGGTCGGCGTACTGGAGATAGCTTTCCCTTTTGGCCTGAGCTTCTTCGTCTGTGGCAGCAACGATGATGAGCATACCAACAATGACTTTGATATGGTCTGGATTCCGCCCTTCCTTTTGTGCCACATCTCGTATGTTGTCGACAGACTTTCTTACGCCCTCTGGCGTCTGCCCACCAACAAAGATGGCCTCTCCATGCTTTCCTCCGAAACCGTTGCCTGCCTCCGATACGCCTGCTTGGAAGAGGAATGGAGTGCGCTGCGGAGATGGCTCGCAGAAATGGGGTCCAGGCACCTCAAAATATTTGCCCTTGTGCAGGATCTGAACAACGCCGTCACTTGCAATGTATGTGCCACTTTCGCGGTCTCGAAGAACTGCGCCATCCCGGAAACTGCCTTCCCACAGTTTATAGAGCACTTCCATGTACTCATGAGCAATGGCATATCTTTCGTCGTGAGGAATTTGCTCTTTGAGTCCGTGATTGCGAGCTGCGCTGTCGAGATATGACGTGACAATGTTCCAAGCAACACGGCCCTCGCTCAAATGGTCTACAGTAGACAGACGTCGGGCAAGAGCATAAGGCTTCTCATACGTCAAACTGGCTGTAACGCCAAAAATCAGGTTTTTAGTTACAGCTGCCATTGCGGGAACAAGGTATAACGGGTCGTTGACTGGATACTGAGCGCCAGACGCCAAAGCTGGCACGACGTTTGCAGGCCCCTTGTATACGTCGTATGGCCCCAAAGTATCTGCGATGAACATGGCATGGAACTGTGCTTTATCCAAGAGTTGCGCAAGGTCTGTCCAGAATGAAAGTTTTGTGTACTGGTCCGTCTTGTTTTTTGGATGTCGCCAGAATCCAGGAGATAGGTGGCCTGGAGTATTCATGACGAATGCGTTCAAGATAATTTGTTTCTTGCCTTTGGCTTGTGAGCCATCGGCTGCGGGTGGTACCTTATCACCCATTGTTGCTTCAATGCTACTATCCAAGAATCTTTTCAAAAGAGACGAATATTGCTCTGCGACGCGTATAACGTAGCAGAGCTAAGATGCGGCACTAGGTAGTTTATTTAAGATCAGGAACCTTTTGGATTAGAAGTAGAAATAGCATATGCTAAATACCCCGATAAATTATCTCAGCTACTTAAAATCACCCAATTGGTCGCATTGTATCATATCAGATTGATTGAAGTAATAAATAATATCTCGCTAATATTTGGCAGGGAGCAATAGTATGGTTGATGTGCCACTATAAAGTCGTCACACTACGCACATAGCACGCAATTCCCACCATGATCTCACATCAACGGCCGATCTCGCATACTTGGAACCATCACTTTCTAGTAAAAAGGTCAAATTAAATCGACTTGCAAACTGCGTGTCATTTAGCCGAATTGTTTTCTGATTATTTGTCGGCAAACACTTACGGGCAACTACCGAAGTCCGTTTGTCGGCCGTTGAAGAGGCCCTATGCTGCTTCATCGCAACACCACGCTTGCGGGTGAGATTACGAGAGGCTTCTGTGTTACTACGGATCATATATACAAGCTAGTTGAGAAGACAAAATAACGCCATTATTTCCCAATGCAACGTGCTGGCTTTAGTGGCCTATGAGTTCCACGATTCCCCGAAAAGGTACAAACTCAAGATAGTAAGATCTACAAATGCGAGATAAGAAGCCGGCATAGGTCAATGAACGGTAGTAAAAAAGTCCCTTGGGTATACTTGCCTCATTGATCCGTTTAAAAGTCGCAATAGATCTCCCCTAATTTGAGAGGCATCCTTTCATTGCGGCTCGAGAAACCACAGCAACTATCCAAAAAGCCCACTGTATCTGGCCTTCATCATGTCGGTCCAATTGGGCGTATCTGGGGTGCCCGTGATCCCTCAAGGAACGGCATATGGCCTCCTGATAGGATTGGGTGTTGGCTTTTGCGGCATCGTTCTGGTGGCCATCAAAATACAGCGGGCTTACCTTTCAGAAGATTCATCGACTTCGGAAATGTTCATGGTCGCCAATAGATCAGTGGGGACAGGATTAACAGCGTCGGCGGTGTTTTCGTCCTGGATGTGGATTAACGAAACGGTGTTTTCAGCTGCATTCTGCTATAAATTCGGGATGGCTGTTCCTTTTGTAAGTCGTCCTTTTGACTTGTACTATTCCAAGGTCACTTTCATCACATTTTTGACTGACGTATGCTGTTTTATAGTGGTGGGCTACAGGGCTATGCTTTCAGATTGCTTTGATGGCGGCTCTTGGCGTGCTGGCCAAGATTCGCGTACCATATGCCCACACATCATTGGAAATTATCCGTATGCGTTACGGCAAACTTGGTCATCTTGTGTTCATTGTCTTGAACATCACAAACAATGTCTTTGGATGCGCGTCCATGATCTTAACAGGGTCGCAACTGATCTATGGTGTTTCTGGCATGCATTTTGTTGCAGCCACCATTCTCATCCCTCTCGGAGGTACGTGTCCCTAATTTGTATCTGGACTGGATTCAAATAGAACACACCTACTAACATTATACGGCAGTGGTCTTGTATACGGCGGTGGGAGGCCTCAAGGCGACCTTTTTGACAGACTACCTTCACACAGCTGTTGCTTTGATCCTAATCATTTACTTCACCTTAACAACGTTAACTCACGATGCAGTGGGTGGTCTTGGAGGCTTGTATGACAAGGTCATGGCGACAGCCTCTGAAAATATTATTCCAAGAAATTACGAGGGATCCCTGCTTACAATGAAGTCCCTTGACGCAATCATTTGGGGACTGATTCTCAAGTTCGGAAACCTTGCTCTCGTGGTCATGGTAAGAATGAACCGATACTTCAAGTTCTTCTGATCCGTAACTTTGCTAATTTTCGCCTGGCAGGATACGGCATTCTGGCAAAAGTCATTTGCCACTGAGGTCAAAGCTACTGTGCCTGGCTATAACCTTGCGGCAATTGCTATATTCGGGATTCCCTGGGGTCTCGGCACTGTTATTGGTCTCACTGCCAGGGCCATTCATAACACTCCGATTTTCCCGACATACCCCGGCGAGTTCTCTCCAGCTCTTGTTAATGCAGGCTTGGTGATGCCGTACACAATCAAGGCTCTCATCGGAGATAAGGGAATCGTTGCTTTCTTTGTGCTCCTATTTATGGCTCTTACTAGTACCGTCTCTTCTTCCATGATTGCCGTCAGCAGCATTCTCTCATTCGACGTTTATAAAACGTACATCGACCCGAAGGCATCAGATAAGAAGATTATGAGAGTTAGCCACCTTGCCGTTGTTTTCCATGCCATTTTTATTACCGGCATCTCATTGGCACTCAACTATGGCGGAGCTGACATGACATGGATCGGCTACTTCAGGCCAATCCTCTCCTGCCCCGGCATCATTCCCCTAGGCCTGACCCTTGCATGGTCGAAGCAGACGAAACTAGCGGCCGTCGCATCGCCAATTCTCGGATTTCTCACGGGCCTTAGTGTTTGGCTGGCTACAGCCAAGTCGCTCTACGGCACTATCAACATCGCAACCACGGAAGCCAGTTTCCCTGCTTTGTATGGAGCTATTGCGTCCTTCTTCTCTCCTGCTCTTTACTCAGTTGTCATTTCCCTTTACAAGCCAGAAACATTTGATTGGCGACGATTCTTGCTCATTGAGCTTGCAGAAGCACCAAAGCTCGATGGACCTGAACCATCACTTTCGAGCAACAAGGAAAAGAATGCCACAACTGATAAAGATCCCAGCGAGTCAAATAGCCATGGTATTGGGGCTTCGAATTCACCAAGCGAGAATATATCAGTCACGGCTTCTGATCCAGAGAATGCTAAGACTCTTGACATTGGAGAAAAGGGTAACATGAGCGTGTCGATAAACAGCGATCCAAGCACACTCGACCTTGATAATGTGCAGCATCCGTTTGATGAGGCGACATTACAAGAACTGCATCGCTGGTACCGCATAGCATGGATCTTCTTTGTCGTAGTCGTTCTCGTCACTTTTGTCGCATGGCCAATGCCATTATATCGAAACTACATATTCACCAAATCCTTCTTTTCAGGTTGGACGACGGTTGCTATTATATGGCAGTTTCTAGCATTCTTCGCAGTGGTTATTTATCCCCTTTATGATGGAAGACATGCAATTGCCAAGGCATACCGGGGAGTTTGGACTGCAATTAGCGGTAGCTTCAGTAAGTCATGAATGGATAGAGTATCGACTTGATAAAATTAAATGCCCATAGCGTAGCTTAAGAATTCATGCTAGGCATGATATCAATACTTATCGTATTAACTACGGCCTCTTCGTATATTGCTAGTCAACATGCAATGCATTGAAATGTATTCTGGGGTGCATATAGATCAGCATTCATCACAGTAATTCTACCTTGTTGAACAGCACGGACGATAACTTGTCTACGAAAGTGTGCTGCGTTGTATTAGAAAACTTTACAAGTATATAATAGAACTGGAGTAATTAACAGACAAAAAGCGTAGTGCAGCTTGTAGTATATACCGCCCTGAAAATTCCTCTACGCCTCGCCTCCCCTAATCCGTACCAAATATTATCGACGAAAGATCACAAAAGACGCATCAGGAGTAGTATGTAACGTTGATTTATATTCATCAATATTCAACTATGTGCATGAGGTCATTGAAAGAGTATGTACATCAATATATAGAGAGAATCGAAGGCAAGCAAATTGTAACAGATCAATCATGCCGATCCAGCTAATGTGCTTCGCGATGGACATTTAGCACTGGCCGTTGGTGTTGCAGAAGTGCCTAAATCTTGTCAGTACAAACGTCTCGAACCAGCATTCGCGGATACTTACCAGTCAATGTTGACGTTTCCGGTGGTAGCACCGTTGGTGAGCGAGCCGAAAGCTCCGCGAGACAGATCAATGCTGTCAGCGGAAGGGCAGCCAGGGCAGGTATCTGCAACAGTGATGGTGACGCTGTTGCCCTTGCCGCCAACACCATCACCGCTGCCAGTGTTGGTGATGAAAACCTTGCGGCCACAGTACTTGGGGGGCCATGAAGAGCCCTGCCAGGTGGGAGTAAGAGCACCAATGAATTCGCCATCACCGTGCACTTGGCCGCAAGATCCAGGAGCGCCGAACTGGTCGTAAACGGTAGCGAGACCGGAGTGACTGATGGTGGATGTTAGCAATCCGAAGGCATCTATTCATCTTTCATCTACAAAACTCACGTGGTTCGCTTGGCTCGGGGAGCAGACTCAACACGAGACGGAGGCTCGGAGCTGGGGAGAGCGCTGACAACGCTGGCAGCAGCGGCCAGAATAATAACGGCAGTCTTGGCGAACATCTTGAAGGGTTTGTAGTTTGTTTGTAAACTTGTGTGTATAGTATCAAAGATGTTGTGTTGTAGAGCCTCGAGATGAGTTGTTATTGCAATGAAGTGTGAGATGATTGGGACAAAGAAGGAAGAGATCGCCAGCTCTATATATACTCGATGCTCTCTGCCGTCTCTGACTGCTATTGCTTAGCTTGGCCATTGATTCATCATCACGATCGATAGCAAAGGCTTTTTCGGGTATCGCCAACCCTTGGATATTGCACTTCGTATAGTACAGGCCAAGCTCGGCGAGCCCGGTACCTGGCTTCAACACCATGATGCATTCATTCGGTGTAAGACGTGCAATTTTTCCGCTGCTGCAATTCAGCGAATCATACGCTTGAGTCAATCGAGTCCCAGTTGTCGTAGTAAAGTAAGCAGGACTGATCAATTTTTCTGTAAACAGCAGCTGACTGGTTGGGCGATGGTGTTTTGGGAAGGTCGTTAAAAAATAGGCTTGACTAAGGCCTGTTTCTTGTAAGGCGCAGGTTGCCTGACAAACAGATCAGGCGAAATAAATCGATTCTAGGCCGTGCCCCTTGTCTGAAAATGCCCGTGTGAATAATATCTCTCCATTTTGTCGCTTTTTTCTGCAGGGGGCACGTGGGTTTGTGAACCACAGATCTTGATCGCCATGGGACGCTCATGGGTTAAGGGGCAAAGCTTACTGGTGGATTTTCTCGCTTTGGAAGCGCAGTTTAATGTTTCCTATTCAGGTGCGCCAAGGACTTGAGGCTGACGGGCTGTGCCTGCATTTAATTTATTAATTTACCAAAGGCGAATAGCGCTACGGGATTATAGAAGGCACTTGTTGTACTTGGGCAGCATTGTAAATGCAACGATCAACTACATCTAAATCTCAACAACGGTACTAGCCAACTCTGACACATGAAGTTCCACAACGTATTTTTACATTTCTTACATTTCTTCCACATGATTTATTATTGTTTTAGTAAGTTGCAGCTTCCCAGTCAAGAAGGCAGTTGCAAATATTAGACGCAATGCATGAAAGATGGTCTGACTTGAGACGGCTGCCTGTAAGATCTCCCGCACATTAGCGTGCTCTGCTCGCTTGTATTTCCACCATGTAAATGTCTCTCTCTTCAAATTGGTTTTAGTAAACTGCAATATCTCAGTCAAGAAGGTCGTCACCAATATTGAAAGCAATGCGGCAAAGATGGTCTGACTTGACGACGGCTGCCTGAAAGATATCCCCACACATTCTTGATGCAGAGTGCGCTCCGTTCGCCTGGCTTTCTTTGATCAATGACATGATAATTTATTTTTGTTTGTACGCTCTCAGATTTCTGAGCTTGAAGATAATGTTCGAAGTACACTTAGCTAAAATATAAGTCATCGTCATCGCATGTTATATCGTAGCGAACAATCTTCAGGCCACACTTCTTGGATTCTATTTCCAAAAGAGAGCAATGGTAAGCCCGCCATCCGAACCTTGCCTCCAGACCACGACAATTTTTTCGTGAATTCATGCCTAGTACGGATGAAGAGATATATTGGCCGAGTGCTGCCGAGGAATAGGCAACTCAAAGCATCACACGATTACGGACATACGGAAATGCAAGAGTTCATAGAAGAAGCGCAGTGACTGCATGCAACGCGGGTGCATAGAGACTTGACGGAAACAGTTGTCGTCAAGCAGTTCATAGAATGGAAAAATCAACACATTTTCCGTGCCTCAAAATAGAATCGGCCTCATTAGCTCAAATTCCGATTCCTACGTTTCCAAGGGTCCGCTGCATAAAGCGATGCTTAGCTGCATGCACGATGCAGGGCAATTGATCTTTATGGCATTGGCAGGCCTAGCACAAAGGTACATAATGTATTTTTGCAGGGTACCGGCAGGCTGCCACATCCAAGGCCTCCAGAAACCATAACCTTGGAACTTTACGCCCATGTAAGCGGTTGAGTATTCCGGACTACCCACCACCCCGGTAATGACTCGGGGCGGACTCACTAGCATTACTCAAGCGTCAGGTAAAACATGTTTGAACCTACAATTGGGATGACAATACGAGCAGTAACGCGGACTATGCTGCAAATATTTGATGTGCTGAGGCTCAAAGCTCATATATGGTCGAGCGAGTTATTTGCTTCTAGCGAGCAATGCGAAAAGGGGAAAGTTCGTATTTCAATTTGCCATCCGTATAGGCAAATTGGTCCGGATGCTAACGTCTTGTCGATCCGGACGCGGTAGGGCCCTGCAGATCCGGCACTGGTGTCGATGAGTTCTGTAAGCGCAAAGGATCGATCTCCTTGTTAGCGGGCAAGTTCCGATTGTTGCAAAGGCACTACAAAGACTATCACTAGAACCAATCACTATCGTAAATGCCATAACTTTCACCAATACCCCTTTCTCTTATACTTGAGCAGGTTACGAGATGGCAAGCATGACGAGTAGCCTAGTGGGCTTACCTACTGGTATGCAGCAGTTTCTGATTACACGTACCCTGGAATAGAGAAAAAAAGGACCCTTTGCGGCTAGTAATTGTAGAATATGTACATGATTTCACACATTAATTACGGTGTTCAAGTGTGTTAATTTGATGCCATTCATCGGAATTCCAAGTCCATATTAATGAATCTTCTGTTGTAAATGTCGCCGTAAAATAACAATCTGAAACCTTGGTCTAAAACTCTAGGCCTGGAACAAAAAGAGCTGGTGTTGGTTGTCACCAAATGCAGTACAGCTTAGCGCACTAGTTTAAAAAGGCTAAGCGCAATCGCTAGAAGACTGATATAGGATGGACTCTTCATCATCAACAGTGCACCTAAAGAGTTTTGACATGATAACTGCTTGTAGAGTGAGCTGTAAATGCGTATAACCTCTATAACTAGTATACATCTCAGAGCCAATCAATAGTTCTCGACTCTTGAGGCCTGCATCGCTGCCAATCTTTCTCTCCTCCTTCCGACACCGGCCTCTGGGCTCTGCCGATGGAAGCCGGTCACGGGACTGGGCCTTCCCCACAGATGGCCAACTAGCAGCACCGCTACTGTTTGATGATTCATCCATCGTCGAGATTGCACCGACTTCAAGCGTCCGGGACTTCTCATAAGTGTTTGGCAGTTCCAGCATTCGAGGCTTGATTCTCCTAATTTGGCAACTGATCATTCCTTTCAAACAAATTCATTTCTCAAGCACATACATCATGGTGTCACTACAGAACAGCAAGCTGGCCTTCATTGGAGGGGGCAACATGGCCTCTGCCATCATTGGGGGACTAGCCAGCCAGGGTATCAACAAGCAGAACATCATTGTATCTGAGCCGTGGGATGTCAACAGAGACAAGATTGCCGCCACCGGCGTACGAACCACAACGTCCAACGTCGAGGCCGGCCAAGATGCCGATCTCATCATCATTGCCGTAAAGCCTCAGATTGCCAAGACGGTATGCGAGGAGCTTGGCGGATCCTGGTCTCACCGCACCACTCTGCCAATTGTCGTCAGCATTGCTGCTGGCATCACCCTTGACAGCCTGAGAGAGTGGCTGAAGACCAGCGAGGGCAAGACTGCGCCAGTTGTTCGCGTGATGCCAAATACGCCAGCTCTGGTTGGAGAGGGTGCGTCTGGGCTCTATGCAAGCGAGGACGTCAAGGAGAGCGAGAAGCAGCTTGTCGATGCACTGCTTGGCAGTGTAAGCAAGGCCACGGAGTGGGTAGAGAAGGAGGAGCTGCTCGACGTTGTGACCGGATTGTCTGGTAAGTTGCCCATATGCATTGTCGTGAAGAATTTGGCTAACACGGGCATCAGGTTCTGGACCCGCGTACTTCTTCGCCATGGTCGAACACCTTATCGCTAGTGCAACTGCTCTGGGGCTTCCGAAGGAGCAGGCTACTCGACTGGCCAAGCAGACATGCCTGGGAGCCGGTCAAATGCTTGTTTCATCTTCGGAAGAGCCAGCCCAGCTACGCAAAAATGTCACAAGCCCCAATGGAACTACTTATGCTGCTTTACAGAGTTTTGAGTCGTCGGGCTTTGCCGAGATTGTCAACAAGGCTGTCAAGGCTGCCACAGATCGATCTGCCGAATTGGGAAAGTCATAGATGGAAAGGATTAGAGACAATAAAGGCTATTTGACTTCATTTCTCAAGGTATCGAGTAAGAACTCGTAAGAATCAAACAAAAAAAAAAAACGAAGCAATCTCATTAACAAACGCTGAGGATCAAACTAAACCAGTAAATATTAATGACTCCCCTTCTCAGCCTTATCCTCATGGCTCGAGGTCTGGGTAGAGATACGACGACCAACAACATCCTCGTAATCTGCCACAACCAAATCTTGCTATAGTTGCGTTTGTTAGAAATTATGGTCATGGAATGATGAGTCGAAATTCAAGCTCCACTTACCGGACCCAAAAACGTTTTGCCAAACAAAAACCAGTATCCCGCAACGACTACTGCCCAAATGCCAATCACAGCGCATACATAATCTGCTGATGGTCATTATGCTATTCTTGATATTGCGAGCCAATGAAAACTTACTCATAGTATTGGTGGTGGCCGGAAGTGACGTAGGAAAACAGAAGAACTGTACACGGTGTTGGCTGACTGATTCAACTTGCTTAATGGTTCGACTTACAATGGAAGTAATGACAACGTAGAGTGCTCCAATGACATTCAGGATGTAACCAAAGACTCTACCCAACTTGAAATGAGTCTTTGGAGTCTGGTAAAGGTCAAGCACCTTGCGTCCACGGATGAGGAGGACAATGATTGGAACCGAGTAAGAGACGTTCAAGAAAATGGTGCAAGACGCGACGTATGCGCTGAAAGCTACCGCCGGTCCTAGATATAGGAGACCAAATAGGATGTTGAAGACGAAGCAGAACATGATAGTTCGGACTGGCACGTTCAAGCCAGCCTGAATATGAGCAAAGTAGTTGTGAAACACAATGCCGCGGTCACGAGCCATGGCGTAAAGCAGTCTGCTGACACTTGTGATGCTGGCGTTTGTGCCGTTGATGAAGCACACAGCGAGCATCAAGCTGAGAATGGTGGCCGCAGCTCGGCTCTTTGTTGCCTGAAGAATGAGTTCGACAATGGGCATACCTGTCGGCGTGGTGAGGACAGTCTCGGCATCGACGAGGCAGAAAAGAATGACTAGAATGAAACCGAAACCCCTGAGAGCAGTGTGTTAGTAATGGTTCCGGGTTATGTATGATTAAGATGGTGGGTTTGGGCTTACGTGACACCACCAATAACAATGGAGTACATCATAGCTCTTGGAGCATCCCTGGATGGATTTGGCATCTCTTCTGTCATGTGCAAAACGACATCGAACGCAATGAGAGAGAGAGCGGACTGCAATAGGCCCAAGATCCAGGCCATACCGTCGGACCATCCAGTCTCGTTGTTGAAGTCTGTAAAGACAAACTCTGCACTAGTCTTGTCTGACATGGAGAGTAGAACAATGCTGATGATGACGAATCCAAAGACGGACCAGTACACTATGTCGATGCATTAGCCATCAGGTTGGAACAGCGTTATCGAAGCACCTTCTTGGCTCGACTTACAAGCAGCGTCGTTCCATCTGCCTAGGATCCTGTTACCCCAGATATTTGCCACCGTCGTAAAGACGAGAATGGCAACAAATATTCCGTAAGTCCTCGCAGCGGTGATTTGATACGATCCGTTCGAGGCCACTACTGCTGCGGCAGATATAAACTGGGCTGTGTTATCTCAGATTAGCCAGTGTTTGTGTAAGTCGGGTGGCGATTTTTGATTCTTACATCCGAAATAGTCCTGTACAGTTACAACGACAAGCCAGCCTACAATATTGGCCCATCCGACTACAAAGCTCTAGAATAGGATTGATTATTAGTGTATGCTAAGAATGGAAAGTGAGTCGCAGAACTCACCATTGGCTTTCTCCATCGTTCTGTGCAGAGGGCATATACAAAGTGGTACTGTCCTCCGGCGGTCGGCCAGATTGCACTGAGCTCTCCAAGACTTGCGGCTACACAGAAGCAGCACATGACACAGAAGATAAATCCATATAACAGAGCCACAGAGCTGCCGGAGGGCAAGACAAGGCCTATCGAGCCGGCAAGTGCTATCCATGTGCTGTGTAGATTGTTGACCATTAGCCATCTTGTATCATTCAACTAAAGTTAACAAAGGCATGATGAACGTACTTGAGAATGGCAAAAGCCATGGCCATTGTTGATAGGGTTGACAACCGGGGCTGGAGAGCCCCGTCACCCGATGCAGCGGCATTGGACCCGAAAAGCGCCATTGTTGTATAAACCAGGCGAAAGTGTAGATGAGGAAAAAAAGGAAAAGACAAACAATGAACAGCAAGAAATTCGAGGCGGTGATGGGCCTGATTTGTATTCACCGGTTGCCTTGAGTTCTCGGTCAAGAAAGCGGGCTCTCTGGAAACCGCGGAAAGGACATTATAGCCGTGTCTCGTGCGTCCCTATTTCATTAAAGGCTTTGGCCGATTGTCATAGTTTGGCTAGCCGGGTTATCTCGCAGCAATGTCCTTTGATGTCGGTAGACGAATGTTGAGGCTTTGTCCAGTGACAGTTGGTGGCGATGAAGCCTCGAGTTGTCTCGAACAAGCTGATACGAAGCGTGGGAGAGTATCCGAAATAGGCAATTTCTCGAGAAACTTCGAAAATGCTTCCCCAGATCAATTCAGACAGTCCACTAAAAAAACGCGGGGTAGAGGCGTGCTATCTAGATAAGTCCCTGAAGAATCGAGACTGATCACAGCCCTTTTCTCAGAATCTTGCCTAAATAGGATAAAACGAGTGCGTTGGTAGACGGAAAGGATAACGATTGTGGTCCTATCGCTGCGGTCCGGATAGCCTCAAGACAAGTTGTGGATAAGGCCTAGATAGCGTGGGGAAGATCCGTACCGAGCTCGCAGCTAATATTCTGCAGGCGGAGCTACGGACCGAGACGTTGTTTCTATCCCCGTTGTCTGGATAAGACGGTGACACTCGGAGATCTGTTTATGCGGCTCTGAATGAAGTGGAGGGCGCCACAACCAGGCCTAGAACCGAGAGCTTTGTTGGACTTTTGTTGGTGGTGAAGAAAGATGACATAGAAACCCCCTACGCGTGCGCTGAGGGTTGCTTTTATAGATGCTAGTAGTCAGTCTTATATGCGCATACCTACATAAGCAAATACCCCGGGCGCGCAGGGGTCGCCGAAGATAAGAGCTGCAGTTACTGGCCGCTGTCAACCAACGCCATGTCGCATTGAGGCTATTCTTGGAGTTGACGCCGTCTTATCGGCGGATACAGCTGATATCTACAAGCTATCGCTGGTATCTTCCCTGACGCTGAAATGAGGCTCGGCTTATGATTCAGTATCTGGGGAAGTGGATCAATCCGCTCCACCAAGAGCTTGTGGATTCATTCTTGTCAACGATAGATGATAGATAGCTTTTAGCTGTATCGTAATTGGTTTTGGGCGTGCTGCAGTTCTTTTCACTGAGTGGACCGCCGTCTATCATTTCTGGTGCGGAATGCCGGCCTGCCTGCCACATTGGGCAATTCTGTGAGAAGGCAGCGAGTAGCAGCACTTTGGCCATTTTGACCCCTCCGGAGCAAAGGGCGCCCATTCTCAAAATATTGCCACTTGAGGCGAAATCTAGAGTCAGTCTGAACGAACTTATGGCCCAACATTGAGTTTTCTCGAGGATCGTCCACAATAGTTTACACGGAACGTATGTATTAATAGCTGAAGCGCGCCCTGAGCTTTGCAGAAATGTCTAAATCGCGCCGGACTGTGCTCTTCGCTCGCAACTTGCCTTTCATTCTTTCGTGATCGCAGCACTCAATGACATCCAAAGACGGCTACTCATGGACAAAAGCCCAAGGCCTCCGGGCTGGGGTTCCATCTATTGGTGTCATTGAACCGCCCTCAAATGTCAAGAGCACCGACACAGTCTACGATGTTGTTGTTGTAGGCGCGGGCTATTGTGGCCTCACAGCAGCTCGTGATGCTAGCTTAGCAGGTAATATCATCTCCAGTCAAACCATTATGGAGAATTAAACGACAGAAATCTGACATTTTTCGTTTTTTCAATTAGGCCTCAAAGTGCTGCTACTTGAAGCTCGCGACAGAATTGGCGGTCGATCGTGGTCCTCCAACATTGACGGCTACCCGTACGAAATGGGAGGCACATGGGTATACTGGGGACAAGCCAACGTGTGGCGCGAGATTGCGAGATACGGCATGCAGGATGAACTCGAGATATCTTATGATTTCTCCAGAGGAATCAATAAATATTTGCTATCAACACCGCAAGGCGTACAAAGTTTCAGCCATGAAGAAGAGGTAATACAAACATAGCTTTTGTTCTGACTGAAGCTAACAATGGCTAGGACGAGCTCATGCAGTCATCGCTTGCTAAACTCGTCAATGTCGATGGATGCCATGGTCGAACCGTTGTCCCTTTCCCTCACAGCGGTGTTCTCAGCCCCGAAGCTCGCAAGTACGACCACATGTCCGTCGCCGACCGGATCGCAGAAATCAAAAACGATCTCACGCCCAACGAGCGCCTCTGCGCAGAAGCATTCGTCCTGTTGTGCAGTGGAGGCACTCTTGAGACGACGAGCTTCTACGAGTTCCTCCACTGGTGGGCACTCAGCGGCTACTCGTACGAGGGATGCATTGACTACCTCGTCAAGTACAAGTTCCGCGGTGGCCAGTCGTCATTTGCGATCCGGTTCTTCCGCGAGGCACTGGCCTCTGGCAACCTGACTTATTCGTTCAACAGCCCTGTTGCAAGCGTCCAGCATGGAGACGAGAGTGTTCAGATCACGACCCGTGCTGGCAAGACGTTCCGGGGAACCAAAATGATCTGTGCTATTCCCTTGAATGTCCTGAACGATGTCAAGTTTGATCCACCCCTGGCGACGGGGAGAAAGGCAGCCGCCACCACTGGCCACGTCAACCAATGTGTCAAGGTTCATGCTGAAATCAGCGATCGAGATCTTCGTTCGTTCACGGGCATCAGCTATCCGCACAACGGGCTTATCTACGGCTTTGGTGATGGAACAACACCTGCCGGAAACACGCATGTTGTGGCCTTTGGTGGACAGCACAATCACTTCCATCCGGAAGAAAACGTTGAACACACCAAGGCAGCGTTCGAAGGCTTTGCACCTATGAGTATCGAAAGATTGGTCTTCCACAACTGGTCCAAGGACGAGTTTGCCAAAGGAGCCTGGTAAGCACAACAATCTCTTCCTCCTTCCCCCCTCTGTCTGAGTCGAGCTTATGGCTAACGTTGTCATATGTAAATAAAGGTTCTTCCCAGCACCGGGCCTGATATCCACACATTTGAAGGATATGAGAGCAAGAGAGCGCAACATCGTATTCGCATGTTCCGATTGGGCATTGGGATGGCGTAGTTTTATAGATGGTGCTATTGAAGAGGGAACTCGCGCTGCTATCACTGTACGAGCTGATTTCGCTGGTCGATCTAAGCTGTAACAGAGGCATGCGGGCTGATGACTGTAGAATGGCGGAGGCACGGGCTGCAGAAGGCCGAATGTACAAATAAGATTTGCATATAGCGAAAAAGATATTACTTGCGTTGATGGCGTCATATATTTTCACATAATTAAGATTGGGCGGTGTCGGGTCACTACTTGGGTCCATCTCTGAGAGCCTTGATTCGCCCATATATGTTCAAGAGTCTGGACGGCAATGGGAATAGTTCCAAAGTGGGTGCAGCTGTAGAGGCTTTGGAGTCGATACGAAAAGAATTCTCGATGCTCGGGTGTGATGCTCTCTGCAGCGGCCACAAAATATGTCCAAACCAAAGCGTGGGACCCATCAACGCTCGGATCTAGATCGAGAACCGTTTCTCGGAGCCGTTCTACCGACTGTATAGACTCTTCGTCGGTGATGAGGTGGAGGGCGCGATTTCGGTATAAGTCGCAGGCCTGTCGAATAGCTTCCTTCATGACAGAAACATTGGCATATTGCTCTGGGTCTTGGTTGAGTGAGGGACTTGAAGACATAAAGTCCAGGTAATAGTCGGGGCGTTTCGACAACATTTGCAGTCCTTTGGTTTCACTGGACAGCGGAAATCCAAAGAGTTCGAACCTGGGAATTTTGACGTGTCAATTTACGCTTGTATTGCGCAGGAAAATCACCACTTTGAACAACTTACATCCGCGTTTGCTCTCTGATAAATTCCCTTGTAGTCACCGGTAGAGCATCTACAGAATCGGACATGTTTGCCAAATTTGAGAGAATCTCCAGCAGATGCACGTAGTTATTCGCGCCCGTAATCGTGTCCCCCACAAGCAAAACGAGAATGGTCGCCCACGTTGACAGGCTGAAGAGTCTCTTTGGCTCTAGTTGAAGCGAGTCGCGGAATAATTTGGATAAAATTGCTTGTTGGCCGACTTCGGCTGCCATTCGCATATGCGGCGCCTGTTGCGATAAGTGGAAAGCTGCAATAACGGATATGGCCTGTCCAACCAGCTCATCTTCGCATGCTAGAGGAAGCAAGATGTTGCGATAGCCGTTGCCACTAAAGTCAAAGACGACCATTTTGGGTGCGATGGTCTCTGAAACTGCAATGAGAAGAGATTGTTGTCAGTCACTCCCTTTTCAATGGAGCTGGTTTGTGCAAAATGAATAAAGAAGCACCGTCTTACAATAGTTGAAGAATTGCCTGGCTTGGGGAGATAGAACTTGAAGAGCAGTCTGCGGGCGGGACAGTTGCAGCTCTCTTGGCCCAATCTCCTCCACGTCATCTTCCAAGCTCTCAGCCGAAGAGTCTGTATCAGATGCGGGTATATTGGGAAGAGCAGGGCCAACAATGGGACGCTTCTTTGAAGTCCTGGATGCAGTGGTGGAAGCTCGGCGAGAAGTCAGTCGCGCTGTATCCGGCGAGGATCCTGGCTGTTTGCTGTTTACAGTGACCCATCGAAGTCGATTTGGTGCACGCAGCGAGGCTTTAGGACCATCGGAAGCAGTGCGAGTTGCGGGCTGTGAGGGTCGTGGCGAGCTGCTGTATTTCATGTGCGAGCTGAAGCGACACTCAATACCCTGGCCCGAGCACTTGATCCCCTTTTTATAGCACTTGAAGCATTCGGGCTCCGTCTTGTCGCAGCGAACTCGGCGCGTGCGACACTCGAGACAGCCTTGTCCAGAGTTAAATTTCACGCGTTGAGAATTGGCAAAAGCTGTTTATAAGGAGCGTATCACGTACCGTCGTTTCTCTTTGCCAGCGACATGATGACGCGGGTGGCATCAAACTGGCCGTGTCTGCTGCGGGAGCACGCCGGGAACAGTGGCGATTTTTCAAAACCAGCAGCTCCCACCGCGCAATTGTCCCCTGGACCAGTTGTTCGGAGCTGAAGGGTGGCCTGTCGGGTGCAGATGCAGCTTCATGTAAGCAGCTCGATGCGGCCTGTGACACTGACGGCAGGGCGAGCTCCAGCCTGACGGATCAGATCAGGGCAGCAGCTTGACAGGGGCGAACTCGGCCCTTGATGGAGAGGGTCACGAAATACGGAGAACGAAGCACGGCGTCGAGATGGCGGAATGCGGAGACGCCTCTGCTTGTGGAGAGCCGTCAAGCCGATAGTGCTAGTCCCAAATCACGAAGGTTAAGATTCGGCTCTTCTCAGCCGCGGCTTGATAGATGGCAACGCTGGCGCTCGGCATTAAAACAGCTCATGGGTTGTGGACTTGTAGACACTAGTACTGCGACTGGAGACATGGGGGTTGCAGAGTATGTTACTGAGCCGTAGTTTGTGCCAGTTGCTGTCTTATCGTAAGATAAAAAGAAAAGGAGACAGATCACAAGGGGCCAGGTACAAGTGGTGTAGCATAAGGAATTGCTCCGCATTCATCCACCGCACGTTACATACTGTAGCCTACCTAGTTGCTGAGAAGGGAAGCTCTGTTAATACAGGCAATACATCCCCTCTATGTCGTGTGTACGTTGGTGATGGGGCCCAGCCACGATTCATAATCTTCAGGGGCCGTGCCATTGTTTCCATAGCGCAAAACGCGCAGCAATGGCCGGAAAGCTCCAGACGTGATGTTGAAGTCCGTGCCGTTCTCGTACATGAAGAGCGGCCATTCCAAGATGAAGCCACTTACAACGTTCGGGTTGGGCCAAGCTACAACAGTCCGGGGGTCTATTCCAGGGGGGATGTCGCCAATACCCCACACGGACAATACCCCATACGTTGGAACGCCCAGGAAGCCCTCATATAGTGGTACATTTACATCTGAAACATCAAACTTGACAGACGGATCAAAGCCGTAAAATGTCGGCACAAAGCTGGTATTCACAGGCACAGCGTCCAGGCGGACCAGGTTGGTGGGCTGCACGACGGTGAAGCCAGTGACGGGCACAAGCAGGTCGGCCGGTACTGAGCCATCGCGGCCCAAGATGCTGTAATTGCCGATATTGACTTCACCTGGCTGTGTTACGTCCGGACCCACGAATGGTGTGTCGTTTCCTACCCATGCCGTCGTGTTGTGCCCAAGGTAATCCACGTCATTTCTGGTATACGGCACACCAACATACGGCACGACGTAGCTGCTCCTATCGGTAGCAATCTTCACATAGCCGGAGTAAACAGGCTCCGACTCTGGGCGAGGTTCTTCGGGAGCCGTGAATTGAACCTCTATCGTCGTTGACTGACCGGGCTGCAGAGATAGCCTCGACTTGGAAAATTGAGCGGTGGCGTATTTCGCCTCGTGGCCGAGAGTGAATCTCAGGAATGACGCTTCCGTCCCGCCCGTGAAATTAGTCAAAGTGCGGATATACGAAGCACCCGAATGAGAGATGGAATAGGTCTTGGCTTTCTTGGAGGTATTTTTTATAGCAATGAATTGCTTTGCTGGCTTTGGCGAGTCGAGCAAACTCAGCTGGGACGGCGAAATTTGAGAGTCGGCAGCCACTGCAGCGTACGCATTAATTAATCCACCTCCTTGTTGCGTGACGGAAGAAATAATGTTTAGGTTTTGTGCTTTCATGGGCACTGCTGTTGACTGTATGAGCGACGTGATTTCCGCAATGCTGAGTTTTGGCGACTGAGACTTGATCAAGGCATAAACTCCGGCGGTGAAGGGTGTAGCCATGGAGGTACCTGACAACACGGCATAGCCTCCGGCTGAAAGAGGGAATGTTGAGAGAATATTTCCTCCTGGCGAAGAAAGCTGGGGCTTTACTGTCATCTCAACCGTCGGGCCAATGGAAGAGAAATAGTCAATGGTGTGGCCAGCTGGATTAACCAAGTCTTGGACAACAGAAGACTTGAAGCTCAGCGTGTACTTTTTCCCAGATCCAAGACTAGTAGCAATATCCTTGACAATTTGTTGCGATTGGTCATATCCAAGAAAGAGAATATTGAATGGATCCGTTGTCCCCGGCTCGTCCAGGAGAATCGGAGTGTTTGGGTCATCGGTGTAGTATATGACAGTTGTCACGTTCAGCGCCAACAGCTGATCTGAATAGGTCCCAAGCCCACAGGCTACCGTATTGTAGATTAGAACTGCCGTGTTTTCTCCATCTGTAATAGCGCTCTGTGCAGCTGCCCATACGCTGGGATCGCACCCTCCGGTCTGCTCCTCCGTGATGGGTATGTCCAGGCCACTGCCCGCCTCGAAAATGGTGATGGGCTTATCAGAGATGAAGGGTAAGACTGAAATGTACTCCAAGGCCTTGCCGAGGTTATTTTCTGCCTTGTAAACGGTTGGATAGATTTCACTCTCTGCAGACCCCACTGCCAAAACTTCTGGAGCCAAGCCTGGAGCTGATACAGCATATGGCCCAAGGTCGCCGTCGTTTCCAAGAGCAGCAACGATTGCTACACCACTTTTCACAATACTCCGAGCCAGCGGAACGTACGGCGATGCCTGTTCCCAATATGTGAGGCCGCCGAGCGACATTGAGATGACATCGACGCCATCCTCTGCGGCTTGCTGCATAGCTGCCATGATGACATCGTCGCCAGAGTCACCTTCGCATCCAAACACCCTGTACATGCCGAGGCTTGCTTCAGGAGCTACCCCAACAAGACCAAATCCCTGATTCGAGGCATCAGTCATTCCAATAATGCCTAATACTAAGTGTTAGCTCTATTCTGATATACTTGAGACGAAGGTTGCCTGCTTCTCACCTGCTACATGAGTGCCGTGTCCTCCAGTCGCACATGAAGCCAATGGATCACTGTCTGGAACTGGCGTATTATACCCGGTATAATCATCTCCAACAAAGTCGTAGCCAAAAGATACCTTGTACCCAGGCCCAAACCCGCCACCAAGCGAAGGATGGAGATAGTCCACTCCGGTGTCAATGATGCCAATCTTTACACCTTTGCCTTTGATTCCCTGACTGTGTACTTTATCTACACCAGCCATCTTGAGTGGTCTGTTAACATCCGAACTGCCCTTGATATGTGGTAGAGTGCCATTGCTTAGCGGTGCTGGTGGAGCGGCAACAAAGGGATTTGGCCGCGGCACAACTCGAACCGGCCAGACATTTTTGACGCCGCTGACCTTGAGCAGATCCGCTTTGTGAGATGCATCATCCGCTAGGGTCAGAGACAGCCCGTAGAAATATTTGGCACTGTTGAACTCTTTGCGGACTTGATACTTAATTTTTCCACCCTGCTTCTGAGCAAATCGAGCCGCGGCATTGATGCTAGAGGCTTGGTCAAGCTCCACGATATAGGTGTTGGGAATGTATGTGGTGTTTGAAGCCGTATTTTGACTCGCTCTTAGATATCCATCTCCGCCAAGTTCCGGCTTCGACACTACAGCAACGGGCAAGCCGATAAGGAGGATATTAATCAGTTCAGCCTTGAACCGCATTTTCGTGAGATGGCCGATGGTAGTCTCTATCCATGACTCCTTGGTAGGGCATTGAGTAGAATTCACTCTTTATATAGGTAGCTATACCTACGCAAGTACAATTGCACAATAGGGACGCGGGGTTGATGCAAGAATATCGCGATCGAAGATAACTATCTGTAGGCCTCAAATAGGAAGGTGATTGGATCTAGTGCCGCTATCCGACTAGATTTCTCATCAAAGTATGTTTAAAAGCACGTTAATGGTCAAGGAATACGAGATGTGACATCGCGATCAATACTTGCATCATATATTCTCCGATCAGTCCATTTCTATAGGCAGCTGTACCATTTAGTGTTGCCGGCTTTGTTAGAATAGGAAAACAAAAGAATATTTGATTCCCAATTGGCTACGGATGCATCCTTATCGTATCAATCGCGGTTGCTATAGTATGCTTGGTGAATATAATTGCTTACTCAATTCGCCGAATCATTGCCTCAGCACACCAAACTGCGGTAAAATGGCATCGCGATCGGCTTAGCAAGCGTAGCAAGTCGCTATAATGTTTTACTGAGTACATTCGGTGTGAAGTCGAGGGTGCATTTTGTGAAATGAGTATTCATGTGACACTTTCTGTAGTTGCCTGACTAAATGACAGGAGTGCTTTACATAGGCTGTTACTATATTGGAGAGAAAAAAAGACATGCCGCAAGCAACAACGAGCTGCACCAATCATTGAATTCAGTCGTTAAAATTAACCCAGAGCTGTTATCAAAGACTCCTTGGGACACCATCATCCAATGTCATCCATGTCGGATCTTAGAAGCACCGAAACCCGAACTTGGTGGCTAGAACGCATCCATCGCGGCGTGGAGGGGAACATGTCTTGCATTCTTGGATGAACTGGAGCGAAATAAATTTACAAAATTGTTTCACGTCCAGTGGCCGGATTCAAGAACAAATCTATGGTCCTCTTCGCAATACGGAAAGTTCCACCTCAGCGCCTTCATACTTGAGCAAATCTCAGATCTGAGACGGAGATCCAGGGAGACTTTGGAATTAGTCCACGTTTGGAGAAGGCAAGTCTATATGACTGGCTCAGGAGAGATGAAGCATGAATCGGCTTTGGAGCGGTGGAGGCGCTTCACCTATGTGGATAATCTCCCAGAAGACATTGGCCCTTTTCGGAAGCTGCTAGAAGAATATAGCAACATACCACCTGAGGCAGTTGATGGCTTACTTCTTAGAACGGTAAGGAGTGCGTTGATTCGTTATCCTAGATGGAAATGACCTTCTAATGTCTCGGCAGCGTGAGAAGCTTTGGGAAGTGGCCATGTACCCGTGCATCGGCCGATGGAGCTTTCTCAACCTACAAAGTGTGCGCGATCCTCATTTCTACACTGCAGTCGAGCGATTGAGAGGTCCGGCCGCTTCAGGTGCTGCGTCAACTTACCCAGAAGCGCTCCTTGACCTTGGATGCTGCGTTGGCCAGCTGCTGAGGAAATTGGTGCACGATGGGATCGAACCAACGCGCCTATTTGGTACAGACCTGCACTCTGAATTCATCTCTATTGGCGCAGAGCTATTCCGCGACGAAGCCAACGGGTTGACTTTTGTGGCTGGCGATATGTTGGATCCCAACGATGAGGCTCTGGGCATTTTAGACGGCAAAATCACGCTTGTGCATGCTGGGAATTTCTTCCATTTATTCACGTGGGAAGAGCAAGTTGTCTGGAATGAGAATAGTGCGCTTCATGCGTCCAGAAACCGTTGACGCAATAATCTTCGGCAGACAGATCGGGACCCACAGTCCACGAGAGAGGCAGGGAAGAAAAAAGTCATTCTTACATGACGAGAAAAGCCTGCAGAGGCTGTGGAACGAGATTGGAGCGAAAACGGAGACCCGTTGGCGCGTGCAAGTGAATATCAACGAAGAGAAAGTGGTTGGCATTCCTGGATTTGGAGCAGAGGATAGATATGTCCGTTTTGGCATATATCAGATAGCTTCCGCGGAAACATGAGGAACGGCAGTCGTGTTATTTGTTGAGATAGATTAGTGATGGCGGATTCAATCGCGACTCATCCCCTCAACTGGAAGACGCCGAAATACGGTCCATCTGACAGAAACTTTGTCCGCTAAATTTATGGTGATCAGCTAGCTTGGTGTCTGTTGCTCTCTAACTTGATGTGTTGCTTTCTATATACAGACAGTACGTTTAATCTCATGTAATGTAGGTGTTAAAATTCTGCGACAGAAGAAATTGGTAGACAATAAAGCTAGCTTCAAAGTTACTTAAAGAAGATCAGATGTATCGTCAGTTTACATGTCATGCCTTATCGAGTACAACACACTTTGCGTGTAATGCTTCAAGTGGAAAGACGCCACAGGCTTCCACTGTTCTGCGTAGTTTGCTTAGCGCTTGAAGCAGATCGATCAATTTCCCCGGTTCTACGCCCTTCAAGGCCTGTAGGGCGTTCCATGACATTGGGAGCCTGGAGATGGCTGGCCCACTTAGCATGCTTGAATCAAGCTATCCGTCTCTAGCCGTTGCGAGTAACCGCTGGCGAAAAGTATTTATCTGTGCTCCATGTTCTATATTTGAGTTGCTGTAGATACTGTCCAAACCTGTATTTAAACATAATTTTCAACTCCAGATATCCAAGCAGCCATGAAGGCAGTTGGGATCATTGGCGGCAGCACCGACCTGGCCACGGCCGAATATTACAAGCTGATAAATGCCCATATCCGCTCAAGACTGGGCGGGTTCCACACTGGCGAAATCATTATCAACTCAATGAATTTTGAGCGCAGCGCTCATTTTGTGACCAACGACCTTTGGGATGAGGGAGCAGAGTACTTGCATGGAAAGGCGCTCAGCTTGGAGAGAGCCGGAGCCGACTTCATCATCTGCGTTTCGAATACTTGGCACAAGGTTTCGGAAGCCTTCATGAAGGATATCAAGATCCCCCTCTATCACATTGTCGATCCCACGGCTCAGTCCATCTTGGACCAAAACCTACAAACTGTCGCCTTACTGGGTACTAAAGCTACGATGGCGTCTTCTTACTTGCCCAACCAATTCTTAACCCGCTTCGGAATAAACGTCATCGTGCCCACGGAGGAAGAGCAGAAATACGTGGACGATGTGATTTTCAACGAACTCGCTAAATCACAGTTTACCGAGGAATCTAGGCAGGGATACCTGAAAGTCGTCGATAGTTTGGTTTCTCGGGGAGCTCAGGGCGTTATTTTGGGCTGCACAGAAATCCCGTTGCTCATTGAACAGAAGGATCGGCCAAGTGTTCCGATGTTTAATACTTTGGAACTGCACGCTAGAGGTGCTGCAGAGAAAGCATTGTCTGATTAGAAAGAAGATTAAAAATAAATTAACATAGCATAATAAATCTGAGCGTCATTCTGAATTGGAAATTTTAAAAATAGCTATAAAGCGTGCATCGCACGACTGTTATAAAGAACTGGAGAGAGGAAGATTTTATTCTTGAAATGAGTCATTCCACTCTAGAATGTACGTCGCTTCTGGGAATCTCTGTACATTTCATGAGAACGAGCTCATTAAACCTTCTCTTCATGATTGACATCGGCTTGCTGCTTCGCCTCCTCAAGCCCTCCCGTCTCTTTCACACGAATTACTTTCTCTTCAAACGTGCTCACAGCGCTTGCACTGCGCCATGCTGGAATATTCCCATCAAAGAGCACATCGATTTCTTCGAGTGATTTCTTCACCGTTTCGGGATACATGAAGTAAACGTGGAACACCATGGTGATGCAAAAGGTGCCGAATATCATGTACGCTTTCCACTGAATATTTGTAAACGCAGGAGGGACAAAGAATGCCAAAGCCAAGTTGAAGCTGCCGCATAAGTCAGTATTATTGATCCTCTAGCTAACTGTAAACATGGAATGGTGGCCACATACGCCCAATTACCTGCGGCCGCTAGGCCAACACCCTTTGCGCGATACTTCAACGGAAAGACTTCTCCGCAGTAAATCCATGCTCCTGGTGCCCATGTAATTCCTGGATAAAAGGTCAGCCGGTTGCACATATATAGTGATATGCGAGGATTCAAGCAAGCGTTTGTTCATACCATCTATTCGTTATGTTAGCTGTGGTTTTTGCTGCCTGATGGGGTAAATGTTTGACTTACAAACTCCAACAAAGATGTAACAAAGAGCAATAACGGCTTTAGCTGGAGGGCCACTGATCTGCCACTTCAGTATATCGATCCCTGCACCGTTAATTAGTTAAGATCTTTCAGAGGGAATTGCGCGCTTACCATCTACACTGTCCACATGATGTCCATAAACAGCCATTACGGCACCGACGGTGAAATGGATAACACCGCAGATTATCGCTCCAACAATAAGCAGCCATCGGCGGCCCATACGGTCGATGACAAAAAGAACTCCTCCGGTAGTAACAAGGAAAATGACGTATTGAATGATGGACGATGTGAGAGCGGCATTCCCTGACTTTCTCGTATGTTAATAAAAGAGATGAGTGGTACGGTATCATGTACAATGCTTACCATTCCAGCCATGTTGAAGATGTAAACAAGATAATAGAGCATAACGTTACCACCGAGAAGTTGCTGCCAAACTTGTGCACTAACACCGACCAGTGTCCGCTTCCACATCTTGGGAGCGAATAAGCCCAAGTAGCCAATCTCTTTTGACTCAGCAGCAATCCTCGCCGCTTCTCTGACCTCCTCAAGCTCAGCGAGAACCTCAATATTACTTCGATCGCCTTTGGCGTGCAGATTCGCCAGGATTTCGTGGCATTCTTCCCAGCGATCCTTGGATGCGAGCCACCTAGGAGATTCAGGGAAGAAGAAGAGGGAAACAAATAGAATTGCTCCAGGAACGGCCTGCAGGCCCCATGCAATTCGGAATGCTGCCGGCCTATGGATGGAAACAGAACAGCCATAGGAAATCAGGTACATTATCAGAATACCTAAGCCTTGTTTCAGCTTTCTGTCCATTAGAGTCACCATAAACGCATAATTAGCTCTTACCCCAATCAATAGACCACTGTTGAATGCCAACAACTCGACCGCGGATACGAGAAGGAGCAAGCTCGGAAAGGTAGACGATGCACTGAGAACTGGTTATGCCGATTGCAAGCCCACTGACAATGCGGCCCACTACGAGGTGAGCCACATTTTGAGAAGAACACTGCAGCACAGCACCTATAATCCAGTCCACAGAAGCAATTTGGATGGCCAATCGACGGCCTAAGCGATCAGCGAGCCATCCGGACATAAGAGATCCGATAAATGATCCAGCAGACATGGACGCAGTAATGCCGCCTTGCTCAGCTGAGCCAGGGTGGTTGAAGTAGTCGAGATATTGATCAGAGCCAATCCAGGCACTCATGGAGCTGATCTCGAAGCCAAAGATCATGCCACCAATGGTGCCAAAGGCAGCAAGAACTATGATGAAGACGTATCAGTAGCGGTATTTGATGATATTGGATTCATAAAGACGATGGGCAGCAGTTTGAGACACCATGCGTACCGTAGATGTTCCAAATGCGATACATCTTGACAGTTTTTCCATATAGGTGAGCTCTATACTGTTGTCTAAACTTTCTGGACAGCCCATCAAGTATGATTCGGGCAGAAGCTCAACATGTCTGCGGTATGAAGTCCTTATAACCTGTCAAGTAATCGATGAATAGCGAACAATAGATGAAATGGTGGAGCCTTTACCGGCGCGGGTATAGAAGCGCACGTATTAGCATCAAGAATTTGCTTCAGGAGTATATTTACATATGTACAATACTTCTTAAAACAAGCCAAGATCTGCGAGATACTCGGAGAAATGGAGGCTTTAATGGGCTGTCAGTCTCCACATTCTCCGGCATGTAAGAAACGCATATCGGCCTCAAGATCGTCATGCGGGCTTGGTATAGCCAATGGTACAGTATATACACCATCTTCGGCATCGGAAGTTTTGGAAAATAGTGTAGAATACAACACAAGTATTTTTGGAGCATACCAAAGCAAGTTAACCGCATATATCTATCTATGCGAAGGCATGATGGTCGGTTTATAGGTACCAAGAACATGGCTTATGATAAAAAAAGCGCTCAAAGACATAATCAACGAAACTCGAATCATATCAAGCTCTACGTTGGACAGTTATCATTTCAGCCAAAGCCATAGCTCTTCCAACGCAGAGACATAATTCCCCACCGCCTTATCATCAGGAGATTTTATTTGCATGCATACATACATGCGCTGACTGTGGCCTAGTTCAGACATTTCGGAGATCTACAGGTAACCCGTTGTGCACACAATCATTGCTTTTAGCCTAATATCATGGCTGTATTTTAGCCTGCAAGGGGCAACTGACTCAATCGGCTGCAGCTATAGCGAGCCCGATTGCCCAAGCTTGCCAAGTGAATTCTCCGCACGATTATCCCCCACATTGGTGCTACAGCTCAGATTTACAGGGTCTGCGGTTTGAACTGTCGTCATTGGCACGCATTGAAGTGCCATTGGTCTCGTACAAGTCGCTCTCCAGGATGATTTGTGCTGCGGAAGTAATTGTGAGATACATGAGCCTCATGCAACATAAGACTCGGAATGGCTCGGGCCAGATAGAGGGATGAAGCGATTCAACGCCACTATTACAGCTACTCATTCTTAAACACGGAAAATGATTTCTGGTGTTCTATTACACTGAGCAATTTGACATTATACATCAAAATGCACGAAGAAAAGAGACATTCTTCTTCTCAGTATAAATCGACCTTTCCTCCACCTTGGCACATACTCTCAATAATAGCTAGATCATTCAACGCCTCCTCTGGACCCGACCGTTTCTCTGCCTTTCCAGTCTTAATAGCTTCTAGAAAAGCCTTGATCTCGAGTTCAACGCCCTTGCTGTTCACTGTCTCAGATCTACTCTCTCCAGAGACAAGGTCAAGAGTTAACACAAAGCCGCTAGGACCATCAACTATGTGGAAGCTCCCTTTAGTGCCAATGATAGTGAGCTCTCCCGCAGACCGTAGCGAAGCAAACGACATTGAGATTGTGCCAGTTCCTCCACCGCTGAGAAGGATGCCTGCATTGAGGGTATCAAGGGGTGGAAGGTGAGGTACGACTTGGCGAGCAAACCCCTGCGTCTCAACAACTTCTTGGCCTGTAATGAAGCGGAGCAGGGCAGTTTGATGCACTCCACCGTCAAGTAGAAAACCGCCTTGGTACTCTGGTACTTTTCTCCATGGCGTTTCGTACCATTTTCCAACAGGTGGCTGGTTGCGCCATACTCTAAGATGTGCTTGGGTAATCTCGCCAATTGCCTTTTCTTCCACGATCCATTTTCGACCAAGCTCAAACTCGTGCATGAAACGAAATTGCTCGGCAATGCTGAAGATGAGTCCTTTATCTGCGTATAGCTTATTGTAGTCTGCAATAAGATCGCGGGCCGTTTTCACATCTTTTGCGATTGGCTTTTCACAGAGTACATGTTTACCAGCAGCTAAACATTGCCTAACAATGGATGGTTGAATCAGAATTGGCAAAACAATGATTACCGCGTCAATATCGCTGCGCTGAAGAAGATCATCTAGCGCATGTCCAGGCTTGTCGTCCGCGTACAGGTCAATATTGGCGACTCCAAGCTTAGTTGCTTCCGTAACAAGGGTAGAGGCGGTAGATGTAGAACGAGAATATACTGCCTTGAGGTTCGCTTTATTCGCAACGAGTGCTGGTAGATGGGCTGGTGACAGAGTCAGTATAGTGCACTCCAAGTTCTGCTAGGTACTACACAGAAAGTACCTTCAGTGGCAAAAATGCCAGCTCCTAAAATTGCAATACCAGCCATCTAGAACGTCAAAAGGGGATACTTGGTTAGCTACTGTAGAGTAAAAGCATGCTTTTTACGCCTGAGAAATGGCAGTGAGCGTAAAATTCGATCTAGACACTGGCGGGGGAAGGCATTATATATCGCGCGAAGACTATCAGACACTTGAGGGGTTAAGAGACGCCCAGCAGTACGCTGAGTGCATCTTCACTTTCCATGATAGCACGAGGTACCTTCGGCTATTATCGAATTCGGTTTACCCGAGTCTTACTACACAATAGACTATCAGGTTCCCTGTTCTAGGCCAACTTAGCCGGCCGACGCTTGAGTATTGAAATAAATATTTGCAGATTATTTCCGAACGAAAATAGCGGGTATACCACAAAAGCGAAGAAAGAAGTTGAAACGACATTACTGTCTCGAAATAGCGAGCCTCTGACCTTAGAGACGAGAGGCACTGATAAGTACAGAGAATCACTGATTCTAGCCACCACCATGAACAGTTGCACTCGCAGCCACTGTCGCTGTCCCGCTGGATTAGTCATGGAATTCATTAACTCGGAACATGACGGCTCGATATCAGACGATAGAAGAAAACTCCCTAGACATGCCATTTACTGATTACTGTAGCTCGGATTTTCTAACGTCATAGTGGTTGTTTGGCGATAGACACAAGTTAATACATGGAGTGACGCCAGAATCTTGACGACTAATATATCTCCGCACAGTGGATTCTCCAGCTCTTTTGAGCACTACTCAAAAATACGCTCGATTATTAAACAATACACTTCTCCAGCGCCTTCGTTTTCCATCGCGTCTTGTTCAGTAATGTTCCAATATCAACTAGTAGAATAATTAGTAATTACAGCTCTGTAGATCTGTGACTATAGTCTATTTCGACGTAGCTTTGTGCGGAAAAGGGCAACTTTCCTCTCATCTTGTACACGTATCTTGACTGACCGCAGGCTAACGCCACTCTGTGGCAGTTCCAGGCCAATAATACCCTTAGTTTTAGAATGAAGTACTGCGCTATGACCATTATAGATAACAGTACCCTTGTGAATTTTGTCTGCTATTATAGCCGTACTATCTCGATGGCGGAGTAGTAGTGTTCCATGTCTCAGCACCCAAAGCAATGCAATTGGTATATAATAGACGCTTGACGACTTGAATTTCCAACGTAAAATATTTTGCATCATACTGCTCAATACTACCCTTTGAGTTATCCTATCTATTCTATCATTTATTGATTTCTATCTCTTATAACGCACCTCTTGCTTCCAGCTACTACGTCTTGATAACTTCAACTCAAACAAGACTATTGTCTCAGACTCGTCATTAACAAAACATAGAATGGCGCCAATAAAATCCAACATCCTTGAATCTATTGGAAACACATCCATCTTACAGCTTCATGCTGTGGTTCCTTCAAATGGAGTTCGCGTTCTCCTAAAAATTGAAAGCACCAACCCAACGGCGAGTATGAAAGACCGCATGGCTCTTGCAATGATTACGGCTGCCGAAAGTGATGGCCGTCTGAAACCCGGTGGCTCTGTTGTCGAGTATACTGGAGGTAGCACTGGTGTGTCGCTGGCTTTGATATGCGCCGTGAAGGGTTACCCGCTTCATATAGTGACATCAGACGCCTTTTCGAAAGAAAAGCTGGACCATATGAGACTTCTTGGTGCCGTCTTGACAGTTATACCAAGCAATAATGGCAAGCAAACTGAAAAGCTTACCAAAGACATGATCCGGGAGGCCCATGCCATAGCTAAAAAGACTGGAGCCTTCATTACTGCTCAAATGGACAATACGGATCAACTTTCGGCTTACACAAAGCTGGCCGACGAGATTTATGAGCAAACAGAGGGTCAAATTGATGCCTTCGTGCAGGGCGTTGGATCAGGCGCGTGTCTTCGGGGCACATCAGAGCGCTTACGCCAGCTTGACAGCAAAATCCGCTTTGTTGCAGTCGAGCCCGCTGAATCGGCTGTTTTAGCAGGTGGCGTGTCTGGATCCCATAACATTGACGGCATGGGGCCTGGATATGCTACGCCAATGTGGAAAGATGGGATTGCAGATGAGTTTCAAGCAGTATCAACTGCGGATGCAAGGAAAATGGCCTTTCGGCTAGCACGTGAAGAAGGTTTGTTCTGCGGTCTTTCTACCGGGGCGAATGTGACTGCTGCGTTACGCGTGGCTGAAACTCTGAGACCAGGATCTACCGTTGTCACGATCATGTGCGATTCAGGTATGAAGTACATGTCAGGATACTCTAAGCAATTATCATCTATGTAGAAGTTTAGGATAGTACCATAAGACCCTTATACATTGTATGTTCTGAAGTCGCTTTCTTCTGATATTATATCTAAAGCCTGAGGTTCAAACTTTGAGGTTCCTTCAGTTTCATTGCTCATGAATATATATAGGCTCCAAAGGGTCTTGTCAGTCGAATCCCGAATGTACACGCGCGCATATATGGGCATATATCCACACATTCCTATAATTTTCTTGACGTTTCCAGTCTTGATAACTCGAAACACAAGATGCAAAGTATTGTTATAGAGGCTAAGTAAGCTTTTATCAGGCCTCTAGCTATACGTAACAGTAAGCCAAGTAAACCCAGTAAGCCCAGTAAGCCAAACCAAACGATACATAATAATGATATAAGTAACAAATCCTGTTACGGTAGTAAGTCAGTTCCAGAATAAGCCAGTGTATAAATCTATATAATTGCTCATCGTGTGTTATATTGGACGTCTAGGTCAGCAAGCATTTAGAAGGTATGTACTCTTATCAGGCTGCAACAGGAAACTCATATACCTAAGTATCAGTTTCCTCCCCAGCCTCCTAAGCAAATAGTTATTTTTGTGCAAGGAACAAGCTGGTCTATTTTGGCTACAAAAACGAAAATGTCAGGAGAAGCAAAGGAATCTATTATCCTACAGTCGGCTTTTACAAACGGCGGATCAAGAACTGTTTTACAAACACAATTACTTCCTTTTGCCACTGTTTTCCCTCACTTCCATAATAATTTCTCTGAGACATTTAAAGTTCTCTCAGGGTCTATTTCTGTCTACATGTCACCGAATATTAGCTCTGAGGCTGATATCGAATTGAACCAAAACCACAGAGAGTTAGCGACTGGCGAGTCAGCAACAGCACAGCCCAAGATACTACATAAATATATTGTCAACAACTCTCAATCCTCTGACATTCAGCTTACCTTTAAGCCCGGTAGTCTGGATTTTGAACGTGGTATTTGCATTCTTACGGGCGTACAAAAAGACAATCCAGAGAGTATCGAGGGCATATGGGATTCTTAGCTGTCATTGCTGAGTTAACTGACGCGAATCCGGTTGGGAGTCTTAAAGAGCAATTAGATCAAGCAAAGTTGAAAAGCGGGTGGCACGCTTACAAAACGTTCCTGCTTCAGAAGTATGCCAAGGATGAGGATGTTCTTGCGGCTGTGAAAAAGAATTAAGCTATAGCGATTTAATAGTACTTACCTGCTACACTGTAACACATTTTCTTTGGAATAAGGCCGACGCCATCACTTTCAAGTGCGTCTATCACAAACATGTTCTCTATACTCAATTCAAGATCTCGTGAAGGCACAATTCAAAAGCAGAGTCATAACGCACACAAAGAGAATTTAGGCAAGCCAGTTGAAACTCACCAATTATAGTGGAAGACTGGGTATCAAACATTGAGCCAGGTATTCATGGCTAAGATTATGATGTTAGCCCATATTCTGGTTCAGCACCTCGTAATTGCCACCACCATATGGATGTCTCCCACATATCTTCGTCTTTGCGACCAACCAGGAACCACCATTTCTTCAAAAACCACGGTTTGGCCTCCCAGCTTCGCATGTCCCAGGGTAGGCCGCAACCACGTTCATTGCCGCTGGCCAAACTACCCCAGCATGTTAATCCACCCGATATCATGTCTATAAAAAGTGCTTCTTGATCCAAGAGGCATGGGTCGGAGGTGGCGTGAAGCATCGCTCTCTCCCGGCAGTGGGGAAAATGATTAGATCAAGATAAGATGAGTGAGGACGGCTCAATTGTATGTCTAAAGGTCGTAGATGGGGTTTTATATGCTCAAAGCTCCTATTCGTATGGGACCGGGGCTCTCGCCGAGCTGCGATCAGGAACGGTGAGGGTTTATCTTGAAAATAATCATCACGGCTGACGCCTATGGATGCAGCGTTTGCCAGTGTAGCGGCTAAGAATGTCACGTCTTGAAGCCGAATATGGTTCGCATACAAGAAGCCGGTTGTTGCAGGCGAAATGCCGGTACTTATACTTGAAGTTTGAGAAGCAGTGGCTTGGAGGCTTCCGTCTGGCTTCTGCATTGAGTCCAAGGTAAATTCATCGAATGGAAGAAACTCCTGGGTATCGATCAATGAGGACGAAGCTGTCAAACTAACGGGTGGATCCTCAAGTCCCCTAAGTGCTTCATAGCTCTCATCGGTGACAGATTTCGGTGCCGTAGCATGCGACTGGTGACTCTCTTCCGGATAGTAATTTTGAAGGAAATCTCCAGCCCCCCAATTGTCGAATGCCAGATTGATGACATCTATATTCGGATGAGCACTCCGCTCGTCTAGATCCTCAGGGGCTATTGGGAAATTCTTGTTGATGGAAGAGATAGTTGTGGGAGTACTCGATGACTCGGTTGCGTCTCTGGAAGATTGATGTGCGCAAAGTTGCCTTTCCAATCCTTGCAACCTTTTCTTTTGCTTATCACCTTAAAAGAAGTTAGTTACACACAGAATTTGGTTCAGGGTAATTAATCCAGGCCATCAAGACGTGTTTACGAAGATATTGACGGAAATGGGTGCTTACGATATGTGCGCTGTGCTTCGCGATTTTGTAAGCGCCGTTTCTCAGTATTGCGATGTCTGCTACCTTTTTTCGTGTGAGAGCGCGCGTCACTCTCAACTGAAGCCGCGTTAATATTACGCTGCTCTTTCTGAGCGTCATTTTGGTCACTTTGGAATTCCATTTCCAATCAATCGTTGGAAATTTCTGAAAACGTGTGGGAGTCAAGTTGGTGTCTGATCTAAACGTTGGCTTTGTAGCGTATAGTAAGCCAATTCACTTTCATTGTGAACTGCCTGCTACTAGTGCTATTTGACGGAGCTCAACTCGGTTCGCTATTGGTTAATAACGAGGTAGTGGTAAAATGGCTGAGATAAGCCAACGGGAAAACCCCTGTACGATGGAAAGAACAGTGTGGTTTTCAACAAGCTTCTGCCAATCAACTAGCTGCCGTTAGAACGACCTGTAGCATGGTGAAAGTAGTAGGTACACTCTATCCGAACAAGACTCATTATGGCCGTTAGCTACGGGGGACTTGTCAAGAATAAAACAACTCTTTGTACATTGAACATACATGTGAGACAACACCGATCTGTAATATTTTCCCACATTACTCGCGTCTAACTATTTCAGCTTTACAGCCAACGAGCTTTGAGCAACTGATTTGGCTCAATGAGCTCGTCATGCTGCGCTATGGCGGTTGATTCTCTTTCAAGGTGTCAGGAGTGCTAAAACTAGAGCACATCCGGCCAACCCAATGGCCAGAGCATAGGCAGCGCGCAAGCCATCCATGTAACTTCTCAAGATGCCATCAATTTCCGAGTCCAAAAACGTTGCCCGTAGATCCGTAGCCCCTGCTACTATAACCAGCGCAGGGCCTATACTGGGCACTGTGCTTGCTAGAGAAGCAACTAGCCAGTTGGCAAAGACAGATTGCCCGACAGATATCATGATTGCCCCACCCATGATGAGGACAAAAAGTGCCATGCATGAGATGGTTGACATTTCACTCATCTCAACTGCCGACTGACAAGCAATTAATGGGATTTGGAATCCCATTCCCATTCCAATGCCAGCCAAGGCCTGAAAACCAATCCAAGAACCAGTAGAGCTTTCGCGGTCGAGAGTATACAACAAACCTGAACCGACTGCGGTGATTATGGCGGCCAGAGCCATGAACGGTGCATAGTGGCCGCTAGCACTAATCAAAACGCCACTGAAAATTGATAGAAAAGTAGAGCCAAGAACTAGTGGCAGCGTTCGAATGCCAGACTGGGAGGGGGACGCGTTTCTGACTGTTTGGAAGTAAATTGGCAGGTAGTAGATGAGAAGATAGAAGCTGCCAGCAAAGAAGAATCCGAAGCCTGTAGATGCCCAGACTATGCGACGCTTATACAACTTGCCTACCATAATGGCCCGGTCGGCTTGGAAATACTGTATGATTAAGAATGCTATGCTTAGCAACATAAATCCAACGAGACAGTCAATGACCTGAGAATCGCTCCAGTGTTTCGTGATACCGCCCCATTGGAGGGCTAGGAGGAAGCAAGTCACAGCACCAAGTACTATGGCGGTGCCCGGAAGATCCATTTGCAGAAGCTTCTCTTTGGGCGATGCTTTTGTAGGCACGGCAGCGGAAGGTGTTCGAAAGGACATGACTATGACCACAACCACAATACCCCCGATGAGCAAGTTAATATAAAAGCTTGCTTTGAGTTAGATTCAAGTTCAAGCCTTACATATGTACATACACTTACCACCAACGCCAACTCACATGATCAGTAAAAGCACCGCCAATTAGAGGGCCAATAGCACTTGCACCACCATATGTAGCTCCAAGCAGCCCTGTGAACGCGGCTCTGCTAGACGGAGGAGTATATAGACCACTGGATATACCAGCTCCCCCAAGTCCGGCAATCGCACGGCCGATAATCAGCGTGATACTGTTCTGCGCCACGCCACAAAGCAGACTGCCAAGTTCGAAAATGGCAATGGAAGCAATGAAGCTTGCTTTCAGAGGAAAATACTTGTACACTTTACCCCATGTGCTTTGAAACGAAGCCAAGGTCAAGAAAAAAGCCGATCCGTACCATGCCACCTGATCAAGAGAGTGAAACTCATCTGTGATGCTTGGGATTGCCGTAGCAACAATTGTAACGTCCAGGGCCACCAGAAAGTTCGTCAGAACTAGTGCGAGGATGGTAGAGGCGAGGCGGATGCCTTTCGGATACTGAGCCACGATCATCTCCGGGTGTGATAGCTGTAAATGGTCAAAATTTGAATCGTATGGTGCAAGTTCTGTAGATAGATATTAGACCTTGGGCAACTCCCGAACTATTTTTATATTCTTCTAAAATGATCATTATGTAGGGAAAGCCTCTGTTGAGGCTTGATCATCTTAGCGGAATCCTTAATGACGATGTACTTCGTATAAACTCCGAAACGTCGTTGTTGACCAAGAAAGAGCCAAGCCATGACGAGAACAAGACAGCCCATTCTGTCTTGGATACGCCATTTCATGGGAAGACTTGAGTAATAGGGAATTCGGTGGATGTGCTCTCTGCTGCGTCCTGAGTGTACTGTTTCTGATTAGTGTTGGCTGATATCAGCCACCCCATCTGATGCTTGATAAGCTTAGCTGCCTGATTTATTCAACAAAGGACAAACATTTGCCCACCTTCCGACCACTTGTAGCTATATCCACCTACAATACTGTGCGAAACATTACCACGGATTTCAGATCCATGTCCCATTTTGCCCTCAGGGGTTTCTAAGGGGCGGTGGCTCTTCTTTGCACACGAACAATCTTCAGAATAAAGACACAAACCTTTCATTGTGTTAAGGTGCACTATTATGAATCAGTTGATACTATTTCTCTCTACTTGAATTGCACAGAAGAGTGGAGAGACCGTCTCAGGCATTTATAATGCGGGCTGACTTGAGGCATTAAAATAGGACGTTTTCGCTAATAGAACCTTACTTGGGAGGTCGGTCAAGAATCTTGTTAAATGAAGTATATTCTTGTATATTTCTTTATCTGCATTGCCTAGCTTTCTTCTTACAACATTGCGCCCTCGATTCCTCAGTGGTTCTATCACCATACCCCTCCTTCGTATGGCTCGTCTTTCAATGGCTCCATCCATTTCTCTTCCCTCCCGTCCTGATACTTCGTCTTGATCCTTCTCAAATCAAAAACCCCATACTGTCCATTATTTGCAGCGTCGGTGTTTCTATCCATGTCTAGTGTAAGTGGATTAACCATAACAAAATTGACTGTTAACCCGTCCATGGCATAGCTCCCTTTTAGGAACGGTTTAACACCACATGTGGGACCAAAGTAGTGGTGAATCCTCCTCTGGTAGAATGTGTAGTTGGAGAGCTTCGAAAGTCGTCCTGATCAGCAGGAGCAAGCAGTGTGAAGGACTCTGGCAGTGGGGCCAGTTGTTAGGTGCCGCTTTTATGGCACATTGTGCAATTACATTTGGTGAGAACTGGAGGCAGAGTGCTTGAAAAGTCAAAACTCGCCTCGATCTTAACTTTGCGGCAATGGCAAGACCCATGATAAACCACTGGCCTAGAGGTATTGCTCTGTTGTGCGGCCATAAGCAATGGTTCCCATAAGTTCCCTGCAGGCTCGAACTATTCAGCTATCTCGTAGAATTACAAGGCTAAGTAGGAGGATTGAAGGAGCCTTTCAACAAGACTTACCAAAAAAAAAAAAAAAAAAAAAAAAATACTTTAGCTAATGAGAGGAATCGGGGACATGGGATAAACAAGACGGTTGAGGAAAATGATTCCGAAACATGAACAGCCCTAATATATCTGAGGCTTTTTATTAAGAAAGCGTGGTATTAAACCCCAGACGGTTGACAATATATTTGTAGGCAATATTAGTTAGATCTAGGTAAGGCAGGCTATGGTAAGCCACAGTAGCTTACACAATGGCTTACGGTAAGCTATATACCAGATTCTCAACAAGCTTTAGGAAATTGGTTTTCTTATCTTGACAATCTGTATACTATTTAGCTACAGAGAAAAGGATCAGCTTATTGTATGATTAGTAGATTCAGAACTCACCTGCACCGCAAATAAACTGACGCCACCGGTTCCTTGTACTAGAATCCATTCGCCTACTTTCAGCCCTTTCAGACCGTAGAGAGCATTCCATGCTGTTACAGCAGCGTTTGAAAGAGATGCAACTTCCAGGTACGACAATTTGGGGGCTATGCTAATGAGCCAAGTTTCTTGAAACGTCCCGTATTGTTGGAAAGTGCCATCAATGGTGCCGCCTAACTCTCCCATATCATATGCTTCCGTAGTCATGGGGCCAGCTTGATGCCCTGGGTTAAACAATGTTGCAACTCTGCCACCCAGCTTCCACTTTGTAACCTTGAGCCAACTGCGACAACCTCACCAGCGCCATCTGATCCGCTAACAACCGGAAGTTTGACGCTGAAAGCAAAGAGCTACGTGTAAACACTTTGTTAGTAAGTGATTGCCGTGACAAAAGAAAGGGAGAAGAGAAAAAATAGAAAGTCATATGAAGATTACACATACACCAGGCGTTGCGATCCCAAACTCTCGAGGATTCAAACCAGTAGCGTGGAGGTTTACCAACACTCCATAATCATCGACCTTTGGAAGAGGCCCCTCGACAAACTGAATCTCATCAAGTCCTTTTTGTCCCCCCTAAATGACCCATTTCTTTTGTACCGTGGAAGACTCATTGTGACTTGTTCAGGGAAAAAAAAGGACAAGGATACTGGCTATCTTTTTTTAGCAGTTGGCCATGAGCGGTCGACCTATTAAGTTCTTAGTGTTTTCTGCTTCATTCCTATCAGCCAAATTGTTTCGCCTATTTATCATTATTATCATCTCATCTCGGTCCAATAATTCCAGATGAATTCCAAATAGATTCCAAAAACGGTTGCATAAATCAAGTAGCTAGATCGCTCTTTCTACAAAGGTTTCCTAGATGGTGTCGCGCTTCCCGACCATCTGACCAAAGCCATTTGGCTGACATCTTGTTTCCGAGAGTTGCTTAGCTAACAGGGCAAAAGAGGCTGTAGCTGGTAGTGAGGCTTACCCAAATTGAAGAATATCCAAAACCGGCAATTCCTAAATGAGAAAATGCTTTAGTAATTCGCAGCTACATAAACGGATTCGGCTGGACATGTAGGACGTCTTCAATAGATAAGATTTGTTTTAATGCTGTTAAAACCGTGGAAGTCTTACCTGGTAAGAAAAGGGAAGAAGCAAATAAAACGCTTGACTAAGTAGCAGGGTAGATCTATGTGAACTGTGTGAGGTTTTCAGCACAGGAAAACTCGTCCCTAAATCATCGTCCATTTCATGCTAAGTGGATAAGAGAATGCGGCAGAAAGGAGCTTATAGCTGGAATGCGAACTCGAATGGGATTGGGTAGATACTAAGTGAACGTTGTATATACAGAGCTTTGGTGCAATATATCCAGTATTAACTTACAACTCTACTCTTCGTAGATTGAAAGGAGATTTTTTTCTTAGTACGTGGGACGCAATTTTTACTCCCTGCCTAGGTTCCACTAGCAATAATCTCCATATGTAAATTTTCTTTGTGCAAGAATTTCTTCAGTTGGCTAGATCGCGCGCTAGTTCTGCAGATGGACTGACCAAGTATTAGCCTCAGGGCAGTAGCAAAAGTGAGATACTTCATCTTCCGTATCGATTTATATTTCCTAGCTTTGATGGCGTGGTAGTCATTAGAAGGTATCTTCTTTTACATATCATGATAGTGGCGCTAACATAAAGGACTTAGCATCTTGTTGTGTAGTAGGGGTTCGTTCGTTCGTTCATATGGGGTCAATATCTCCATTTTGTAAGGGGATTTGTCTAGATGATGATACACTCGAGTTGGAGGAGCTTAGCAGCATGCTCTGTATTTCGAAAATGTTGATGATGCTTATTACTACATCAGAACAAGCATACTGCATGTTTGGCTTAGGTATGACCTCAAATAAATGCCGTTTCTATTGCTCTCTATGCTTTCAGCTATGACTGGAGACTACTCTGTAATATACAACATTTCGGAGCATTAAAGACAAGTATTTTCTAGGTCTTATTAAATATCTTGACGTAATCAACATTCACGGAATCCAATACCTAAAAAGGCTACAGACATAGCGAGCCCGATCTCATTGGTTCCGGTTCAGCGCTACGTAAAGAAGCATATTTTACCTCACGATATACTATAATGCTTTTCCATACTTAACCATGGGAGCGTCATTCAAGGGATAAATTTTTAATTCGTACAGGGCAGCTTATAGCTATGAATTGTGCCCCGATATAGATTCTAGACATACCTACCTCTAGATAGTGTTTCACCAACAATACAAGAGTCCAAAGTAGACTTATTTGCATGGCCGCAATCTTACCTATACTTCGAAGGGGTCGCGCATGTCCTTTCACAATACCTAGTGTCTGCTTTTTCTATCGGCTGAAGTACATGGGTGATCAACCAGTAAGGACTACCACGATTCTGAGAGTTCGCCAGCACCAGCATCCAAGACTCGAATTAGGGTCTCGGTCAAAGAGCGCTAAGAAGGCGGGATTTGTAACCGTAATCCACAATCCCTAATCGTATATTTCGCCAATAACAGCGTGGCTCCAGAACATTATGCATTACTAAGACATTTGTTCCCGCAATGAATCATGCCTACGCAAGGAGTAGATACAACACCCGATGGATTAGTATTTGTAATCGCAGGGGGGAGGACATATCCGTTTGATGCATGGTTTTATTTGCTCATTCTGGAGATGAACAAGAAACGGGGTCCCGCGCAAATTTTGCGCTCTCGGAGACATTCTGAATAGAACTCATGAGTATGCCCCAGTAGCGATATGACACCCATACTACCTACACCCTGGGCGATCTAGAATACCCAGTGCAGCAACTCATCATCTATTAAACAAATTCCCATGTACAGTTAGCCGGATATCTATGATGGAGCTTACATACTCGCTGTGAGACGGTCGATATGACGATCACTTTAAAATAGCATTCGTGAATTCTATATAAAGAGGACGATGAGTTTCAACAATTAGAATGAGATAGATACCTATACAGGAAGAATATCGATCGCAACATCAAAAAACATTACGACCAACACATTTATCCATCATGCCTTACGAGCGCTATGGAACGGAACTTGTCGATCCTGCACCTCTGGGTCGCCCGCTTGATCTCTACCCTTCTGGCCGTAGAGTATTGAATCGATTCATGAAAAGCTCTATGGCTGAATCATTGGCTACATGGGACCCGAAAGCGCCTCATCTACGAGGCATACCAACAGATGAGTCTATTGAACTATATCGCCGGTATGAGAAACCCTCAAGGATGTTGCGATATGAAAGCTGATAATGAGAAATCCAGCTGGGGAGAAGGTGGGTGGGGTATGATTCTTACCGGCAACATGGATATCTCCTTCGATTCGATGGATGACTTGGGAGATATGATCATTACCACCGACTGCCCAATGAGTGGTCCTCGTTTTGAGAAATTCCAGGAGCTCGCGAAAGCAGCCAAAGCTCACGGAAGCTTGATTATTGGGCAGTTAAGCCATCCGGGAAGACAGGTTCAAGCACGCTTGAATCCAGAGGCGATATCAGCATCTGATGTGCAGCTGGGTACGAGGATTTAGCGATAAAAACATTGCAAGGACATACTAACTGTAAGATAGAACCAAAGATGGGTATGTCTTTTGGCAAACCACATGCTGCTAGTAAAGCAGAGATAGACGAAATCGTCGAGGGCTTCGCGTATGCCGCCGAATATCTAGATAAGGCTGGCTTTGATGGCATTGAGCTCCACGCTGCCCATGGCTATATCATCGCGCAATTTCTATCGCCACGAACCAATAAGCGCACTGATGAATACGGAACTCAAACAGTAGAGAACCGCTTACGCTTCATTACGGATATCGCAAGAGCCATTAGAAAACGCGTCTCACCCAGCTTTGTCGTTGGAGCAAAGCTTAATAGCGTAGAATTTCAAGACGCAGGAGTCACTCCAAAGGAAGCCGAAGAAGTCTGTGGTGGGCTTGAACAAGAGGGCTTTGACTTTGTTGAACTAAGTGGAGGCAACTACGAAAACTTTGGCATGAAGTGGGAGAAAGATTCGACGCAGAAGCGAGAAGCCTACTTTCTGAAATGGGCCAAGGTCGTCAGCGAAAGTCTCCCAGCAGACAGCAAACTCAAGATGTTCTTGGTTGGTGGTATCCGAACCGTTGACGCCATGCTTGAGATCTTGAAGACTATTGATGGAGTTTCGTTCGCGAGACCTGCAGCCGCAGAGCCGGATTTGCCTTCCAAAGTATTCTCAGGGAAGGTCACGGGAACTATCAAGCCTGTGGAGGGTAATGACGATATTGGCGGGAGGTTTGCTGTGGATCTTGGCATGGCCAAGACACAACTCAGACTGACTGCACGAGGTTATCAGACAATCGACTTCAGCGACGAAGAAGTTATGGCGCATTTCAAGAAAGACATTGACGTTTGGTGGGAAACCCTGGTAGCGGATGGCGATAAGCTGGAGTACATACGTGCGCCTGAGTATACTGGCCCTGTGGTATTGGCCAAATCAAGAGGTAGCTATACTTATAGGATGTAAACTGTAGCTGATATTAGTGTTTTAATAGTATGTATTAAGTTGATAAAATTAAATTCACATATTGCCCCATCTTTCGCTTTTTCTCTTATAAAGTATCAGTATGTTCATGTTTGCGGAGTTTGCGCAAAGTGAAATAGAACGCATGAAAATGAAGGAGCTGGAATAAATAGTATATTTAGGTAGATGGAGAGAAATTGAAGATTTTAGTGCGGATATCAGTTACGGAGGGCAATGACGTAACTTCTTAGCGATGAGCCAGACTATGTCTTATGTAGGCCCGCGAGCTAACAATGCTCCTGCGCCAGTATTTGGTAATTATAATGAGGCAATGTTTTACCAGTTATTCCTGTCCCAATCGCGATATACCTTTTTCTAGAATGCGCGTCCAGTTGTTCGCCAGAGTGAATCTCAGTCATGGTACAGGTTAGCGGAGATCGAGTAATACTTCTGCCTCTGCCCTGTCAACCCAGCTAGAGGGTCTGGTAAATCGCTATGATTATCTCCATCGTCTCACAGTATAGTTTATAGTATATAATCGCAATAATATCATTTCTCAGTCTTCAAGCAAGTCAGGTCACCACTTAGAGGGTGCACAGCAGTAGGCGAAAAGACAAATCGCAATGCATAACAAATTCCGGAACTATGGTCTAATTTTAGCACCATTGGTAAAATGTGCTTAGTACATGTAGTATTACGATTGCGTAGTACCTGGCTATGTGGTGCTCTTGTCTAGAGAGATCAGAATCAGGAACACAGCTATACACCACGAAACACATCCAGGTGTGCAATGCTAATCTAGCTCCAGGGAGACGCTTTAATCTGCATGCTGGCCCTGCATATGCTAGATGGAACGACGCTAATCGAACTCTTTTTTGAGATCTTGATTCATACGAGCTGAGACTTGTAAGAAAGCACCGACGCAAGGGCTTTAGATGCAGGGGTCCAGAAGCTGCAGCAGTAAGAAGAGTCGCCAACGACAACATAATTTTATAAGTCCATCTCTATTAAAAGAGACGCTCGATACATATATTACAAAGAATATTTGACGCATCATTATTATTAGCTCATACTCTAATTACACTGATGCGACAGCTGGTGTCACTCGGCAGATGTCAGGAGAGGGTGCCACGAGCTGCGTGTAAGATGGCACTACTTGGAAATAGTTAGCAAACCGCAGCACCCATCTTGGCATAAGCGAATAGTGAGCGCGGATGAGAATTTAACGTTGATGCTATACTTGTATGAGTAAAGGTCTGTGTTTGTTGGCATAGAGCTTTCTGTTGGTACTTTCTTTTCCTTCTGCTAGGTCCACTCCGCTTACACTTCGGCATGAAGATCAAAGCGTGAAGTACTCCGTACGAAGCGGCTGAATCGCCAGTTGGATTGAAACAGCAGTTACTAGGTAGCCTGATGCTTAGACCGTTTCGCCAGCTCTAGCCCATAAATGCAAGCTAGCCGACTCTAAAGATTTCACGCCAATAGGCATTATGGCAAAGTTCACTTGTTCTGGACAACTTCGTGCATGCCGGGGAAGTAGCCAAAAATAGGAATGGAGTGATACTAGCCGCTTCAAGACATATTAAAACCAAATGCATACAAGTTCTATATTTACTTCTTTTTTTTTTTTTTTTTTTTAATTTCGATCGAATGACAATGATCAAGTGTGCTAAAGCTACGTTTGAATAGAATCGCGAATGGAGAAATGGATGTAGAACCTCGCGTAATAGACTCAAGAAAACTTCACCCCGGTATAAATGAAGCTATGGAGCAAGCGAAATAGCAATACGAGATTGGAGAAGAAGAATAAGAAAAGTCGGTAGGCAGATATAATATTTGCCAGAACTTGGCAGCTTGAATTGTCTTTTGAGGAGCTTCACGACGGGTGGATTCTTGGCCAGATAATTCAGCCTGCCTTCGGGTTTAGCGCACATCGACAAGAGAGACCTGGACTCGACAATGAAATCCTTTGAGAATCCTCTGCAAATTCATCCTCACCATTGGGTCGGGTGGTGCAATGATTGGCTACCGAGCCGCTCCTCGCTGGGATTCCAAACTTGACATGTGCCAGTAGGCCAACATATGATCCGACGCTTATTAACAGTCTCACTGTCCGCTGGTGCCACGTTAAACTGCCCAGACTTGTGGTTTCCGCTCCTGTAACGGCCTAGCCTCCATGTACGCCATACTCAGGAAGAAGATTCTGCCCGACGCTAGCAGCATCGTGGCTTTGCTGTTTCCATATTGCTGACCAGCCCAAGAGCTAAGCCCACGACCTCGGCCCATGCTCCAATAGCAACGGCACACGCAAACAGTCACCGTCGCCCCAAGCGCTGGCTGGAGTAGCACGGCGTTGAGTGCGTTGATGCAGCTACAAAGAGTGCTTTTCAGGAGGCTGCTGGGTGATAACATGCCAAGCAAAGTACAGGACTGGAAAGGAGATGCTACCTTTGCTGCCCCGTAATCACGACGAGAGGTAGTATACGTTGCATTCGTATTTTTCTGGCTCTGCTCATTGCAAAGCATCCCGGCAAGGGCTCTCCCTGTAATGCGGCATGTGGAACTGCGCAAAGTTGGGGAGAAAACGGAGCTCTCCATGCCGTACGAAGGGTCTGGAGGGTCTGAGATGGCCGCTTACGTGCAAAACGCATTTGTTTACTGTAGTACTGATAGCCTTTGGCCGATCGTCAGGAACGTGGCTGCGCCGGGCGAACCGAACCGAGCTTTGGCAGAAACAGGGATCGAAAACAGAGGATACGCGAACAGCCCTAAAAAGCCGTTGTGTGTGAACCCTCTGAACCCCTAGTGCAGGATATTTTTGACTTCTCGGTCTCCATCTCGGTGGCTGTTTCTGTCTTCGACGGCGCTCAGCCTCACGCCAGGAATAGTGGCACACCGCCGGTTTCTGCACGAAGAGTGACTCCTGCGGCTGATGGACTTGAATCGAGCCTTAAACCGGGTAAGCCAGCGGCCGAGGAATCGCGTAATCGGCTATACTTCGTAGCCAAGGGTGGAGGCCAAGCGCGCCGAGAAAAAAGCGTGGGATTTGTCATTTTTCTATATGAAGTTTTGGTACTAAAAAGGCGATGCAGAATATTTCCAGATGCGCGTTTCAGGCAGTAACGCATACACGCAGCAGGATGGGCATAGTACATGATTTAAAATGTTGAGTAATCTCAGCGCTATTATAGTCTGCTGTTGAATGCCGCAACGCTGGGCTCATCTGCTCAAATGGGATGGCATTCGTATCAGGCGCTCAGATGTCTTGTTCCAGAAAGACCAGCTGCTGCTCGCAGTCAAATAGCTAGTATTCGGAAAGTATTCAAGCCTTGAAAAAAGGGGAAATTGCGGCTCCGTAAAGAGCCACGGCGTAGTATTGGGCTTGCAAACACGAAGAAATTCCCACGAGTATACGAGTAAGCCCGAAAATTTGGTCTAGCGCTTAGACTGGACCTATCAGATACCCTGGCCATAAGCGGCCTTGAGCCTCTGAGGCTAAGAATGCAGGGTGCCTTGGTGAAGGTATCTGACGGATTCTGATCCCTGGCGAAGACGAACTACTATTGATAGTACGAGTGGTGCTTCAACGAGCACGGCTAGGCTAGGACGGACCTAGCATGTACAGCAGAATATGACCGAAAGAGGAAGCCGGAGAGGCAGCTGGGCCACGATGCCGTCTATAAATACACAATCATGTCTACACTACTCCGTATATATCTAGTGGATTTCCCATGTATGAAGCTCCATGTTCATCTAGAGTCGCGGAAACATCGAAATTCATTCTATAAACGACTACTGTAGCTGCATAATCTCATCTTGTGTGCTCATTAGCAGCTCTGCCCCTGTTTCCAGGATTCACAATGAAGGTAAATACCTCCGGCTTTGAAATGTTTAGAAACACGCCATACTAAGCGAATTCTTAGTTTTCTTTTGCTTCACTCCTTGCTTGCGCGGGCCTCGCAACAGCCCTGCCTTCGTCTGTACTTTCTTCGACCGAGCTTTCTGCCCCCGAGGGCGTCAACATCGAGAGTCGCTCAACAAATGGAAATGTTACCGACAAAGGCATTGCCCGATTCGATAACGGCAACATCTGGGACGGTCAAGGCAATGGAACCGATTCTTACAAGCTCTACCTCGGCAACGGAACAACCGCTGCGGGGTGGCCGCCTATCGAATCTTGGGTCTCGTTTGGAAACATGTAGGTGTTGAGAAGCCTTGCAAGTATCATGAACATGGGCTTACGGAAAACAGGTTCGAGAATTACAAACTCACAATACAGTGGGCGTGCCAGAACTTGAACTGGCGTCTTCCCAACAATAATGATGACGAAATTGTACGTTGGCTATTCGTACATGCACTTGCTGCTCCATGGCCTTGCGACTAATGACGGTGATGTGTAGGAAGCCATCTACAATGGTATCCAGCTGGCTGCCAATGCGACAGGCGTCGACCATCGATTTATCTTGGCTGTCATCATGCAAGAATCACACGGATGCCCGCGAGTCAATACCACCAACCTGGGCGTTCGCAATCCCGGCCTCATGCAGAACCACAACGGAGACGCCTCGTGCAACGACAACAAGAAGCTCACAACGCCTTGCCCGACGTCAACAATCCATAAGATGATCATGGAAGGCACCGCTGGCACCTCCTCTGGTGCTGGTCTGTCCCACTGCATCAACGAATCTGGCCGAGGCGATGTTTCCGACTACTACCGCGCTGCTCGCATCTACAACTCTGGCTCCCTCTCGAAGACTGGTGACCTGCAGAGCAACATTGCTACTCACTGCTACGCTAGCGATATTGCAAAGTAAGTTTAATTTCCAGCTGTTGGATATTGAAGATCGTCGTGGCTAATAAAAGTCTTAGCCGCCTCACTGGCTGGGTTTACGCAAAGTCAACATGCACATGCGATACCGACCCCAAGAGCTGCAAGGTATCAAAGAATTAGCCTGGCACATTGAAATCATGTGTGGCCTTGATAGATCCGAGCGCTGGCGTATAAAATGTTTTGTCTAATGAATTTACCAGCGCGTCGTTTAATTTTGTATATAGAAACGATGCGCGAGCTGTACATACAGTATTATGATATCCCCGTTATAGAGTAGAGTAATTTGGCTTGGAACTCGGTGCGTGGAATGGTGCAGGATGCGATATATACCTGGAGAAGAATCTCTTGCCTTGATAATGAAAGTACCGCAATTCGGAACTACGTCGTTCCTATGGAGCTCCTTGCGGCTTCCTATCACTGCTGTAAGGTACTGCGCTCGGCTATGGCATATCTCCTGGCACTGCTCAAGATATGATATCGGGTCCATGGCGTTATGTGTATTTGAAAGATCCGAAAACGTACCTTGATAATGTCCGCTAGGGCAAATAAGATTTAACCGTTGCCAAAGATACGAGACAAAGGGTGGAGAGCAGTTCGTCATATAGCTGGGGCTTTTAAGCACCCATTGAGCTTAAATTATACTCTATACATTAGTTTGCGAAAGAATCGCAACAGAAGTGGAAATGCGTTTGCTACGATAACCACTGGGCGTGCTCTAAAATGAATCTGGAAGCATAGCATGGCTACTAGATGGCACGGTGTCCGACTCTGGACTCTCATTGCTAAGCGACGCTCCCAAGCTCACGGGATTAAATTGCCGCATCTTCCTCCTCCTCTGTTACGTCGTATTTAACTGCTCTAGACGTATTGCATACACTGAGGATACCTCTACGCCATTCTTGCAATCATGCTCTGCAAATGGGCCGGAATATTCAGTCCATATGTGTGCATGTACTCAGCGATAGCATGTCAACGAGGAGGATCGAGTTTACTATTACCTACATCCTATTTATAGTCAATACACTAACGTTGCCATTACTTGATGGCTTGTCGTAATCTTTATACAATGCGAATTACTATCAAATTCGTCTGGGTCCAGATTTGCATAGGCAATTTTTTCTACAGCCCGCGATTCATACGCATTTAACTAGCGCAGACCCAGTCTTTGTGCCTGCCAAGATGCATTGCTAGTTTTTGACAGCCAGAGCCGCATTCATTGAAACATCTCATATAGAGAGATGAGAATCGTGAAAGGTCTGCTTTCGGCCATCAATCATTCTCCAGCAGAGCAACGCCCATTTCATAGTGTCGGCCTCTTTGCACATGATGGCGATTCCAGCCTTGTTGATGAGAGAAGAACCAAGAGGCGCAGTTCGTCGCTTACTTCCGGGATAAGCCACGCACAATTTCTCTCGCTCCGGCCCGTGCACACATTAGACACGCCCTAGCTTCGGCATTGATATGTTCCACAGCCAATGATGTTAGTCGTCTGCGCTTATCTTAGCTGGATACGGCACTCCTTGAAGACTGCGTGTAGATGGGCGTCTTACATAGGGCGCGGAATGTGTTTCCAGCTGTCCAAATACTTGCGAATTGTATAGTAATCACAATGCCGTACGCGCCCTGTGAACAGCACGAAATGTTACTATTACCCCATAGATTTGGCCGATGTTCTTCAGATCGGTCGGTGCCTGTACTGTATATACACTAGCCAGCGTCATCGGACAAGCCACGATCGAGCCCTCGTTCAAGAACTCCGTGTGAGCAACTTCTTATCTGCACACGTGGCGTCTTCGGCGAGAATAGCAGGAATGGGGTCAAGGAGTATTGCAGAGGACACTTAATCCTCTCAATTCCCACTTTACTCGTACCGACTGCGATGACGATGGATCGCCAGCATAACGGCATCCACAAGTCGTCCCACAAACGGCACTTGGTCTATGTGCCATAAGAGGCGTTCTCCACCAAACTAGGAAATTTTTACGTTTTTAGAACATGACTCAAAAACTTCTAGAATTTTTTTTTGCCGCTGTGGCAGGGTTGATCATCCACGTTGACGGAATACATCGTCTCATTTTGGGCCGGTACCACTCACGATGGCATCTAAATCTGCTGTTGCAGAGCTTCCCCAGTGTATCCAGGATACTGTGGATAGACTTAGTATCAGACTCGAGATATCTTGCATTGCGGGGGAACGCAGCCGGAGTCGAGACCAGCATATATTCGTGGAGAGAGCACGGAGTATAACCGTCATCCCAGATAGGGGCTTTTCTTATCTACGTAGTTGATTATGAACATCCACCTAAACTGGCGGCTTTTCGGCATATGGATGGGTCTCGGCTGAGGAACTTACCAGTAGTCCTCCTACACACCGAGCCCATTTCCTTAAAAGTCCCTCCCTCCTAGCTGGCCCGCCGTTTTCTCTTTTTCTCTCAAGCGTGGAGTTGTCTTTTCCCATCTCTCTCTTCCCCAGGCACTGTTATTATTGAGTAATAGCGGAGGCTCTTCTCGATCTTCATCATGACTGGCAATACGAATGATGTAGAGTTTGAGGCTCGTACCCCAGAATCTCCGAAACACGAAGCCTCAAAATTTGAGAATCAGCAAGTCGGGCCCAATTCTGGTTCCGACAATGAGATTTTTGGAGAGACAAGCGATGAGCTGCAAAACAGCCGACTGAAGCAGATTGCTGCAGAGGGCAACGCGCACTTCCATCGGCTCGGATGGAAGCGCTTGGCCATTGTCACCATCGTCGAGGCCATTGCCCTGGGAGCCCTCAGTCTGCCAGCAGCCTACCACACTCTCGGCATGTTTCCTGGAGTATTCCTTACCATCACACTGGGATTGATCACGATCTTCACGAGTTACCTGGTGGGACAAGTCAAGTTGAAGTACCCACAGGTCTCACACTATGCCGACGCCGGAAGACTCCTGTTTGGTCGATTTGGCTATGAACTGTTTGGTGCTGCCATGGTTCTCGAGCTTGTCATGTCGGTGGGCTCCCACGCTCTGACTGGAAGCATCGCTCTGGGCACCCTTAACAATAATCATGTCTGCTCCATTGTGTGGTCCGCTGTGTCCGCAGTCATCCTATTCATTCTTGCCATACCACCTTCATTCACTGAGATTGCCGTGCTTGGTTACATCGACTTTGCATCAATCATCATCGCCATTGGAATCACCATCATTGCTACGGGCGTCAGGGCTAGAGATTCTGCTGGCGGCCTTTCTGGCGTGGAGTGGTCGACATGGCCTCAGGAGGGGACCACTTTCTCCGAGGCGTTTGTGGCAGTAAGCAACATCATCTTTGCCTTTAGCTTTGCCATCGGTCAGTTTTCTTTCATGGACGAGATGCACACTCCCACAGACTACATGAAATCCATCTGGGCTTCAGGTATCGCCCAGATTACCATCTATACGCTGACCGGAGCGCTGTGCTATGCCTTCATCGGCCCATCAATCCAGGCCCCGGCTTTGCTGTCTTCTGGCGAACTTATTTCCAAGATTACTTTCGGCATCGCCATTCCTGTCATCTTCATCTCCGGATCCATCAACTCGACAGTGGCACTTCGGTATATGCATGGCCGTTTATGGAAGAAGTCCATTATTCAATACGTCAATACCCCTAGGGGCTGGACCGTCTGGATTGTACAGGCTGCAATCTTTACCATCATTGCCTGGGTCATTGCTGAGGCGATCCCCATCTTTTCTGATCTGCTCTCTCTCGTTTCCGCCTTGTTTGTGACGGGATTTTCCTACTGGATTCCTGCCATCATGTGGTTCTGCTTGCTCTGCAAAAGGGGCGAATGGTTTTCAGGAAAGAATATTTTCATTTCTCTTGGAAGCATACTGGCCTTTATTATTGGAGTAGTGGCTTTAGTTGCCGGCACCTATGCCACTATTGCCGATATCGTAAGTACAACATATTCATTGTTTTCCTTTGCAGATGAGCTAACACCGTTGTAGATTCGCGAAACGAATGACGGAAGCACCAACCGCCCCTTTTCTTGTAGGCGCTAGATCGCTACGAGAGTATATATTCAACATGAAATACTTTTTATGCATATAGATGCTGCGGCTGCTCAACGATGATATACTTAAAACATGGATTTCAATAATGATAACGAATAATTGCGCTTTCAATATTATTTGGGGCGAAGATGAGATGTAATAGGATACCATGGAACTTGAAGTGATTTAAACGGTTATTGCTTAGATGTGTATGATTCCATTCGAATCAGGTAATTATGGCTCTTAATTACACATGCGACTTAGTCTATTTAATCACTTCAGCATAAAAATAGTCTAAGTATCACGAATGGAGCACAAGCGGGATATAAGCGTGTAATAAACAATAAGCCTGCTCGCATGATTTTACAGTCAGATGTTAGACCACAGAAGAAAATGAAGCTATATGTCCTCGTGAGTTTTTCTGAAGCCTAGTACAAGAAGATAGAACGGTATCCTCGGGTATCGGATATGGGGCCGAAGAGCAGACGATGACCCTCCGTGAGGTACGAGCATCAGATATTGGAGCAATACTTTCTCTTTGGCGTCTTATTATCATGAGCTTGAGGAAAATGCTAATACCCCGCCACAGCTCGCTTAGATCTAGATGTGCACCCGCCATTCGCAGATTTCCAGCTCCATTACTCTGACTGAGGTTCCCTTTTGGGCCGCTGGCTTTCCAAATCAATCATATGTAGATCCCTTTCTATTAATTTGAAACCTGGCTTTCAACTTTGAGCTTCTAAACTAGTTCTACGCCAAGGCCCAGTTGATCCAAAGCTTCAAGACACCCGAGCTTTACCATGAGATCAGGTCTGCTATCTCCGCCTTGCAAGTCTTTGCACTTCCAAACTGTTTCCATGGCTTCTCGAACGCGAATAAGAGAAGGAATTCTCCTGACACTGTACATCTCTTTGAGCCGCTGAACTGCAAATAACCTATCTTGCGGATCGATAGCTTCGCATCCTCCTGTAAACAATGGCCAAACATGCATAGATACCAGTGGCGACGTTATAGGAACTTTCGCTAGCGCACCCAAGCAGAGTCGGACTCGGTGCAAGGTACGTGGGTGTGGAGATCCAATGTTATATGCCACGCGGAATAGATAGATAAATGCAGCAGCGTGATATGCAATCGCAGTATTGGCGAGGTCAATATTCTCGGCGGCATCGTCAGGTAGTTGCCAGGTTTCGAGTTTATGTTCGAATACCTGAATCAGCGATTGGATTTCTTCATTTGATGTTGTTATGGCGCCACTCTTCATCGACTGCAGCGAACTGATGTCTGATGCTATATGGAGAATATCGAAGGCGCTATCGAAGAGAGGAGCCATGGTATTAGAGCAGAGATACCCATGGTCAAGAATAAAAGGCGGCCTCGCGTGAGCAATGGATCCTAGTATGTCATGATAGCTGAAAAGACTGAGAAGGAACTGAAAACAGGATGTCGAAACAGTGGGTAGCCCTTTGCGTATACGAATGAGTTCTCTAGCAGCCGAGAGATGGCATTCGTCTGCCTCTTCGACGCTGTCCATAAACTGGCGCCTGACTTGCATCATCAACACGGTCGCAAGAACCGCATCAGAAAATCTCTCCGTCGAGCTTTTGAGCGCCATGGATAAAGACTGTATCGCTATCCTATGGTGCTTTCTGGCAGCAATTTCGATGTCTTTACGAGGTGAAATTGCTATCAAATGGCTGGCAGCCACCGAGAGGATGGCAGACAGAAGAGGGCCCTTTTGTAAAGCCATGCTGGTAAAATGCTTCTGAAACGGATTATCTGTAGGCTGTATGGAAATTAAAGATGAAACAACAGTGGTGAAGTGATGAAAAAGGTGATAGTCATCAAGAGATAGATAAAGAGCCCAGTATTGAGGATCACGCGGTATTGAAACTTCGCGCAACTGCTCTCGCTCTCGTACGCTGTCGGATTCTCGATCTTTTAAGCAAATCTCCTTTAAATTGCCATCATTCTGAGACTGGATACTCATTGGAGTTGATAATGCGCATGAATTGCGCCCATTCGGTGAGAAGACATCATCTGACACCCAACCGTCCGAAGTGGAACGACTGGGTGTCGTAACGGCAGTATCTGCAGGCGGTGAAGTAAAGGCAGCTTGTGCTTTATTGCTGTGCGCCGTCAGACGGTTATCATCATGTCGGAATCGGAGATCCTCTTTCTTCTTCGAGTCTTTGTGAGGACGCCACTTCAGCCTCAACCCATAGCCTTGGCAAGGTATGTTTAACCTCACACAACGACCGCAGAATGGTTTCGCTTCGTCGCATTTGTATCCAGCTTCCCGGCATGTCCAGCACCCTGATCTGGACCTCTTCCCTTTCCCTCGTCCTGTTGTGCTACCAGAGACCATTTCCGATGACATCTCTTTGGAGATAAACCACCAAAAGGCGAAGTGGCAAATGAAGAAAAAGAGAGCCAATGAGCGAGATTATTTATCACATTGTCTCACGTTGATGGAGCAGTGGTCAATGCCAATGGCCATTGCAGGATGAATGATCTTTCGACAGATTTGTAGATGCTGAGATGTCTCTGTAGTGGTGTTCATTACCACATAATGTTACAGCTTCGCATGTCCTTGGATCTGAGAGGGTGGACGACGACAAAAGATGCTCTGTGAAAGCAGGATCCGCTAGCGCTCCTGATAACTAATACGTAAGACCACTAGGAATCCACGGCCCACCATTACTCTCATACCAGCGTGCCGGATATCCATCGGCTTCTTTGGTTCGGCGTGGAGCGGCATGATTCACACTGTGCCACTGATCTCATACCCGAAGCACTCTTTATGGCATTGAACTGTATAACTCTTGAGCAGCAAAATGCGAAGAGATGAAAGCGATCTTTATGGCGCAGATTATTGCTCAAGCATAACGCAAAGCCACAAGTCTAAACCTGTGCAATATTTAAAACAAAAGAAGCTAAATGGTATAATCAAGATTGTCCCAACTATGGCCTTTATATAAATGCAGTTTTGGCTCTGCTGTCGAGATTGTCCAAAGGTAGTGAGACATGTATGCCTACCTCGCTTCAACTTCACTCTGGCACTTGCACATCGAACTCATTCAACAACACAGAAATATACTGATAGAATCCAATGACGTGAATAAGAGACACCATACCATCCTTCCCAATTGTTTGTATTCCCAAGTCCCATAAGTCTTGACTCAAAGGCCCAGGCTGGCCTAAGGCATTCGCAACTTCCCATGCCAACCTTTCGCCTTTTCCCAGCGACTCTGGAAATTTTCCACTTATCAGGTCTTGGCATTGTTCATGGGTAATTTCTCTAATCTCTGCTATCACGAGGTGGACATATCTTTCGTACGCACAGTGAGTACGTGAGGCAACAGCTAATATTGCGACTTCTCTCACAGTTGGTGACAGCGCAGGTAGTGAAGTGACAGCACGGTCAAGCTTGAACCACTGCTCGCCAAAAGAGGGGTTGTGAAGGAGTAGACCGAAAGCCCTGACGAGTTCGCCAGTGGGATATTTCGTGATAAATCTGATACGTATCCGTTAGAAAGTGACAACAATCGCAACCATGGAAAGTTGAAGAGTTCCGGAATTTAGCTTGTGCATTCGTTAATTGTATCATATAGAGGCATTTGGCCTGAACCAAGCTCTTCAGGTTGGATTAAGCCAAGTCGATTCATTTTTTCTGGCACACTTTACTAGCTAAAAAATAGGAAGAAAAGATTGAAAAGGAACCAAAAAAATATGCAAGTATTTATTAGTTAAATCTCAAAAGAACATATGCTCCTATACTCTATAGATAGAAGCAAAATAGAGGAAGAGCCCGTTGTTTATCTAAGTGGCGGCTTGGACTGTGAAACACAGACTAAACTCCACTGAACAAACTATAGCATTTAAAGGCTGATATCTGCTTGCATAAGACGATAGCAAAGTCCCAGGTAGTAAAAGTTTTCTTCAAGCATGAGGTTTCTAATTGGTGTTGTCTCTTCGGTCGTTATGAATTGGCCGCAGTTCCCGCCTTAATTCCCACTTGAGGCCATTCGCGGTGCCAGTGACCGCATTTGTTCTATATTATGAGATGACAATTTGTGTGTATTTTTTGAGCACTTTCAAAGCGCAAGTAGAAAGTAGAGAATAATAGACTCTGCCGTCGGACGGAAGGAACAACAATTTTGGGTCAAATGTGCCGTCATAGCATCAATTGTTGCGTCGAGATACCACACTCCGCGTCGTATAAGCTACGGAATGAATGGTATAGAGAGTCGCTGGCCACGCTAATCATGGCGTGTGAGGAGAAACAACTGTTACAATTTCCTCTTAAAGTAAGGCTAACAGATCAAATATACTGAACATGGTAACTCCGCGCTTCCACGTGGATGATGTTCATTCTGAGGCGAATTGAAGAAAGTTAACATTTCGGCTTGCTGTCGTTGATAGTTTCAGTAGTGGAGGCTTTTTGTCTATCACAGCGCGTGGGCAGCCAATCACCCGCCAAACAGAACTAATTACAGCTTTCTTATGATTGTAAAAGCGAGCTCACTCCCGTATCATCTCTCTAATAATCTGAATAGCTCCATAATTGCCAGCTGCTGACATTGTGCTTTACCATACTGAAGAAGTGACCTGGCTGATGCATGTAATGTCTCATACAAGACGATAGAATGTCTAGCCGAACTACTGAGATTGAGAGCAGAAGATAGGTTCCTACTACAGTCCCAGCTCGACTATGTTGAGCATCTGCACAGTCATATGATCTCTTTTCCTTGGTCGGATACAATCAATGAGTAGAATCAAAAGCTATTGGAGCCAACTACTTATGCCTATGAAACTCTTTGAGAACATTCCCAGTGAGGCGTGCGATATTGTTCTGGAAATGGTTCCATCCCAGCGAGCAAAGCCAATTGATGCTCCCAACGCTAAAGACAGCGCCTCCGCCGTTCGTTTTGTAGTATGTAACGTCGGATCTGACCTCTCTAGTCTGTGTGCCGAGGACGTTCTAGAAAGGGAATGAAATGTCCTCAGGAAACATCCCAAATCTGTCCGGGTGTCCCGTACTAGTCGCAGCAACGACCGTGTTGCGTGGACTTCCAATCTTGTAATCGCATTTATCCATCTCATCGCCACTTGCGCCACCTCCAAAGCCGAATTCGCCAAGGAGCTCGTCTTCCCCAATACCATCAAATATCCATGCAAATGATGCTTCTTTTCCGGCGTCTGTTCGTTTATACGGCACGCCTGGGCCCTACAGCAAGTCATTAAATACGGAATTGTCGTCGAGGGATAGGCGGATGAGTTGCAACTTACCGGACCTTCTGCACAGCAGCCGACGCCGAACAAACAATTAGTAGGTAGGCCTCGAGATCTCCACAATAGACCCGACTGCCCATTACTGCTGAAAATGCGATCACCCCCAGCACAAGTGAATGATCTTATCCCTTCCCCTCCTCTGCGAGTCTCGACTCTATGGAAAAAGTCGTCCAGAGTGGCACAGCTCCAATAGAAGCCGTTTCCTCCAAGGTACATCACATAACCACCGGCCTTGATGAAGTCCGAATATGCGCTGAGGCTCTCGACAGTATGATATTCTGGATGAGAGCCAGTAATAATAGTGCCATAACGACTGATACTGGGTTTTCCAGAAGTATGCAAGTCATGATCGCAAACAACGTCGTATGGAATGCCGCTTTTTTCTAGAAATTCTAGCATCAACAAATCAGCACTCAGACCTCGGGGTCTATGGAAATTCCAACTGATGTAGTCGGGACGCATATTCAGAATTGGCCTCTTGGATGTTGAGTGTATCACCCCAGATCGATCGTTGTGAAGGTCATAGCAAGAAAGTCCTAAATCAATTCTTCACACTGTTTTTCCCGCGTGCTTATCTGGTATGGCTTTCCAAGTTGTATTCACCACATCTTTCGGATGCGCCCGGTCAAACACGTGCTCGTTTGCATAGGCAAGATACTTTCAAACCGGTATTAGTATAAAGGCAGATATAGTGAGATATGAAGAAGACTATAGGTACTCACAGTGAAAGTAGAAGTAACGTACGCAACTTTTGCCCCAAGTGCTGCACTTGTAGCTGATGTAGGGCGTACGTAGAATGGTACGATATCTTTTGCACTGCCATTCTGTGCTTCAATCTCGATAGCATAGACACCAGATCTCAGGCTTTCGGGCAAGGTTATCGAGAAATCAGTTTCCTAAGCCACATCATCGAGATCATCTTCATAAAAATGAATAACTCCGTAGCCGTCTTTTACTTTAGTCCAGTCCGATTCCATACCGTCCCAATCGTGCCCCGTCACTGCTCTCGTAGGTGCATTTATAAGGCAACCTTCTGCAGTTGCTCTATTTCTGGACACATCAACGATACTATCGGTTGAGATTTTTAAAGAGAAATCCCGTTTCGCCAGTATGTGATTATTGGAACAAGCTGATCTCATAGTAGGGCCATCAATGCGACCATGAAAGAAATTCGTCGGGTGGTTGGATGCTTCATCAGGGCCAACAGCAAACATTGCTGATAGAGTTAAAATGCACGGCTTTGTAATATCCGCTTCGTAGTCAAGATTCTTTCTTCCGCTACTCGCTGGCTGAGCAATATCTGTAAAGGTGGACTTGGGATTGATCTCATATTCAAATCTTGTTCCTTGAATAGTGAAGCGAAGCTCAATCCACCTTTTTAGATCCGGTTTAAACTCAGTAGACACCACTTCTACCGTCTTGCCTGTTCCGACCCAAAACTCGACAGAGCCTCCAGCAGTCAACACTGCCGCGTATCCAGTCTTTGCTGGTACATCAAGAGTTGAAACCAGTGTTTGGACATGCTTCGCTTCAACAAGATGCGATTAAATATAAAGACTGAATTCCAAGCCGGTTGTTCTAACTTGGTAATTTCTCTTGGAAATGAGAGCGTAGGAGCCTGGATGCGCAACCTGATATCGGCCTTTACAACCGTCAGTCAATATGGATGAGATGATTTCGGGCTTCATTCCTGATGTATCGGCACCTTGGGGCCAATGGATGAGACGAGTGACATGATAGTCCAAGTCTGGCTCTGTTGATGAAACCTATCAAGGCTATTTTAGTACGTATGAAGAAGCCGCGATTCGACTAATGCCGCGAAACAAATAACTAGACAAGCGAGACTCAACAGAAAATCTTGAGGCATATCAAGAGAAGAGGCATGTTTGTGGTTATTGTTATGGTGATTTACCTTGACATCAATTGTACTGCCAGGGCTAGCAATCCACGGATCGACATAGCCAATGATTTCTGGCGGGCTGCTCGCAGGAGGGCTTTCTAACATAGTCATGAAAATATGTGTAGCAAGGTATTAGCTTTTGAGAGTAATAATAAGCAAAAGTATCAGAGGTATCAGAGGTAGGGAAAAAATGAACTTGGTCTTAACAAGTCTTCAAAAGGGAATATTAAACATGGAAGCAACAAAGACACCCCATACAATCATGTTCTATTCGCAGCTTGCCACTGGAGAAAGTCCTGGCTGCTTTTATATAACATTGGATGTAATCAGGGCGGTATCCGCTATCAGCACTACTAATGAACTGGGGTAGAACATCTTTGGCGCAGCCAATCTGCGACATACCGACCGTAGCTTTTCAAGGTACAGGTAACAGTGCCTTTGATCGTTGCCGCTCGTATCTAGGTTGCAGTTCTAGTCTTACTGTATGGAGAACATCTTAGAGCTTCTAAGGAATACCAAAAAACGGGCTGATTGCGCCCCACCTACCATGGATTACTCTTCTTATGCCACTCCTATTGATAGCGCAGATGTCATATTTGGTAAGGCTGCTCCCTAGGACTATTAGTTTTACTTCAATAGGAATGATCCAGGCAAAACGCAGCGACTTTCGCATGAAGTCGCTAGAGCTCCATTGATGGGATGGTTATCCGAGAACCGAGTGGACAAAGTTATAATAATACTTTGGCCCTCAATTTGAAGACTATTTAATATTAGAGAAGACAGCAGACCGAGTTGTCGAACTCACAGACCGAATAATAAGAAGGAACAAAAACAACTCAAGATCAACAGCCATGACTGCAAGAAAAAAAAAAACGCGGCCGAACAGCCAAGAATCATCAGATTGACTGATGAAAAACTAGAAACAAAGACTATGGGATCCTATAATCTGCAGGCTGCCCTTGAAGCTTTGCATGCAGATGGTCTGGTTGTCCTTGAGAATGCAGTTAACCCAACCCACTTAGACCACCTTAATCAACGGATGGTTGCCGATGCAGAGCAGCTAAAGACGCGCGAAAAAGCTCACGTCAATTTCAGCGCAGAGACACGAAACTTCCAGCAAGAGCCTGTGCCAGAAGAAGGATACATCTTCGACGACATTATTGCGAACCCGTGGGCTGCCGAGATTATTGAGCACATGCTAGGTCCTAAGCCGAAGATCCGTCTCTACAGTGCTAATACGGCCTTCAAAGCTGAAGCACGCCAGCCTGTACATATCGACATGGCTCTTGGGTATCCCCGCACGCCATTTGGCTTTTGTGTCAACATAAATCTGGTTTCAACTTCGCCGGAGAATGGGGCTACCGAGTTTTGGCTTGGCACACACAACGATCCAGCGTTGGAGGCACTCACTATCAATGGGCATGGGGACGACGGTCCTGATCCTGCTATAGTCCTCGAGAAAAAGGCAGCTCAAGCCAAAGACCTTGGTGTGCCCATCGACTTTGCAGACAAGCTCGTGGAAGAGCGCCGTAAAGTGCGACCACCGATCCAAGCTAGCCTTCCCAAAGGTTCACTCATCATCCGCGACATACGCATATGGCACGCGGGCATGCCCAATCGGACCGACGATACGCGTATCATGTTGGTCACAGTTGCTGTGGCTCCTTGGTACCGCAATAAACAGAAGATTCTGTTGCCCATGCGGTGGCAGAACAGGATTCAATGGGGAAAACTTGATCCATGCATCGAATGGGTGGAGAACGATCGCAACTATCTTCAGGGCTCACACGACATTAATCTAGCGCAGCTTCCTTGAATACATATCCTTGAATAGAATAAAGTGCCAGAAAGAGACACCGATATTAGATATATAGTAAGAGATATGTTATGCGAAGAGCGGCAGGGCTGGTGCCTTGGAAATAACCGCGTTGAGTATCCTACCGTAATTCACATCGCTCTCAATGGTGAGATCGTTCTGATTCCATATAGATTCGATCATCTGTTGAATTAAAACGACATGGTCCGACCGCTGCCCCAGGTATCGCCTTGTGTCAGATAGGATATCCAATATTTGGAGACGTTGTTCATCTTCATTAGCCTCGCAGGCTATAACGAACAGCGGCCATGTGCCCTCACAAAAGCCAAGGTTTTGTAGAAGCAAGATGCCTTCCCTAACCAATCGCCTGTGCGAGAACGACGATGTGGAAACGTATGATACAGTACGGTTCAAGTATATCAACGCAGCATATCGATAGAGAGAGTTTATCTTATCTTGCCTGCTGAGTGATGACTCAAAGTCTCCGTGAAAAGTTCCATATTCTCCAATAGTCTCGTAGAGACTCTGTCGAAGATACTGAATACGCATCATATCGGCGTTGTCATACGGCATATGGCTGTCTCCATTGGGTGACGGTCGCTTACAAATGTGTCGAACCAGATCAAGAACAGCTATAGGGCATGTTGCTCCATCGGAAGCCTGCTACCGTATCTATCTCAGTACTGACAACCTTTAAAAGATTTGAGCATAAACTTACCATAGAACTTCCAACAGAAATTTTGCTAGGCCGAATCGCTAGAGGTCCTTTGCAGAACGTATCAATAGCATCCGCCTCTGCCCAATGCCGGATGCTGAATTCACTCATGACTTCGTGGTAATAAATCCAATCCATTAGTGGCATGCAGTCATGTTGATAGAGTGTGATTGAAGGCGAAACAGCCGACATAATCTTCTTTGCTCCACACATATAGAAGCGCCAAAGCCCTCCAGGATTAGCCGTATTGCAAATCTAGGGTACTTAGCATGTGCCAATCAAACATACAAGGGAATTTTTACATACTTCACACTGAAAAAGAAGCATAGTGGCAATCAGATTTCGTATAACGCTTTCTCTGTCGACCCGAATTATGTCTCTCTGTAGCATTGAAATAAGCCGCGTCTTATAGTACTGGCTCTTCGAGGGCCCTGCAAGTAATACAGATGATAACGCGAGGATTCCTTCTAGCACCAGGTTAAAAGAAGAGTCAGGATTGGTCATTGCCATTTTCAATACGAAATATGCCAATGATTCATCCATGATGGGGGCTAATATCCGTGCTCTGGCCTCTTTGACTATTCCATTAGAGTTAGGGAGTCTAGTATCACAACAAGCTGTCAGTTACTCACAATATTCGAGTAGATATGCGTCATCTCCCGAAAGCGAGAATGGTGAAACATGTAGTGAGCGTGGTATTGTAAACCCGTGTAAATAATTGGCTATTAAAAATCACGTTAGCAACTTGCTTGGGGTTGCACAGTGGCTGGCATAAGAGATTGCTTACCAAGGTTGAGTTTTTCTTCCAAGGCATCTGACAGTGCGACATCTGCGGATGAGACGTTTAGAAACACTACACCACGCCCCCGATTTCTCCGTGGTATTCTTGGTGGCGTGCTTGAGCCACAGTCGAGCACAATGGCCCGTCGCTTGTTTCCTTCCCGCGGCCACGACAGCTGCATGCCATAGCCTTTGCAGGACTGCAGCGTCTTTGCGCAGTTGCCGCAAGTAGGTTTGCGCGAGTCGCATCGCACTTTGCGCTCTGGAGACGCAACCCGGTTCAGTCTCCATAACTGGGTGAATCAGGGGAAGTGCTTACCTCTACATGTCCAGCAACCTTTGATGCCCATTTCGGCCGGCGAGGCAAATACCGCTTCTCAGAATCTCTTTGACCCCAAATGTATTTTTACAAAGGCTCCTAGAAACGCCGATGGAAGGAGCCTAGCCGTTGTGTGTCCAGCTTGTGAAATACATTATGAGCAGAACTAGCAGTGGATGTACCTGAACTAGGTAGTAGAAGCTTTGCGCGGCCGGAGTTAACGCTGACTAATGGATGTGCAAGCACAGTAAGACGGAGTTGAACGAAGTTGACTCGCTAGAACTGTATACACGCGGCTGATTGTATACTATTATTACTAATAGAGTTCATGCCCTATATCAGAATATATATCTTCATAGCATAGTCTCCTTAAGAATCCACCGCTTCAGTTGCCAGTCTTAGTTACGTAGGTAAGCAGTATACGATAGGGTAGTAGCATTCGATGACCTATCTCATAATGAATACGCATACGTCATGAACTGGCTCCCCCTCCACTGGAGCTTTGTAAGTGAAGCACAGTAGAGCTTAAACATTGCAACTAAGGAACACTTACAATAACAGTCTCCTCACGAAATATAAACCATTCAATTATTTCTCCCTCCCTAGTTTATATGTTGCAGCCTTTCTATTACCGCACCTCCAGCCTATCGCCTATTTGAAGGTTTCCAGTATCATATGACGCATCGGGAACTGTGGTTATTAGTTCCCTTAGAGGACTCCAATCTTCTTGAGAGCTTCCGTAGTCAGCTCCTTGAGGGTCTTCCTCCTCACACTAAGAAGACCATCGCCGTCAAAGTCCAAACCGCCCACGGGGTCGCCCGCTCCACTTCCATCAAATGCACCCACGATGATGCTGTCAAAAAGCGCACCAAACGAGTTTCCGGCAGCCAGATTTGCATTCCTCTTGTTCAGCAAATCCTGAGTCGTGACTTGATCTTTCTGAAGCTTGGCACCGAGAAGCTCTTCGTACGCATCCACAACTTGGTTCATGGTCGCCCGCACTTCAGTTATGGGGATGCGCTTGTTCTTAGTCTTCTCTTCATCCATCTGAAGAACAGCGACAATGGCGGCCCCGAGAAAAGGGAGTGAACACCCCGCGAAATAGTGGTCTCCACCATCAAACACCGTGACCTTGCGATTTTTGGGATCAAACAAGCCAAAAGCCCCCTCCAACCATGAATCCATAAAGGCAGACGGGATGAGTGTCGTAAAGCTCGTCGGCCCCCCTTCGTCGGCCAGGGGGGCGAATTTCCGAGCAGTAACAACAGGTGAAGTATCGTCCGGCCAGTTGCCGCCTTCAGTCAGGAGACTCACTGCGGCAGGATGCAGAATGTCCAAAGTGTACTCTGATGGGAAAATGCGTCGAACGCCAGCTTCCTGCGCTGCCTTAAGAAGTAACCGATCGACAGCTTTAGACACAGGGCCAGAGATGAAAGATAGGATTGCATCAGCTCCCGTGATGGTCTTGACAAGGCCACTATGGTCGTTGTAATCGACTGGAACAACTCTTGCGCCTGGTATGGATGCTGGTGCTTTTCCACTAATGGCTCGAGTCAGGATGGTGACATCGAACTTGGGCTTGCTTGATGCTAATATGGCGCGGATAGCATGATCGGCCACATAGCCGGTGCTTCCAGCAATAATAAGCTTAGTGAAAACCATGGTGGATTAGCTACAGTAGTCAGGTTCTTGAGATGTGATGAGATTGATGGTGTTCAATTCAACTTCATATTTCACGTTCTCGTCATCTGCCTATATATAGGTAATCAGAGTGAAAAGACCATAGAAAACATATTCTTAATTTCTCTATCCCTTCGCGTCAATGCAAATCATCATCTTCCGTTGTGTAAAGGCAAGAAACTTTTGCCGACATCACCATCATCATCTTCTAAAGCAACAGAAGAGGCCCACCAAGCTTCAAAAAATGGAATAGTGGATGAAGTGGAGTTGCGGCAACAATGGAGACCTACTGGACTGGGCATTACAAAAGGAGTGCAACTATTTCCGGGGCGCACCATCGATTGATTGGTAAGATGGCTGAATGCCAGCTTCCGAGCAGCTAGATATGTCGTCGATATAAGAAGTATAAGAAGCACGATGTAGAAATGGAAAAGAGCGATATTCGCATCATATACTCCGTATCCTACGTGATTTTAACACTGCTTCACTATGACCCAAAACGTTGCTCTAATCTTGGGTTACGGACCCACAGTTGGGACCTCCTCTGCTCGAGCATTTGCAGCAAAGGGTTACAAGGTTGCAATAGTATCCCGTTCAAAGAAGGACTCAGAAAGCGAAAAGGAATATCTGCAGCTTCAAGCTGATTTCTCTGATCCATCCTCAGTTGAGGGCGTTTTCTCCAAAGTTATTACTGAGCTCGGACATCCAAGCGTTGTGCTCTACAATGGTACGTCTCTTCATTTCCACGCAAAACATGTTGAATGATAAGGAAGGGCAGCTTTAACACTTCGAGTTAATCCGTTAGCTTCTTCTCTTGCCCTGGTGGGTTCTTTATCAGTTGCGGAGCAAATCGCGGCTTTCCAATCCGATAACAATGTCAATATTGTGTCTGCGTATGTTGCGGCGCAATTGGCCATTAAATCCTTCGCTGCGCTGCCTCGGCAGTCATCGAAGACATTCATTTATACCGGAAATAAACTCCCTTTTATGGTCGTACGACCACTATTATCTCAAGGCGTTGGAAAGGCCGGCGCGGCACACTTGATGCATTATCTTGCGGAAGAGCACAAGGAATCCGGATACAAGTGAGTTATGACAGAAGTATAAAGTTCATTGGTTTCTAATGGAAGCTGCACAGGTTTTATTATGCTGATGAGCGTAAATTGGATGGAGATCCAGTTTATGGCGAGATTGACGGCGATGCGCACGGCGTATTTTATAGCCAGTTGATTGACGAGGAAGCGCAGGGGCCTTGGAACGCGACATTCGTCAAGGGGCAAGGATACACTGTGTTCTCTGAGGCAGTTGTGAACGAAGCAGTTGTAATGCAGCTTCAGAAGTGACATGTTAAAAAAGAAACGCCTGATATATTCTGATACGTATCGGTATTTTTTCCAAGAAGCAGCATGTATATCTCATTAAATTATAACCGTCGTTCTCTCAACCCTGGTCGAAGTCTTATGCTCATTCTTTAAAATATTTCTCAATCATGTACTATCGCAGTGATATGGGTATGGGCGCACACTGGGCAAAATTCCACAAGCATGTTGGCTAGTCACTTACCAGATCTATAGCACATATGGAGCGATACCGGATAGTTGAAGACATCGGTTCAATATTCACATTTTCTAATGCCAAACAAAATGTACCAGACAGTATCGAGTATGAAAAATACGTTCAATAAAAGGAAATAAACAATAAAAACACAAAATGGCTAACTGCGCCTGCAACTTCCTAATATCTATGCGCGAGAAAAGCAAGCTGCTGCCAGAGCAGTGTCAGTCCAAGTGTTTCCGTTCTGGGTCGGTGTCAAGGTCAGTTGATAAGTGTTATCGAATGAACCCGCACCCCAGCCAACATAGCCGAGGAAGACGTCAGAGTTTTGGTTGAGAAATTGGTTCTGTTGGCATACGTCCTGGATGCAAGACTGAGTGTTGCCGCCACCAGTTTCAGTCAAAATACCTTGGCGGTTGTTCTGGCGAAGCCAGGTGGCTACAGGCTGGAACGCAGTAGCGATGTTGTTGGTGACACACTCTGTATGAGTACCAGAGTTATCAGAGTCGAGGTATTTGTGGAGATCAAAGATCAAATTTGTTGTCGAGCCATCGGGATTCTTCACCTGAGATAAGGCAGTAGAACTGCCATCGGTAAGGAAGTTTCCAGCGGACTGGTAGTCAGTTCCTGGCAGGGAGATGAATTGCGTCGTTGCACCGGCGTTACGGATGGCGGTAACAACGGCCTGCACGGTTGTACCCCAAGTGTTGATATCCACATCATGCGGCTCATTCATAATGCCAAACCAAATCTTTGACTGAGACGCATATTTAGTTGCTAATTGCGTCCAAAGACTGACAAATTGAGCATTTGTAGGGCCTCCTTGGCCAATAATGGCTCCGTTCCAACGGGCATAGTTGTGGATATCGACAATACAGTATGATCCAGTGGCTAAGCATCCTTGAACAAGCTGGTCATAGTTGCTAATAGCAGTGGAGTCCAATGTTCCACCCAAGTTGTTGTTAACAAGATATTGCCATCCAACAGGTAGACGGAAGATGTTTAATTTATCATCGTTGACGAAGTGCTGCATCTGGCCGACACCATCTGGGTGGTTATTCGTACCACCAAAGTTTTTCAGTGGCGGGTAAATCTGTGAAGTAACACAGGTTCCATCAGTTGTGCAGCCAAAGTCGAATCCAGCAATGTTGATACCCGCGAATCGCGTCTGCCCAGAGCCGGTTGGTTGGGAAGCTGAAGATGTTGTGCTTGACCCAGAACCAGGAGGCTTGGTCGAGGTGGTCGAGGTAGTGAAGCTGGTTGCACCTGGAATGCACTGGGCGTAATAGGGGTTGAGTGTAGAGCATGCAGAACCAGAGGCACAGTTTGTTGGACCACTGTAGCCCTGTCCTCCACATTGCCCCCAGACAGTTTGTGTCTGTGCAATGGCACCGCTCGCCAAAAGCGTGGCAGCGAGCAACAACGGTCCCATGGGCTTATTCATCGTGGTATCAGGAACACACGGATGGAGACGGTACTGGAAGACATGATGAGCAAGAGTTTATCTTCATAATGGGACGAAGTATGCTGAATATTTGGATCTGGTTGAAGAAAAGTAGTGAGCTATAAGAAATACTGACCTTGGCGTATCACAGATCGCTTTGCTTTCAGTTTCAAAGCCTAAATGGCAGAAAATAATCCTGTAGAATTGTATAAGTTCTTTTCTGTAGTGAGAGAAAGAGGAGAACGAGTAAATCAATGAGTATGATCTTGATTGGTCGTGTTTTCATTCATATCTCAATGTCTGGGCTCCCCAGTAGGCTTTATACTTCTGGTGGTTCATGCCAACATATCTGAATCTGAGCCACAGATCTCAACTAGCCGGGCCGAAGGAGTCATCTTGCGGTTCCTGAAGACTTTCTCCGTGATATCCCTGCCAAGTAATAGCCATCTGAAGTGTAATTCAGGTAAATGAATCCCAACTGTCCAGGCTATCATGCTTTACGGTCCTAGGCAATATACGTACAGATTGAGCCTGAATGAGGCATATTTCGCCGTTGAGGCTCTCGAAGTTGCGCCGTCGTCTAGCAATCACCCGTGCATTCCTATATGCAGGGGAATCTACACTGCCAGTTGAATCTAATATCACGTTAGCAGGGTTACATAGGGATGGCCTGTCCTTGTTTCGCCCCTGCGCTATAGCCGGTCGGCAAAAGCCTCAATGCAACAAACCCCACTAGACTCAAATCACAGAGACAGTTATTCAGCCAAATAAGGTTCAATATCTTGCTATGAAGGGACATAGATCCAGTGTATTACTTCATTATATAGCCTGACGGTTATTACATTTTCAACAGCCTTAATATTGAGCCAACCTCTTGTATATGGTGTCATATAATTTGTAGTCGGCTCCTCTGATGACGAGATATGCTGTAAAAATTAGCAGGCAAGTATATTACGTTGCAGGCCGGCACCACGAGAGCAGGAGCGGCAACAATATCGATATGAATGACAATAGGGGCGCTGTTGTGTGATGTATAGTGTTTTCAGCCTTCCTGGTGCTTACATAGAGGAGCTTAGGGTGATTGGTGAACCTGTAATTCTTTCCGTCTCCTGATGGAGGGTAGAATACTCAAATAGAATGACCCCTTAATAAACAGAGATTTGAATGCGATCCGAAAGGCCACGCACGCCAATCAACGCTGGCCCTTTAATTTTAAACAGATCGCTCCAACAAATCATGAGTTAATCCCGAAGCCGTCCCCGCCAACCTTTCTCTCTCGTCTGTGGAGAAGAGGGGTAGTCAGACCGCTCTATCCAAGACTTGGCAAACAGCGGCACGTTTTTGAATAGATAGAAAAGTGTCTACAGTGGCTCATGGCAGAATTGGAGGTCCGATGCCAACCTTTTTGTGCAGAGGCAATATGCTAGAGCGGAAGGTCTGTTTCTCAAAGTCAGTGATGATTCAATTGCTGAAACGGTAAACGCTTTGAAAAGAGGGGTGCTGCTATGATAACGTAAGCGACAAAGCACATCTGTGAGCCAGAACTGCGAGAACATGATGCAGATACGTATACTTTATTTCAGTGTGATTTTTTATATTGTTTCTGTATGTGCCTTACTGATGACCAGTAGTTTCTGTTTACTCTGTGCATCCCTATCTAACTCTGTTCTGTTGAACCCCAGCTATTATATATCTCGCTTTGAATGATAGTACTGCTTGTTGTCGAATGACCGGTGCCTTCATTTAACAGTTGATAACGTGTCTGATTGCCGGATATCCCGTGTGATTTTAAACAATATCAACGATGATTTGGTCGCCAAACTTCTCCTTGATTTTCTGCACATTCTCTTCTGTTGTCCTATTTGGAGTAAGCTCTAAATTCCTCACAGCAGTATCTTGGGACATTTCCGCTCACTGGAAAGAGAAAACAGGCACCATGGAGGCGGTAGTAGAAACGGTTCGGCCAGTCAGCTCCTCGATGTATCTGTAACAGTGATTAGCGATAGTTACAATCTTTGCAGGGTGTCTATTATCATACGTCTCAACCTCGTCGGCGATGGTAGCCTTTTGAGGCCGTACCTGAACGGATTGCTGTTTTTATAATGTCAGATGCTGTAGAGCCTTTTGGTGTGATGAAGCAGACTCACGATTGCCATTGTGAATTGTTGGTGGGATAGAAGGGACTTTGGAGAGGTGTTTGCGAAAACTGGTAGAAGACTGTGAATTGCAGCGCAAGAAAAGATGTTTGTAGAAGTCTTGGTTATGCCCTCTTTATATTCTTCAACTCTTGCTTCAAACATGCGATATCCACAATTGAGGGACCAGGTACTAATACGGAGTGTTATTGACGTGGCTCCCTATCCATTCCTACAAGCCACATTGGGCAGCATTATATACGTGGCAGTACGCAGCGCCAATAAGCCATGTAGCGCGCAGTAATAGGTGCATTCGCCAGCAATCAGGCGCTGTTGTTCATACATGCAGCAACCTGCAGCATCTAGCAACCAATGGATCTCGTAGATGGAACTCGCTTGCTGGTTCCGTGTCCCGCAGCGCTCTTCGCCCCTCTTCTCTCGCTACACCATTGGCTGGAGAGATGTGCGTTGTAACCAGAAATTTCTTCATGCGAGTCAAGCTGCATCTGCCTGCGTCCATTCTTACCACCCATGAAGCTTCAGCTTCAAAACAAGGGGCTTCTTTGGACGTCAACGGCAGTAATCATCGTTGACAAATAAGTCGCCACAAAACGCATTCGTGTATATCCAAGCATGGCATTTCAATACAGAGGACAAGTCAGATATATCTTTGCGATTCACAGGCGTTTAGCGCCCGCGAGGGATTATCAGCACCAATAGCTCGCCATGTTACTCCATAAGTGGAGTGGGGAGCGATTTCGTACTTGGGCACCCATTATCGTGTGTTGTTCCTTGTTCAGGCATGTCATGGACTTGTTGGGCTCTCCGCACCAAGAACCACTCCATAGCCCCGTACAGGAGCCCTACGGCTCCTTTCTTCAACTTCCGCTGATCGCATAGCTGCGCCCGCGCACGATATGCAGGAACCTGGGAGACTTTGCGAAAAATGCCAGAGTTTCGGCTTGAGCCCGACAGCCTTCCGCTCGTCGCCCTACGAAGAGCGGCGAATGCATCAGCTGGGTAGATTCGTCGAAGTCAAAGCGCGTACTGACTGCGCTCTTTGCCGATTCCTGACTGAAGCCTTTGTGAATGGGCCGGGCACTGACAGAGTTTTGCAAGGTGAAGCTTTGGTCCAGGGCGCATGGTCTTCCATATCAGACGGCCTGCCAAATGCTTGCTTGTTGTTCTGGCTTGTAGCGAACAACTATGTCGACAAAATCGAATTCAGCATCAGACATATCAGAGATGATGGAGTACCTATGCTTGGAGATGCGAGAGTCATAAATGATGCGTTTATCAACGTGAAACTAGTCAAGAAATGGGTTAATCTCTGTGAAAAGGAGCATGATTGCAAAAACGTCCCTATAGAAACGACGCGAGCTTCCCGGCTGCCTGATGGATTCATGGTGATCGATGTTGTTGATAACTGTCTGATTGGCAAGACATATCCATGTCGATACCTGACGCTAAGCTATGTATGGGGCAATAGTATAGCTTTCATGACGACTTCTCAGAATGTTGATATGCTACGAGCGAAAGGCTCTATTGGGGACGTTTGGAACCAACTATCTCCGACAATTCAAGATGCAATACTATTTACTCGTCAATTAGGGGAGCGCTACATCTGGATTGATAGCCTGTGTATACTACAAGACAATGCACAGAATGCAGCTGCTAATATTGAGGCTATGGACTCGATATATAGATACGCGACGATGGTTTTGCTAGTCGCGGAAGACAATGCAGCCTCGAGAGGGCTGCCTGGGGTTTCGAATGCTCGTCAACTACATCAATTTCGCTCAGAGCTTTTGCCCGGATTGCATGTTCTCGGTCGCTTCAATCACAGCGCGTATTTGGACCAAGCCAAATACAGATCGCGAGGATGGACGTGCGTATTACTGCTTGCAATGCTTTCGCGTGCGTAGTTATATAGCTAACTTTATCAAGTTATCAAGAAGAACAGCTTAGTACACGAGCGCTTATTTTCGCAAACCACCAACTATCCTTCGTGTGTCCTTCTCATGTCTATGGGGAAGATGTCCACGAAGGAAACCAGTTGGGGCCGGATACGGTTCTCAGAATCCCAGACATTACGTCCAGGTACATTCGTGAAGGTCAACCACAATCCGTTATGTATTTCCGAGCTGTACAAGCTTATACTTTGAGAACCTTGACCTTCCCATCCGACACGCTCAAGGCCTTCAGCGGCATAGGTGCTGTGTTAAGCCAGGCGCTTCCATCGGAGATGATTTACGGGCTCCCTGCGTCTATTTTTGACCTGGCTCTTCTCTGGCAGCCAGCTGGGAGAATGAGCCGTAAAGAAGGCTTCCCTTCCTGGAGTTGGGCCGGATGGCATGGCGCGGTGCGGTGGAATGGAGATACCATGGAACTTGCGTCGTATGGATCTCTGCCTGATCTAGAGCAAGAACAACAAGTCATAACAAAATGGATCAGGACACGTACTTGGATTGACTGGAAATACAGAGACCGAAATGGAACTGAAAGCCTAGTATGGGATCATAATAGAGAAGGAAATGCCGGGCGTATATTTTGGCCCTCCTCCGGATATGTTGAAGTCTCGGAAATTGGCTACGACTCCAAGACTGCGACTAACACGAATCCTTTTGGTCGCCACTCCAACTCTGATCCGATCATATCAACTTATAAATCTCGCTACTTATCGCCCCCTGCCGTGCGCCCCCATTTGACCAAAATTCCCGATAATCTTCAACCCCTATGTTTTCAGACGCTTTCAGTTCATTTATACATGAAACCTTCGAATCATTACCTTCGTTATGGCTCTGTTGATCCGTCTTGGGAGCCGAATGGGCGCGTTGTCTTTTTGCTGTACACTGAAAATTTACAAATCTGCGGGTACGTTTTACTTGATGAAGCATGGAAGTCTCAGTTTCGCGCTGAAGAGCCTTGCGAGTTTTTACTTTTGTCGGAAGCAAATTATTACTGTGATTGGAGACGACCGCATGAAGACCACCCGTATAAAAGGTTCAACGGCTACCGAGATTATGAAGAGTTTCACGTTATGATGATAGAGTGGAAAGAAGTTGGCGGTGTCAACGCTGCCGAGAGGGTTGGTCTGGGGAGGGTTCTAAAGGAGGCCGTTAGGGGTACAGATGCCAAGAATATAGCTTGGAAGGAAGTTATTCTTATTTAAGATATTCAATGCAGTAGAGCGCAGTATAAAAATAGCTTTACTAGTTACACCGTATCCGTTGATTGGTGAAAGGCATTGGTGGCGAGCTGCTCACTTTAATTGTTCTCTTGGTTGGCGGGGCTTACACCGAGTGATAGCCTGAAATTGGCTGACTTCGCTGGACACATCAATCGGAGAAACTACTTCTATCTGAGTCTATCATGGCACAAAAGTTGCATTCTCAATGCTAAAACTGAGATAAATACTATAAATTGACTATTTGTCCCCAATGATAGTGTCGCAAGAATTTGTGAGCCTTGTTTTTCTTGGTCGTCTCTCTGTTGCGAGCTTGCTTCTATGTTCAAGCCATCCTCGCCTATAGAGCATTAATCTTTTATAGACTAGCAAATACAAATACATTGCTCAGTTTAAGGAGTGCCAAGGAAACCAAAGTTTCGTTAGAAGCTTACTAGTCCGGCCGCTATGAATATTTTCTCAATTCATGCTATTAGAAATATAGGTTTTATGCTTTTCCATAACACGACATTTATCTAATCATGCAAGGTATAACGGCTTGAAGATGAGGAATAGGCAAGGTTGCATTTGTCAAATACTTACTTCATTGCAGTGCCAGAATTGGAGACCCGAAAGCCGCCATTCTCTCCAGGTCCCGTCGCTAGCTTCTTCGCGGCGATCCTGCCGAACTCCGTATTCTATTTACCGAGAACCGCTACCATGCCGTCTATGGTAATCTCGTGCAGGCCTTCTCCTCGACTCAGTGCTTGTCAACTTCCGAAAAGCAAGTTTGTGGGGTGTTTTATACCTCCTTGGTTCTAGTTGCAATGACGACCTGCCCAGGTAAAATGTCTTCATTAATATGATTTCGTTGGTGTTATATTCTCGAGTTGCTCCGGATCTAATGCATATAAAGACTTGTGATTGCTCAACGTAGTTATAAAGCCAAACGTATCCCGCTTGACCAGGCCGCAATCCGTGACATCTGGCAATACTACTCTGAGTTTTTTGACTGTTTGCTGAAAATGAGGCAGCATATTCTTCTAGGGATACTTCCTTTCCTTGCATCAGTGGCCGCGGCCTCTGGTTCCGCAATTAAAATCGCGGCTCCTGACAAGGCTCCCTTTGGTGCTTCCCAAATCGTGGACCATGCTTTCGCTTCTTTCTCTTTTCCAGCACATTGGCTACCCGACTTTGCTGGTAATTCCTATCGAAACTCGAAAAAATAATTTTTATGCTAATTAAGCTTCTATAGGAAACAATAGTCACCCCAACTTGTTTTCTCGTGATATTCTAGATCTTTTATATACCAAGACTGGGAAGCACCCGTATATTCGAGTGGGAGGGACATCTGCGTAAGTTTAACTCTATCAATCAGAAGATGCCCAAAGTCCTCATATCAGGAAACAGAGATCGCACTTACTATAATGCGTCGCAAGAACTGTCAATTCAGGTAGACACAGGTGCCAATGGTATCCCATCGGCAGTATACATTGGCCCAGTCTACTTCGAGGCCTTCAACAATTTCCCCGGCTCCCTATGGAGCTTCCAGGCTAATCTTGCCAACAACGCTAGCTGGGGACTTAACAACACAATGGAAGTATGCAAAGGTGTAGTGAGCACGCTTAAAAGCAACTTGATCGACTTTGAGATTGGTAACGAAGTGGATCTCTATCCGTGTGCAGTTCGTCCTTGTGGATATACTGTAAGCGATTACCTCCAAGAGTGGACTAAATACGCCGATGCCATCTCAGAAAATGTCCTCAAGAGAAATCCGTATGGCTTAGACGAACAAAAGTTCTTTCAGGCTCTTGTGTTTGCAAACGCCGAGCTGAATACTTTCACCACGTTAGCATAACGCCCTTTATTATTTCTTGATAAACCTGGAACTAACTGCAACAAAGGCAAAATGCGTTTAATGGAGGCATCGATTTGACCCATCATGTTAAATCAGTTTCTCTGCATCAGTAAGTGACTATTCGCATGCCTATCCAATAATGCACCAGCTAATCTCAGAGACAGTTACGCAGCTGGTAACCAGGCTTGGGTCAGACTTCAGGGTAATTCCACACGTCACATGGCTTTTTCCGCCCAGTCCAGCATGCTACTAACAAGACTTAGAGACCTTCATGAACCACACGGCTGTTGTGACTAATCTCAGCATCTACTCTCCTGCCAACAATTACTTGAAGACCAACTATCCAGATATCACCTTTTTGCTGGGAGAGACGAATAGTGATTATACCAACTTGCTCATGAGTCAAGTAGAGGGTGTTTTCGGCAGCTCGCTATGGTTGATCGATTATCTCATGTATGGGATGTCTCTGGTGCGTGAATCCTATGAATAAATTGCTTGCGAAAACGACTTTCTGACTAGAAGAGCAGAACATATCTCGATTTAATCTCATCCAGGGCACCACTTTTGGATACACAGGCTGGGTACCTGTACCTACAGGTAACATGCAGCCATACGTCCGACCACCACTTTACGGCCAAATTGTTGTAGCAGATATCATTGGCCATAACCCCAAAGTCCAAATTCTCCCTATTGATCTTGGCTCTGAGCTATGGAAATTCTCTGCGTATGGCGTTTATGAGTCTTCCAAGCTAAGCAAATACGTACTCATCAACCTTGACGAGTGGAACTCTACAACTCAATACCCTCGGCCAAGTCAGAAAGTCTCGCTATGTATTCCTTCTGGATCAAGAGGCGCCACAGTACAGAGGCTTCTTGGACCAGGAGCCAGCGCTGATTCTGATATCTCTTGGGGTGGACTCAGCTGGAACTATACAAGGGGACGGCTTGCGCAGTCTGGTCGGCCTCACTTCGAGGGATTGTCGGTTTCGAGAGGCAAGGCCACATTGACAATTCCCTCCACAGAAGCTGTTGTCGTTACGTTCGATAGGCCAATATATTTGTAGAAATAATGAAGTGGATCTCGATCACACATTGACATAAGCCAATAAAACGGGCGTGTTTCTCAATCATCATCCTAATTATCATCCAATCGCCGCCACAAGAAAGTAGTTGTATGCTTCTCACAGCGTTCTTAGTATAATTTGGACTATTCTAGAGCAGCGTGTGTACATTTACTTAGTCATACAGCTTTGTAGTGAAGGAAAGCCGCATTATACATTACATGTGGCATCGCGTCTCATAAAATTTCTTGCAAGCGGGAAAGAGCCTGGAATATAATAATCAATGTATCTCGTCTTGTGTGATGTTAAACAGATTGTATGGTGAAGGGCCCAACATACCCTAAACTCTCATATTTGGCTTATTTGTCTTGATATAAACCTTCATGGTTGGGAATCATGTAAGCGCCTTTAACTCCATGATGTTGGGTGCTAATGAATGCCTGCGTACATACCGACGGCACCTATTAAGTAAGTATTGAGACGATGAGTGTGAGGTTTTCTGAGTTACTCCTGATCATATGTTGCCAGTTGTCTTTTGTTTGTTTCCGCCCAGAACCTTTCGGCTTCAGCCGTGAACGCCTCTTTGGACCAGACAAATTTCTTAAAAATGCGGAGAACTGTCGGCATTGAATTGTATGGGCTTCTACATCCATACGAGAACCTTTGGTTTATAAGCGTAATATAAGTCGAGCGTGTTGGCCCGGAAGACAGATAAGCTCCTCCGGTGTATAGGAGCCAGAGGAAAAACTCAGGGTCGTCATCCCAAACGCCATTAGTATCTGCTTGTTGCAGTTTATCGAGTAACACAGTCGATAAATGACCCTATTGAGCTGTGTGAGTACCATTCTTCCACAAAAAGTTAAGACACGAGATGTCAGTGCACCAACAGGAATTGCCAAAGCTTTCCAAGCTTTTGAACATAGCTGACAAGCCGATATGTATATCGCAAGGTAACAGCATTCCAGGAAAAGAGAATCCTTTGGCAAGTTGACAAGTCTGGATTGGACCGATCCCTGGTGGCTATCGTATCGCATCATCTCTCCAGTGTCACGACAGCCAAAGTTGGGCGAGTCTCGAATACATTGTAGCGCGTGTGTGTCTTCTAATACTCTGATAAATTCGTTGCGAAATAAGTGAGCCCGTTCCCGGAACCCTGGCGAAAGGGTATAGAAGTTTGGAGTGAATGGATCTCTTCTCCACTCTAGTTCAATAAAGGTTGTGTGATCGAATAGTCGGGGAGATCCAGCAATAACGGCGCAGTTCAAATCTTGCCTACATACCGGTATTAGCAATCGTTCTGTGTTATATAATTGTTCAAACGTACCAGAAAATGGCACGTTTGATGCTGCCGTTCAAGTAAATATTCTCGTCACTGCATAATTGGAGCAGTTGGTGTATTGCTTCCATATGCAATTGAACTTGGGAGCGCATTCCCAATCGAGCCTATGTAGTAAAATTAGTAGGAGAACATTTACATGTCATCATTCGGTGGTACAGACCTCTACGCCTGCGAGGAGTAAGATGGCTCCTATGATCGCCACCGAAGCAGCGTTTTCTGGACGATCCATCCGTTCGCGAATGGATTTGGTTGCTCTATTCAAATACCCGAGACATTCTTGATTAATATTTCCATCAGTCACTCCAAGCGCGAAGGTGAGCATAACTGCATTCAACAACGCGGGGTCATCGACGCCGGTAAGAAAAACTGATTCGAATGCCTGAAACTCGACGACGTCCTCTTGTAAGCTAAACACAGGCTCGGCCGCTTGTCTTTCCGAGTCTGCCCGAGATTTTTGTTAAATCCCTTTCAATTTATTTCGAAAGGGAAAATTAAGATATAAATCCTGCTTACTCTGTTTGATCAATGTTTTAAGTCTCGAAGCGTCAATGATCTGCAAGTCGAATAATTTACTTGAAGGAGGAAGCGCTGATGTAGTGGAGGATGAAGAATCCGCCGTTTTGTCTTGCGGACTCTCATGCGTTATGCGAGGAGATTTAACATTCTGCCTTTCTTGAAGCTCACGCTTTGCTCTGATAGCTTGCTTAATTGCATGCGATCGAGCCAATCGTCTAGTTGTAAGGTCTTTCGCAGCAGCTGGGCTTTGGATAGCAATGAAGCGAAAAGAGGTATCTGAGAAACTATGAGCCAAATAAGATACACATCAGTCTCAGGACTGGTTTGACTTACCTGGTTGGTATTTCATATCGGCTCCCTTTTGGATATGATTGACCGAGTCCATGGTGCAAGATTATTAGGAGGGTGAAATTGGCTCTTGTCGGCTCAAAGTAGAAAGAACTAAGCTTTAGCCCAAAGAATACGGATTGATGAAGACGTGCGTGATGTGGATGGTGTGACAAGCAGATTGGCCTAGATCCTAAAGGGTGCGCAAGGTTCGATAGTAGAGGATGTCTGGAGATCTATGCAAAGTATCCGTAAGCTCCTGGATTTTTCATGGACTTAGTTCCTAATATAGCAAAATCTCAAGTTGGTAATCAAGAGCATTGGCGTGACGTTCGCTTACGATGGCAATCTCAAGTGGCCAGACCTAGCTACAATAGGAAAATTGCAACCAACCATTATTTACTATTTAGGAAAATACTAAATGCTGCAGCAAGGCCCGCAACCAACTCAAATAGAGGCATGACAACTAAGGTGCTGTCACGTGGATTATAGTTCATGCATCAAATTTGAGTTACGGAGTACATGCTGCCTCCTAAAGATTGTATGACAGAATGCCCATGTTTTGACTCGCCTTTTGTACTTGTTAACTCAAGGGAGCTGCGTGTCTTAGACAAGTATGGAAGATTTCAAAGTAGAGCTTGCTATGACGTAAGAGTCCAGCGATAGGAGAAACGAAACACAAAGTACACAACTGATGTTGTCATAGCTTTCGCAACTCTTACAGCTACGGCAACTAAAATTAAAGTAACTTGATAAGCCTTGGACCTGGTCCCGGGATATCGAATACGCTCGCCTTTCAACCGACCAAGTGTGGTTTTTCCCAAGCCGCCCTTCAGTATGCTGATACCAGCTATTTGAAACAATTGACGGGCTTCAGTGGGAACCTACCTATAAAGGAACAGTTTTGGTTTGTAATAGTTGCTAAGTTCTTACCCGTTCGCCTTAACACCCAAGTTACGGCTTTTAATGAGGAACATCTTGGCATAACTACGTATGCGAGACGTATGAAACCCGTTGAAAAATCAATACGTAGTAACTTAGCAATGTTACTTTTGTTAAACAACCATGCTCTTGTGGGCCATACGTTCTCATTTATACCAGATTAAATTTGCATGCACGTGCCATTTATACCTGGGTACCTAGGTACATAATAGAAGGCAATGAAATATGCAAAATGATGAGAATGTATAAAGAAAAGCACCTTATTATTACTCTACGGAAGAGGCTTTTTTATATCTGATAGTTTATAGCCCCAGTCTTGCGCACTGCTTACTTACAACACGCAAGGCTTCTACATTAGTTACAGTCTACGTACATCATTCTTAAAGATATGCTATGGCACGTCGTGTATAGTGACTTCAACAAACGATGAGGTTGTATTTCAAGATTGGACCAGCTATACCGCAACTATACTCTTTTATTAGGTATTGCTATTCGCCCCCGGTTTATATTGCCACAGCCATCTATACTACATCTTATAAGAAGAAAATTGAGAATAGGAGAAACACATAGCTAATAAGTACAGCGCAGTATAATTACCGTATATCCAGAATCACCATACCGAATGAATGAACGGTTGTGGTACTACAAGTGGCTTCCCAGAATGGAAATAAGAGAGCCGACAACACCCATGTCCTTGTCTGGCTGCAGGGCTGCTTTGCACCCCACTCAGTCAGGCCCTCTCCTAATAAATGATACCTCTTGGACGAATGAGCTTATTGAATAATGTGGTGAAGCCTATGCTATGTCCACTTTTGGTGCCATAGCTGGCGCCACACTGACCAGTGATACCAAAATAAACCCCTTCGGCGATGTTCCACCGTATCTTCACTTATAAAGTATTTCCAGACCCACCAAAAACTGTTTCCGTACTGCCGCAATTCATGGCTGTCGTATGAAAGTATCTCGGGCATGGCGCAACCGGGACGTGGTATGCCCCTTGCTGACTGCTCCAGCGGCTGGATCTTCGCTCTTAGAAAGTCAAGGATGTGGCCTATCGACTTCACTTTTATCCATCCTAAGGCAAGTAATTGCGATTTATGACAAATATAGAGTTTTTGTAAATGTTGGATTTTTATAAAGCCTCTTTCTCTGGCTTAACCACCAGATGATATTTATCGCACTTTTACTTTGTTCTATATCAGTCCTTCCACTCATCTGCCTTCGTTCAATAAAATTACACATCAGCATTATGATAGGAGAGGATCCAGAGAGCCGGGATGGCACTCAAAATTCGTCTTCAACACAACTAGAGAAGAAGGATGCCGATGAAAAGAGCCTCGAAAACTCGTCGGGAGATCTGGGAGTGACTAAGATGGCTTCCAGTGAGAATGAGAATAAGCAAAGAATATCTTTTAGTCTCTCACAAAACGCTCATGCGGATATGGAAGCAGCCGATCCTAGCCTAGAGCGGGCCGTTTCCCGTGTTCCAACTCTCTCCAGGAAGCGTGCCTATACATTTATTACTGTCGTTGTACTTATGCAACTCGTCCAAATGATGGACTTTGGCAGTGGTATAGTCAGCGCGAGCATCATTGGCAATATTCTCGGCGTAACGCCGGCCCAAGCCGCTTGGATTGCCTCTTCATATCCTCTTACTCAGGGTTCATTTGTTCTCGTTAGTGGAAGACTCGGTGCCGTATTTGGACACAAGAAGCTCTTGACGATTGGATGTGCATTGTGGGTATTTTGGAATATGGCCACAGCCGCTTACGGAGGCACCATCATTAGTGTGAGCATCATGAGAGCTCTGGCGGGTATCGGCGGTGGGCTGATTGTGCCGAATGCTGTGGCGCTTTTAACTATTACTTTCCCTCCCGGCCGACAGAGAAATCTATCCCTTGCTCTGTTTGCCTCTATGGGCCCGGTGGGCGGAGCAGGAGGCTGCGTTATTGTCGGTATTTTCATACAATGGCTTCATTGGACCTGGCTCTTTTTCTTTCTGTGAGCCCGGCGCATCAGGGAAGTTGCAATACAGTTACTAATAACTGCATAGCGCAACTCTCGGGCTCGTCGTGTATGGAATCGCCATTCTTATCATAGAAGAAGATCTCCCTATAGACCCCACAGGCTCTATCGATTGGGTTGGGTCTTACTTGGCACTGGGCGGACTTATCTTGTTCAACATTGTCTGGAAGTAAGTCAATAATATTCCTGTGCCCTTTGTCAATCACTCTTGTACTTACAAGTATCGCAGCCAAGCACCCGTAGTTGGCTGGGATGAGCCCTACGAGTACATTCTCCTCTTCATCGCCGTACTTCACTTTGCACTATTTATACTTTGGGAAGCCAAATATTCTCAAGTTCCCATACTGCCAGTTGACATTTGGAAAGCGCCATCATTCAGTGCCATTGTTGTGGTTCTATTCCTCATCTTCATGAGTCTTGGAATCTACCTTTGGTACGTAGTTGTCTTCCTTCTCAACATCCGCCACTACTCGGCTGTTATTCTAGGCTGTGTGTGGATACCAATGGCGATCTGCGGCGTTGGTGCAGCATTTTTGGCAGCATGGGCTGTACCTAGAATGCCCGCCCAGTTCCTTGTCGCAGCCGTCTGTATAGGGGCAGCAGGGACAAATATTCTCCTCGCAACAACGCCAGTGCACCAGACTTATTGGGCCATGATCTTTCCGGCAATGATCCTTGTGGCCTTTACTGGCGACATGGTATTTGCGGCAGGCCAAATCATTGCGAGTAGCGGCGTATCAAGGCGCCATCAGGGCGCTGCAGGCTCACTCATTGGTATGCTTTTCACTTATGGAATGAGCACTGGTCTGGGATTCGCGGGGACTGTTGAAAGATATGTTGATCCAGACGCCATGAACTTATTAAAAGGATATCGTGCTGCAGCATATCTGGCCATTGGCTTTGCTGTTGGCGGTCTCATCATTGATCTCATATTTGTTCGGATGAAGAAGAACACGACAGAGGGCTGGCAGGGTGAGGATGCTGAGTTGAATGCCTAAGTACACATTAGATTGCGCATAGTGGATTTCCAAAAGTATTGACACAATAAACCTATAGAACAAAATTATATATGATTAATTCGGTTATAGGGTATTAATTGGATTCATATTTGCTTTAGTAGCTGTGTTTTACAGAGTAACTTTACTTTGTTCCAAAACGACGTACTAGCTAACAATTGATTGGGCATTGAGTACTGGTTCTTTCTCGTAGCTTCTGAAAAATCAACTGTGAAAATTAGAAATGTTGAGAGAAAGAATGTAAAGATGATATGTCAAACTAAGCTAATAAAATAGCGTTGCTAACCATTAAAAGACATAGCGAAAGTTAACATTTTCCTTGTCCGTCAAATCTTCCCACGCATGCAGCATTCGCTCATCTCGCGCCTGATAAACTCCAGCAGCAGCCAGATTGTCTCGTTTCTTATTCTCCCACACTAAATAAAAGCGCAAAGAGATGATGACGATGACAAGCAGAGTATAGCATCCAAGGTGAGTGGCAAAAGCAATGAAGTATCGGGGAGCGTTCCAATAAAGAAAAACTTGGGGACCTATTTTTGTGGATTAGCGTCAAAGTTGAACTTGAGTTGATGCTCTTTTTGCTGCTCACCAATGGCATTGCCCGTAGCCCAGAAAATAAAATTCAGAGCGACAGCAACGCTCTTTTTCGTTTGCCCAGCAACATTTCGCGATAGCAGAGATAGTGCTAGAGTTTGGGCGGCCCAGAAAGACATGGTAATATTATAACAGACCACGAGTCCAATTTTTTGGCTCTTCGTATCTAGGGAGACTGTCATGAGACAAATGGTACCGATGAAAGATCTATATCGCACATGAATTAGCGCTCTGTCTTCAACTCATCTTTAAATGTACCAATGGAAACGTACGGGATCACAAATGCGCCCATGATATATAGGTTTTGGTTAGTCAGTTTAACCAAGTAAGTTGAGCCCAGGAGTACAATGATGATATAAAATCCAAGCACCATGGCTAGCAATTGGGTCTGTAGCACTGTGAATCCCAGGCTCTGGATAATAATGCCTTGGAAAGCGCCCAGGCCCGATGTGGGTAGAGTAGTGCAGAGCTGGATCAAACAATAGCCCCAGATCTGGGGATCTTTTAGGCCTTCGATAAATTGGTATTTCTTCCATTTTCGGTTTTGGATGCCCGTCTGGTTGTCTCGGACTCTCTCGATCATGAGCGTTTTATCCTCTTCGCTGAAGCATTTAGCTCGCATAGGCGAATCAGGCATCCACCATGCAACAAAAAGTCCGAAAATAATGGAGATGGCCCCATAGACGAGGAATAACCATTTCCACGACTGTAAAGGTCCAGTCTTGATGAGGCTAAAACAGTAGGCGAGGAGGCCACCGACGATTTGCTGTGCGCCATTCATCATATACCTAAGTTCAAAGGTGTCAGTACTTCACACCTATTATTCGATGCTGTAGACGAACCAGTAAGTGACACGAGCGGCTTGCTCTTCTCGCCTATACCACATTGAGGATAAGATGACAAACGATGGTTGACAAACTGATTCAAAAAGGCCAAGTAAGGTGCGCACTACAAGGAGTCCCGTAAAATTCGTACACGCTGCAGTGCAGGCTAAGACGGAACCCCATGCAACAATATTAAAGCCAAGATATTTGCCAATCGGAACTTTGGAAATTATATAATTTTGAGGGTATTCGACAATGAGGATCGTGATGAAGACGCAAGTCGTCAGCCAGTTATACTATAGTCCGGGCAACTTAGCAAACCTGTTGTTATATAGCCGTATGATGCAACTTACATCTTGCCCACTCAGGTGCGTGTCATCCTTAATGCCCATAATAGAAGCAAAAGACATGGTACCCTTATCAATGGCTTGCAAAAAATATGTCGATATCATCACTACCAGGATTCGTCGGTCGATTTTCCGTCGTAACTCGACATTCTTTTCTTGGCTAATGGTGATTCTAGCATCGGCAATGTACTTGGCAAGCTCTTTATCGACTTGCTCGTAATCAGTGTGGTCTTTCTCAAGCGTGTTTGACAAGGTCGCATTGACATTGTTCTCAATTTCGCTGATACTTGGAGTCAGCTTTAGTGGCGCCATGATGGAATGAGAGGTCAAATCCGGCTATCTCTCGTTGCGCGCCTGATAAGCGAGGTTAACACGATGCTTTATTCAACTCCATCACTGCCCGTTGAGCGATGCCAAGAATTTCCCCTCAGCAGGTGATCAGCATTGGGTCGCATACAACCGGCTACTTGCCTTAGCTACGGTTCTAAGAATGAGATTTAGTGTAGGGCGGATGAAGCCGCTTTTGGGAATCTCGCTTCTATTCGCACCGAAGGACGAGTTACCTCGTTGGCAGAATGTAGGTAGCTTTCCATATAATCCACCAATGGGCGTACTGTTTCTATTGGTTGCCACCGAATGCCTGCTCTATGAGACTAGTTTAATAGAGTAAACTGTTATGCTTGTAGCGCTGCGGGGCAGTTTCCATTCGCCGAGTCTAATACCCCGGATTATCATTCTACTTGTATCCATTGCTCGCTGTGAAATGAGCCGAGCCGATGTTTGTCGCTTTCTCCGCAGAAGCTTGGTTTCGACCACGGGCAATCTCCTCCGAGGCGACGTAGTGCTGCTACGCGCTATTCTACAATATTTCATGACAACTCTTTGATATCCAACTGTCACCGGTTCCTAGCAGCTCACCTATTCACTTCTCACCTTTTCTACGTCATACCAATCAACCTGCATAGCTATCTTGAGCCGCAACAAGCCATGTCTTCTAAAGCACTTGGATTTGATGCAAAACAGATACATACAACAATAAAACTTCTAATACATGGCCTCGTCAATATTAGAGATGATACTGGGGAGTTTCTTATGACTCTAGCAGATGGCCGGGTTATAGACACAAAAGGATGGAACGACTGGGAATGGACGCACGGCATTGGCCTCTATGGAATATGGCATTACTACCAGGTTACTGGTGATGCACAGTACCTTCAGATAATCGAAGACTGGTTCCAGAATCGATTTGACTCGGGCGGCACAACAAAGAATATCAACACTATGGCAGCCTTTCTTACTTTGGCTTACGTTTACGAGAAGACCGGGAATACCACTTACTTTCCCTGGTTAGACAGCTGGGGAGAATGGGCATATCACGACTTGAAGCGAACCAAATTTGGAGGAATGCAACACATTACATATCTGGAAGAAAACGACCAGCAATTATGGGATGACACCCTCATGATGACCGTGTTGCCTTTGGCCAAGATTGGAATGGTATTGGGTCGCCCTCACTACGTCAAAGAAGCAAAGTATCAGTTTTTGCTCCATCTTCAGTATCTGTTTGATACTAAGACAGGCCTCTTTTTTCACGGATGGACCTTCAATGACGGTGGCCATAACTTTGCGTCTGCACGGTGGGCGCGCGGGAACAGCTGGCTCACTATTGTCATACCAGAATTCCTCGAATTGTTAGATCTAGCTTCTGACGATCCGTTTCATATTCATCTCAAGTCTACATTAGCCGCGCAATGCGAGGCTTTAAAAGCTTTACAAGCGCCAAGCGGGCTTTGGCGCACATTATTGGACCATTCGGAAGAAGAAGGGTCGTATGTGGAATCTAGTGCAACAGCTGGTTTCGCATTCGGTCTGTTGAAGGGGCATAGGAAACGTTTTATCAAGCCGGGCTATCGTGAAGTTGCATTTAATGCTGTACAAGGTGTTTTGAACAATATTAGTTCAGATGGGCAACTACTAAACACGTCCTTTGGAACAGGCATGGGATCCAACTTGGAGTTTTACAAAAAGATTCCAATCACGCCTATGCCTTATGGCCAGGCAATGGCAATTCTAGCGCTGGTGGAAGTTTTAAAAGTTTTCATATAAGAAATTTGTAAGAACTTAATTTGAGAACGAGGCTATTTAATTTCCCAATAACGACAAGTTATTTATCCGAAGCTCTCATTTTGTATCACCCTTTTTTTTTTACTCATCTTCTTTTCGTTCAACCTAGGAGAAAGACGGAGGATGGTGTGGATTATTTGCAACGTGTACTTTCATTTCGATATCCCTACTACTCAATCGCCGACGAATCAAGAGCATTCTGTGGTTAAACATACAAATTAGCTTTCTTTATGCTTCTTCATCTCGCATGTTTCAACACTCAAAACTATTCCTTTTATGGGAAATGCATGTTGCCTAAATGGCTAAGAATCCCATCCACTCTATTCATCCCTGCTATTGTAACGTCAAAGTGGTTCAATCCTTGTGCAATACTTACAGCCCTATGAAAACTCGGAGAGATTAGATATACCGATTCTTGAGAGAATGCTACGTTAAACGGACGTATATTGATCTCATACGCGAAGGTTGTGGCCTCTATGTCGAATTAGGTCAAGGCAACTTAACTGGGAGGCCTACAGAAAGTCTATAAAGCAAAGTCCTTTCAGACCGAGCAGTCGCTGAAAAATGTTTCCATGATCATCCTGACATCTCTCATCATACAAGAGCCCGATCCAATCTCTCGCAAACTCACGAAAATGAAGACTACCGTGCGTAACCCAACTGACCCCGCAAACGTCTCCTTTTTATCTTACCTGTATCTATAGATACTCTTTCTTTCCGCCTGTTCGGCAGCATTCGCTCAAATTCCAGTTCTATTCAATCCCTACACAAACGCAAACTGTGCTGGCGGAGTAGTAGTTGCAACAACAGTCGTTCAACCAGGAGACTGTACAAGCTCAACTTCGTCCTTTGCAAGCTCTCAGTACAGGGGCATCCAGTTTGACAACACTGAACAGAATGTAGCGTTCTACAGTGATGAGAATTGTCTTAATGAGGTTACAGGAGTTACGGTTGAAGTAGGCGACGGCTATAACTGCTTTACTTTCAATGAGGGACAGCCCAAGAGTGCAAAATGGCTGGCATAGTATCTTCTTACCAGTTAGCAACTATGAAAGTGTCTATTAGACGACTCTTGAATAAACATCTATAACCAATGGTTATATGCTCTGACTTTATTATACACATTCGCATGAATGCCAGATAACATTGTCTATGTCGATGTCTCATGATGTGGTATTCGACTATGTTGTATGCATGAGGAGAAGTGATATCTGTCAACCAGTTACATGAACAAGTTTTCAGTGACTCAGTTGTCACAATACATAAAATTTGAAAATGTCTGTATATTTATCCAAGACTAATTGTGCCACAACAGTGTGTATATGGCTTTCAAGACTCATCTAAGAGAAAATGAGTAGCTAAGGAAAATAGAAGCAGCTAAGCTAATCTTGATTTACAAGAATGAAGGGTTGGCGTTGGTAAGAAGCTGCACGAAGTAAGCCTGGAACCAAGAACCAGCCTCGGGGGCGGGCTGCAAAGCATCTGACAAGCCACAGTGGTAATCGTATCGTGTCGCAGATGTGTTGCTGGTTCCGTCACATTCACCGCCTGGCTTGATCCAGGTGAATGCATCAAGCAGGGAATCTCCAGTGTTGGCAGAAGGGCGAATGCCGAATCCGGTGCCAATCACATTGCACCAATCACCCCACGCCTGCTGGCCGGTGGGCTGCTTGCCGGAACGACCCTGGTCGGTAATGAAGTAGGTGTTGCTCCAGCCCTGCTGAGTGAGAAGGGGTGAAAGGGCGTGAATGTACAACTGCTCGTTGTAAACGGCGTTTCCTTGAGTGTATGACGGAGCAGAAGTAATATTCCATCCATTGTAGTTGGCAACGTTAGTTGCCAATCCACGAACCGCTCGGGGTGATGATGCGTTTTTGAACACGCCGGCAAACAGTTGAGCCGCTGGCTGCTGATTGGCGGGCCAGCCAAGCCATCCTGCGTGGCCGGCATCGAGGTACATGGCAACGTTGGGAAGGTTCAGCTGCGTAATAGCATAGTTGACGCATTCCAAGTAAGCGGACTGAGCGTTTGAGCACTTCGCAACGTTGAGGTTAGTAACAAGATTGGCGAGAGAGTCGGGCTCTAAAGAACGACAGATTAGCTCAATTACAACCTCTCGTCAAGGAAGAAAAGCTTTACCAATGACCAAAATGGTCCGGATATCGGAGTACGTCTTCAGAATGCCGACAATGGTATCAATGTAGTTCTTGTAGTTGGCAACTCCGTTGTCCGCAATAGAGTACTCTCCGTTGGAGGCAGCAGCGGCGCAGTCACGGTCAGGCAAGTCGTATACAACGAACTGACCAGCGTAGTTGCCTCCGGCCTTGTTTGCGGCACGGATATCTGACAGTGTCGAGCTCAACAGGCTGGTCTTGCTAAGAGTATCCCTGCATTGCTAGTCAGCAATTATAAGACTATGAAGATCGCTGAAGCACAGCACTTACAGCCACATGAACGAAGGTACCTTGGCAGCGGCCGCTGCGGCAGTAGCCATGGCTCCAGACAAACTGGGGATGGCCAAGCTGCTTACTTCCTGGGCGTAGAAGCTATTAGCCCAAGGGGTAACTCCGGAAAATGGATTGCCCTGGTAAGTAGCGGTTCCTGATCCAACCGGAGGTGCTGGCGTAGTAGAGCTTGGTGGAGGAGTCGAGGCGCTTGATCTACTTGTCGTGGATGACACACGGGTAGAGGAAGCGATTGTAGAGGAACTCGAACCTCCTCCGGAGCCAGGAAGACATTGTGAGTAGTAGGGGTTGGAGACGACGCATGAGCTACCAGAAGCACAGCATGTTGCTCCAGACCAGCCTTGGCCACCACATTGTCCCCTATTGCATCGGCATTAGTATATATATACCTCTTGAAACGTGACATCAAGTCTCACCAAACGCTAGCACAAGCCTGTCGTTCTTCTACGACAGGGGCAGAGGCTGCCAATGCGGCCAAGGTAGCCAAAGTAGCAAATACACGTCCCGCCATGTTGATACGGTCACAGAATGTATTGAACACTGCGTATGGTTAACTAGCTGGAGAGTAAAGTTGTAAGTTTTGGGAATCATTACCATTTTATAACAATCGCTTCCTGCTCTTCCATATTCATCATTCGAGCAAGGTTGCATTCGGCAAGACAGGATAAATGCTACTGAGCTTGCAAAAGGCATGAAGTATAGCCTTCAGTGGCGGCTAATGAATATTCGCCCCACTTCAATATATATTACCCATTAAATAAGGTGGTAGATTGCGCCGTCAATTTCTAGTGCTAGCGGAGTCTGGCATGCCATAATTCAGCCTCGTGTGACGGCTAATCAAGATTGCTGTGTTTTCTGCTGTGTGCTGTCCCATTTCTTCAATCGCTTGTTGTAGGATTATCACATCATGTGCAGTGTATCCATCCGTAGCGGCTAATAAATTAGGCTTCCGCTTTATATGGCATTAACTTCCCCTTGTACCAAACATGCAATTCTCAGTTGAGTACCTGTAGAGAAACATGCGCAATAGTATTAGGCTCAAATAGTCATGGCTAATTTATTGACCTCCTAATACTATGACATATAGAATTGTTTGAGAACGCATGGATATTTCGCCGAACGCTAAAATAACACAAAACTCACAGGCTAAGTAACACAAATATGCAATTCGCAACATGCTACTAGTTATGGCCACGGCTGTCTTGTTACTGGAATTGAGCTTGATGGTTGAATTGAGATGCCATGCATTGAGGAGAGTGTTCACCTTGTGATATAATTGGAGACAAGCAGGTACGCATTTGTAATCTTTGCATCAATTCTCATAGAAGTTATCAGTAGAGACGCAATGTAAACGGCTTCAACTACGCGCTTCATACTTTCTTCAATAGTCATACGAGATCTGTAACTAACTCTATAGAATATAGTACCAATATCAGCTACCTGCGTTGAGAATGATTCAAGCAGTAGGGGCCCATATTTTCTTTTCTAAAGCGTGTATGCTGTGACAAGGATCGAGATAGTTCTTCAACAGTCATTTAGTGATGAAATATTAGTTCGCGCTAAATTACTTTTTATATGATAATGTATATGTCTTAAGTTATCTTTCTTTCAAGAATCTCTTGCGTCAAGTCTTTATCAACCAAGAAAAAGTGACGGGAAGGAAAGCTAAAAGTTGGATTGAGCCAATTGGGATTGATACCTAGTCAACAGGTGTAATTTACTAATCTTCGATTCTAGTACTACGTATCTGCAAAAATGTTGCAGCTATTGTTAAATGGATGGTAAATGAAAGAAATAGTTGGCTGACTAAGATTTAAGGTAAAAAATAGACATCAGCAGCTCATTCAATTATTTCACGTAGCATGCCAAAATCGAGGTGGTGCTTCTCAGTTCCGTAACCTATGGCGACGAAACTAGTTCTATACTTGAGCAATGTAACGTTCAAATAGATGGAACAGGGAGTGTAAAATTACCAATCTCATTCTTTGCAAACAATAAAGAGATAGCATGATTTAAATAGTGCCCTATTATCCTGCAATCAAGCTTGAAATTTACTCACAAGCCTCTCGCTTCAGGGTAATCAGAGGTTTTGTTCTGAGCCAGAAGAAGTGGAAAAGCGCCCTTGGATGATGCATGTACATCAGTATGTATTACCCCGCAAAAAGTGGGAGCGATATACATCTTGAGCTGCCTAATAGGTGCTGGTTCGCTGCAATCCTGTTAGATCATAAATACTAGCCTTTGTCACGAATGCTCACACTCGCCGACTATTGGACCGAGCAGTATTAAGTCATGCAAAGAAATGGTATATTAGTCTTTCAGTATGGCACGACGTTGCCGGAACATGCTGCTCGCATCTTTGCAGAGCGTTGTTTGCTTCACGGCGTTGGAGCACAATGGTCGTGTTATGAGCATACCTTGCTAACTCGGGGTACTCACATGCAACATTAACTCACGAGCAAGACATCAACGGCTTTACCATTTCTACGTATCACGATTTCGGAGCTATCTAGGCGCGATTTGGGCTAAAGTAGCGCTTGGAATCATGCATAAGCTTTCCATTCCTTCGGCACTCCTCGTGCTATCGTTGAAGCTCTTCGCAGAAGCCTCGACAGGGCCGCAACACTCCCCACGCCTCGACGAGACAAGCGAAGCTACCTCTTACCACGCGAATGCCGGAAATCTCAAATATGTTAACCCTTTCATTGGCACTCAAGGCGGCGACCCAAACGACAATGGCGGGATGATCCCATCGGTTGCTCCTCCGTTCGCGATGACGCGCTGGACACCGCAAACACGCGAGAATTACATCTCCCAAGTGCCTTATTCGAACTGGGACGATCGAATTCACGGTTTCCAGGCGACGCATCAACCGGCGATCTGGATGGGCGAAAATGGGCACGTTACACTTATGCCAGGACTTGGCGATGAGATTCAGCCGCTTTTTCAAAAACGAGGACTTGCCTTCAAGAAGAGCGATGAGAGTAGTACGGCATATATCTATCAAGTAAAGCTCGACGCGACGTCAGCGGGTGAATATGGATGGAATTTGACCGAACAGGCAGCCTCTGAGCAATTTGGAGACCAGTGCCCGCCTTGCCCAGGAGGAGCCGCCCCAGTACCAGATACCGTCAGAGATGGGACAAATGGTCGCACGAGGCGGAGTTTGGGTGATGATGTTGGTGACGTGCTGGGGAGATATTCACCGAGAGCTGCTTCCAGCGATTCTGGCTCGACCGGTGGAAACCAGAGCTCGATTAAAGTATCGATGAGTGCGTCTGCGCACGTGGGCCATTTGAGCATCGATTTCGACAACACGAATAAGCAGCGGCCATCCGTGTTTATCCAAGCCAGCCGGCTCAATTGGACCGGCCACATCGACATTGATGAAGCCCGCCGCGAGGTTTCTGGCAGCAACCCCCAAAGGCACGATTACAACTTGGGCCCGGATCGCCCCAAGTCGTTCAACATGTTCTTCGTCTCGCGGTTCTCCGTGCCTTTTGAGTCCTATGGCGTTACCCAAGGCGGAAAGGTCATAGAAGGAAAGACAACGATCAAAGGCAAATTCGTTGGCGGCTATGTCAAGTTTAACAAGTCTGTTCAACGCGTGCAAGTGCGAACGGGGGTATCGTACATAAGTGTTGATCAGGCTCGAAGAAACCTCGACATCGACATTCCGGACGGCACATCATTCGATACCACTGTTGAGAACGCAAAGGCAGCGTGGCTGGACAAGTTAGGTCGCATTACGGTGACAGGTGTGAACAAGACAGACTCAGATCATGATCAGCGGACCATTTTCTATACGGCTCTATTCCACTCGCTACAATATCCCAGTGATTTCTCTGAGCCTACTACAAGCGCCAGTGGTGGAACACGCCTGTTTTATAGCGGTTATACGGATAGTGTTCACGCAGAACAGGACTCGTACTATCAATCTTGGTCCATTTGGGACACCTACCGGGCTGAGCATTCTCTATTAGCTCTCCTTGTGCCTGAGCGCGTTGACTCAATGATGCGAACATTGTTACGCATATTCGATTGGACTGGGCGCCTCCCACTCTGGGCCAACCTGGTTGAGACCAATATAATGATCGCTACGAACGCAGACGTTATACTTGCCAACGCACTCATACGAGGTTTTCGAGGCTTTAATGTTACACACGCTTGGAAGGCTGTTCAAACCGATGCGTATAAGCCTCCTGAAAACGACACAGAGCTTCTATACTACGACAGGGAACCATTTACTCCCCGCGAAGCGCGCGCAGGCCTTACAAGCTATCTTGAGCATGGATGGGTGGATAATGACCATTGGTCTGAAGCGGCAAGTCGAACGCTGGATTACTCGCTCAACGACTATGCTTGTGCTGTTGTGGCTGCGCACTCGGGCAATAATGAATCTTCTAAAGAGCTCATGGCGCGCTCGAAGAATTACGCGAAGCTGTGGAATTCAGAGACGGAATTCATGCAGACACGCAATAACAATGGCACATTTGCCCTAGACAGCTGGGGGTGGACTGAGGGGGACAACTGGGTTTATACATTCGACGTAATGCACGACGTTGACGGCTTAGCAGCACTCTTTAAAGACGGGAAGAAGGGCATGAAGTCCAAGCTCGATGCACACTTTGGCGGAGGCCACAACATGCAAAGTAACGAACCATCGCATCATGTGCCGTATCTATACTCTGCAATTGGATATGCTTCCAGCACGGCAGAGCAGGTGCGCAGTATTGCTTGGGACAATTACAATGCTACAGCAAGTGGGTTGAGTGGCAACGAAGACTTGGGCCAGATGAGCGCCTGGTACATCTTCTCAGCACTGGGGTTTTATCCAGTGAATCCTGCAAGTGACGAATATATTGTAGGGACGCCATTTTTCGACGAAGTCAGAATAGTGTTGCCAAAGGGCCCCTTGGGAGCAGGACAGGCGCTGGTAATTTCCGCACCTGGAGCAGGGACTGAGGGTAAACGCTATGTCAAGTCTCTAAAAGTGGACGGCAAGAGTATACACCAGCCTGTGCTACTGCATAGTGAGATTGTAAAAGCTAGGAGGATTGAGTTTGAGATGAGTAGTCAGCCTACATCTTGGGGTCAAAGATTGAATTGAGCCAGGCTTTTACTCTTGCCCGCTGTAATGTACGTAGTAGATGAATGCAAAGACAATATATAATGTAAAAATAAAGCACCTAGTGGTCATTCCTATTATATAGGTAGATACTCTCTCTGAGTTCTTTTTAGCGCAAAGGCTTTTTTAGGCACATTTACTTGCGGCAAGATGGGAACCGACAGAGTTGGAACCATTAAGCAAGTTTACGTCGAAATATCAATCATTGCTCTTTGGCTACATATTTCTTGTTGAACAAAAAGTTGCATCCAAAAATAGAATGCAACAATGAGTGCTGTGCAACATAATTTCTTGCAACTTATGAGTACAGGTAGGTAGTCATTGTACTAGGTAAATTTGTAGCTATTGCAGATGTAGGAGGCGTATGGCTTCGCTCCCCTCTCCATATGATATCTTCTGCTTTCCCTATCCCTTCCTTTACTTCTTTCTGGCTGTCACTGGCACCTAACCGACATGGCTTGTCTCGTGCATTTACACAGCCTCCTCTGAACTTTTCCTCCTTGATCCTTATGTTACTAAGTATAGATCGAGGTTAGTATGATCCACTGCTGGCAAATGCTACAATGGTAGTACAGCGATGACGATGATGATGACGACGCCTACGGAGTAATACACACGCACAGATTTTTCCGTCTCTAAATCATTTCTTATCTTAATACCACTTTTCTAATTTCTATTTCCAGAATGATACCATCTGCAAAGAGAGCTCAATATTATCTCTTCGAAACGTACAAACACGCAGCACGCAGCACCTACCACAAACCCTCAAATAGTAACAATTCGAACCGTTTGTGAAGTAGTATATGTATATGTCAAGCTACTCTTTAAACAGAGAATGAGTTAGTTAGTGGTGTAGATTGTAGCTTTCAGGTCCTATAATCAGTGCACTTTGCAGTTTTATAACGTCTGGCCCATAACTAGGAATCATGATTGAATTTCACTAGTACAACGAAGAGGCGGCTCTATATTTCGCTTCGATCCGATCCGAAGAAAGATTCAGTTCGCCAAGCTTCTTGCCAAATCAGCGCTTGAGAGTACCTTCAAGCCTTGTCTCATTCCTGGTCCTAAATCTAGGGCATCTATTATTACCGAATGATTTGTATGGATTCGGAGTGTTGAATTCTGTTTTGGGAAAACTCCGAGAGCCAACCCATTTTTATTAGCGGGCTGCTACTACGCCAAGTGCGTAGCTTGGGTACAGTAGCCGCAATTCGGTCGCTGTAGGTCCACTAAGGGCAAGGATGTACGACGCGTGTCCTTCAGGGCGTAGCGATTGGTACCAGAGATGAGTAAACTTCAAGCTCTTTGCATACGTGTGGGTGATAGTGAGACTTGTTACGTTGGAAATTCCGTGTTGTAATATGCCAATCCCTGATAGCGTTGCTTCTACCAACAAATCGTAAAGCCTAACTTAAGTTCCATTCGTATTCTAATTACAGCTGAATCCACTCTCAGAGTTTGGAGTTGTAAATCTAGGTAGATAGCCTATTCGTTTAATGTTTATAAGTTACGCTTTTGGTCATCCAAGATCCCGGATCGCTTCAATGTCGGACAATTGGCTACTGATAGTGGAACCTGGTCCAACAGGTAGTAACTTTTAAAAGGGTGGATGTCCCAGTTACTGCGCAATCTACTTTGATGTAGGATCACCGTATTCTATCTCCCCTATCTTTACCTTTCCTTTCATATGCAGATTGAAAGGCAAGCAGTCAACATCAATATGTACCTCTTTTCCAAGACTTCGATCTTGAATACTCAGCCTCGGTGGCGGAGGTTAAGGCTTCGAGTTTTGATTTCATCGATTATTGGGCTTTTCACAACAATATGGCTATTATCAGCTCACAAGTCTGGTCCTGTCCGAATATCAGATGAGACAGAAATGAAACTCAAGTTCCCATACACCTACAAACACATTCACACCTTCAAGAAAGGTTTAGGAGGAGGTAAATTTGACTCAGCCTACTGCCATACTGGCATTCTTATGCCACAGTCCTGCCCAACAGAGCTATGTTAACAGTAATTTCTTTTAGCATGGCATATTCCCCCAAGTTGGATCGACAACAACCAGGCACCACCCGAAAACATCATCGAAGCAGTCCGATTAGCGTCAAAAGCCGTCGAGTCTCATCCGGAGCGCCATATTCCGTTCTCAAATATTCCCCTCATTATGCATCAAAAGTGGGATACCACTCAGCTACTTGGCACAAAGGAGATGATTCTTTCCTACATAGAGACATGGCTGACAGATGCCATCTCGCCTCCTCCAGGATCTAGTGAAATGGCATACTTTCTCTGGGATAACGAAGGCGTTTTCACACTGATGGAAGAGTACGAGCATGACCTGGTGAGCGATTTTGTCGAGGTATTTTCACCTGTAGAAAAGGTGGACATCTTCCGCATTGCAGTCTGTAAATGGTTTGGGGGTATTGTAAGTCTCTAGTCGTTACACTTTCTTATTTCATATGCCAAAGTAATTTACTCACCCATGGATTAGTACGGCGACGTCGACACGAAAGCGCTTAAACACCCGTCTCAGTGGATTCACTCAGCTGATATTTCTGAATGGACCGATGGAATGACTGGGGAGTCATATGGCTTGAACGATACTACGCTGGCGAATATAAGCAAAAGCTCTGGGCAACCTCTACCAGTAAACGCAATTTGGGGGATTGAATGCGATACAGACCCGAACACAAATGCTCATTGGCGTATGGCATATACGTATCCTGTGCAGCTTACAAATTGGGCATTTGCATCTGCATCCAACCATCCTATACTACAGTATTTCTTGGATTGTCTGAAGGAGAAAGCTACCGAAGCCAGAGACAGGGTTCTAAAGTATCCGGGTACCAGCTTATCCGAGCTACACTACGATCCAGTAACGCGCACAGGCCCCGTAGCCGTTACAGAAGCTACCAATTGGTGGTTGGAAAAGCATGACGACCTGAGATGGAACGCATTGACGGGCTTAAAAGACGGTGGGAAGACTAAGCTAGTGGGTGATGTCTTGATTCTTCCGATAACAGGATTCAGGTATTTTTACTTCTGCTTGTTATTTTCCACAAGGTCCAAAAAGGCTACTTGCTAACATAATGTCATGTAAGCCCAACGGACGAGAAACACAGCAGAATGGGGGAGAAACCTTGGGACGATCCTGATGCTCGACTTGCTCACAAAGCTATGGGCTCATGGCATCACACGAACATCATAGTTGAGTATGGGAAATTTTGTCGCTCATTCTTTGGTCTATGTAAAGATTGGCAGAAGATGTGGTAATGGGCTTTTATCAAGTACAGTATTCTATAACCCTGGCGTTAGGTTTGGTCGGTTGGCTTATGACAATACCCTGTTGTAGATGACTTAGAAGAGATTTGACATGTAATTCTGGCTTGAGAGTTCCTTAAGCTTTACAGTCTGATGTTGTAAAAAAGATGCTTTCTAGTGAATGATTCTGAGAATGGCGATCAAAATCGCTAGCACGATTTTGACGGATACAGGAGTGACTGCCTTCACTTAACCGAAGAAACATAATTATAAAAACAATACTATACACTATCTATACAATACAAATAGCTATCCTAATCAAACAATTTATAGAATACAGGATCCAGCCCCATGTATTTACTCTATGCCCGCCAGTTGTGGCCTTTCTCTTTGGTCTATATAAAATGCATTGAATCAATGGTTACTTTAAGTCTGGTATCTCTATTGGACCAGCCAAACAGTAAAAGGCAAAATGGTATTGCTGGCAGAGTTGCTGAACGAGGCGAATGTTGTTGTGTTGAAATGAACAAAAAAGGGCAGGGTGGCACCAAGATGATGCCAAGTCATTGAAAGACCAACTAGTCTTTTCTTCTCCTGATGGATATTTTATACCCGATGGGCGGCGGAGAAACATAACTAAACCACTACTTAAAATTAGCAAATTCCCACGATAGAAGGAGGGTTAATTAAAAGTTGCGTAAGAAATGAAATTGGTCGATGAGTCAAGTCAAGGTATTCGCGACTTACAGGATTTTGCGGCCGAGGGCTTTCCTCAGACTTGATATCGTAGCGTAGCACAATCTGCGATAGGAGCAACTTGAGTATATGGTTCGCGAAGAACCGCCCAACACTTTGAAAGTTAGCAAAATGTTATTTCAAGGAATCTCAAATTATTACCAAGCATATTTGCCATGGCTGAACGCCAAGTAATTGCCACTCGTAGATGCAAACTTTGTCCCCAACTGCTGCTTTTCTGCCTTCTCGTTTAAAAACCGGAAAGGATCAAACGTAAATGGCGATTCTCCTGGGTAGACTTCCTCGTCATGATGTACGCCATAGCTTCCAACGCCAATTTTACCGCCGTAGGGAATATGTTCTCCTGTGGGAAGATCAACACCTTCCTTGGCCACCACAACTTTGATGACGCCATGAGAGAATCCCCATAATCGAAGACTCTCGGTGAGCACACTATCAAGCTTCAACATCTTGGATACTTGGACCCGGGTCCAGCGTACCGATAGGTCTGCGCCATCAGCGGCTAGAGCTTCTTCGCGCAGTTGGCGTTGGATTTCTGCACTTTGCGGGGAGTGGGCGATATCAATCAGTGTATTCTCAAGAGTAATACCCTGAACTTGAATGGCTGCCCAGTTGAGTACGGCTAAGAGTTTTGTGGTTTGGCTTTGCGAACGACATGGGTCATCGTTGCGGCTAAAACTCTCCTTCATGAGGCGAGAGAGGAGATCATTAGGTTGCTCCGGATGTGGCTTTTCCTCCGCCATCATACCAAACCTTTCCGCGCGCTCTCGAATGACTGGATTTACACAGCGGTCCATACGCTTGAACTGAACCCAGTCGTATTGCGCCAAAAAGGGGGCCAGAAGAGGCCTCAAAGGCTTGGGTGTCAACTGTGCGAGAAGTGCTTCGATCAAGATGAACTTGGCGAACTTGGTTGAGCTGGCAAGATAGGTCGGGTTTCGGCAAAGTGGAAGCCCAACAAATATGCGGCTCACCACTCGACTTACAAGCATTAAACAGACGTCAAAGAGATCAACTTGCTTCCAGTTGCTTGTATCATTGCCCCATAAGTCGTCTAATGCCGCGTGGATCTCATCAAGCGCATCGTCGGTCTGGTTATTTAATTGAGTGGTCATAGTCTTGATCAGGTTGACGGTGAATGTCCACTCATGATCATCAGCGGCGACGCAGTTCAAAAATGTATGTTTCGCAGCGAGAAACTCGTTATTGCTCTCACGCTGGCTGAGCACGTTGTCGGGCTGCTTGAGCAACCACTGGAGTTGCTCGGGGGGCAAAATAACGTGATGTCCGGTGAAAATATCAGGAAGGATATAAGCCCGTCCCTTTTTTGAATGCTGTGGAAGCTATTAGCTATTATATATAAACTATCAACATGCTTGCTCTTACATCTCGGTAACCAGCCCATAAGAGACTGTTGACCCCAAAAACCGAACTCAAGGAAGATCGAGCTCGAGACAAGAGAGATCCATCAGAGTTGGCAAAGGCCAGAGTCTTTGGAATGCCCTGGTACGAGAAGATGCGGTACCATAGGTAGTATAGGCTGCCTAAAAGACCAATAGCGGCCAGCCAAGGTAAGAAATTCAGAATGGTAGCCATATTGAGTCAAATGGTGTATAGGTATGCGTTGTGCTTTTCGAAAGTTCGTTGTATTCATAATGTTGAACATTATCACAATTATATATCTCTTCATGAACCGTTATCGCAACCCCAGATATTCGGCACATCCGAGCGTTCAATCCCACAATGTTAACGCTGGTATGGTCAAGTAGCGGCTCGAGTTTTAGTCTGCTGTTCGATTTAGTGCGTTCTCCCCACAGACATAACCACAGTTTATAATCCAAAACGCTGACGAGCGGAGGGCTAGTTATAACAATAGTAGCGCAACGCCATCATATGGCTATAGCGCCAGGGCATGAAGTGGGGGAAGATCCATTAAGATTGTATTGCTGCCTATCTTATTACATTAGTGACCTCTTATAAGTAACCAAAAGTACCGTCTGTTACTTTGTCTCGCTTTTATTGCGTGCTTGAATGGAAAATGGTGGCAAAGACTGGAAACGTGGGCTGAAAATGGTATCATAGTGGCCCCTTGAAATGCGATCTCGAACGGAGCTCGGACTGTTTCGCTGTTCCTCCTCGTGAGCTCGACAACATCTTCATTCACATGATGCTTCATCCCATAGAACCTGTGGATCCCCTTGATCTTCAAGTAGTAAATTCAACAATGACGTGCATAACCTCGGGTGATATTTATTGATGTTGTTGGATCGAGCACAAATGCCGTTTACAACACCCGCCACAGTAGGCAGATGGTTACATAAGAAGCTAAGTGTACTAAAATTGAATCGAAAGTTAATACTTAATGCTTGAGAAGTAGTATATAGGCACATGTCTGTGCCTCGTCCCTCTAAAATGATCTCGTGAACAACATTTGACAACTTTCGCGCAGTGCTCCTAAATGCACCTACTACATCTGCTACTGGCATTTTAGTTCATTATTACTGATTCAAAATTGCAGTAGCTGGAAAGGCTCATCCCGCTTTATGATATTGGAGATACGTTTCGATAAAAAGACAGTTTCAGCTGGCAACACATCCTATGGCGCAACTTGGATCCGACACCTATCTTCAAACTTTGATAGGTGAAAATATGCCACTGCCTTCTCCAGCAGTGAATAAACTAGTCCATGATGTCATCAAAAGCCATGCTATTGCTCGTCCGAATGCTGAGGCAATTGCCTCAGCCTCGATCAATTTTACTTATCAAGACCTTGATGAGGCCTCTTCATGGCTAGCTTCACAAATTGCAAATTTGGGGATTGGCTTCAACGCCATAGTGCCAATCATCTGCGAAAAGGTATGATCTGTCCCTATCGATCACTTTTAGCTCCGTGCTCACATTCTTACAGTCGGCTATTACCATTGTTTCCATGATCGCCATCTTGAAAACTGGATGCGCTTTTACTGCGTTGGATGTTTCTCATCCGACTAAAAGACTACTGGAAGTCATCGAGGACATTGAAGCCCCCGTTCTCTTATTATCGACTGAACAAATTCCACGGTTCAAAGACATTACTGGATGTCGGATTATCGAACTATCAAATGCGATGTTTTCTGGGCTACATTCCGTCAATGCGTCATATCCTACACCCGTTCATGCGTCTCCAAGCGACCTGATGTACACCATATTCACCTCGGGGAGCACAGGTCGCCCGAAGGGAGTCACGATTGAGCACAGAGCCTGGCTAACGGCCGCCTTTGCTTATGGCGAAGACCAGGAGCTGAGTTCTAGCTCGAGGGTCTTGCAATTCGCTTCGTATGCCTTTGATATGTCTCTCATGGAGATATTCACGACGCTCATTTTCGGCGGCTGCGTTTGTGTGCCGACAGAAGACGACCGATTCAACGGCATAGAGGGATTTGTTAACGAAACCGGCGTCAATACGCTGATGCTTACCCCGTCTTATGCCAAGTTACTGGATCCCACCGCAATGCCTGCTGTCCGCATGTTGGTCACTGGTGGCGAGGCAGTTCCAAGTGACTTGGTCAAACTATGGAGCCCCCACGTCAAAATCTACATTGCTTACGGCCCGGCTGAAGCTTCTATACAAGCTTCAGGAGCACGGTTAGACATTGGATCTACAGCCGTTCCGTCAGGTCTGCTTGGGCACCCAACAGGCTGCAATCTGTGGATTGTCGATGAGGATGATCACAACAAACTACTTGTCCAGGGCCAGACTGGGGAATTAGTCATTGAGGGAAACACATTGGCCAGGGGCTACCTCGGCGATGACCAGAAAACGGCGGCCGCTTTTGTTGACATGTGGACTGCGTCCGGCATCCGGCGCGTGTTCAAATCAGGAGACTTGGTTCGACAGACCGACAGCGGCGATATCGTATTCGTTGGCCGCAAGGATACGCAGGCCAAGGTGCACGGACAGCGCTTGGAGCTGACCGAGATCGAGGCGAGGCTGGCCCCGGCTTTGGCTGCGGGGTTGAAGTCTTGTATTGAGAAAGCTGAAAGCCCCCACTTCATCAATGGCGGTGCTATTGTGGTTTTCCTAAGTGAAACTATGCAAATGTCGGGCGACGCCAACCCCGAGATCTGCTGGAATCAAGTGGACACTACATTGGAAGTGGCTGCTAGGATGCAGACGCATCTAGAAACGGTGCTGCCCAAGTCGATGGTGCCATCTCTATACGTACCAATAACCTTCATCCCTCTGACAACCTCTCACAAGACAAATCGCTTAGCACTGCGCCAACTGATACAATCTTTGTCTTCTGATGAGCTGCAGAAGCTCAGAAAGGCTGATGTTGCTGCAGCCATAAACAGAGAGTTATCTGCTGAAGAGTTGGCTTTGAGAGAGTTATGGGCAACTGTACTCAATATGGAACCACAGGCTATTGGACCAGACGACAATTTCATCCAGCTTGGGGGTGACTCAGTAGCCAGCATCAAGCTAATATCAGTAGCCCGTAGCCGTGGCATTACGCTAACATCGGCTCTTATCCTCTCAAATCCGGTCTTGTGTGTGCAAGCTCGGCTTGCCATCGACTCTGGGGAGGGAAACCCTGAACAAGACGTCGCACCATTTGAGTTGCTGGGGAGTCGCTCAAACGAGCTTCGAGAGACTGCTGCTGCACTCTGCAAGCTGCCAACTGACGAAATAGAGGATGTTTTGCCCATGACGATTAGTCAAATGAGGTGGTACGGGAAAACTTTAGTCAAGCCAACTGCATGGATTGATCAGTATCACTTTCGGCTCCCAAGCGACCTGGATCTTGAGCGATTCATCATAGCCCTCAATTCCGTTGTGCAAGCTACAGACCTGTTACGCGCAAGGATAATCACCACTCGCAATAAAGAACTCTTCCAAGCAATCATCAAATTTCATCCGGTAGAAATAACTCACACCAGTAATACATTGGAAGCTTATTTGAGTCAGGATCTCCTTACTCCCATGGGTCTTACGGCAGCGTTAAGCCGCTATGCCATTGTTCATCATGCCAGCTCTGACAGGGTATTCGTTTGGACGATTCATCATACTATTTATGATGGGTACTCTTTACCTATGCTACTTCAAGCAATTCGGGACTTGTACCATGGGTTTGATCTAGTTCCATTTACTCCATTCAACCGATATCTTAAAGGCACTGAAGGGGGGGATCTGTCCGAGGGAGAAACTTTCTGGAGGAGTTATCTTTTAGATGCAGCGTGGACTAAGTTCCCGGCCTTATCATCTCAAGAAAGGCCGTCGATCATGGACCGTGTTTTGGGAAGCTTAAAAATTGCGTCGAGGCAAGTGCAGACCCGCAACGCAGAGGCTTCACGATCCGTAACCATCGCAAACGTCATACGTGTTGCGTATGGCGCAACGCTTTCGCACTTTTCGACAGACCATGCGGGCTCGGTTCTTTTTCTGGAATCTCTCAGCGGCCGTAACTCATCTCTGGCAGGCATTGATCGCGTCGCGGGGCCGACCCTGCTCACTGTCCCCACGAAGTTGCATCTTCCGCACAAGAAACCATGTGGTGAGATTTTACTAGATGCTCAGTTATCCTTGACGAATCGTATGAAGTTTGAGAATTTCCCATTACCTCGGCTACTGCCCCTTGCGCCCCCTTTGAAACTTCGCAGTATCTTATTGATAGAGAATAAAGCATTCCTGATCAATGAAGCTGGCCATGACCTATTTGGCCGTGGAAAAGAGGAGGTAAAGCTGGAAGAAACTGAGGGTCTACCAATGATATTCCGTTGTGCAGCTCTTCAGGATGAGATACGTATCGATATACGCTACGATAATAGTGTTATTAATAGCTGTGAAGTGGAGGGGGTTTTGAAGATTTTTAAAGGCTTGGTTGAAGGTTTATGGCATGGTGATGGAAGCCAGCCTCTCGGCGCGATTCTTTCATCTTTAACGGTAATCGACAATGGCAAGTAATCTTAGCCTACAAATCCGAAAATCTATTGGATGCATGACGGCTCCAAATAAGCAACCTGATTGATCTATTCTAATGGCCAAATAATTACTCATGGATAGGTTATCCTAAACGCTATCCGTCACACAACGCACTTACATAGGGTTTAAATGCTCTCAAAGAAGTAAAAGGTTTGCAATAATAATACTTCAGTCTTCAGAGCCGTTACATATGTTTCATCTATCCTAGTTACCACCACTTACGGGAACTAGGATGCATCTAAGAGGAGATCATTGTGCGATACCATACTGTGCGTCAAGCTCGGGAATCTTTATGGCCCGCACAATATCTCAGCGATTCGTGCAAGCATCCACAATAAATTTCAGTGCAAAACCATAAGCATGTATCCATTAAATGTTTTTGATATTACTGTAAACAATGCAGGAGAGAAGGAAAGAATATACAAATGAAAGAAGAGAATGACGCTCTTAGGCCTCCTCAGCGTGTCTCGTTGCTAATCGCAATCCGGATGTTCCTCTCGGCACATCGACTCCAGTGCTAGAAGCGACTGGCTGCGGCTGTGGGACAGATCTCGACACTTTTTGAAACGCCTCTTTTTCAGTCTTCTTCACCTCATCTGCAACTTCTGCTTGTTTCCTAGCAGCTTCGATCTTCGCTGCTACCTCTTCATCACTTTCTTCGCTTTGCGCTCCAATCTCCTCTTTCTTTATTTCTTTGTCCCATCTCAGGCCCTGTCGTCGTTGTACTTCCTTCTGAATGTTCGCTGAGACATCCGAGACGCTAAGCTGTGCAGTGTACAATGGGTTTCCATTTTCACCCGGTGCGGGTAGCAATGCGCCAGGCTTCCATAGAGGGATCTGGCGACATGCTGCTATCAGATAGCAGTGGAATTTATTGCTCCGCATTGATCGCAGCCTTTCATTGGACCAGTTATTGCGATGTGTAAATACGATCCGCACTTCCATTTTATTCAACTCGTGAAGGGATGTGACGTTGAATGCCAAGGTGCCAGGTACGTAATCGCGACTATTCTCAGCAACAAAAGTTTCGAGCATGGCTTGTAGCTTATTAAGGTCTTTGAAACTGGTGCGAAAGTCGAGGAACATGGTGATACACTGTTTGTTGATCTCCGATCTTGTGAAGTTCTCAATGGACTTTCGGACCAGTTCTTCATTAGATATCTGAAGATCTGCATTGCTATCCAATCGACGGAAAACCGTATAGGTCAGAGATTGACGCTTAACCGTGCAGACTATTCCATCTTTCAGGTTGGGAGTGCAAAGCCTCACAACGTCGCCGGAGTCGAAAGGGTGGTCAAAGAATATAAAGATTATGCCTGTCAATAAATGGTTTATAGTGCGTCCAATGGCGAACGACAGGCCGATGGCGAGAGATGATAGTACGCTTTGGATTTCTTTTATGGCGGGAACATAGAGCAGCACTATAACATGATTAGCTAGGTTCGTGTTACAAGATGATAAACATACTGATGAAGAAGATCATGACAGCCGCGATGATAAGTAGGAACAGCCAGTCTAGTGTATTGATGCAGTGATCCATATCGGCAATAGTCTTGAAGATGTGATGCTTCTGTTGACCAGCCTCAGTTACCATTCCCACGAAATCATCGAGTGGAATGTTGCCGCTATCGTTTGCATCAATTGCCTTGAACAGAGATTTTGCTTCTGCCGTGCGTTTTGGTCCTAGTATCTCGATAATATCTTTCTCTGTTAAGCCATATCGGCCTCTTGGGACAAGGGACAGCCAAATGCGTCGCGCCAGTGCCGTCGCGGCCGTGGGATTGGCCCAAGCACGTTCTATAGTTGCGTATGATGAGCCAGGACGCAGCCAGTGAGAATCCGATTCGTCTGAGATGAGGCTGCCAAATAGGGATACGAATTTATAACTATCGAGACCGAGGCGGGCGAAATAGCTCGATAGGCGTACGCGAGCGGAGGGTTTCATATCGCCTTTTGCGTTCCGTATGATGGCATCTTCCTCGGAAAACGTGTGATCACCGACCTTGTGAAGATATACGGAAGCTTCGTACAGAATGATAAGCGCCTGTTGGATGTTTTTGCTGCGTTCTAAAGTTGTGCCCGTGCGTCGATAATGGTAGTGGATCGCAATATAGGAAATAGCCACCTTTTCGATCAGGTAGAAGGCCATCCAAAGGGTGAGCTGCTGAAGAACATCACTGACGACGTTATTCCAGTCTGACCATGCGTCGGGATCCGTATCGATAAGTAACACGGGGTTGTCTTGGATAGCCTAAAGAAGATGTGAGACAGCGTTTGCAAGATTGAGTTGGGTTCATTTCCTTACAGCGCTGAAGAAGACAAATGCAGCAACGGTTGTACCAAGGAAGCAGATAGGTCTGCGCATAAATTTAAAGACGCGCCAGTACCGCTGATGAGCTGAATTGACATATCTGTAACGAAGGGACTTAGTTATTTATACTTCCCAACAATAGCATCTGACTGCACTTACCGGGCAATAAACCGGAAAAGATATGGCAGAACAAGACCGATGATATCAAAAAATGCTGCAAAAACCCATGTAATCTCCAACCATAGAGCTATGTAGAAGCCGAGGTTGACGCGTTGAGCTGCGATAACATCTTCAATCGATGCGTCATCATCGAGGTCCCCTTGGTCAGAGAGTACAATGATTGGAATGAGCAGTATGACGAAGACGAAGATGAACACTATAGCGTATCTCACAGCCCACCAAAAGAGTCGCCTTCGATGGGACTTGACTGCGGCTGGTGGGAGCGGTAAGAGTGGCTGATGGCTCCAATCAGAGGGCTCAGTATACGCCGTGTTATATTGACCTCCAGATAACGTGGAAGCAGAGGGATCACCCTCTTGCGATATGAAATCAATGCTAGACGTCGTTGTTTGCACTGCTTTCCCTGGAGCATATCCATAATTGGTGTCCATGGCCATTCTTAGGTTACGAGTGTCACAAGCACCCGTTGATCATAAAGTTGATCCGCCAGAACGTTGGTGCCAAGTGGTAGTACTGACTGTTTCTAGATCATGGCCATCAGCAGCTTAAATACACGACAGCAAAACGACAACCTTAGACCCTAGTATTCCTAACACCCAATGGAATTCTCAAAAGCAGAGCTGATCACTCTCGAATCAAGATTTTGATGTTTCTTAAAACCAGTCTAAGCAGCAATGCAGTACATTAGGCTTGACGCTTACCTCTCGTTGAAACTAAAATGGCAGGGCTTAAATCTGACACGGCGCGCTAGTGTCACCAGCCACATCAAATTAAGCATATGCGAGAGCTTCTTTTTTATTGTAAAGGGGACGCCGTATGCTTGATAGAGACAAAGCAACTAGATTAGGATATTTTATCCATCTACTGCTGAGATTGGTTATGCTTATATTGCACACTACGATTAGTCTCGTGCCGTTCCGTCCTTAATGTTGTTCCACTACTCGAACTACCGCTCCTATAGCTCTAAATTTCATGAGTTAGCCATAGCTTCAATCTTAATGCAGACATCAACCTAAGGCGAGGTTTGGACTATGCTTGAATCTATAAAGCTACGTGTATCTATGTTTACAAGGTTCAACCCACTGTAATAATTCACTCCTTCGCAGACCAGACCACCTGCCAAAACATGACATCAGAAGATTTCGGTAAGTTTTTTTTTTTTTTTCTTTTTTTTTTTAATCCTGTGAACGATTAGAAGACCGCCATATCTCGGATATAGAGCGTAGTGGTGCGAACATAGACGAGAAAGCAACTTGGCAGCTACGGCTAACCCTACCTCCGAAACATCAATTGTAGCATAAGCGTAGCTAGAAAAGCGGTACAAGTATGAGCAGACAGTCGAGAGCATTTCAACATTTGCGATGATATGATGGCGTAGATTGACAGACACTATTGACACAGGCCGACCCCCTTTCTTTATTTCCTAGTATATTTCCACAAGGGTCGCATGCTTTAATTTTCACTTATCAATGCTATTTATAGACCTCTACACAGCACGCCGCCTTCATTGGACATCATGACATTATGGCGTCCTATTCACTTATGTAGTTGCGATTATTAAATACGCCTTACAAGCATCAAAGCCTGGGCTGCAACCAGTAGCAATAGCGCGCTCGGCTCGCGAAATTTTACCGCATTGGACCTAGTTGTTACGGTGTACACGTAGATAAAGCGTGCTGAGATATTTGCTCGACTCACACAGATTTTGGATCCTCCATCTTTGTAAATGTTTATGTTTATCGTAGAAGCTTTTCAAGTATCCCCGATTGGACTTGACCATTCAGTTCGTGGCCAAATGCAATACCTGAATCTACATGAGGCTCAAAGTCTACCGCACCTTTAATCTATAGACCAATTCACGGCGCTCAAAATGCTACATTTTTCGTATACCATCGGGCTTCTTATTAAGAGTTATATAGATTAGTACCTAGTCACGGGTGAAAGAATAACCCAGAAAATTCATTTATCCAAGTTGAATGGTAGCTGTTTGCCTCATTAGATGAAGAACGTGCTTCATCATATTTAGCCTAGCTTTCTTGCATTCAATAACGCAATGGAAAGGGGAGGTCTACAAAACTGTACAATCCATAATCTGCCTACATGAAGTATACAGAGAGGCATGGGAAGCAGTCGATAATTAATCCACCTACATGCGGAAAGTAAAACTCTAGCCTAAAAAGATACTTTATGGCCTTGAAAGTCTTGAGTAATTACATGCAAGCGATATCGGATACTCAAAAATGCTTACCTATATAAGGCGTGTAAATGCCTACGTATATCTAGCTGCTAACGTCCATCATCATCATCGACCTCCTCTAAAACACAATTTTAACATGGAGAATACTTTCGCATCTATCCCGCGAACAATCATGGCTGCTAGCAGCATTCTTTTTGCAACGACAGCATATCCAGCTGATTAGAGCCATACGCATATCTTAAACCCATGATGGCCACCTCACGCGAAATTTCATAACGGCCAACAATGTCCATCGGGGTTATGAACACAGCCTTAGTCGTATATTGGCTCAGAAGACGGGCGAATAGTTCCGAAACGGAGAAAAGTCTGGTATTTGTGGCGGCAATTATTGGCTTTTCAACAGGTCTTGCAGGTTTGTCGGCGACTTTATAATCAGGAACAACATGGACAGATCCTGAGTTTGATACCGGAGCTCTGATAGCACCGTAGGCCTATGTTTTTGTTGGACATTTGGTGTTCACGTGGGTAAGATATATGCTGGAAATCTCAAGATTGAATCAGAAGAGACGCATTGGTCAATGGTAACAGCCGAAATAGGCATTCTGGTACGCAAAACTACCAGATTGGACGTGCTTTCAATGCCCGTTAAACAATGTACATACGCCGATGCTGAATGCTCTATCTCATATTTCTGAGCGCGCAGGAGTCATTTAAGCGATTCCAAATCCAGCAAAGTAAGCTGAAAAGCGGGCTTTAATTCCGGCAGCTGGATCATTGTTGCCGATAAATACGTGTATTTATTGTCATTGGAGATATTCGAGAGCGTGGTATTTTCACACATAATTCTCCATCACTTATCTTGGTTAGGTATACAGCCATACAGATTTGTTCTATTTCTCCATGTACGCGACCAAATAATACCGGCTTAGCAGATCTCATTAAGGCAATACACAGAGCTCTCCTGTGGAATGAATCGTCAAGATCTTGCAGAACTAGCAGCGATTCCAATGCTTGGCACATCTGCTGAATCGGTTGCACTCTATATGTGCGGAAAACTCAAGTCAAGTCAACCAGACATTCATGTTGCATGGACAAACTTTGGATTAGTTAAGAGCTGTCATCTTCCTTTATAATCATATCTTCCTTTATAATCATACAAATCTGCAATCAGTAACTGCTGGTGTACCGTCATTAGTGGTCATCATGAACATGGTTCCATGAGGTATAGTTCGCCAACTGCGCTCCACAGATATGTTTTTCTTGCATCTAACGGCAATAGTACTTTGACTGTTACTAATAAATACCAAACGCAGCGGATAGCTTCTACAACTCAGAGTGCTTGCAAAAACCATGTTCGTGGACTACAAGCTCTAATTAACAATTATGGTCTTGCTGTGTTCCATCAGGAACCTATGAAACAAGTTTTTGAACAGGCAAGAATGCATATTGTATGACATTCTTGGCTTTCATATCCTTAACCGTGTAGTATCCAAATATATGCTTACTTGCGAGTTCAAGGTCGTTGCCCACCTGGATGATGTACAACAGACGTTTCCGGAAGAGCCATCGTGGCAAGAGGTTCCATGATGTGGTCAATCAAAACCTAAATCGATTGTCAACTACTATATAGATATTCTTTGTTGTATTCCAGGCCTGTTGGAGAAAAACAATCGACTGTCCAGAGGCTTGGTTGTCGATCTGGATGCTATCCGGCGTTCCATAACGCGCCAAATCCTCCGCCTACATACAAAGCTACTTCAAGTGCGATGATTTTGGGAGGTATCCAATCCTCCTTGTTGCTAGGAGATACCAGTTGGTGAAAAGCATCCAGGCACGGTGTTACCTATTGAGACGACAGCAGGGCAACCCCTATTCGAAACGCCTTTATTCTTTAGCTCATTCTGAGAGTTATTAAGACGAGCCTCTATAACTGCGGTATCCTCTTTCTCTGCGAGATGGCATTTAACTGGAGAGTTTGGATGAACTAAAATAGTTTCCAACGTTTCATCTTTTCGATTCTTCGCACAGCATGTCAAATCTTTATCGATTTTCCGCCAGTGACACTGATTGCGCAAAATTACAGGGCACTCGATTGGCATCACATGTTCGCCATATGCGCATAAACTAACCCGTCATTAGCATTCATTTCCCCACGTATTGTCAACATGGACTTTAACAGGCTATGAGATATGTCGAAGTATTGAATCCATGCTGCAGCCAAACCACGGACCTGCAGGAGCTTATTTTGCCAAGTTTCCTCTCCGAGTTGCCCAGCTATTTATCGAACCATGATCGGAAAATGAGGCTGAGCCCAAGTTTAACCCTTTCTTACAAGGCAAGTTTTGTAAATAAAACGTATACCAAGGAAGAATTCTATTAACGCTATACTAGGGCAGTTTAACGCAACCATGAGCGCACCAGGACCAATATCTAACGAGACGAAAGAATGGTCGGATGCCATTCATGCTACAGCATTCCGCCCTACAGGAGAATCTGACAGCGAATATCGCAAAACAAAGGGTAACGTCAAAGAGAAAAGCGATTCTGCCCTGGTGTCACAGTGGATTCGATCTATTATGGGCTACTTAGCACACGTATATGGATTCAATGTGACTCGCAGCTTCAATTGATGGAACGTTTCTGCGGGGTTTATCGACTCCCGAAAACAAAATTATGTGTCTACTGATAGCTATCACATCCATTTAATAGAAACAAACCGCGCTTGGTGGGCCGAATCAAGAAATGCTTAGGTCATAAGATGTATCCAAGCAACATCGCGAGACATGTTAGAAGCAGATCCTACAACATGCGTGAGTACTGCTCAACATCTTCTTGCCTTCGCACAGAAGCAGTAGAATCATTGTTTCAATTATTTTGTAATTTTAAACGCTGCATAACCCAAAACGTTTGATTATGTAACTAAATATAATATCAAGTACCAGTTCGCAAAGTACATTCTAAGAAATGTTCAAAAGTGTCGCATTTGTAATACTTCGCCGTACTATAGCGAAAGGGCGCTATAAATCTAGTACCTACGAACATACCTGGAAATCAAAGCATGCAGGTCACGTTGATAATAGAACGTTTATGACTGACAGTGGTATGACTTATTACATAGTATAAACTATACTGTATAATAACAGCTAATATACCCTATTACTAGTATATGTGATAGAATTGAGGCATTCGATTTATAAAAAGAACTAAAATATTTGCATTCTGGAGGTGCACTGTAATTTTAAAAAGGAAATGGATGCTGTTTTAAAGTATAAATTACCACATAGACTATATTTTAAAGCCTCATATTTCTATTTACATATAAATAATTCAGCTACAAAACTCTGTGTCGGATTAGCAAAAAGTAGGAAACGAAATCGCCCCCTACTAGATTGTGCACTCATCCTCCAGCCACACGTATACACTAACTCTAGGATAGTATATCGTATGCTGCTCTTCCTGAAGCTTAGCTGCTGAGAACAATGCTGTACTGGCCGTCAGCATCATTCGAACTACTGACAAGAATACCAGGCTGAGCTCCGCAGATCTTGTTAAGCCCAGAGCTGTCGCAAACATTTCCCTTGGAGCTTGTCGTAACAACAGTGCCAAGTCTAGCCTGAGGCTGGAATTGAACAAAACCAATCTTGCCTTGGGGAATCAGCAGGCCTTGGGTTGTACCATGCGTAGTGGCGACAGAAACGCTCAATCCAAAGCCAAAGCTTGCAGTTCCTTGGACGCCTTCACCCTCTGCGCCTGTATCACCGATATTGGCTCCAAAAGTGATACTTTCGGAGATGGTGTCGGTTACAGTTACGGAATCGGTGAATGTGACTGGGCATGGTCCACCAGAGTTTCGGCAGTCAATCATTGACGTTCCTGATGCTTTGACTCCGTTTCCTACGCCCAGCTGGCAATCAACGCAAAGAGCCCTTAGCTGACCAGAATCAGCCAGAGATTGGCATGTGCCGGAGTCCAGGACGCAGTTGTCGGGCGGGGTGAATGTCTGGCTCTGTCGCTTCTGGAGAGGGGAATCATCCAATTCCAGACCTTCCAGATCCGTTTCATTGCGATACAGAATCGGGACACGTTGACCGGCGAAATTGAGGAGATAGTCGCCCTTGTCATCGGTATGGACAACACCTAGGCTTCCGGCATCAACAGTTCTCTTGGTCTCTTCATTGGCAGTAACCGCCTTCTTCGACATGCTTGGTGGCGGATAAGAGCGCCTCTGGGATAATCCAGGGCAGTCTATTCCAGTGTTGCAAAATTGCCACCAAATTCTATTGCCCAGGTTTGGAAGATCGTAGCATCCATTTTGGTGTTCGATAGCAATAATCTCCTCACCACAGGTTGTGCCATCAGGTGGACCTTGGGTTATCACAACCGACACTGTAGCCGGCATTCCTTGAATCTATTCCACGCACGTCAGTATTAAAAGCTATCAAATCTTGAAAAGACTCAGAGGCTGGTAAGAAGTGACTTGAACAGCTCTGATATGGTGATATGCGTACCTCGTATCCTCCGGCTGGATTGGAGTTTGGAAATGCGCCATCGTTGAAAAAGCATGTACCGGTACCTGCTGAGCCAGCTGAAACCAGCGTCACAAGGCTATTTCCAGAGGAACAGCCTTGGGGATGGAAAACAATGGATGCCATGGTTTTGTATAAACAGTGAACAATGTGTAGTTAAAGACTTAAAGACTGGATGGGTTATGTGAATGAGATACTGATGCTGGTGCTTGATGTGCTGTTCCTTTTTTTTTTTCTTGCAAGGAAAAGAGTCCTCTTTATATACAATTGCGCGAAGGACTATATCATGCTAAATCGCGTCCCCACGAAAACAGCCTCACAGTTCATTGCATTATCCTAGCACCTAGAGTCAGACACGCATAATTTCAAGTTAACAATTTCTAAAAACAAAAAAAAAAAAAACCATTGATAATAATGCCTCGTAATAGTAAAAAGAACTTTTTCATGAATAGAACTGTCAGATTGCATCATGAAAGAGATGCGGCCGCTCAAAATGGAGCGAGGTCTGACATACGACGATCACCGCCAGAACTTTGGGCGATCATCGACAGGAACCTATACACTGTCATATAGTATTAACGTAGATCATGCCCTCAACTGTTTCCTTATTACCTGCGAGCTGAACTTGATATGTAAACAATTCAGTCAGATTGCGTCATGAAGAGACGCTTTAGTGAAAAGCACGGATAGAATGTTGCTTCGTAGTATAATGATCTGCACTGCATCAGTAGGCTCGTGCGTCTTAATCAGCTATTAGATGTCAACATATGCCAAATAGATATTCCAGCGAATTAACAGGTTCATTTTCACTATTGCAGAAGCCTACATAATTACATCTACAAAGCAACAGAAATGTCAGAATCAATGGCAAGAGAACTCGCGGCACTTCGTAGCCCTTTGTGTTGGGTACTATGAGAGTATCCTATCCGCGCGCAGATCGTGCCTCAAAATCTATTCATTTGCAGCTATTTTTGACATTGATGCAGATCGCGACTAGAATGTGTCTTGCCGGAAATCCACCAATCGCCGACGAGGATTCCATGTTCTCCGGCGCTAGAAGCACTATAAATACAGCGACCGCAGTCGAAGATCTCTGGCGATCTTGCTTTTTAGGACAATAAGGTGGGGTATTCGAAGAGGAGGTTTCCGAATCGATATGTTCCATGCTTACTTTGATCTGCATCGCTGATGGACATCCCTGCACACAAAGGGGCGATGAGGTTTACAGCCTAGGTGACAGAGCCCAAGTATGGTTCAACAATACAACTTTGATATCCAGGAAATCATGAATTACAACTTTTTCAAATGTATAAAGATGGGCTATGGTCGCAGCAATGAATCGAACTTCGTCAACACAACTCAACACGCACTTCACATCTCTACAGCTCTCAATAGCTACAGCCAACAACCAAATACAAACACTTCAAAACTTGAAAGATCTTTCTTCAACTTCAATTCAAGTAAGATTCACATGTTGATGTATTAGCAGAATTATCTTCTAACAACTTGTCCAGAATGCAATTCCTCGCTGTCCTTCCTCTCCTGTACACCGCTGCAGCGGCCCTTGGCATCAACTGTCGTGGAAACGCCAACTGCGTCGGTACACCCGAATGCAGGCTCTCCGATCTGATCTTGCAGGTCAGCCAGCAGGATCCCAGCACATCATACAGCCCTGGGCAGCACATTGCCTGCTGTGGCATCCCCGGCGGCAATATCTGCGCATTTACTCAGGGCATTAGCAACTCAATTACAGCTGGAGAAGCCTTGGGTATGCTACAGGGACTGTCCTCTCACGGCTGTGGCCAGTGCGGCAGTATCCCCTTCAAGGACAACAACGTCGCTGAAGGACAGCTGACTGTCAACTGGACTGACCACTAAATCATCAAGTGGCTTTACATTCTCTTTTATGCTGCAGTTTGTTATCTCTTTACCGATTTGCTCAAATTCAATATGATTACGTGGGGATGGGGATAACTATCTCAACGCGATCAAGACTCTCTTTATGTAGTTGCAACATAAATACTATTCTGATTAAAACTGCTTGTGTGTCTTTCGTCAATACTGTTTATCCAAGAATGAGACATTCTTAGTTGCATTAAATAACTTTACTGTTCTAACATAAGTACCCATGCTTATAGCATCTAGACAGCGGACTACCAGTGAACATAGAAGTCCGAACGTAATTCTTATCAACTTGTAACCCGAGAGTTGTATTAGCCTTAGCTATTACATGTTTTGGGGAGATATAGCTGATTTATATTTAATGAAACCTTTGTATTGTTTTTTGCTACACGCTTCCAACTTCTTCTTTGTGATGTTGTAGCTTGCTAGAACACTTAATATTAGCATATACCTGCATGCCTACAGAACTTACAGTACTGTTTTCTATTTACACTGTGTTTATATAGAGCTATTCCAATACTAGCAAGATATTTCATACTCCAGTTTTGCTTTTGATCATGGCTGTAGTTCCTAGCTATTGTTGGCCTACCCTGGATGCCAGGTACTATAAATCTTTGCTTTTTATTAACAGTCAATTTGGGTTGTTGTATGATGATCTTGATCTTTTCTTTTTTATGTCATATGCCTTCTTCTACTATTTGTTTCATTTTACGTGTCCTTTAATTCCCTCAGTCCTTTTCAGCTCTTTACTATTCTCGCTTCCGCTTTTCCATGAACATGAAATAGTTACACCTACGCCTCAGTTTTGTCCTAGTTCGCTATTACTTCACACCTCTTCACACCCTTCACAGCCAGCTAAAGTCTACGGACATTGAATGGTCATTGGAAGGTTTGCTATAAACATCTACGCTCTGAGTGATATGTCACTCCACTGACGGACGGCAACTAATATGGAGTACTGTATTTCGCACAGAGGCAATTCGCAAACTAGGTATTTTATAGTATTGCTGGCACCTTGTATATGAGCGTTAAAAAGATGAGGACTCACGAGTACATGTACATCCATTGTCACGTCTACCCTGATTCAAGCAATCATTGGCCTCCAGCCCTAGCCGCGATGCGTGGTGTTGATAAAACGAGGATTCAACGTTAGAAAGTGGACGCGCTAAGGCACGCACAGGCGAGATCATCGTAAGCACTGTCTGCGGAGCGGTGTAAATCTTCATTACGGGATAATGGCACCCCAGGTTTTACATGGGTGGATTTATATCACTAAACATAGTCTGTGTTGGTTACATACATTATACATCCTTCTTTCCCACTCCTTGGTGATTTGCCTTTATTCCATGGCAGACTCTCTTTGACTGGTGCCCGAAGCTAACGGCAGATAGTATAAACCGGCCTGGAATCCATAGATACATAGCCTTTTATCCAACATTTAGCAGCTATGAGGCAAAGCCTGACACTTGGATACAACTGCCGAAACGCCTGATAACACGGATCCATTGAAAAAAAAAAAAGGCTTGCTATCAGCAACGCATACGCATGGGAAAGCCCACAAATGCTCCCCAGGGTAGCTCGGAAACAAACACAATTACAGCAGAATCCATCAATTTGAGTGCTTTATCTTCTCTTCACAGCATTCTCTGGGGGCGGGCAGGCGCATAAGCCAACATTGATGCCGCATCTCTACTGCAGTTGTAACGAACATGGTAATATATTCCGATGTCGAATGAGGTTTCTGCCTTTTATGCCCAAGTGTAGATAAGCTTAGGACTCCATAGTGGAACCACTAAGTAAGATGCATGGAGCAGCTTTCGCACTTGGAATGCGGCGAACGCCAAGCGACTGCGTGCGGAGATGGACATTAAATAAGCGCGCGCTGTGCTGTATGTATGGCGCATTCCCTACGGCGCAATTCAAAACACCAATCCAGACCGACGAACCGTTGGAGACGATATCCGTGCCGGGAAACCGCAATTCAAGCCTCCGGAAGCATGGCTTGCTCAGAAGGGATCTGCTTTGAACCGAGATTTCGATTTCTTATATGCAAACTACATGGTAGTGGCGTTCATCCAGCAAGGGAAGCTATTAAGAGACATTTGCGTGGGGAAGGTCACCATTGTAAGGGGCTGCGGTTGCGACAGGCTGTCTCAACATTGACCAGTCTTCCATTGAGGTCGCTACAAGAGGTCCTCGATAGCCAGCCCGCTCTCGAAACTCAGCCAATCACACCGCCCATCCTGCACTTGAAGGTTCTCCAAGGCTGGAGTTGCGTACCTTGCGAGGGGCGTACTTTGACCATAAGCCTTGAAGTCATCCAGCGGCATTCGGCACTCGTGCATGGCCGCCGACGTGGCGATCCGCCGATGTGGACACAATGCCAGCTACAGACATTCTTCAGTGAGACGAAAGATCGACGGTACTTTCGTGTCAGGCATGGGCCCGCTTTGATCGAACTCGATGGTGGACATGGCTCTGGACTTGGCAACCAGAATGGGCACCGGCCTATTCAAGTACAGTGTAGGCAGGCTGCCAATGCCATTCAACACCCAAATATGTCTCCAAATTTCACCATTAGCAGTACACCAGCAGAAGACATTGCTTCAACCCCCTCAGATGGGGAAAAAAACCTGCAGTCTCAAGGTTCACGACTACAGAAGCGTAAATTGATTGTGGCACGGTCAATTACAGTCAATCATCCCTTGACATATATTGCTGGGAGGCACGTTCGTCTGCCCGTGTCTCGTCTGGACTTTTTGTTCAAATCTGAAGCTTTCCGATATGCCTCCAATCCAGCTTTCGATGCGAGTCATGTTGACGCAGCTCTGAGTATGGCTGCAGTGTTTCCTCTATGTGAAGACGAGCCGCTTTTTCTCAACGCTCTTGTCTTTTCCATAATAGAGACTATGAACAAGGGAACTCCCAAAATGGAAGGGTTATCAATTCAAGCGAGAATCGTTCAATTGATGAATAAGCAACTCACGTCTTGGCCAGAGACTATTTCACCCGGTGTTATTGGCGCCATCATGCTACTCAAGTCGACTGCCTACAGAACACGTAACATTGCTGCGCATAATGTTCATACACGTGGCTTGTCAGAGATTTTGAAACTCTTAAGAAACAAGGGCGACCGTCTAACGCCCGCTATACTGCGAGCAATATTTTGGCTCGACCTCAACGCGGCTATAGTCGTGGGCTGCAAACGGCAGATGTCTCACCTGGACTTGTCACAAAAGATAAGCTGGCAGCGTGAAGAGCGCCTACAATTCTGGCATTTGCTACCAGTGGGCTTTGCTCGACATAGCCATGCACTGCCTAACGATCTTCTCGCCTGCATCGTAGATATTGTCGAGCTGCAAGCGACACTATTTGCAAGAAACTTGCCGCAGGCGCCGCAGACATCCAAGTTTCACAAGCTAGATGCTATGCAGGCTTCTATCGAGTCTCGCCTAGCATTTCAAGCCCAAGAATGCCGAAAACATGGAGTTGTCGCCGAAGGCATCCGACTTGCAGTTTTCATGTGCTGCTATTGCAGCTGGACGGAGACGTGGAATGATAGGCTTATCCCATGCAGACTGGCTGAAATGCTACTGGACCTCTTGGAGCCCACAATATTACCCTATCCTCAGCAGCTGACTACCACCTGGCTACCTCATATAGATATCCTCCTTTGGCTGCTGCTTGTCGGATCCAACGTTGTGATGTCCGAGAGAGGAGACCAGCATGGTCTCAAGCCAAGGCAAAGCTGCTTGATCAGTTCAGTCACGTCTTCGTTTGATACGCTGTGCGACTTTGACGGCATGAATATTGGACAGCGGCTCCAAGATGGCCTAACGGATTTCATCTATGCTGACTTTTGGCTACGGCAGCGTTTATATATAAAGGAGTGGTTAGAGCTGGAGCTACTATTTAGTACTAAACATTAAAACACAAATAAATAATCAACTGTAATCGCAAACGTTTATCTTGTCATTGATTTATAAATAAAGAGCTCCTATCCCTTGTAGAAATAGTGATTCCATAGATGGCGCCAGCTCGCAGATCGGGTAGCTGCTCGAAAGTATTGTTTCCCTCTTTTGTTCCAACGTCATAAGCCGCGAGTTCCAAGGTCGACCTACAGCAGTACAGAGGAAGAACAAAGACCAAATCTTGTACTTGGATACAAGGAAAGTATATTTTCAATCATCAGCCGACAGTGCTGGTACTTCATGCTAGGAAATGGGCGCCACTTCTTTTCCTAGCATGGTCCCAAATTTCCCGTGAAGAACGTCGAGGCGATAAATGTTAGCCGGATACGCCAGCATGTCTCTCAGAAGTTCGACGCGATTAAAATTTTGTCCTCCAGGTCCGATATCATGTGCTTGGCGGGCTTCCGAATTCGGAAATGCTTCGAAGATGAGAAATGTTGTCTTGGAGTATCTTAGCCCAAACCACGGCCCAGTTCCGGGTTCCTTGTTCACGCCGGTGTTGATGTCTCGTAGGAACTGAGCCACCAGCTCTTCTTTCCCCTCTTTCGCTTCGAGATGAATGAAATATGCTTTATTTCCGTCTGTCGAATCGCTGCCATGGACGAGAAAACCCGAGTGTGACGGATCATCCCGAGACCAATCTGACGACGAATAGGGAAAAGCAGGGACATTATTTCCAGCAGCCATAGTTGTTGTTTTTGAAGTAAAATGTGTTTATGTGTCTATTTTGAATGACAACGAGCAAGTTGAATGAGTCAAATTGTTGACGGGATTCACGATATATATAGCCTTTTTGCTACCACCTAATCTCGACCGTGGGTGGCCTAACTTACTGCTAATGGCTCTTGCTACTTGGGCTCTGTATCTCAGTTGGTTGGTATCAGAGGCAAACACCAACGTCATTCAATATTTCTAGGGAGATGCAACATGTTGGAGCGGCGGGGGGAGATTCCGGAATGCGGCGTATTCCAGCAGCGTGTTCCAGCAGCGTGTGCCGGACACGAAATATATGCATAAAGCGAAGACTCTTGTTTTACAGCTACAGTAAGATGCCCAAAGCTTCATTTTTATGTGGCACGAAGATTTACAACCCTGGTCGATCTACTGTATTGTGTGTGATCTTTCGATCTGTCGATTGACCATAGCCAATGCTCTCAAAAGAATGATGATGTTCCTAAGAAAAGTACGATAACTGCAAACGCTGCTTTCCTCTAGAGGCTTCAACCAAGATGTAATTTTGACATACAGTAAAGAAAGAACTTCTTAAATTTGAGTAATATGGGCTTATATTGCAACACCATGGCATACTTTAGAGTAATAACATATACACTTGGTTCTATCTAATACATCGGTTGCGCTTTGTAAGGTTCTGCGCCAGGAGCCGTTAAGCAGCACACCTTGACATTAAGCTGCCTTGGTGTCACCAAATGGATTAATAGAAAAGTATGCCTTGCAACTTGCCTCCAGTAAAAAATCGTTCCAACGTTGAGGATAGGCTTCTTTGATCCTTTGGTATAGAGTATGCCAGGCTCTAGTCTCACATTGCGCTGCGAGAGTCTCAAAATCGATTATGTACTTTCTGGTCGCGGCCACGAGATATGCACCATCAATCTGGCTTGCGCGTTTATGAGAAGCAACCAAGATCTTGGGATTGAGGCTGTCTACGACGTCAAGCGCATCGAGCCAGAGCCTACGTTTTTCAGGTGTGTTTGCCTCAACAAAGTATTGATGGCAGTCGCCATAGACGACATCCCCACAGACCACAAGATCAAGGCTTGTAACATGCAAGATACTAGATTCCTTGTGGTCTGCCGATACATCGTAGGCCTTGAGGATATGCCCGTCGAGAACGAACTCGTTGCTGGCTGGCAACGCCGTTGCGCAAACTTGCTGTTCGGGAAGCTGACCGTCTGGGAAAAGAGCCTTCCACACATTCTCGTACATTTCTGGAGTATATTGCTCGGGCATCCCAGCAGCAACTGTAGCGGTGGCGATAATTTTGACTCCAGGAAAGCGCGCTTGGAGTATAGGTGCGCCAAAGAAATGGTCTCCGTGTGCATGAGTAATAAAGATATACTGAAGGGTTTTCTTTGAACGGGCTGAAGTAGCATAGAGCGCAAGGGTCGAGTCTATCCAGTCTGCAAGAATTGTGCACTGCTGAATAGTAATTGGCGGATCGCAGAGCACTGCATTACTTGGGCCGTGAATTAGAGTGCTGGTTTCGGGCTGCCACCATTGCTTGTTGATGTCTGAGAGGCCGGTGTTGATTCTAGTGGGAGGTGAAACAAAAGTGTCGACTTGGAGAGGTGGCAAATGTGCCATTTTGTACGATATGGCAAGCTATCCGATTTGTAATATTGTCTGAGGTTTAGATGTTGAGTTGGGCTCGAGATGAAGTATGTACCATTTGATGGCATGGTTGGTCCATTATATCAAGACAAAGGCATCCGATTTACTAAGCGAGATAATGTCTTCTTCAGAATCCAAGTCGCTAAAAGATAAGAATGTTACGTCATATGTTTAACGTAGAACGATTACAAGTGGCTAGGATAACTTTAATTTCTTGTGGTGATGACCTTAACATTTCTCTCAATGCACCGCAATACATTTGTCGTATTGCCGTTTCCATTTCTTACTTATCAAAAGCTTGTGTGACGGCGCATAATAATTCAACTGCCGTACGTAGTGGCGCCGAGTTAAAAGTTCTTGCGTCATTACATGAATATGCGGCACACTAGCCGCTGGAATACGTCGCGCTCCAAGAGCTCGCTTGTATCAAGAAGATGATGGTATACAAGCGATTATGGATACATAATAAAACCGGGCCACACCAAACTATGATCTCAAAAGTTGATAGCTTCTCTAGCGTATTGAATGTTAAATGCTATATGGCGCAATGACGCAATCCTCGTTTCCTAAATGAGAGTGGTATGAGCTGTATTGGGTTGGAGAAGAGTTGACGATACAAGTTCTATAACGGGAAGCAACGCAATATTGGTGTGTCAACTTATGTGATACAATGAAAAACATAATCAGTTACCTGGGAACAAATGCCTATCAATTCCTCGACAGCCGAGAAAGAACAGCAAGATCAAGTAGAAATTAATTTTGCTTTGTATCAATTATACCATACAGCTTTCATTTCATTTCCAGGATTCGGTTGCCACGGCATTTCCTTCGCCTGTTTTAACATTGAGACTTATCCACCTCTGTTTTTGGAGGCTATATATTGCCATGGCGTATCACGACACCGATATCGACACTGAAATAACACACTGTGGAGTTTGAGGCACATTTCGGTCTGGATGGTTAAGTACTGCGATCGGGACAAATTACCCGCCTGTTTGCTATCCGGTTTGACTTCTTTAAAACTAACATATGTCGTTCCATAGGGCCAAACAGCTTGCCCATAGTCGTGGGCCATGAACTTCAGCATCTCTGTGAAAGTTGGCGAAGAAGCTACGACATCTAGCATCACAATTAGCGATCGAGGAGGAGTTAGGGCTTTAATGACTCTTACTAATGCCGCAAGCCGCCATCAACACTCAAAGACCATTCAGACTGCATGCTTGTTACACCAGCAATGAAGTCTACTATCGCAACATAAACATTGACCTACGACACCAAATATCTCACATCTATCGGTGGAAAGAAGAGTATGGGGTATGCTTGCTACCACCGATACCCGATGGCTTTTGCCTTCAAGTCTCCTTAGCAAACGAACATTTCTCCCTCGTTCATTTTGGAAGTCACTACAATCTGTGTCATACAAGCCAGAAGCTCAAAAGGCTATTAGTTGGCGTAATTGGCATTGGTGGGGTGGGTCATTTCGCTCTTTTGTTCGCCAAAGCCATGGGTGCTGAGCGTGTCGTAGCCCTCGTCATGGGGATAAACGGGATGATACTCTAGCCCTTGGAGCTGATGAATATATTGCGACAGCAGAGTACCGAAACTGGGAGGTGGAAAACGCCGGCTCGTTGGACTTGATCCTCTGTACGGTTTCAAGTTCCAACATGCCTTTAGACGATGATATTACGCTGTTGCAGCGTGATGGCAGCTTCTGTCAACTTGGACTACCAGATGATGGGCAATTCAAGATTAATGCTGGGGCGATAGCTTCACAGCGTCAAAGCCTTACTGGGAGTTTTATAGGACCGCCAAACGAAACTTGAGAGATGCTGCAGCTAGCCGCTAACAAGGCAATAAAGCCAAGAGCCGAGGAGAGACTAATGAGTGAGGCCAATAGCAGTTTTCAAAAGTTGGAACTTGTTAGAGCAAAGTAACGCTATGTCTTGTTAATCACCGAAGGCGGTGACTACGCATGCTAAAGAAGCGTCCTTGTACCAAGAAGGATTGAAGCGGTGTGTGACTAAAGTTCTCAATATAGTCACTGTCCAGCTCGCAAACAAAGCAATCAGTCTATTTATTCTTAAAATTGAGGTAAGGTTTATCTGCAGCTCAAACAATCATTGGCAGCATCAGTAGTAGAGCTCAACTGCTTTCAAGCAGCATGCGATAATTACAAACGGTCGGCGCAATAAATCCGACCTGGCCCTATCGTCCGCGGACTTAGGGTTGGAGTTGTCGACGAGAAGAGCATAAAAACTGAACAATTCGGAACTATTTGTATACCGTCAAGCCGTATATCGGGCCGGCCAGTGGCGGGTACCGGGGCGGACTTGCGGCTTGCTTTGCCTTGAGGACGCTATCAGCCCGGAGGTAGTGAGAACAGCAGCAACCGCGGCGTTAAGTTGACAAATATTGGAAGAGGGGCGAGGTGGGGATGCGCGATGGCCTCAGAAGATAGCGGAAGTTGCGGCAGCCTAGCACTGACACGAGACGTAGAAGTTTCTGATATCCTTCTTTAACATTTAGAATGCAGCCAGTGGAAACGATACGTCATAGGTTGCAAACGCTTACTTCCTGGGAGAGTCATGAAACAGCTCCGGAATCTAGATTTGAGATCGATGGTTGTCGGCACGACTGCCGAGCCGGAACGCCACGGTTATCGTCGCCTCCAACTGCGTCTCGTTATTGCGTTCATGCAGAATTCTCCCACCAGTATGTAGTTGTTTTCCGTAATCATTATGAGTATTTCGCTACGCTCCGACCCGCCATCTTGGAAGGGAATGCGTCTGTTTCCAGGCCACTTGTTCAATCGTTGCAATGGTGTTCTTTGCATCTCTTCAATACAACCGACTTTTGGCTAGCTGAAAGAGCACCCGTGAGCATGCTGCATCCCAGTCGAATCTATAAATATCTTGCTTCACTCGAATCCCGCAAGAAAAAGAGTTATAATCCGTTTCTATTAGATGATTTAAAAGTCGTCTAATTGTAGAGCGTAGATCACTTGCCGGCAGCCACGGCTGTAGCGGGACAACCACGGAGATCGAATTGCAAGCCACCTCTCAAAGAAACTTTGGGCTAAGCACGAGGAAAGTCGCATTCGCGCTCAATGCTCGCCGTAATAAATAGCTGGGCCTAGCATCTTTCTGTGTCAAAATTGCAGTTCTACACAGCTTCTCGCGCCATCTCCGTTCATAACGTGGATATGGACGGAAACGATACGATACAGCACCGCTTGAAGTCTGCGCTTACGTCCTCTCCTCTTGGAGAGACTCCATACCATCATGGCCTCGAGGTCACCGGTTCTGCGCCCAGATAGCCGAAATGCATCCATTACAGATGCATCATCATCATCAATATCTCGAGGCTTGTCTAGATCCAGGTCCGGGGCTACTGTTCACAGATCCGATACTACGAGGCGCCTGCAACTCAAGTCGGTGTTGGTCCAACAGACACTCGATTGGTATACGGCCACCATGGCCATTAAAGCGTCTATACCACCAGCTGTGCTTGTATGCGCCATTCAATCAAATAGTTGGATCAGTCATTTCAAGACCAATGCTTATCTCGCCCCTATCATATCTGCCTGTGTCCTGCCGGCCCTCCCTCGCGCGATGCTGGTAAGACACAATATGCGACTCACTTTCGCAACTGTTATCGCCTATTGCTGGGCGCTGCTTGCTGGCTGGTGTGGTGTTCAGGCCAGGCATCATACAATGCAAAACCCCAACAATATAAGTGCCTATAATTCTTCGGCAGAGGCGGTCGTAGCCATCTTCTTCATATTTTGTATCTGGTTTACGTTCACAGTAAAGTCTGCGTTTCCTAATTGGGCCCTTCACTGCACCTTGGCTGGCATCTTCACAGTCGCGCTACTACCAAATATTGCTAGGGCTCCTACCATGTCAGAAGTGATTGACGAGTCCAATGTTATTCTAGAGGCTTTTTTGGTGGGACAGGCTGTTGGTCTTGTCAATGCACTTATCCTGTTCCCACAAAGTTGCAGAGGGCTCTTCAGAAAAGATATCGGACAGTGTCTTGATGGATTGGTGGCTGTCATACAAGCACAAAGGAAATGCATGGAAGATATCTCACTGAAGAAAGTCTCAGCTGCGGAAGAAGGGGGGAACGGCAGCTCATCTATCAGCCAACTTGAAGATGCTCTACAACGGTTCGTCAAGGCGGTTGACAAAGCCCGCCAGGATGGGGAGTACGCCGCGTGTGAGATATCTTGGGGCGTCTTTGACCATACAAAGCTGGACGAAATTTCTTCACTACTGATCGATCTTATACCACCTGTATCCGGTTTGAGTTCAGTAGCAGACATGCTGCAACTACACGTCGACGGATGCAATATTGTGGGCGATGCAGGTGATGATAGCGGCTCCGATGCGGCGAGCAATGTTACTTCAAGGGATGACGGCTGGCAACATCTCGAAGCGGCAATGCATCAAAATTCAAGGCAAATGTCTGATACAATCATCAAAGGCGTTGAGCACGCCAAACTTCGACTAGAGTCAACAAATGGACGCCATTTGTTCAATAGACGCCACGCCAGAAAAACCGATAAAGAGCATGAAGCCGGTATAACGCAACCAGGAGATACGGGTTTTCTCGGCTCATTCCGCGACGTGTTCGAAAATGGCCGTGTCTTCAGTCAAGAGAATGAAGACATGAACAACAAAGAACTCCTTGATTGTTATATTCAGCATCGGCCCCAGGTTGGAGATTTGAACCAATACACTTCCGAGATGCACTACAATACGTTGCGATACTTTTTATTTCTTCATGTAAGCAACCTTTCTTAAACAATGTATCTTTTGCGCTGTTAGTAGCTAAATGCAACAGTCTCAAACCATTCTGTCGTCTTTGGGAGAAGAATTCCTCAAGCTCCTCATTTACGTGGACGACTGTTATACACACCCGAAGCGGTTGCTTATTCCACCCTTTTTCCATCCCCGCTATTGGATTGAAAGATTGACTGGCTTGAGAGCTACGCAACGAGACAGTGCTTCTCAAAAGTCAGATGCTCAAACCAGCATAAAACTTGGTTCTTCATTTTACGATCCAAAAAATCCCGACCACCTCCCGCCGAGCAACTTCATGGAGACTATCGGAGACTATACTCGAAAGATCAGCGCTATCTTCCGTAGCGACCATGCTGCATACGGCCTCAGAGGTGCCTGTGCCATCATGACCATTGGTATCATCGCATTTCTCCACGATTCGCAGGACTTCTATTTCGCGCAACGGTTTCTCTGGGCGATGTTTGCCATTGTACTTTCCATGGCCCGCACCACTGGATCATCGACCTTTCTTTTACTCGGCCGGGTACTCGGTACAATTGCTTCGATGATAGCAAGCTACATCATTTGGTATGTGGTCGACCAAAAGACTCCTGGCATACTGGTCTTACTTTGGCTGTGGTTCCTTGTCCTTGGCTATTTATGTAAGTTTAGGTTTCATCAATTACCATGTAATCATTGGCTCATGTTTTTTAGTCGTCAAATTTCCCGATTTCTTCAGCATATGGTTTGTTGCTCTTATCGCCTCAATTGTGATGATAGCAAACGAACTTCAAGTACGCAAACTGGGAGAAGCAGCCATCATACAGTCCGGCCAAGCTGTCTATCGGCCATATATCATATTTCCCTATCGGCTTGCTGTCGTCACCCTTGGTGTCCTTATTGGCTACTTCTGGACAATATTCCCGTATCCTCTGTCCGAGCATTCTGAGCTCCGCGAGAACATGGCCAAAGCCATGTACGGGCTTGCACGCTACTACATGTGCATCCAGCAAACGATCCTTGCACGGCTCAGTGGCAATTTCGGCGACATTAGCGATAAAACAAGCCCCGGGTTTCACCTTCAGGCGGCTCGCCGCCGCATTTTCCACAAGTACCAAGCCCTGAGCACTAGAGCCAAAACAAGCTACCAGTTCCTTGACTGGGAGTTTTCGCTTGGCGGCCGCTTTCCCAAGCAGACGTATGGCGAGATGCTCTCCATTCTCGAGCGACTCGTAAGCTACATGACTCTAGCAAGCTATGTGTCCCGGGATCTCAAGGCCCCGGATGCCACCTCGTCTTGGTGGGCCCATGACCCAACCGGTACGGCTCAAGTGCATTTGACCCCAGGAGGCGTCACAACGAGAATGATCATACTGCATTCTGCGCTAAGTCGAGCCCACCCGCTACCACCGGAATTAACAGAGTTGAGTATACCTCACCTGGGTGATTTCTTAACCAGGGATGTACCTACAGATGAGAGATTCGCAGCTGCGGCGCTGATTCATAGTGTCAACTGGTATTTGATACGCGAAATCAATCGTTTGACTGAGTGAGTGAGAGTTTTTTTTGTGTCATGCATGCCCGTTTTGACTGCCTCTTTTCTTCTTGTTCTGTTCCTTTCTGTCCGTCGGAGCGGAACAGACCTTCATGCTAACAGCTGCGCATCTAGGTTGGCAAGGGAGCTCGTCGGAGAATTGAACTTCTCCTTCGTTATTATCCATGATGACTATGTTGAAGATGGTCAATAGCAACGGTAGCACTAGTCATCCACTTGTGAAAGCGATATTACCAGTCTAGCATTGTACTTATACATTGTAGCCTCTCTTGATAAAAATCACGATCACTTGCCATCCGCCTACCAATGCTCATAGTGCGATCTAATGCAATAATGCCAATCGGGGCATCCTGGTTTTATTGAGCGTTAGAATAGGTACTAGGTAACTTTTTTTTTCTTCTGGTTTATGGTCTGAGTTGAGCAACCTTTGACCTCTGCATCTAATACATTTCCACCCACAGCCAGGGGTGTTTCCATGACCGCCCGCTCAAAAATCAACAAATTCGATTGGTCTACTTTAGGTAGACTTTCTGCGCTCTTATCTTCGATCGATGGTTTGTTTGGAAAGAAGGGACATATTGAATCATATTGCTACGCTACGGATTGCTTTGAAGGCCTCCAGTCGATATTTAAGAGCTTTGGTCGGGAGCTAGAATGAGACCCAAGTTTAGCTTGCTGGCTCCCTCTGGGAAAATGAAACAAGGGCGAACATTAATGCTACGCCCATATATCCAGTGGTCAAATTGAGCGGCTTGGTAATCCGGCTGCTATACAGAGTAACGTGGCGTTTTGCTTGTACGCGCCAAACACTTTCAAAAACGAAAAATTAAAATTGTACTGTTTAGAGAAAACTTTCCGCAATTTCCTGTCTTCATTGTCTTAATGGCCTATGCTTAACTATCTTGGGTCGGTTGTACTTAGATGAATATCTGACACAACAATCCAGCTCATTCTCTGAATCTCAGTCACCTCAATTGGCAGAGACTCCTAAAGCCTTGTTAAAGGCATCTGCTGCAGCCTGGCCCTGCAACTGGGAGGCCGCTGCAGAGGCACTTTGACACGTGGACACTACCGCAGCATCGGCTTTGCAGCTAGAGTTGAGTCGATCGCAAATGAAGTCTGCAATGACCTTGATGTTCAAAGCTGAGCCATGGTTGAAGTCTGCTTCATTCACTGGGGCAAATGCAGCCTCCTTGCGGCCATCAAGGCCGTTGGCGAACTTGATGCTGGGGTTGGAGCATGAGCCGAAACTTGCAGCAGCGCCGGCTGCATTTCCATTCGCATCATTGCCGCTAGCAGCGCTGCTACCAGTGGCCGTATTATTTGCCGCACTGTTGTCACTGCTGCTGCTGCTGTTGTTGTTGTTGCTGCTGGTAGCACCAGATGCGGCGGCCGCTGTGCATTGGGTGTTCTGCGTATCACACTGGCCAACTCCCCCGGAGAGCTTGCCAGAGTTGGCATCATCGGAACAAGCGTTGTGCTGGATACTGCAGGATCGTTGTAGAGCGGCTCCGACGGTGACAAAAGTATCTCCATTGACAGAAAACGGTCGGTTTCCCGTGCCTGAAACGACAGGCGGAGGGGGGCCGCCAAGGGTGCCGGTAAAGGCCTGGACGTTGTTTCCACTAGCCGTTGAAGTTGAAGTCTCACTGCTGCTGGAGGCTCCGGTTTGAGAAGCAGCTGCGTTACCGGCTTGAGAAGCCTTGGTGGGAGTTGCTGCCGCAACTGCCTGAGAGGTCGTCGCGACATTCGCACTCGGCGTTGGAGCAGCGCCGCTACCTTGAGCATTGGCTGTCGAGAATTTACTCAGGTCAACCAGATCTGTGGCTTGAATGCCGCCAGTGCCAGTAAACGTTTGGGATACAGCAGCGACCGCGGAAGCGACTTCGTCCTGGCTCGCATCGAGAACAAGCGTGCCTGTTGAGTAGATGCATCCAAGAGTAGGATCAGGGTCGTCACAAGCCTTGCCTTTGCCTGTTGCATCATTGAGCTGGGTATTGGTTAGTCACAATGGCTTCTAGATACTCAATGAGGGGAGAAACATACATCTCCTGGAGCAAAGGTACCGCTCAGAAGAGCGAGATTGGGATCGGCGCCGATAGCTTTGAGCTGCTTCGCGAGCTCAAGAGTGATACCCTTGTTGATAGAAGCAGCATTGGCAGATGCTGGGTCTTGGTGAGGCTTTACAGCCTGGATTTCCGGGTTGACAGCTTGCTCAGTACAAGTCACACTTGCCAGCCCGACTTTACCAGTATTCCTCTCCAGGGCCTGGTATACCAACGCTCCAGCCATCAGTCGAAGATCTCCGGCAGCTTTGCCGTTGGTAAAAGCCTGATCAGCTGTCTCTTGTTTAAGGCAGTCAAGGTTGGTTACACTGCCAGCGCCGCCTGCAGCCGCTGCATTACCAAGAAGTCCAAATACGGCATCTGTGATGCCCTTGGGGTTGCTCTTCGCTAGAGCTTCGTTGGTAATGGAGAGGAAAACATCATGCGAATGCTCCTGGGGAACCTCCCGGCGAAATATATTTGAAGACGGCAGAGGTAAGGCAAAAGCTTGGCCTAGCAGCAAAGCTGCGGCTGTAGAGGTGCTTTGGAACTTCATTGTGATTGGAGAGAAAAGACAATTAAAATCTGTAAAGCAGGAGGCTCTTCTAAGCAGCAAATAAAGAACAAAACGGGAATAAAGAGTGTCAAACTCGCAATGAATAAACCAGCCTGCTGGATAAGAAGAATCGAAACGAAAACAATGAGACAAGAAAGTACAAGCAATGGTGCAAGACAATCTCCAAAATACAGCACCGGCTGGCGACTGAGACAATATATACAATATTTCGCGGTTCTAGACTTTCTATCGACCCCTAAAATCACCCCATAAGCGATGTTTCCGTAGCCGCTTTATTGCTTGTTTCATAAACCCATCCGGGCGGTTAAGGATTCTATCCAGGAGTCCGGATAAGAAAATTCGGAAACAGCACGCCAAATTGTCCGACGCCTTCTCCTTGATTCTTATATTCCTGGTCTCATGTGCCTGAAGTGGATTCCCCAAGGCCGCCTGAAACAGTTGGCGTTTGCAGTGGGGTAGCCGTTAGAGGGACAATACGCAGGGTCCACAGTGGCAGCAATACAGTCTTGACAGTTGGCTATTTTCAATTGGTATTGGATATGTTAATTGACTCTATCGACTCTATTAAATGAAAAAAGATCAAATAATCTTCTCTTTGTTTAATGGTGGTGGCATCGGAAGACAATTCTAAACTAGATAGAATTCATGTGTAATTTTGTAGGGGCCTGCGGCTAGGGGGATTTGTGGGTTTAGAGAAATTGAGATTTGAATCAAAACTCGTTTGGTATTCTAAGCTGCATGTTTCACATAAACAACCAAGGTTTACGCTATGATACTTGGCTGCCATGTGGAAAATACATAGAAAAAGCAAGTACTAAATTTAAACAACATTTTAGGGTTATTCAACTAATTTGATAGCACTGCCATTGATGGCTCTTCTTTGACCACAAACCTGGTATGATCCCTGTAAAATTAGTGGTCGCCCTGGTTTTTTGTTGATATTCTACAATTAACTAAGTCAGACTAGTGGCTAGTCGGCCACCCCCGCTAGTCGGCCACGCGTTCTAGGAAATCGCAACACGAACTTCGCGTTTGCAACTTGCGTTTTTTCTATTTAATTTTTATCTATTTCCTTTATTTTTTATATTATTTTAAAGGGAAATGCCTTATTATTCTAAAGATAATATTCTTTCTGTGATTACTAATATTAAAAATAGTATTTTATAGCGAAAAGCCGCTGCCTATTAGGGAATTCTATAGTTAACGCTATAAGAAAGAATAAACGGCCGCGTAATGCGAAATAAAGTAAATAAGCATAGGCAACGCCTTTTTAGATACTAGGAAATATATCTCATTTAGTGGATTTTATCCTAAGAGGCCCTGGGGTTTGCCTTAACATATTATTAAGTTAAGGAATTTACTGCCTGTATTATTAAGGCTGGCGGCGATGATAAACCACTTAGAAAAGCGTAAATAAAAGGATTTTTATAAAGAAACCTAGATATTAAGACTATTAGAGGTAGGCTAATGGATTCCTGCTGTGTTAATAGAGCTGGGATTAAAAATATTAAGGATTTTTTTTGCTACTTTAAGATCCCGGAGATTAAAGACATCCCCTTAGAGTACTGTTATAATATGGATAAGACTAGTATCCTAGAAGGCCGCGGGAGTAATGGCCTAGTGCTTGGGTACGTAGGGAAGAAGGCTATAATGATTAGGTAGCTTAGTTTATGTTATTAGATTATAATATGCGAGTGTATTTTAGCACTTGGGCAAGCCCTAATGTCACTAATGATATTTAAAGGGAAGATTATTTAATAGTAATAGTTCCTAGAAATACTTAATTTTCTTAATAGTTAAATGTTTAAGGTATTTGAAAAAGGCTGGATGAGTAATGTTATTACCCTTAAGTGGCTTAAAGAGATCTTTATTCCTTAGATAAAGCTAAAGACTCCCTTAAAGCGGTTACTTATTATTAATAGTTATAAAAGCTATTATATTAATAATTTCCTTTATAAATGCTATAAAAATAATATCTTTTTATTATTCCTACTATCTTATAGCTCTTATATCCTTTAACCTCTTAATATCTTAATTTTTTTACTAATTAAAGCATATTATTATTAAGCTTTTATAGATTATTTTAATGCTAATGATTTTATATTATATAATAAGATGGTTTTTCTTTGTTATTATTATAAAGCTTAGTAATAAGGTTTAACTAAAAGAAACGCCCGGGTAGGCTGGGTTAGCTTAGGACTATGGCTTATTAATATAGCTAAGCTGTTAATAAGTAAATTTATCTTACCTAAGGAAAAAGCAGTAAAAATAACGCTAAGAATGCTGTTGCTGGTAATAAGGAAAAAAAAGGAACTAGATTTTATTATTTTTGTAACGCCTAGGCGGTTATAGTAGATTTGATTAGTTATTAACGCAATTAGCGTTATTAACCTGACCCAATGACTATTATTTTATAAGATTAAAAGCTATCTAGATTGTTAGAATATAAAGCTAGCTGCCGCAGAGGTAAAGATTTGAAATCTAGAGTATTAAATTGATAGGAATAAGAAAAAGAAGAAATAGAAAGTTATAGAAAACCCAAATAGTTGGTTTATTAGGATTAAGGATGTAATAAACACAAGGGCTTAAATAGAATAGAAATTACAGCCTGAAAATGCAGCTAGGTTACTAGATTTTATAGAATTTGAAGATCTCTGCTATAAATGGCAGCTATAAATAAAAAACTAGGAAAAAAAATGACTTTGTGATGTTATTCTATTGATTTTCTCCCTTGAGGTTGATCCAGATTTTGATCAATTTGGGTGGCCGACTAGCGGGGGTGGCCGACTAGCCACTAGTCTGACTTACCCTATTTCTTGATTCTTACTTCCGCAAATTTCTAACATTAACTACTCTTCTTTTTTTACATAGTCGCATGGGATACAGCAATAACAAATAGTTCTTGGAGGAGTTTTGACTGGTATTTGTATATTTTACCGCCGCCCAAGCTCCAGAACTTGACCCAGAGTGGTTGTTGTCATATAATTTATTAATTCGTATTCAGGTATAACCGCTTGTAATAGTAGGTAATACTTACCGTAATATTTTGTTAACTCCAAAAGTCTAATACGTCAAAGGCTTAGGATTTTGACCAGTAGCTAATGACTTATGACCAATGTCCATTTGAATTATCAGCTGATTTTTTTCTCAGTCACTTTTTCTCACCTAAGTATTATACCAATCAATGATTCCATCCTGATTAAACATGTGGGCCATATATGGGACTCTGGCTACTTTCAAGCTGACGGGACAAGCATGATTTGCGATCTTAAACTTTATATAGGGAAATACTCCACTGAAGTTAACACCAACCTACTCCACTGTAGTTTAGGCTGCAGTCGGAGCCAATGCTCCGAACACGTTTGAAACCTCCATGATGTGATATTGTAGGTATTATGACTATATATCTATGGGAATAGTATTTTAAATTCGGAGTGAAGATCAATTATGGGTATCAAAACTCATGACGTTGTACATGTCTCAATGGCCATAGACGTAGATGCTAGAATTTGATGGTACTTAAAGATGAGGCTCATCCTGTGGCTTTAGATTGATCACACTTCTAGGACAATTTTTCCTTACTATGAGGATCGAAGAATAACCTCCAATGGCTTCTAAAGTGCTGCTTCGATACTGTACTCCTCCGGGTCGAAGCCAGATAACAACTGCAGGACGGGGAATGCGGCAAGCAGTCACTATCAGAACTCCTTTGGCAGCTTGCAAACCATGGACAGCTTGTGGCAATAATGAACGCCGCTATACGACTGCCAGAGTGTCTGGATCGAACATCACTGGGTTGCCAAAAGAAACCGAGGTTGGCACCAAGCGATTCGCCGACTTTGATCTTGCTGGCAAAACATTCGTTGTAACGGGTGGTGCTCGAGGCTTGGGCCTAGCCTTGGCAGAAGCACTTGTAGAGGCGGGTGGTAAAGGTATTATCAAGATTTCTATTAGCCACAATAATCACGCGTTTAATGATGTTATAGTTTACTGTCTCGACCGGCTACCAGAGCCCGACCAGGAATGGCAAAGGGCCTCTCAGCGTGTTATTCCAGAATGGGGTGGCTCATTGAAATACAGGCAATTGGATGTTAATAACACTTCGGATCTGAATAAGATCATCGAGGGCATTGCGCATCAAAATGGGGGGATACAGGGAGTTATTGCCGCTGCTGGTATACAGCAGCTTACTCCAGCAATAGAGTATAAGGAGGAAGATATTAATAAGATGCTTCAAACAAACTATACAGCAGCATTCATGACGGCACAGGCCGCTGCCAGGATGATGCTCAAGTATAAAAGTCATGGAAGTATATGCTTTGTGGCTAGCATGTCTGGTTCTGTGGCGAACAAAGGATTATTGTCGTCGGCTTATAATTCTTCGAAAGCGGCGCTGATACAACTGGCGCGAAATCTTGCCATGGAGTGGAGTGGTACCACGACTAACCACGGGGGCGGTATTCGAGTCAATTGCTTGAGTCCAGGACACATAATCACACCGATGGTTTTGAAAAACTTTGAGGAGGTGCCGGGCTTAAGAGACACATGGAGTCAAGCCAACATGATGGGCCGACTGGCTGAAACAAGCGAGTTCAAAGGCGCAGCATTATTTTTAATGAGTAACGCCAGCACCTTTATGACGGGGAGTAACTTGGTAATAGATGGCGGTCATACGGCTTGGTAAAGACCTATTATGAAGGGCATGGCTTTTAGAACGGCGGAAACTTCATGTTATATAGCTTACAATAGAACTTGTGTTGGGAAGTCAACATAACAACACTTGAGCTCCATGTGGTGACAAGCTAATAAAGCAAAATAAGTAAGTAGCAAAAGACAACATATTGAGAAAATAAATAAATGTCAATGTAAAACACATAATTTCCACTATTGAATAGTTAATATCATGACATGTATCTATTGACGAATGTCCATTACCCGAATACTAGACAAATCATCATACTAAAAGACTTTTTTTTGTTTTGCTTTCTGTCCCTTTCTTTAGTGATTTCTCTCTAGCGCGGTAAACTCAGCAAATGAGAAAAATAAAACTAACCCTTTTGAAGCGCACAATGTTCTTCATACAGTTTAATGCACAGACAAGTACCGCGGTATGTGACCATATCCGCAAAGTATAATGCTGCTGCTGTTTAATTTCCTAGATCCGTGTAATCGGTGCCGGGTACATAGGTCATTTTGAACGAAGTCTGGATATACATACTCACGAGGACTAGTATTGTTCTACACGATGTCAGTAGGTACATGCCTTCAGGCTTCCTTACCGCTTTACCCCTCAGAGGCCAACCTATGTGAAGCTGGCCGGCAATTTCCATAATTCAGCCCCCTCATTCACTTTTACGCAACAATAATCGTGTCCATGTTCCGCATTAAACGCAGGGACGACAATAGGTACGGGTATATGATGCCAATCTCGAAGCAGGATCCCAATACTTTGAGCGGCCCATACCTCGACTGGCTAGATATTACGCAGCATAATCGGGTACCCTCGGAATGTTACGTAAACATAACAGCGTCCCAACCATTACCGCTCAGCCCCCAAGAGATTTTCCTTAATAGGTAATAGAACAGAGTTTGGGAGGTTGAATAGCCCCCAATATTACGACTGAAATCATGTAATTGCCGACGATTGGTATCCTAGGGCATGCGTAGTATACATTAGCGGCATTCCAAATCCTGGATTGCCCTGCCAGTTCATATAGACGGTGCTGGAGGGAAACAGTCAAGGAAACTAGATAAACAGAGTGAGTGCCTTTCTTGTTCCCACTACATGTTTTATTCGAACCTTGACTCTAAAAAATAACTGTTACTATCACCATTACTCTCCTTAGGAATAACACGCAATTCTTTCTTTCTTCCTTTTTTGGTCTTGACCATTCACATTATGGCACCAGTGGCGCATCTGACTTCAGTCACCAATAGTGATGAGGAAAGTGCTGAAAAAGTGCAAGTAGTATACCAAAGCCTTGCGCCTAGGCTTGCCAATCCTGTGAGGAGTAGAAAAATTTATCCTTTAGATAATAGCGAGTGCTAACGACTATGATTTAACCCTTCCTAGTCTCCTCTTGCCATGGGCGGTTTTGCAACGAGTCTTCTCACCGTTTCTCTTGCTATGATGGGCTTCCGAGGCGTTTCGAACCAGACCGTCTTCGTCGGAGACCTATGCTTCGTTGCCTGTATTGCGTTACTTATATCGGCCCAGTGGGAGATGGTGCGTGGTAATACCTTCTCGTACACAGTACTTAGTGCGTTTGGTATGTAACATGCCCTCTTCCACCTAAGAAAACGGATCTCGTTCCCGTATCTTGTTTACTCTAACAGTTATCGTGTGTATTTGAATAGGCCTATTTTACGGTGGCTATGGTGCAATAATGATACCTTCTTTGGGTATCGTCGAAGCATTTGGTGGTTACACGCCTGAATATTATAATTCTATGGGCTTTTTTGTTTTAAGTACACAAGATATCTATTGCTCCACACTTTGATGTTACCGAGTTAATCTTATTCACAGTTTGGGCTGTTCTCAACATCTTCTTCCTCGTAGCAAGTGTCGCCTTGTAAGTGGAGATCAGATTTTAAGGTAGATGAATTCGAACTAATAACTTCCAGTAATATCGTATACATTTGCATATTCATCACTATTGAGCTTTGCTTTACTCTTGAGGCAAGCTCATACTTTACACTTGCGGATGGGAATGTGAACTTGAGTGTCGCACTCATGAAAGCCGCTGGAGTGTTCGGATTTTTGGCAGGATTGCTAGGCTTCTATGCAACAGCACACTATTTATGTCAAGATGTCCTCCCGTTCGATATTCCGATGGGAGACACTTCCAGAGCAGTAAAGCGGTGGGCAAAGGTAAAGAATGTGGTATAGGAAAAATAGAATGCTGCAGTGCAACGAGCGTCGCTGATGTTGTTGACGGCGAAGGCAATGAATGGGCAGATGTGCCAACCTTGCTAGTTTCATGGCTCAAATATTACATGGCCCGCGTGACATCTCAGTGGGTAGTTGGCAACATATGGAGGCCATAATTGAAGCCAACTTGGGGAAGCTTTGGCTGGATTATCAATGCACGTGTGTTCAAACTTGGCTAACTGAAAGAAGCATACGGATTACAAGCTACGAAAGGCTTATGCAAAGTCTGTATTCACATAGCACGGGACTAATACCGTTTGTCAGCCGCAACGAGCCATTTGGCCTTTTTGAACTTCACTACTGATACACAGTTGATGTGATATCTTTCTGGGATGGTTTCAACGCACTTTCACTACTTCTAAGCCGAGACTGAAACGTCGCTAGGCGTATAGTGAGGATCAGATCCTTCGCAACCAATGTTGAACTTAAAGCTACGGGGAATAACAATCACTCATCTCTCTATCTCCCCATTGGCCCGGCAATGGTGACATGCAAATTCATGACATGGTAATCGTGATATGGTAATCGTGACACAGCTATCACCTACCAAACGTATGTATGCACCCTCCAACCCAACCAGACGATATCTGCAATAGTAACCCATAGCCTGACTCAGGCCCCCTCCCGCTGTCTTATTGCATTAGTTTTGAGACTTACATAGCCACAACCAGGATCTTTTATTTTGTACATGGTCAAAATTGCAGACTATGCATCCCAATATCAATTACTCACATGTAATAGCCATGATATCTCAAAACAGTGGCCTCTATACAAAGATAATGGCATTCAATATGGACCTAGACTGTTAGTCGTCTGATGCTAAATTATGATATTTTTGGCATGAAGTAAGAACTCGGGTGGCAAAACAGCCAACTAAAGTACCTATATGTCTTGTAGGTAACAGAGAAACCGTTGAGCAATATTAAAACCCGATATTCGACTTAATATGTATTGTAATACCCTTTGTCCCAACAGGTGCCTACTTTTGAGGTTATGTTGGGCGCCTACCATGACGCCTTTGTCTACTAGCAGTGTTACCATCACAATTGCGAGTCATAGAGGCCCAATTGACGCATCGACGGGTCCCGTTTCAAATTATATCGCGTTTAGCTTACTAGAAGCCTCCACAATACTTCTGCCACTATCAGTGCGCGGAAACAGTCCGTGGCCATCTTTCAAGCAAAGTGGAAATGCAAAAAGAGGACTGTATTTGATGGATATCCTTCGATAATTGAAGAATTTGGGATATGAGCTTTCATTTCGTAGCTCGCGTCATCATACCCAGATATTAGCGTTGAAAACCACTAAACCCCTTTTCTTTTCAGCGCTCCCACGGTGAGCTTGATTTCCGCATCCTAGGCCTTGGTATAACATTAGTAGAAGCCTTCTACAGACAGATTAGGCAAGCAATGACCCGTAACAATGATCTTTTGAGTACCTTAACAATGATAAAAGCTCGCTCAGTTGAACTGCAGAGCTATTGGTGTTGGCCACCATTCAACGGATTGCTGGCGGCTGAATTAGCTGATTAGTTGCTGCTCTGTTACTTAATGAACATCAATGGGAGCTACACAAAAGGGCATTCGGCATTCTGCTGCCCACTATATTTTCTTGTAGATTGGATCAGGAATACAATTATTTACAGTTTTCTCACATTCTCCAGTGTTCAATCGCTTCTTTTAGAAATTGACGACAATTGAGAATTATTACATTTTACGTACAGACCTAATATATCGGATCAAGTTCGTTCCATATATTTGCACTTCAATGTAAAAAATCTGCTTATTCTCCTGTGCCTTTAACAAATAGTAAGACACTGATCAAGAATATCTGGTGCCTTCACCCCCTCGGCTGTCTATGTAAAGTGCGGGATAATATTGGTGCCCATGGGGTTATCTATGCCGCTGATTTAGTAGAGCTGGTCGTAGATACTTTTGGCCAGTGAATGCCGTTGAAGACGAGGTTGATAGTAATGATCGTACTAAATAGAAACAGTAGCCACTCCAACGCTCCAAAGACCGTTGCTGCAATGAGCGGCCCGCAACCGTTCTCTTCTGCCGGACATTGTTGGCTTCCTATGTTGACAGCCACAGCAATAAAACCAGCTAGCCACGACAAAAAAGCTATAGCTTCGACGGCGAGACGCATATAGCCAACCAGTGCGTGATTTGCATAACGGAGTCTAGCAATGAGAAAGAAGAAAACGCCCAAAAATGTCCAGCTGGCACAAAACATCAAAAAGCCCCAGGCATTAGGGACGCCATAGTAAACATATAAATTGCCAATGTCAAAATGTTCATAGGCACCATGGCCGCGAAAAACATGGATAGCTGAGCCAAAAGGTTAGATTGAGTAGCAAAGTGGTATAACGAGGTACGTTCTACGAACCATGCCCGTCTGTTCCCATAACAATAATTGCGAATATAAGCTGTAGCGCTCTTAGGGTAAGTTCAACTTCTATGTTTGTCGTTATGTTCATAGTTGTGATGTTCAGTGGTCCTCTGTGGGTACTGTGTTTGTGAGGAAAGGAACCTTTGAAGCTCAATTTTCCTTTGAGAGCAGGATGCGGCTCTCTATTATATTGTCGAATTGTTATTGGCAGATGATGCTTGGTGCTTTAAAAACAAAAATTCTCGTTGTTCAAGGGATCTTTAATCAATTTGGCAGGAGCGAGCTGGTAGCTGCATAGAAGATCATGCCAGAATGAAAGAGGACGACAACGACGAATAAATACACATTCTGTAGCCGACTCCTGCGAAACGTACTTGAAGGCGCATTCCCTTTCCTGGTTAGACATTTACGAGATTGTTTTTGGTTAGACAGTTACGAGGTCTCTCCCACCAATCAAATGTTGTGCCTAGCTTACTGATTAACCATGTAACGCTCCACTGAGTTTAGCGAATCAGGCCGATTGCTAGATCGAGGCTAGACGCGGCACTCTCGTACATATCTAACCGATTTGGCTAGAAGTTGTTAAATGAGAAGTCATGTAAGTCAGGCAGATCCGAAGAGATGCGAATGGTAGAGAGAAGATATATATTCGAGCTGGAGTGCTTCATGAGGATGGTTATCGATCACTCGACCAAACAATCTCGTTGAACATCTACGCCATTAGCATCTCATCCCCCCCCTTTCCGTTGTACAATTTAGTTATACAATACTCCCGACTCTACGGCCAAATGCCATACTCTTGTCCTCTCCAAAACATTAGCAACTGCACCGTAGGGAAGTGCCCCCTCAGCTGCGCTCAGGTGGAATATCTACCCACACTTGCCGGTAATGTTCTATATGGCGTTGCCTTCGGATTCCTTGCGCTTGTGCAGCTCGCGCTCGGTATAAAGTTTAAAACTTGGGGTTTCACGGCTGGCATGATCTGTGGTCTCGTTCTTGAGATAGTTGGATATGCTGGCAGAATTATGCTACATGGCAACCCATTTGACTTCAACAATTTCATCATGTAGGATATATTCTCCCCAAATCCTCTTTCCAGTCCAAACTTCATAACGGAGCCTTAACAGCCACCACAGGTATCTCATCCCCCTAACGATCGCCCCCGCTTTCCTCGCCAGCTCCCTTTATCTCTGTCTCTGCCGCATAATCATCTTCCACGGCCAACAGATCTCTCGTTTCAGCCCCCGTACCTACGCAATCACATTCATGACAAGCGATATCATCTCTCTCGTCCTTCAAGGGGCCGGCGGCGGGCTCGCAGCTACCGCTAACAACAGCTCTGGGAGCGAGACAGGAAGAGCAATTATGATCGCCGGCGTGGTGTTTCAAGTTATCTCACTACTCATATTCATGGGACTGTGGCTGGAATTCGTGCTTCGCCTGCGCAGATCTAGCGCCAGTGCCAAAGACCAACGTTTCGCAGAATTAAGGGACACAAAAAAGTTCGCTTGGTTCCAGTATGCGCTTGCCGCAGCTGTTGTGCTCATCTTTATCCGCTCAGTATATCGTGTCGCAGAGCTTCAACAAGGCTTCAATGGCCCCATTGCCAACGACCAGGTATCGTTTATGATCTTGGAGGGGCCGATGATTTTTCTGGCAGTGCTTGCAATGACGGTATTGCACCCTGGCATTGCGTTTGGTAACAATTTGCGCAGCGCGGCTTGGTCCATCACAAAGTCCAGGAAGGCTGCCTTTGTTGCAACCAGCCTCTATTTGGAAGACACTACTTTACAACAGAAGCGCAATTCTTTGTCAAAATAAGATTGTGCTCATAGGGCGTTTGAAGAGATTATAGTGAGGAGGCTGTATTGTATCATGCAGGGTCTGCTCGCTATGGCAGCTGGAACTTTTGTCGCCTAATATATTAGAGAATGTATTCTCTTATATACGGCTATAAAATCGTTTGACAATCACTTGATTAACCGCTGAAGTATCTCTGAGGCCGTTTCTGAACGAATATGGTACTCCGCTCATTTATTAGGTGAGGGAAAAAATGCGACTGGACAATCTTGAATCGGATCTTCAGACTGCCTTGAAAATTGATGGATTTTATTACCCAGGCACACCAGGGATATACTTAGGGCTAGTGATCGATTATTTTTGTTGGGTTAACCGTGGATGTTTAGAGTGAAGAATTCTGAAGTGAAAACATACTTAAATAATGCTTTAGACTTTTAGCAAAATTAAAGATAGACAGGTACCAATGCATCATAACTTGATGTATTCCGTTCGTGTTTGCCACTCTCCCAACAGCCCCGATGGCTTTGTCCTGAATACAGCTCTAAGAGTGCCTGGGTAAATCGGGCTGGGCATGACGCTGTGGTTAAAATTGTCATAGTTCAAAGGTGTCTCTCCCAGATCGTATATTCGGCATTCGTCATCGGGCAGAGGCAGGCCATATAATCTCGAAGTCTCATCTGGTAACTCTTGCCCACTGATATGTTCTTCTTCCAGCTCAATCACTCGTTTGGCGGTTACGTAGGCGTAATGGCCATTCCAGAGCCCTTCCCTCCGAGGTGCCGATTGCAGCATTTCCAGCGCGCGTCTTCTTATAGTAGATTGCCGGCATTTCAGTGCAGTGTAGTACAGAGGTCCTAAAATTTGTACATCGAAAGATAGCGGCTGTGGTGGTACTAGTCCTGTGTCTGGCTTGGCAATTTGCTCCGCATAATGCAACAGCTCTTCAAAGTCGCCGTGGTAGGAATCTGGAGCGGTTTCACAAGCGGTAGTACATACTCGTATCCAGATGTAAATGACTTTGAAATGGACCAAAAGTATATTGAGCGCGTCTTGGTTTGCTGGGCTGCTATCTGCCTGCATACGTTGAAGAAGTTCATCTAGCTGGATGCGCCATGTGTCCAGCCTTGCTTGAAGTTTAACTTGCTCAACAAGGTCATCGATGTCAATTTGGAATGCATCTGCCTTAAGAGTGGCTTGACCGATGAATCGGAGGCAAGTGTCCGAGACTTCATAGAGCCGCCGCCTGCAATCTGTGAGATCCTTCTGAGGGGAATCTTCTTGAGCTGAAGAGTACATTCGTGGAGTCAGCCTCCCAGTGAGAGAGCACAGCACATTAAGACGTAAGAACACCGGGACGATGTTATCTTCGATGGCTTTACGATCGTTTGATGCGATATCGGGTCTCGGATTCGAAGATTCATCGTTTCTATGGCGGAGCGCAGCTAAGATATTGAATCCATTCTCAACGTGAAACAAAGTAGACTTGATATTCCCTCTGAGGAGCTCGATGCATGTAAATAGAAGGCAGCAGACCAGTGGTACCAAATGTGAGTCGGGATGTTCTTGAATTCGAATTGATAGGCTCCTCACTGCTGTATTCCACTCCTGATGTGCACTTAGGTTGGCATTAACACAGCCTGTCGGATGTCGTAGGGATGATTCGACGTCTTGATAAATGATGCTGATGGCTGATACGGCATGTCGAATTGCTGGCTCGGAATGTGACAGTTGCAATACGAGCTTGCCCCAGAACTTTGAATCAAATTTTCCGTCCAACTCTGCGGCAAGGTTATGGTGGAAGAAGTCGAGTCCGCGATAATTGGAAAAGAACACCGGTTGGCTTTTCGTAGGAGGTAGATATATCGTAATGACGTTTCGAGATTGCGTGGCACGCACGGTATTATAAACACATGATCGGCTTCCAATGGCGCAACGGCGGCATATGGGTTTCGCTTCATCGCATTTCACTCGCCGCGCTTTGCAAGTGCTACATCCAGTCCGTACCTTGGATGCGCTTTCTCGGGTTCTCTTCTGCGCAAAATCCAGACCAGTAGTCATAATGAATGGCGCTGCGACAAGAAGTAGTCTTGTTATTCGCAGAAGGACAAGGCTAAAGAGAAAACAGAGGTCCAGCCATTAAGAGCTCTTATGTGTACAAAACAATAGAGGACAGCTTTCTTTGTCAATGAACAGGTTCTCAAACAGCACAGGAGATGAGCAGTGAACATTCCAGAAGCGGGCCTTGTGGCTATGTATTGCACAGCCCTCAGGAGTATGGCTGCAGGTGATGTTTTGGATCAATAGCCGTGGCTTAGCCGAAACAGCATAGAGCCAATATTAGTCGGTATTTAATACTACAAAAGCCACAACAATGAGAATTTATGGCTTATTGTCTTTGTTGTAAAAGTCGCAACATGGCCTTCCTGGGCTTTGAAGAATAGAAGTAGTTTTACCAAAAGGCCTCGTAAATAGAAAATATATATATGCACCAGGGAAAAAACAACTTATGCATAAAGAACTAATTCTTATTCTCGGAGGACGTAATGCAATGTGGCATTGATGATTCTCCTAGGTATTTCAGCAATAGCGCTATTTTTTAGCTATGGGAATTAGCAAACAGGATAAAAGCACATCTAGCATACTTATCTAAGACACTATGAACTACTAACATCGATTGTCTTTTTAATAGAGCTATTGTATTTACTATTAGGTAGTTATGTACGTAACTCGACCCATAAATTCTGCAAGCATAGCATTATACTTGCATTTGGTACCATGACCCTATTGAAAATGCACAATAATGTAACCCATCCCCTTGATTGTAATAATGTGACTGCTGTTCTAAGTTTTGTTAAGAACCATATCCTTGTTGAAGATCCTCTTTCTGCAGAAATAGCGCCAATCATAAGCTGAAAAGAAGAAAAGTCCAAGTAACAACAACTGTTTCTCTCCGTCAGGCTTAGTGCCTCTTTAAGCTTACCAGCGAGCACTGCTATATTAGGCTCTGTCAGCGTAGGCCAGGACATACAGAGGATGATTTGGAGAGCCAAAGCAGTGCCTTGAACAGCAGGACTTTCGTTGAGACAGAGACTTTGAGTACCATGATGTAGTTTAGCCAGAAGATCTTCAATGCTTTGAGTTGTAAGGCTTAGGCCTTGGGTGCAATGTTGAAACAAAGCGATTGACTCCCACAACTGTGCTATGCCATAATAGATTGTCGCCACGCGAAATATTGGGTGATTCTCATGCAAATTTAATGCATTAATGACCTCTGAATGATATACTCTCGGGAAATTAAAAAAATTGTTGATTGAGTCGCTGAGTAGTCCATTAGCCTACCAGAATGAATATAAAATGCATGGGTTCTTACGAACGAGAGTAAGAGGTCAGTGAACCATGATGGAAGATGGAAAACGCCTCGGGCATATCTCTCGCGGATAAGGTGAGCCATCCCTTTCATGTGAATGTTCCAAACAATATCGTCATTAGCTAGTCGTCCGCCAATAGCCATAGTACACACTACCGCGAGAACAGCATCCGTGTGAGCCTGTCTGGAGTTGATACGTTGGATAAGAAGGTTGACAGCTCGGATCGAGTGAACATGGGCATTTTGTTGACGCGATACATCGGCTGTCCAGTGTTGTGTAGTTACGGCCAGAGATGATTCAAGAAGCGCCGGTTCGGAGATAAGCATGTTTAACCATCCTGCTTCAGCCGGACTTTTGGGATATTCACTAGAATCCAGAAATATTTGTGACCAAAGCGAAGCAACTATTCTTGGATAATTAGTAATGCTAGCTGTTGCGACTTGGCATACATACATACGGAGCAAAGTCTGTTGTTGTGGACTACCAGTAGCAAGAGATCGCGTTAGCAGTGGGTCAATGGCACCGCCGGCCGCAAGAACTAAATGGATTCTCTGCGCATTTCTTGCCTCGACTTCTGCGATTCGCTGTCGCCGCTTTGCAAAATTAGTTCGCGTAACATGAGCTCTTATTCGCTTGGCTTTGGCCGGTGGTAGGCCGGGCATGCCTGTTGTATTCAAGAATGCAAACTTCGTAGAGCACATTGCATTGTTGCCTGTCTTTGGATAATCAACTTTCGAAACTAAGATGGGAGACTTCGTAAGAAGGCTTTAGTTTAGTAGCCGAGACTTATTGACAATGACAAATGGATGCTACTAAGCCCTTCTAGGAAAATGAGATTTTATGGATGTCTTATGCTTGATTGGGAAAATGAGAATTTGTGGGGTATCTTAAGCAAGCCGGGTTAAGATTTTTGGGTGTAATTAATATCCCAAAACTCCACGCTTAATAGTTTGAATTATTACTGCTTTTGGTCCATGGAGCCATAGCTAGTCTAGTATTTCGAAATAGATTGGTCGGATTGCAAATACAGCTCCTACGTAACACACTCAAGTCGGTACTTCCGATTTATAAGCGGACGAGATAGACAAAGGTTATATATAACCGCGCAGAACAAGTGATTTGGTATGCAAAATCTTCATCATAATCAATTGTTGTTGATAATTTACCAAGATGGGCAGACAGTGGATCCTAAATGGCCAAAAAGGCTTCGAGACTTCGCTCGAGTACCAAGAAAACGTGCTTGAACCAACTGCAGACGAGATTGGTCCTAATGAAGTACTCGTCCAGATTCATGCGGCAAGTCTCAACTATCGAGAGATCTTGATCGCCAGCCCAAACGTACGTCAAAATCAAGACACTGTAAGAGTATTCATACTGATATCCTTCAGGGCACACACGTTCCAATCCACCCCCCGCTTGTGCCAGGATGCGATGGTGCGGGTCTTGTAAAGGCTGTTGGGTCCTCTGTGCAAAGCTTTCATGTTGGCGATCGAGTTGTCACGTATCCAGCGCCCAATGTTGTTGAGTCCCGTGGAGATCAAGCATATTCTGCCATGTCAGATGTTCCCTACATGTTAGGTCAAGGAGCCGACGGAACCTTGCGGTCGGTGGGTATTTTCCCAGAGGCAGCCCTGGTGCATGCTCCCAAGTCTTTGGGGTGGCTGCCAGCCGCGACACTGAGCTGTAACTGGACAACTGCATGGAACGTGCTCTTTGGAATGGAGGGAAGACCAGTTGGACAGGGAACATGGGTCCTCGTCCAAGGAACCGGCGGTGTGAGCATCGCAACCCTTCAGCTTGCCTTAGCGGCTGGTGCTACAGTAGTGGCCACTACATCAACGAAAGAGAAAAGCACTCGCTTACAAGGACTCGGGGCAGTGAAAACAGTCAACTATCGCTCAAACCCTGAAGGCTGGGGCCGAGAAGCTCGAAGCCTCACACCTAATGAGAGAGGATTCGATATTGTCGTTGATATAGGCGGCAATCAGACTCTTCCGCAATCAATGGAGGCTGTGAGAACAGATGGTATTGTTTCAATGGTGGGTCAGATTGCAGATGATGTTGATCCAGTACCCCTGCTTTCAATGTTCATGCATACTTGCATTGTCCGTGCAGTATTGGCAGGAAGTCGTTCCCAATTTCAAGAGCTTGTGCGCTACATTGATGAGAAAAGCATAGTACCTGCACTGGATGATGTTATGTTTGAACTAGCTGATGCCAAAGATGCTTACAGACGTCTTAAAAATAAGAAGCATTTCTCAAAGGTTGTAATTCAAGTCGCGTAATAGATCTGAAGCTCAATTGAAAAGAGAGGAATAATCTTTGCAAGTTGGTATATTATATATAGAGAGACAAAAGATAATTCTTCAATTCGAGAACCAATACAATATAGTGTTTATAACTCTATATCTCATAGCAGAAAAACTTTTAGCCAACACAAATCATAGACTGAGCAATTTGATCCTGAATCCGTTGGAGCTGAGCGGAACAGTCTGGCAAGTGCCGCCAATATTAGTGCCAGCAGTTGAAAGCCTAGCAATCTCATTTTGACAATTTTCGTCAAAGTATAAACAGCAAAGGCGGAGGTATATGCGCTGAAGTCAAAAGAATTCTATTCATTAGTAGGAACATAATTGCTCAATTCTGCCTGACAAATGAATCCGTGATAGAAGACGACTGAGATGGATAGCGCATCCTCAAGCGCCATTTAAATGAACGAGTATTTTCGGCAACTAGACAGATGTCAAGCCTAGATTCACCATTTTTAAATATAACAATGTCTGAGGGCGGAGGCGTGTGAGTGAAACCGACCGCAATATCAGGCTCATGCAACTGTGGTTTGTGGTCAAATATTTGTTATCCGATTAGAGCAAGACTTTCTTCTTCCTCCTACAGGGTGATTGAATAGTTGAGTGACACTTTGTCCACCAAACGCAGCTATTGATTTGACTAGCTATCCTATATCTAGTATGAGGGTACATCGCATCCATGTTGCGCAATCAGGGCTCTTTCTTCACATAGCTCATACCCGAAAGTTGTTGGCCGATCTTCTCCCACTGACCTTTGTTCATGTATCCGGATAACCAAAAGTTCCCCTCGTTATCCTTGCCGATGATGGGGAACGCATTAGGAAGCACCAGGCCAAACTGGTTATTCTGGATGTATGTTGGGAAACCAGGCTTGTTGTTTCCCTCTCCTGGCTTAACAATCGCTGCTGAGAAGTCCAATTCGTAAAGTCTTGCTTTACTCCAGTTTGAGTATGTAATCATGTGCATTCTAGAACTGCCGAAAAATGGTGGAAACTTTACGTTAGACTCACGCCACATAGACGCAAAGGCTTCAACCTGCGGACGCGTGCCAAGCTGCTGAATTGCACTCCGAATAGCAAATGCGACATGGCTTAGAGGCTTTTTAAAGATCTCTTGCGTATTTAACAGGACATGAATGAAGCCAATGGCGTTTGATACGTAAGGTGCGCCTTTGGGAAGCAAGTCTGCTTCCAAAGCTGTTCTCAAGGAGTAAGCATTGTTCAGCACAACCAATCTTTGGGAGTTGTGCGATAAATGAGAAATGGCCACGCGTGTCCAGAGCGCACAAAGCACATCTCCTTCGGTTAGGAAGGGCTGATCTACCCCGGCACTCACAAGCTCTTCTATGGCTTGCGCCCGAAGGCTTGCGATGAACGAACCCGGAATGCAGACCATGCGATTCTCTTGTGTGCGGACGAAGTCACCGATATTCCTGATTCCGTATTTCGCCAAACCCAACATCGATAGCCGTCGGTTTCTTAAGCCATGTGACTCTGCAGGACTTTTGCCGAGATCTGCCAGTGGGTCGCTACCATCACCATATGGAGGAACTACTTCGTTGTCCCGGCCCTGAAGTATCAACGTCCAGGCGTTGAGAAGTGCCTTCTTTCCCATAGCATCCATAAGCGTATGCGGCCAGTACAGAGTGACGATTGTTTTGTCTTTGAACGTTGTGATATAAAGTCCCAATTGGGGGATATCCTGCTTTACATAGTCGCCCATACTCGTTGGGCTACCCTCGCTACGAATCAGATCTTGGAATTCATCAGGGTCGCATACGATAGCCGGCTGCGAGCTTGCTTTGGGTAGCTTCGACGCAAGTGGGTGATCTGCAGCATTGATGGCGTAGTCAACGTGCGCGTAGGTAAGGCCGGGCCGCTGTTTGGTAAATTCGACTGGCACATGGTATTCGAGGCCTCCTTTATGCTAACAGTCGGTTAATTCCTCGCCATAATAATCAGGACTATGCCACTTCTTACGTTTCTCCGTAAGCGCGCCCCCAGTTTATGCCAGCCGTCGCGTTTTACCAAGGCTTCGAGGCTTCTGTGTAGCTTTTGAGGGTCCAATAGATCGTCGAAAACAAACATCGAATATAAAATAAAGGCTTTCCAGAGTGGCGTATCATCAAAAAAGCGAAAAGCGATGACCGAATCGGTCGGCACCTTGGCTGGCGCGGCTAGCTTGCCAAACATATTCAATAGTTGCGGTAGTTTTCTTCTCAATCCAAGAGTCTGATCTCATTCGAGGTATTAATCTAATGATATTCAGATGCCTATACAGGTTAAAGCTCTTGGAACTGGGTCGATACTGCTACTAGTACCAGTACCAGGATAACCCTAGCAGCTCTGCATCGTATTTCGTATACCATACATGCAGACAGTGTATCCCTTGGGATCTACAGAAAATATGCCCGGCCCCCGAAGGATTCGTCCAAGAAAGACCTCATATTAAAGTCTCGGCACTTGATGGACTTGCACGTTATAAGGTTTTGACACTCTGCAAAAGGTGCGACTTATCTAGTTGAAATCTCTGCAAATGAAACAAGCGCTTGAACTACCTTGGTGTACCAAGACCAAATACCGAAGAAAACAATGGCTTGAAATTAGATACTCTGAAGACTAAAACCATCGAGGCTTATAAGCTTGTCAGCCGTGGCATTTTGACTAGTTGACTGATATGGTTGATAGTGTACCGTTTTTTGCTACAATAGAACACAGGCGCTGTGTATTAGCAATAGGATGGCTAGGCCAGATAAGAGTGTGAGAACAAAGGCGTTTTGCGATGTGTAAATGTACCTATTAGGATAGAGATTGGAGGAATTTAAATAAATCAATCCGTCCATAACTGTATTTGCTTGCTTACTGAACACAGAGACGGCAATTAGAGGTCTTTTGGGGCTAAAAAGCACCTGAAGTAGGGAACGCAAGTATGCATAATAAGGTACCTAACAACCGTGATACTTCCTAATAGCTCGAATTGCCCCTCCAACGAGTTATTCATTACAGCGACATACCTTGTTGCACCCGCTGAGAACGAAGCAATCAGACTATCCTTTGCCTTCTGGATATAATTGATGGTATTTTTTAATTGACAACCTGCCTTCTCCGACGCTAAAATCGCAGACATCATCCATTTCCCTCCGGCAGGTAACCTACCCAGAATTATACGCTTTCCAAATTTGTCTCTCCAATCTCTTCTCCCTTCACCGCCTTGACCAATCCATCTAGCCAGTCCTGATGACCGAGCAACATTCTGTTTGGCTTCGCTGTGGCCAACCTTGCGGCCGGCTTTCCGATTTGACTTTCCTGGGTCATCACCCTCACTCTATTTCCTTCAAGATCTTCCACTAACCAAGCATGATAAACTTCAATCTTCTCATTCGTGTCGCCACCCAGTCGTGTGGACCACGCAAGACGACCAGCATGGCCCAGTCCAGGCGAAACCGCCTCTTCAACTAGACACGTTAAAACAGGTAGCCCGAACGTGCTAAATTTAAATACATCGCCCTTCTGCAATTGAGGCCCAGTTTTTGGCTCGGTGATTTGGTCGCAATTTCTATAATACGACTGCCACTTTGAAATATCATTTAATTGCTCCCAGATTTGCGTGGCCGTGATGTCCTTGACAATAATTTCGTTACTAACGAAATTATCTGTTGTACCCGGTAGAAACTTGTCGGGCCAGATGATTGCTGATTGCATTGGTGTTGACATTTTGGATATGAGCTTCGCCTTTTTTCAGAAATGTAATAAATAAACAAAGATGTCTAAGTCCGGGGTTAAAAAGATCAGATGGAGGAGCAACGTTTGTTTGTTGCATTTAAAATAAGACCTGGTGACTGGATTTGTAAGCCTTGGAGTTGCAGAGGTAATACATGAAAAGGTCCAGTGCTATGCTGCTTAGTAATATACATAGTCAAGTTCCTATTGATTAGCTTCATATGGCGTTCCAAAGCGTCTCTTGGAAGTGGAAGCATTAAGTTGAGAAAAACTCTGCTGTATGGGTGCTCGCCGACGTTCGGTAAACTCGACTCTCAATGTAGTGGGGAGAAATTAATTCCGACAGGCTTCTAGTAAGCAGCTAAGACTTACAATTTTATACCTTCAGTAAGATGAACTTGTGATAGGTAACGTGAAAGAGTCATTATATGATGTGAACAAGAATTAACTAAATGATAAAATATACTATCTTTATTGCATAATCTGTTTAGTTGGCCGCGTAGGTAACCAAGTTGATGAATCGATGCGCTTGCCTACCCTGATGGAGCACCGGACTATATATATTCCAAATACAAGATCCAGAGCACTATAATCCCGCATTTAGGTTGAGCATGTTGATTATTACACGAAAGCCAGGGTAAATGAATCCGCCTGAGATTGTCAATCAGATAACTGATGTACAATGTCCGTCTAATTGACAGTGACTCTCCTGATTATTCCAATTTGCTATTACAAAAACATGACCACTCCCGTAGTGGATGGTATTTCATTAGAACCGGCGGTAAAGCAAGATGAAAGATACTGACGATCACGAATACAATTTCATTTTTGAGACGAAATAATAGCTGTGAACTTTGGGCTGGTTAAATGGATGTGAGAAAAGACCTGCTCCATAACTAACTATTGCATGCTAGTTTGACCATTCAATCAGCAAGATACCTAGCTGTCTCATTGATAAACTTTATACAAGTTTTGTCCTTTCCCTTGTATTCAGACTGCAGCTCTTAGAGGTACTTCGGCTGACTCTCCAAGCATAATGGGATTTTGCTACGCTGAGGAGAGGATCATGTAGCCTATATATTACTTATGTAGTTAAGAAGTGCAATCACCTTCCACCTATTACAACTAAGAGTCTACTGCATGTACGGCGCAATTTTTTGCTACTGGACTGTTGGCTTTATCCCGTAATGCTCATATGAAAGTACTATTTAAAACAGTATGCCAAGAATAGCAACATTGAATAGTCTTGCAGTCACATTGTACCTTGTTGTTGGTTTTCATTATGCAATACAGCGATTTCAGTGGGGTAGCAATGTTATTGTAATTCACTGTACCCTTTTTTAGATTGACCGCGCATTCGCAGTGTGGTTTAAACAAACGATCCAAATTATTACTCTACGCAAAAAAAAGCTATTTTTTACATTCGTTATGTCTTACCTGGCCATGGAATCATTGACATATTACTGATGATAGCTACTTTGCTTGTATCGTGAGCCAGATAGACAAGAATTTCTCAATTAACTGATACAATCTATCTTCTCTGTGAGCATTACCTTTTTGAGCCATGTGCGCTCCCAAAAGCCTGTATTATGCTTGCGTTCAGTCCAGAACGTTGCACTACGCTTTATCCGCAAGCTGATCGATCGAACTCATCACGGCATACAGCTTCTTAGCACGCTGAGTATCGTCCACCAACTTCTTAAACTCTTCCTTTCCAGTACCCTCTCCATCATAACCCCACTCTAGTCCGTACTCCACAACGCCGCTGTCGAACGTGTAGCGCTGCCTGTCCCGGCATAAGCCGCAGAAGATCTCCTTGAACTCTTGCGCGAAATGCATTCGCGGAAATGCGTTGGAGATTTCTTGGAACTCTTCGTCTGTCATGACCCCCTTCAAGCGCGGTAGGTCATCTGGTAGCCCAAGGAGGTGCAGGTTTGGCCCAAGAAGGTCGCCATGAATGCCATAGTGGACAAGCGCAACTTCGGGTTCCTTCCATGGCGCCAACATTTCCATCGTATGCAGCGCGATGGAATCCCAGATAATCTGCATGCGGCGGCCATTCCTGCTCCACTTGGGGTCTTTATCCGGGATTGTGTCAATGAAGTCACGAGCGAGGTTGGCGCTGTCGACCTCGAATCGTCTTGTATTCGTCACAAGACTCTTTGTTTTAGTCCAAGCGAGGTCGTGGAGAAGACAGCTGACGACAACAAGCTCGGCGTCAAGCGCATCGCCTAGCTTGGCAAATTCAGGTATCTTCTTTTGCAGGAGAAGGCAAAAAGCGGCACTTCGCAAAACGTGATTCAAGACTCCGGGGGTCGAATACTTCTTGGCGTATTCGTAAGAAGATAGCACAATGGGAGACGTGGGAAACTGTATTCCGGTCAAAGGAAAAAGAGGGAATGGGTTGGTAGTTGAAGATGCCATTTTTTTCCGGGTTGATTGAAAAGAGATGAGAATATCTAGACGAATGAAGTTATTGCAGTCGAGTGATGCTATTGCAGTCGAGTGATACTATTGCAGTCGAGTGATGCTATTGCAGTCGAGTGATGCTATTGTAGTTGAGTGAAGTTATTGCAGTCGAGAGCGAAGTCATTATATATGCTTGTTATTGTTAGGAAAAGCCTAATGGCTAAACTAGATGAATCGACAATGGAGAATATAGATGATTAATTGTTCTTTGGTAACTTAGTTTGCGAGTCGCCTCGGAGCTTGGGCACATATTAATAATTGGTGGTACAAAACTCCGTGGCATCACGGTATTTACGCGAAGGCTAGATTACAGACCAAAGTAGTATAGATGATCACTTAGTGGCGGTGGCTTGTCATAATCTAGCAGCCACCTCTGGTGACGATATTAGCCGTAAGTTGCTCGGTAATCATGGCGTTCGCCACTTTTGTCACGCCTGTTCTGATTCTCAAATAATTAACAATAGCTAAGAGAAAAGTCTCATTTTTCCACACGCCTTCCTACAAGAATAAGAGCAGTATAGGGCAGCAGTCTATTTCTAACAAGAAGTTTGGAAGAAGGAATTACGAAAAGGGGATTTACAATAGTTAGACTGGTTGCAAACTATGGACGACTTGCAATGTAGTTGCTTAGCAGCACGATGCCTTGAAGATATATGCACGGTCGTTTTTTATCGCATATGGCAGGAAAGTATTGCTTAAAATTACAATCAGCATAGTCAACGATCACTAGCGCCTTGAACTCAAAGTTGCCATCTGGATTGGCATATCGTACATGTTAATCCCAACTTTAACACCCATGTCTTAGATCGCAGCAGTTGCTATGAGCCCATAACTCACTATTGTATATCAATGAAAAGCACACCGAGAGATGGAATTCATTGCCAAGCTCACTGAATTCTTATAACTCAAATAAAGGCTCATATGGTCACCGCTCTGAAATGGTTTATCTGCACAACTGCAGCATGCTCGCTATTGAAAGGCTTAGCTGCCCCATTCAAAGATGTAGCCAAGAACTTGAATCATTGTGTATATAAACTCATGCATGGTAGCTGACTTCCCGTTTTGTCTTTCCGCGGTTAACTTGCATGGGATGCGAAACACAATCTCATACAAAAGTACACTATCGCAGCCTAACCTGACTCGTGTTAACTCCGGAGGTGGTCGGAGGTTATATGGAACAAACTGCCGGGATTAGAAGGGTTACGTTTACACCGTCGGCAAACCAAGACTGCCGATGTTTGTTGTGGAATCGAACTCCTAAACTTTGAAGACGAGGCAAATGTGAGATTGGTAATAGTTTTGGAGATAGCTTTATGCTCTATTCTGAAACCTCCTGTCTATTTAACAATTTTCGATATTCAACCGCTAGGGGGGAATGTCGAAATAGCGGAATAAATCTCACTAAGTTAACTCATAACAAAAACATGGTTGGAATATAGCCACAATGAAAGCAAGATAGTCTGGTTAGTTGAGTAATGAGATTGAAGGAAGTTCATACGAGACGAACCTCAAAAAGTTAATTTATACTCCGCATATAGTCAAATCTGCACTGAGGTGCATTGAATCCTATACATACTGGCACGCTTTCCCCCGCTGACTACATCCCTTGGCCACGTACCTAGTCCACTTGATTCGGGTCATCGGTGATAATTAGTCACCAGTATCTACTTCATCATCTACCTCGCTTTGCGGATGAACTGGGGTACCATAGACATACGGAGTTGATATAAATTAATCTCGTTTTGAGGCTTAGGGAGCGGATCAATTGGTTATCGCCTCATAGACTTAAGATAATATTATTGTCGAAGCTTGGATAGGTAGTTGGTCGGTTGTGGATCGCTAAACTAACTCAGCTACCGGCTGAGATTTCGATATAAGCTAATGGAATCCGACTTTGGACTTATCTACCTTTGCATTCAAAGGTATCTCTGAAAGACCTGTACTGTGATACCTAGTCGTCACAACATAGTCGAGTTGGTGTGTGAATGATGAATCACGCTTACAATAAGCGCATCCAATCCTCGGAGGTGTTAGATAAGAATGATTGCAACTTGGATAGGTAGGTACTGAAGAATAGTGCGCACATCCGAATGCGTTAATAACCGGCCTCTACGAGTCTCTAAAATGTGGCGTTATGGCACTCTTTCCACCTTTGTCCATATCATCTTACTACCTTTATCGCACGAAATACGATTCTATTTAAAGGATACTCGCAAACCGAGAAATCAGAAGATAGTACTTCTCAGTATTGCGTTGAGATGTTTTGATGGTGTTACTGTATGCATTCCTGCCGTGTTATTAACCTTGCTCCAAGCCAGACGAAGCTTCCTCAGATGGTGCATAATCCCAAGGCCAAGTGTACCATTCGTTGGTCCCAATCGTATTGTCAGCCCAATCCATTGTCATCGTTGCCCACAAATCGTGGGCCTCACGTTGCTCGTTTTCTTTGCCTTCTGCTCGATGTAAAGGAGATGGGGTTGCGTTACCAACGCCAGACAGCGAATCCCACGCAGAAATGTAGGGTTCCATTTTGCGATCAGTCATCGGGCATCCTCGTACACCCGATGACCATGGAGATTCCATCACTGGCCCTGCAGCAGCTGCTACTGTGTTTGTACGCGTACTTAGCGCGATCCGGCGGTCGTACTTGTCCTTAACGACACGCAAGACGACGCGACTAGCAGAGACTGCATCAACTCGAGTATTGACCGTGATCAAGTCAGAGCCTTCGCAAATGTGTGTCAAAAACTCATCAAAGTGCAACTCGTTTCTTGCCCAGACGTCATCCCAGGCAGGGAGCTCAGTAAGAGGGAATGAGAGACGAAAGGCGACAATGACTGTGATAACAACTTTCATCCAGTCGTTGCAAGAGAAGGCAGCGAATGCCGATTGATCTAGATCAGAGACAAAGTCGAGCATCGTTCTGACTTCGGCGACGCAACTTTGAAGCTTCGCTATTGAAGGGAAGATGGGTCGAGACGCTCTGTTCTTAGGTTGACCTAGGGGGAGTAGAGGGTAACTAATAAGATAGATGCGAAAAAATAACTCCGAAAACCTTACTGGTACTTCTAGGGTTTTAGATTTGCTTTAGGAAGCGAAATTCAAGGATGCTTACCATCATTGGCAATTCGAGTGACCATCTGCTGTCGAAGCTCTCGACCTTGGGCTTCTAGTCCTAATAGCATAAGCTGGCTCTGTTGTTCACTTGTTGCCATGTTCTCATTCATTGCGTCTGCAACAGCGTTGGTGTAGTTCGTAAACTGTACGAGATAACTCAATGCGTAGTCGCCATCGGACTCTGCGCACCTCTGTAGGACATCACAACAGGTAGCTATCCAAGCAGTGAATGGAGGTATCACGTCCATTTTCTTCCAGGGGACCATGAAGCTAACATTCGCGATCAGTTAACATTCTAGTAGTAGATATTATCCCAGGAGAAGACATACTTTGATGCAGCGTAGAACCAGGAGAGATATGTGCGGATTCTGCCGAGCTGCTCCTTTGTTATCTCAGAATTGGAATCACTTTTCAGCTCCACCAACTCTTGATCAAGCCCCATGTCGCGAACCATATCTCCCGCCATGCGAAGGTACTGAAAGGCTTGCTTATTTTTAGGCCTAAGATGAAACGGATACCTATAGTTGTCAGTTTTTCCTTCATCGCATAATGTTGTAAAACGCCTATTACCAAGCACAGTAGATGAGCGTGCCCTGTAGAAGTTCAATGCTCCTTTCCCCGCCAGCCACAAACTTGAGGCCTAAAACCTTTCGAAACTCTTCGTCATAAAGGCTATGTCCCTGAAGAGTTCGCGATCCAGACGCGGCGGCCAGGATCGCCAGTAGAACAAACGGCCGAGAAGCAGCAAGGGTTAAAACCGTGTCCTCTGGTAGAAAGTCAATACAAGGAAAATGAAACAGCATTCTTCTGAAGGAAGCTAGGAGAGACTCGGCAGATTCGAGGTTGAACTGAGGTTTTGCATGTAGGGATTGAATGGAATGGCTGAGAGAAGATGAAGGGGTGGGGAAGTATGTCATTGGCGAGGTACTGAGATCATTAACGTCGAGGTCCGACTCGGAAGGAAATATGTTCTCGAGGAACTGTGCATGGCTATCGCGCAAGACATCGAAGTTCTCATCGACGTCGGGCAGAGACTGTATGTCAAAGTCAATAGTGAAAGTCTTGGATGGGCGGCTTGCGGGCAGCGGTCGAGGTTGTGCTGCATCACTAGGGCCGGTCATCAAGTTAGCACTCTAATCCACCGTAGCCCTGTATGATCAGCCAAAACATACAACTTTCTTCTTCTTCGCCGAGTGCGTGGACCTGTTCGTGATATACATTCTCTCTTGGATTCGAGGCATCTAGGTGAAGACCCGTCAGTGTACGTATTTGCAATCAGCACGGTTTCTCTATTCTCACTTGCGGCAAACTCTAGGCTGTTCGCTCGGCTGACACTTGACCTTGGCCGCTCTGCATGCCTCACATGCGATTGATATCATCTTTTGCGTGGAGATGCTAGTTTCTCCCACGGGAGAGATACCGCTTAGATCCATTGCGAGCGGTATGCAGCACTGTAGATGCAGCCGAGGGTACCGCTGGTGTTTCGCCACAATGCTTTTGGAAAGATGGAAGTCCTCTTGAGGTTTAGCGGGCTCGAGGTTCTTCGATGGCACGATGAGAATGTCCGTCGTGGTCAGATAGACAAGAGATACAAAATGGCTTGGAACCCTGGATTCAAGCCAAGGCTCGCTAATGGATTTCAGAACTTGGCCAGTTGTTCCCACAAAACGCGGCGTGATCACTTCATCCATTCCGTCGTCTTCCCCATCGCTATGAGATATAGGCACTAGTTTTCGCATAATGTCTCACGTTAGACTGTCGCTATTTAAGCCCCAAATGGAGTGGAGATGTCTCCTTATGGAAAAGTCAAGGACTTAACATCCGATCGCCTTCGGTACTTATCTTGTCTTGAGTGCTTCGACTGCTTGGAAATTTTGAGATTGCGAATGAATATTTGTTTTTGCCACTCCCTTTTAGTAAATACAACATTACGTAATTGTTGCATGAGGTCACGAAAAAGTCTTTTCGATACTGCAGCAGGGACGCTTCTTGCCTTCTATACGTAATTAGGTGGGATAAGACTTGTTGGGTATTATGCTGGCTGTCCTACAAAGAGGCGGTTACTAATCATGGATTATTGACATTTTTTAGTTTAAACTCAATCGCCCATTCACGATTTTACGGCAAGACGCTTAATAATTCATCAGGCTCAAATAGACACCCGATGATTAACATAGCAACAATATCATTTACACTCAAAACGAACTAGGTATTGATAATGTAGCCGGAATATTTTTTTTATCTGGATAAGTCCGTCCAAAGCCATCGCATTAGGGAAGAGTAATGCAGTTCCGACTCCTTGGAGTGCACGACAGCAGCGAAAGAAAACGATTGGAGCACAGACTGCGAAACCGTCGAGTACGGACGACAACCGAGCCAACAGAATCCTACTATAAGAGTTTCTGATGACCAAGGAGATTGCCTAGTCCTCTAGATACGAGAATAAATGTCTCTACAGTCAAACTGCATGCCACCGCATAACAGCTCACCTGGCCAGAGGTGTCAGAGCCGAAGCTGTGGCCAGTCACGATTGATATAGAGAGACCGTTGAGCGCTATCTATGAAGCTGTAAAGACGGATAAGACAATCAATATTTCCAAGAACGAGGTTTGCGGTGCCATGACGGTTATGTACTCGGGTTCCGAATCTCGACTGACATTTATTTGTTAGGCATCGAGAATCCAGTCAAGCCTGGAAGACTTGGTGGCATCCATGGCGTCGAGTTACCAATAAATTTTGATCGGTATTGAGCTCTTCTCGAAACGAGTTTTACGGGCTGTCCTCACGATCGCCTAAACCTTCGCGATCCAGGACCAAAAACTGAAAAAGGTAGTTTGTATAGGGCCACTGAGGATAAAAGGGGGACACGGACTACTTGATATTTATTCATTAGCTGCATGATGTTGTATATGGTAAGGGATAGCTTAGCCTCCAGTCTTAATGCCTTATATTTCATTTTAGCTACGATAGGTACCAGCTTCTCATTCCTACTAGCTAAGCACTAATGTCGATTCCAACGATTTTTGCTGGCTCTGTCTGCCCATTGATGGGAAGAACATTTGCACCAGCAGTAGATATATATAATACATCCTGGTCGCTAGCAGATCGACCAAAGGTGCAGGCCGTTGCTGATGCCACCTCCCATAACGTATAACCACCTGCGACCCTGACAGCATTGCTACTATCTGCTGATATCTTGAACACCATATTGGTTGGATGTGTCGTCACATAGGCCGCCCCGTTCTTGTCAAAGCAGAAGTCATCGGGCATGAAACCGGAGATGAGAACGCCAGATGAGGACTGACTTGCTGCGTCGTCACAGGTCTTGCCACCACTAGACGCAAAAGCCTCTAACGAAGTGCCGGCGACTTCAGTCGGAGAGATGAAGCCACGGGCAAGCACTTCAACCTCACTAGTGGGTGTAAGTGTATCATCAACAGGTACACGACAAAAACACAAACGCGTCGTGTTAGTATAGTACACGTAGGTTATTCCACCAATCCTTCGGACTTTGATACCATTTGCGCCCATTTTCACTGGGCTCTGAGGAGGGTCGCTCGTCGTATCATTGTCAATGCATACAGAATATGTCCCATCGACCAAGTTGATACGATAAATCTTGCCAAAGTATGAATCTGCGGCCAGAACAGTGTTGTTATTCCAAGCGGCAACTCCATTCAGCTGGCCGATTTCAGGCATCTTGACCACTTGACGAAATTGTGGTTTAGTACTAGTAAGGTTAACGATCCAGAGGCTGAAGCTTCCGGGTACTGCGCCTTCGTGAGTCGCCACGCGATATATGCCAGCTCCCACGGCGTAGACATCTGGAGAGACCTCACAGAGACCAGTCAGAGATTCAACTCCTGGAATCGTAACAACACAATTGCCCGTTCCCGTGACGGGATCCACCTCCCAAAGCTCATTGACATCCTGACGCGTAAGAAGGAGACTCCCCTTAGGACGGGCGACAATGCTCTCGAAAAAGGAAGGCTGAGTACTCAGTTGGAAAACGACCTTGCTTGTGCTTGCCATTGTAAATAGTGCCTCCTCGAATCGGGGTTTTGGAACCAGTATTAAAATGATAACGAAGTGTTTCAATGTATTTAAAGATATAGATGATATCGATGCTTTTTATTTTATGGTTTTTTGTTATAGACAAGAACAGGCAGTCCTTTATACTCGTTGATAGATCCGCTTTCCTATTTGTAAAGTGCGTGGCTGGCTAACGACGCCGCTGGTGAACCCTGAAGGCCATACTATTTTTATCTTGGGTTGCGTAAGCTGGTTTTCCGAGAGCATAGTTCTCGGTTTATCCCCCATGCTAGCCAGTGGTTGCCTGTGTTGTAATTCGACCTCAAAGCGGTTATAGACCCGAGTGGACCTATAAGATACCATGAAAGTTTCCCCATCTATCCAATCTATTTCTATTACGGATAATAATAATTCAACTAGCCCTAATATCCTAGTCCACCACCATGTACTGATAGATGGAACGTTGGCGATTAGAATACTCTAGTTGTGAATGTTGCGTTCACATACTCTGGATTTGATCCACAAATTTAGAGATAAGCTGCATGTGGACGTTAATATGGTGGCTCGTGCTTGTTGTTTTGCTAGGGGTGACTCGATCGGGGTTTCCTATTGGCGGACTCGGTGACTTAACTCTTTTCAGGTATAGAAAAATACGACTTTGTTTCAAAACGAGCCATGCTGCTACAACTGAAGCCTGTGGAGAGGAGCTGGAACCTTTGATACGGAGCTAGAATAATAGGGTAGTAATCTTTGGTGCTAGCCTAGTGTTCTGGGGATGTCATATTTAGTCGCGAACGCTGATAGGAACTGTTACCGTGCCTCTGTTGGTATCATTCAATAGTGTCCTGCGTATCCAGGTAAACTCAATCACGAGCCCAGAGACATGTTTCAGCGAAGTTTTCTAACAGAACTATTGGAGGAATCTTAGCTTGCACAACTATCCCAATTAAGTGTAGGTGAATTGTCATGTGCGACGTGTATTGTAAGTCACATTAGCGAGTACACAGCCCATCTAAGAGGTATGGAAACTCTGTTGTAGTAGAGTCAAAATGACCAGGCTCGGGAAGTTAATATAGAGGAAAGACTGAACGGTAGACATATTATGGAACAGTAATAAACAACTTAAAAAACTAACAAATGAGAAACTTGCCAAATACCCTGGATTTCATTCCATCTCAATTTTATGCATGCGTGAGAAGTAAATAGTCTGTATATGTTATTGATCATGGCTCAAAAAATCTTTCAATTACCAAGATATCCTATCATGTAGTCCTTATCAGACACCCATTCAGGAGTCGCTGGGAGACCTCCTCCTTGAGCTGTGATAATTCATGTGCCACTGCGAGTAGTTCGGCGAAGACTGGTTCCGTAGTCTTGACTTCAGATGCTGGAGCTCGGATAGCTAATTTGGCAATGACTTGGAGCACCATATTAAAGAAGACGCTAAATGTAGTACCGAGGCGAGCCTGAGAGGTCATTTGACACACTCTCGATTTTTCGATAATTGCGAAGCTCTTTCTCCACTCTTGCAGCTGCTCAAGAATTTCTGACCGGTGTTTGACTAGCTTTGGGACAGAGCTTGTTGGAGATAGCTGTGAGACTTCCTTCAATAATTGCAGAGTGAACCTTCCCAATGTTGCAAGCCGCATATTGGCTTGCACAACGGCGGCTCTCTCTGTGAGAAGCACCATATCCATACTAGGCTCTGCATCTGTTGACAGGAGAAAATCATCTGTTAGTCCGCTTGGGCAGGGCGTGAGAAACAACTTGATGGTAAAAACGTCAACTGCCGGCATGTTAAGGAATTGGGCCGCTATTACAACGCCATCTTCGCTAAGGTATTGACGAGTAACGTATTCGTGCATGATGCGAAGTCCACGGATAAAGTGCTGCGTGGCTGAGCTAAAGTCGTCCAGTGCCAACTCGATGCTTATGAACATCTGACAGCAAAGAAGCGTAGATTTAATAGAAGAAGCATTATAATTACTATCCAAGATCTTTGTCGAAAGGCTCCTAATGGCAAGCACGTACTCATGTATACCGTATTTTACTCCTGGTGTGCTGGAGTGACAGAGTAACTTCGGTGGGGGCAAAAGGCGGCCACACTGCTCTTCGAAAGCCCTGCGTAGTGCATTCAAAGAGGTCAAAGCATGATGTACGGCAGGGTCGGAAGTGGCACAGAGAGTAGCTCGGGCCTCGGCCTCGTAACTTATTGCTGTATCATAGTTTGTATCCATGGCGGGAACCGGCTTAATAGTAAAGCGCCTGGCTAGATAATCTACGTATGCTGGATTCGGGAATGTTACCAGAGGCTTGTTGGACTGGTAAGATGGTGTTGATAGACTTGTCGCGTATTGTTCTGGTCCGATGCCGACGTTGATTCTAAAATTGGATGCATAACCGTCACAAGTTCTGCCTGAGGAGACGCATCGCATGCAAGCGGGCTTCCTTTCATCGCACTTGACTTTTCGGATTCTGGAGAACGGAAACATTAGCTATGCAAATCAATAACGGCCATAGTAAATCAATTATGGTGCCAAGATAGTTACCTGCACGTAATACAGCCCACTTTGGATTTTCTCGTAGACGCAGACATGTTTGATGAGAGACGCTTCGAGTGGCTTTTCAGTCAGTAATGTGCTTTTCAGCTGCTTCAAACGGAGTTGCCGGGCTTCTTGCTGGCTGGGTTGAGCAACAATGAATGCGAGAAGTATAAAGCATAGAAAATAGACATGCCCTCTATATCATAGCTGCTTATGAGAGGTACGAGCATTTTTTCAGCCCTCATTTCCGTAGTAATGTCAAGGCCTTACTCCGTACATATTATAGCATAATGTTACCGACGGGACAGGTAGCGTTTGGATTTTAGGAAGGTGAGGGGGCTCATCTCATCAGAACTACTCCGTATTTCCTCTAATTTCAACTAGCAGCCCGCTTGTAGGATTTAGTGCAGCTAAACCACATACAGAAAAAAGGCCGAGCCAACCAATGAACCTCAACAATGTGGAAATTTTGCTAGACAACTTATATAGAACTTTATATATTTAACTAACTTTTATAAAACTTAAAAGTCACTGCCATAGTATACCAAAGCCTGGTAGTAGCTTACCTTAGTTCGCCTTATCGTCATTTGCAACATCAATCACTGTTGTTACAAACCCTTCCATGTTGTTGGCGATAATCTTCTTCACATACTCTCTGTACGAAGCCAGCCCTCCCCAATAAAACTTTGCCCATGGATTATTCTTGTCTACATTGGTACCGAGAATCCAGCTTGATACGCTCCAAAACAGTGTCGACTTAGCCCCGTCAGTGCATAATGCAGACCAAGTCGCCTCTGCTCCAGGCAGCGCTTCGATCGCACAAGCAGCTCCTCCTAAACCATCCGAATGATGATCAGCAGCAGACTCAGCGGCTTCCACGCACGCCATAATCAGATCCAGTTCTGACTCGATTACCGGAGGGAAATTGGCAAATGGGCCTTGGGGCCCAGAGACGAGGAACATGTTGGGAAACCCAGCGCAAGATACGGCTGCGTACGCTGTTGGGCCGTCTTCCCAGTGCTGGCTGAGGGATTTTCCGTGACGCCCTGTGATCCGGACGCGTTTGTAGTTTCCATCAACTGCGTCAAATCCTGTAGCGAATATCAGGATGTCCAGATCGTGTTTCGTTCCGTCCGACAGTTCCACGCCGGAGGGGATAATCTTTCTGATGGGGTTGACTAGTAAATCAACAACATCAACATTAGAACGGTTGAAGATCTGGTAATAGCCTGAATCACATATGGGACGCCGAGCGTATAGCTCTTTCGGCTTGAGAATATCAGCCTTGTGTGGATCGGTTACGATTTGGTCAATCTTGCCACGCAAGAACTTGCACGCTTCTTCGTTGGCTGTTTTGTCGATTGCCAAGTCTCCAAACGCGCCAAACATGAATTGAAACCCGTTACCAGCGTCCCAAGCTTGTTGGAACGCAGCATTTCTCTCCGTCTCGTCAGCGTCCATGGTCTTTCGATTGGACTCATTGATGCCAAGACCGATGTATGAGTTCCACACGCGGTTCCATAAAATTTCGTAATCTCTGTTAATATTTGCTCGCTGAGTCTTTGATACTGGCCCTTGGCCGCTGGGTACAGAGTATTGAGGGTGGCGTTGAAAGGATACCAGCTCTCCAACCAGTGGTGCGATCGCCGTCATAATCTGCACCCCGGTCGAACCGTTACCGATAATTCCAACTTTTTTGCCTTGCAAGGCCAGATTATCAGGCCACCTTGACGAGTGAACAATTGAACCGGAGAATGAGCTTATACCGTCGAAATCTGGATAATGTGGCTGAGATAGCACCCCGAGGCAGTTGATAAGATAGCGTGCCTTGAAAGTCTGGTCATTTGAGCAAACAACAATCCATCGGTGAAAACTGTCGTCCCATTTGGCTGACTTCATCTCAACGCCAAAATCCATGAGGGGCCGCAGCTGATGCTTGTCAGCGACATGACCCAAATAAGCCAGAATATCTGGCTGGGACAGATATCGATGGGTCCATGCATAGAATTGCAAGTCTTCCTTGTCCCACGAGTATCGATAGAGATAACTTTCTGTGTCGCTCATGGCACCAGGATACTTGTTCCAGTACCAGGTACCGCCAACATTTCCCGCCATATCAATGCAACGCACCGAAAGTCCTTGCTTCACCAGCCTATATGCAGCATTTATTCCGCCAAAGCCGCATCCTACAACCAAGGCGTCAACGCTCAGTGCAGGGTCAGACATGGCAATAGTACGTAATTGAAATATAAAATAATTAAAGGTGCTAAGAATTTCGATTCCAATATTAGTTCCTGGAGGTGGTTTTAATACTGTTCCCAGGAACTTGATATCTGATAAATACAAAAAAGAGGGGTAATCATTTAATTGAGTATAGTATACAAAGTACTTGTTGTTTTTATTTAATAACAGTCTCATTTACTTAAACAAAATATTACAATTTGTGAATGTTAGTACAGTAACTAGAAAGTAATACTAAAGAGAGTTATACTAAATGAAATAAGATAACAAATAATATGACCTAAACTAGGATAGTTTGCATCTCTGCTAGTTTCAAGTTTACAAATAAATACAACTTTGTACTTCCTGCATTAATACACAATAAATAATAGCAACTAATAAAAAGCTGGGATCAAAACACACGCTGTGTCAACGCAATATGCCTATCCTCGCCAATTTCACAGGGCCGGTCTAAAGCGTATTTAATGCTTGTATTTCTTCTTTAGGCTTCGGTAGCCGGGACCTTCAAGAGTGTTAACATAGATTTTCCGCAAGGCGTCGACCCAAGCTCAAGGCAGACATTAGCAAGCGCCCTACTCGCTAAACCATCCTTTTGACTACTTTTTCAAGTCATATCAGAGATCCGGAGTTTGTTACTAGCCTTGAATTGCATGGCACCAAGGGTGCGAGGCTGAGCACCCCAGCCAAGACCACAACTCTCGTCAATCTCGGACCTTAATAACATCCGAGTTGTTGCAGCGCTTCCACCCCAAATTACCGTCCGCAAGCACCAGTTGGCATGTTTACAGACACTGGTATATAAAATCTACGAGCTGTGCAAGAATGCAAATGGAAATCATCAAATAATATTTCTCAGGTCCATCGATAAAAGACCAAAGACATTTCAAATATTCATTCACCAAAGCCCACATTCAAGCTAGTAGTCGTGCAAAGCCCCCCATCTCAATTATGCGTGTTCTAGTCATTGGTGGGGGTATTGGTGGATTGAGTCTTGCGCACGGCCTGCTTAAAGCTGGAATAGAAGTACGGGTTTTCGAGCAACAGGTCAGAACTCCTTAACCAGAAGAGAATCATTGCGTTTTGCTAAAAGATTTCCAGATTGAAAAGGCTGAGAATTTGGCTGGATATGGCCTTCATATTGATCGACATGGCCGCCGAGCTTTGCGCTACTGTTTGCCGCTTTCCAACTGGACGCGACTCCAGTCACTCTTGACGTCTGCCGGGACGCAGTTGTTTTTTCGTGATGCTCAACTTCGAGTCTTGGCTGAGAAAAACGATGTCGATTTAAGTGGAAAATCTGCGCACGAGGTTGAGCGAAGTGGTGTGGGAAGGTTGGACCTCCGCGACGTGCTGATAGATGGGCTTGGCAGTGGAGCAATCGCCGTCATCCAATGGGGACGAGCTTTTACTCGCTATGATCAACTCGAAACTGGCCAAGTACGCGCTCATTTTGCAGATGGCACCTACGAAGATGGCGATCTCCTAGTTGGTGCTGATGGTCCCAACTCGGTGGTCCGCCATCAATTCCTGCCACACATAGAACGCCTGAACCTTGGAGTATCTGCAATCGCAGGGCGATACATTCTAGACGACAAGAGAGTTGAAAATCTCCCTCCAGAAATGACCAACGGAGCGTTGAATAACATTGTGCCATCTGGGAGAGGATGGATGTTTATCTCAGCGTGGTGCTCAAGACCTGCTGGCGGCGACGAATCTTCCACACCTGAGCACTACATCGTCTGGGCCTACATTGCGCCGTCAAGCGATATACCACAGGGCGAAGGTTTGGTATACGGGGCTGAGCTACATGAGTATGTCCTCAGTTCCATCAAAGGGTGGGCGCCAGAGTTGCGGGAGTTGGTGACTGGAAGTGATACCTCTACCACCAAGTGTTTATCCTTGCGTTCGATGCCGATTCTGACATCATGGGGATCAAGCAACGTAACACTACTTGGCGATGCCATTCATAACATGACTCCAATGGGTGGCATGGGAGCCAACACTGCGCTCCGCGACGCAGACACCCTTACGCGTTGTCTTATCGATGCTGCTGCCGGAAGGCTCTCTATCACTGAAAGTATCAGAACTTACGAAGATGAAATGAGAATTTACGCGAACGATGCAATCAAGCTGTCAACATCCAACGCGATCAACGCTTGTAAAGGAGGTACTGCACAACGCTTAGTGTTCCGGAGCTTCTTGCGTGCTGCCCAGACCTTTCCTCTTATTATGCGAGCGACTATAGGACGCTCGTCGGTAAAGCAAGCATGAAGAAGACATCATGAATTGGTTGTTCATATAACATGCAAAGAGCTTGGAGATGGTGCGGACAAGACTATATCAGTACAACAATAGGTAAGTGAATAGGAAGGGCAGTAATAAACAATAAAATACAACATGATCATCAATTCACACATGCTCAAGGGGTGCCCAGATAATTTTATAAAGGTATTGTATAGAACTAATGTTATAAAGTAAGCAGTAACAATAAGTTGCTAGCATCTTGTACACAGGAAAATGTTATGCGCTGAATTATCGAGATATGGGCACACCTCCGAGCACAATTTTGTAGATGTCGGAGATTCCCATATCTGTTCCGGCAAACCAAACCTCCATCTGTTTTATAAGTCCTACCTAGAAACCGGTGGCCCAATGCACTCAACTGTTTCCATCTCGATTAGGTGGCAAGTCAGGATCTTCAACTGCTGTGAGCATCGTTGTGTTGTGTATGTTCCACAAAGTAAAGAGCCGCTCAATTGTAATGTTTCAGCGTTAACAGCACGTCTGCGCTGAGAGGAGTATAACCACCATGTACGTTCTGAGCCCCACTTCACTAGGAGAACTTGAGCCAGGTCTCATGAGAGTCGGAGTTCAAAAATGGCTTCACTAAGCGATAACATAATCGTGCAAACCCGCTATGTTATCCGCAGGCTGAGACAAGTGCTCTCACGGCAATCGCTCAGCAGGAAGATCATCAATACTGTATATAATCATATAGATCAATATTTTTAAAGTTTGATCCATCTACCTACGTGTTGTAAGCAAGATGGCCACTTCCACTCGGGTTGTCAGGATCTACTTACTGGTCGATCGGAGGTGATCTCAATGTGTAGGTAGGTGGCACCCTGTCTCTTGTCATATAATTACGCAGTTGATGAGACCATTGGGAATACAGAAGCTATTCGCCTCAAAACCTCGGCCGACGACTCTTTCACAGTCAATATATCAATGTAAAGGATCACCAGCCCATTGGCCGATCACCAACATTGTCCATTCCGTGGTAAAAGTTGGACATTGGAATATCCTGTTCCGAAATAAAGGCAAATCCGTAGTCGTCTGGCCACAATCCAACACCAAGATCACCAAAGCCCGTATTATCCTGCAAAGCATCCTGAGTCCCGATAGCTACGTCCGGGGGCGTGGGCATATATTCTTCCGGAGCTGGGACATTGCGTGTTTGAAACGTTCGAGTATGCAAGGATGGTGTCGGAATGCTCTCTGCAAGGTGCATGTTTCCCACAGAATCTCTGATCTGGAGCACCACCGCTGCTGGGGCGTAGAGCCCATGTGCACTTGCCTCTTCGAGGACCTTGGAAACACTGCGCGCATAGTGTGCCCACTTGAGAGTGTCGTTGTCGATGATCTGGCTGATTTTGTCGTTTGGATCAGTGACGCGTTTCTGTAGCATGGCCAACGCTTTGAAGGCATATGGAACGCGAAAAAAACTTAGAAGTGGCAGCGATCGGATATTCTCAGGACCTGTCTTCAACAGAACATCCAGGATGGACTGACAATCACTGATAAATGACAAAAGTATGCGCGTATAGGTGGGACTTAGTGGAGCGCGGGAGCCAGGCAGAGGAGCGTCGGATTTCGTTGCCAACGATGGTAGACTGAGGCTTTGGACATTGTGGTCGAAGCAGATGGCTAGCTCGTGCAATTTACTTTTGCACAAGGTAAGATCAATCTCCAGTGAAGCTACTACGGTCAGCTTGTATATCCCAGCGTTAAAGATAAAGACATACCGGTTAACAGCTTCGAGTCAAGCGTTGCCTCCCATTCTCGCAAGCGCTGTTCGAATCGAGCGGACTTGTCCTTGACATTGATATGCTCCACTACAGCAGGATCAGAGCTCATCTCGACCTCTCTCTTCATGGCTTCTACATCCTCAGCTATGCTGTGCAGCTGAAGCCACGCTACAAGTCGCTGGTCATTCGTGTCAGTAGCATATTGCTTGAAGAGGGCCAACGCCACGCCAGTGGAAGGGCTAAATGATATGATCCTCTGTCGTCGAAAGCTAATTGCAATTCTGCGAAAAAATAAGTTGAGGAGTCCATAGAAACCATGAGTTTGCATACCTTGAACATGTCAAATAAACGCCAAACATTGCGCGATACCTTTCCAGCATGCTGTCCGAGGCGTCTTGGGAAAGTTCGGCAATATCTTGATTCTGTGCCTGCCATGATGTTTTACCACCAAATCCGAGATCCATCGCCATTGTGCATGCAGAATGAGACCACTGCGAGATATTCAGGTGCTCCAAGTCAGTTGGGGGATGGCCCCATACTGCGATTATCAGGAGTGCCTGAAGCAAGTCAAGGCTTTTGTGGCCCTGCACGTGCACTATATGGGCCAGACTTTTCGTATTTTGCGTATGCATTTCTTTGAATAGCCGTGGTTCCAACACGCTACAGGCTGCTGTAATCATTGCGCTGGTTGAATGCGGCCGATATTTCTCCAATGACTCGAGCGGCATGTCGGCCACTGAGCGAACCACCGGGTACTGCGGAAGTAGCGTATTGCAGAAACAGCGAATAAGTTTCTTCTTGGTAGCCGATGTCAGGTTCAACGCCTCAGAGCCGCTTACTGATGAGCTGTGATCTTTGCCATATGAGACGTTGGCTAATCGCCGTGGTGGAGGTCCAGACGAGTTGACGGCGGGCAAGACATTTATGTCCGAGGCTACGAGTCCAGCATTCTCAGCCGACCTAGGGTCTAATATGCTTCCATATCGGTGGAGACTATTTGGAGAGTGAGAATCATCAGGAGAATCCCTAACGGAGCTACCAAAGACATTGTTCTTGTCGAGATTGTTCATGGCCGCTGTGAGCGACACAATCTTTTCCTCCAGCTCCGTTATACGCGAGCCAGTACGGGTACGCTTCCGGGTCTTTGAGATTTCCTTCCATTCACAATCAATTTTCTGTGCTTGACAACGCCGACACTTGCCGTTCTCCTTGAGCGTGTCGGCATAGCATCGCGTCTTCCTCCTGCGACAAGCCTGGCAGGCGTGTTTGCCAATGCTGCGAGAGGTTTTGGACACGGTCATTGCAGCGGGCCTATTATCCAAGCAGCTGATTAGAAACGTGGGACAAATGAGATGCCCATTGACTCCCTGCGTGTACGAGTAGTGAAGCGGAGGGTAGCTGATGCCGATGAGACCTCTCTGTTTAAAGAGAGAGGGCCGTCGCCAGGCCTGCCGTAAAGCTTAACGTCAATCTTACGGGTCTTCCGATTCCGGCGCCGCGCCAATACCCCCACAATTGGGCATAAGTGAAAGCCAGCTAATACTAGCTTGCCTACCTGTATGCTAATAGTTTCAGAGATACTTGGTCCATATCAGATAGCCTTGTGAGCCTCTGGTTTTTTTAATGCGCTCAAGGCTGTTGTTGTATAGGTGATCAATGGTTAGTTTTAAAGTATTCTATACATCTAGTTGCCATTATCCAATCTTCTATAGTTAAGCTTAACGCTGTTAAGCATTTAGCTGCAGGCGATAGTATAATCTTCATCGTAGCTCGCATCACATTTTACAGACAACGCAACAATGCGTCGGCGAAGAACAGTCTAATAATCGTTGCGTATTTGAATGTATGAAGTCTAATCATGTCATAAGCCATGAAAATTCTGATTGAATATTATGCCGTAAGCTTGGTTGAGCATTCAGTGGCGTCGATGAACTCCAAGCTCAAGGGATTAGACAGTACTACGTAAGACCTTACGTAGAATAGGCGCAGCCACAATTGACTGATTGATTGGTAATTGCCATCTTCGAAAGCATTCTGGCCCTAGCTGCCCGTAATGGGTTAATTTTTGTGATAAGGAGCATCCAGCTTTCGGAGGTTAATAAGGTCCGACTTATCTCATGTTGACTTAGCTTGGCGGGCGGACGATAATAACATCCGCGGCCATGTCTATGGGGTACGGACGGAGTATACTTTGTCAAATTAACAGAATCGAGAGGCTGAGTATTCAGGACGAAGACACCCTAATGGGAAAATTACAACACGAAGGGGGCATATTGCATAGATATAAGATTGTTTATGACTCCTAGAAAGACTTGTTCAATCTGGTTGGTTCTAAGTACAAACAATTGCCGTCTCCTTATATATTCATATCCATCATGATAAACGCAAAACTGCTGTCGAAGCTATTGTTGCTCACCGTAGCGAGTGCGCACACCTTGCATGCAACGGAGTTCGCTCGCAACGCGGGAAAGGCCTCTGATGTCTTGGATAAAACCCTTCAGGCCATTGGTGGAACTCAAGCACTGAATGCCATAAGCGGTCTTCAATATCATTCCTCGTAAGTCTCACTTACAATTGTGTGCCGAGCCTTTCTAATGTGACAAAGTCTCTTTCGTAGTCAGACGCTTACACAGAACTACGATGTTATTCGGTCGGACCAGGGCGTGTCCGAAGCCGGCTCTCAGACGGTCTCCTTTAGCTTCGCCGAAAAGCAGCTGCAACAGCGCATCGATCGAAAGTATCAGTATGGAGATTACTGGATCTGGGCCTTCCCCAACCTCCAACCAGATATTGATTACTCTATGGTGGTGCAGTCAGGTCCAAATGGCTTTGCGTGCTTCAACAAGGGACAGAACTCCTTCTTTACAGAAGATCCATCGCAGCCACTAGGCTTCACGGATCCGTTCCTAGCCGATTACCTCATTCACTCAGCACAGCAGCTAGCTTTGCCGTATTTACTGAAGTTGTTACTCGAGAACCCGTCCAGTTTAGTCCTCTCCTCAGTAGTTGAGAGGAACTATGGCGCTGAGCTCACCACGCTCCAGATACCTGGTCTGGATCTTCTTTTGCTCATTGATCAGTCGACATTCCTCCCATTTGCGGTCCGGGCCCCGGAAGATCATCTCATTTTTGGCCCTTCCACGAGCGACATGGTCTTCTTCAACTATACAAATGTTTCGGTTGGCGGCCATCAAATGAAATTTCCTCACCGAATTCAGACGCTGTACAATACGGTCTCGGTTATTGAGGACTTCGTCATTGACAAGCTCACGGTGAATCCCAAATTTGAGGCCGGTTTCTTCTCGCCATCAAATTCGACCAAGGCCGGCCACATGGCGCCACGCTCCAGCTCAGACTACCCAAGGTCTGAAGTTCATGAATTTTTTGAAACGGGACTCTGGGGCGGCCCATTCGGAGACGAGTTCAACTCTTCAAGCGTTCAAGCTGCACCCGTGTTCCCCAACGGTTCCACCCCAGAAATTATGAATTTGTTCGTTGGCTATCCCGACTACATTCAAATGCTAGTCGAGATGGAGGACGGGCTTATAATTACAGACGCCCCTGCATTCCGATCCAGTATTGTTGTCGAATGGGTGAAGAAGAACATGAAAGGCAAGAAGATTACATACGTTGTGCCTTCCCACCATCATCGCGACCATGCTGGCGGAGTTGGCGACATATTGGCAGCTGGTGCAACGCTGGTGATACCCGAGGTTGCAAAACCACTCTATGCAAACGTTAACGGAGGAAAGTTCAAGACCATCACATATAATGAGGAAAGGCCCTTTGTTCTCAAAGACCACAAGGTCCAGTTTGCATCGTTTTGGCACCCAAGAGCTGCACACGCCGAAGACTGGGTGTTTTCTGTCGCTGCGCCGGCGTGTTGGACGGATACCAGCTCTGAATTTGCCCTTTTCAATGCAGATGTCGTCAGCCCTAGTTCTGGTCCGGCAGCAAGATGGGACACTGGATACGCTCGGGGTTTTCTTCTTGACGCCATCGCTGATGGCATTCCGAGAAGCGCTACTCTGATCGGATCCCATGGATCAAGTGAAATTGGACTCGGTACGCAAGATTCACTGGTGCATATTGCAGAGCTGGCTGGGGTGCTATATCCCGATGTTATAACTATAGAAAAGAACAAGTGGTGCTATTAAGAATATATTTACTAGCTAGGTTTCCTAGAGTAAATTTAACAAATTGTAATCTTACTTCGGTTGTCTTTGATGTGGTAGCTAATCTCCCTTAGTATCTTAAGAACGCAGCTTATATACATGTACTAGTAGCCTAGGTCATGGTCTCAACTACGGCACGATCAAGGCTCACCAGGTATGTCTAAATATTCGCAAGAATAATGCTTCTATAATCTAACAGATTAATGTTCTGTAATAGACGTTGATTGGACTTGTTTACCTTGGATCATGCCTGATGAACCGCAAATCGCTATCCTATCCGCTTCTGTAGTCTAGATTCGCCTCTTGTTATTAAGGTGAAGTTCGTTTGATATAGTCAAGCGCTTGTTATAGGGAACTCTACCTGGGCTAAATTTATATACGTTTATTAACAGGTATTACTACTATAGTATTATTTTACTGATGGTAATATATAATTCACTTTTTTACAAAAGCAGTAGCATTTTCCACAAATATAGTTAATATCTTACCATCTTTTTGTGTATCTATATTCTCTACTTCGTGATCTTTGAATAGGGCTGACATTTCCTCAAGAGTTTTTCGCTTTGTCTATTACTGAATTAACTACTGGTCGGCCTTCGAGAAAGAAAATAAGAAAAGGGTGTGTTGAAGACTTACCTCAGGGAACAGGAGCACCACGACAGGAACCATTGCGGAACTCAAACATACAAACACTAAGAAGTACTTCCAGTGAATGTTTTCGAACGCTTTGGGGGCAGGCACGAGAATCATAAGAGAAGCTAGGAATAAACCAGCTGCTGAGACAGCCATACCTTTGGCACGAATTGGTGTAGGGAAAATCTCGGAAGGATAAACGTAGGATGTCGCATCTATGGTAGACGAAAAGCTGGGAACAATTAGTATAAGTTCCAATAGGAGGATATCCCAACAGTATGAACAAACTCACACAGCGACCTCGAAAAAGAGGAAAAAGACAGCTGCCACCGCTGCAGAGTGGTTCCCTGTAGTCTGGTACCGAGCAACAGAGACACTTTCTCCAATCAAAGCAGCAGCACAACCGGTAAATCCGAGAACCAGCAGTGGTTTTCGGCCAAATTTATCCAACGAAACAGCGTTGATAATGTTTCCGAACACGATGGTTGTAATCCAACAGCTTTGTATCAGCAATGTTTCGGTCGTTCCGTATCCAAGGCCAGCGTATAATGAAGGGCCGTAATTGTTGATTACTTGAGTTCCAGCTGCTTGAGAACCAAACAAGCACAAGAATCCAAGCAGGGTACGTTTTCGTAAACTTGGATGAGTGAGAAGTTCTTTGAAGCCTGTCGGCATGTGCTTCTCCTGAGCAATTTGCGCGTGTAACAGTTGGAACTCTGCGTTTTCGGCAGTCTCATTTGTATTATGATGTCCCGCGTGCGCCCGGTTAAACATCTCCAGGGCATCTTCGACTCGGTCTTTCAATAGGACTTTCCTCGACAGGAATCATTAGCGCTTATATAAAGATCTTGGGGGCGATGAAAAGGCACTAACGCCATCGTGGCGATTCAGGGAGCCACCATACTCCAATGGCTAACACCAGAGCTGGGATACATTGAATGGCGGTGGGGATGCGCCATTGTGCATTAGAAACATGAACAAAGTAGAAGGCGAAGCCAATCCAGCTTGCACTCGAATAGCCAGCCGCAATCATGATACCAGTGGTGCCAACAACGCGGCCGCGCACCCCTGGGGCGGCCACCTCGGCAAGATAAAGGGGGACCATTGTAACTAAAGCACCTGTTATTGGATGATTAGTATTCAGTCTGCTTGCTGCATGGATGGAGGAGCTCATAATACCAACACCCAAACCCGATACAACACGCATTGCAATGTACATAGCAATATGGACGCTCGCAGCTTGAAGAGCGCCTCCTAGTACCCCCAACATCCCAGCTATGGATACTGCCATCCGTCGGCCATGTTTGTCGGCGATAGGAATGCAAGCCAGAGCACCAACAAGGCACCCGGCTTGAAATACTCCATTGATAGCACCAGATACCTGAGTGGCATTGGATCTTGTATCCATATCAAAGTAGGATATAAAAGACGGCTGTGCAAGAGTAGTGCCGATAATGCTAGAAGCATAGGCGTAGGTAAAGCTTCCTATCGTCATGAGGAAGACACGCTGGAAGGAGCGCACAAATAAGCATTCTATGCGTGATACTACTGTAATGAAACAAGACATACAAATTGGGTGACATGTCGGTGAACATGCCCCTCACTCGAGGATGTTGGTGTACTCATGGTGTAAATTACTCTTTTGGGCGTTGCTGTTCCAGTTGCTGAGGACGGATGTTTGAAGAGGCCAAAGGACTAGAACTTGAGATCCTTGGAGTCTCTTCAAGAACTAAGATGGAACGGTTTAGCCAGTTTATATAGACGTTCACAACAGCCAGGGCGCTCATCCCTCAGGCTTGAACTGTTTCCCCGTGGGGTACCCCAGATTCGCCGGGTAGTGATTCATCTGGCTGAGCTACTGACAACGCTAGCTTGTAGACTGAGTTTGTCTAATCGCTAAGATCCAAGCCAAAGTAGGGAATAGTTTGCCAACCGTGCGGACGTTTTTGATCACTCGCTTATTAGCAGATGCCTATGCTAATGAAAGCCGCCGCCTAAGCTCACTGCAGTTGTGCGAGACCACTAAGCCATACAACTACGATACTTTTGACATTGTTCGAAACTTTGTTGATGTCAATCATCGGGTTGAAGTACGTAATATTTCAATGATGGCACTCTAAGCCATCATTTTCCTAGGAGCAGCACCCACGCTTGTAAAGGGGATTGGGTTGGTTGCTTCCTTTCTCAATGTACAATGCCCCACTCGGCGTTTACAAGTTATTGTCTATATTCGCCGAAACGCCGCCTCATTACTGTGCTGATTTCGGGGTAATGATAGTGGAATTTAAATAATATCTCCACTTTCGACAACCTGGAGGTGGCTTGCTGCATGTTAAAAACACGAGACTCCAGCGATTGAGGAACCGTGACGACGCGTTCACCTACCAAGCTTGCCTATCCGGCAGTGAGTCACTGTCTCAATCGTATCAACAAAGGTTCAGCCAACCATCCATAAATGTCAGGTTATCCATCATCGGCACCTGAGAACGGTCAGCACTGAATTGCAGAACTTATAGGGACCGGCTCTAATATATGTACCAGGTGTTAGCTTTACAAGCATTCTTCATGCAAGCACGTATCCATACATAGACTCAAAATCTCAGTCAAATCACGCCGGTCGGAGTATCTTCATTAGCGGCGGCAACAGAGGAATTGGCAAAGCTGTCGCCATCTCATTTGCCCAAGCAGGAGCATCTTTCATCGGGCTGGGATGTAACGACGGCTTTGGCAGTGCCAAAGAAGACATTGAATCGGCAGCACAGGAAGCCGGACGCTCTGCTCCAAAGGTACTTTGTCTACATCTAGACGTCACTGACGGCACATCTGTGGCTGCAGCTGCGGCCACAGTCCAGTCTGCCACCTCAGGATTAGACGTTTTGGTCAACAATGCAGGCTTCATGACAAAAGCGCTTCCAGTGACTGAAGCTGATGAAGAGCTCTGGTGGAAGACGCTGGAGGTCAATCTCAAAGGCGTGTTCCTTATGACCAAGTATTTCACTCCTCTACTGATAAGCAAAGAGAACGGTTTGAAAACCATGGTCAACATCAATTCTGTGGCGGCTCACAATCTACGGCCCAATGCAAGTGCATATGGGATATCAAAATGGTCGGTACTCAAGTTCACTGAATTCTTGCTCGTCGAACAAGCCAGGCAGGGCTTGTTGGCTTTCTCCATTCATCCCGGAGCCATCATGACCGAATTAGCCCGGGCTATGCCAAAGGAAACCCATGCAAGTTAGTATTGTTCTGTTACGCGGCATGATGTAATTCCCGTCTATATTGCTGACACTGAACCTACCCTAGTGTTGGGAGATAGCCCCGGACTTACTGGAGACACCATTGCCTTCCTCACCCAAAAACGGCGGGAATGGCTTGCAGGCAGGTATCTTAGCTGTAACTGGAATATGGAGGAATTCTTGGGCCGAGAGGAAGAAATAGTAACAGCCGATAAGCTCAAGCTCCGTCTTGTTGTGTAATTCAACGCAGCTAGTAGATGCTACATCTTTATCACAATTTACCGGGTAATATCAATTTTATAGCATCTTGACTTGTATATTACTGGTTACATAGGCGATAATTTACTAGTAAGATTGTCACCGACGGACAATCCCGCTACGAGAAGCCTCTCCTGGCTTCATTAAGTTCCAATTGAGACCGCGATGTTATATATTAGCCTCACTTGAAACAGCTATTGTAGGCTATAAAGTTATAAAACGTTAGCATTTATAGACATGCCTTCACTAGTTCTAAACCAGGCTATGGAAAACCATCCCTAAATTTGTAATACTTCTTTACGAACCCTTCCGGTCAAGATTATCTATGCGCTTGTTTTGAAATGTTTCTTTTCTTTCAATGCAACCTGCTTGGTCCCGAGAGCCTACATTCGCTCAGTCCTGTATGAAGGGAGTAACTTTGCTCCCTGCAGTCGATGGAAGGTATCGTAATAGCTTTGGACAGCGTCATATGTACGATTCCATCCCAGCAATCGTGTCCTTGAGAGGTCCAAGTGTCTGTCAATTTCAGAATAGTATCCACTATAAAAATGAGTCACGTATTGTTAATAGGAGTCAATCTTGTGGTGCATCGTAATTGACTTACACGATTATAGTAAAAAAGTCCCATGGCGTCGCTTCGATTGTCCCTTTTTTGACACCTTGATCCTGCTCCCACTGTGGCCATACGTCCTTCTTGCTTAGGACCCATGTCTCTCCCTGCAAAAAGGAAGCGTCTTCGACCGGCCCAACACCTTGCAAGCCAAAGTAGTCGCAGATGCCACACCATGTCGACTCCCAACTGACACCGTCATTATCGGCAAAGTTGAAAGACTTCCCAGCGCTTCGATCACCTTGCATGGATAGAAAAATGGTAAACTCCCCAAGATTGTCTTGGGCGGAGTCAGTGTGTAGAGTGCGGTACGAAGTCGGGGTTCCCGGGAAGGGAACGGGTTCTGTGCCTCGAAAAGATTTCCAAAGGGCTAGATAGAGGCCAACGGGATGTGCAATGGTCATGGCATTTCCATTCGGAACATATCCAATCTGCAGCCATCAAGTTTAGTGAGCTTTCCATGCGGTGCCAGAAAGATGTGACGCGACTTACGATGGAGTCAGGAATGATGTTGGCGTAGGTCCACTTCTTGCCAGTCGAAAGATCCTCTAAAAGATCAATCTGAGGATAGTAGAAACAATGGTCTGCATACGGTTTCGGAATCCGAGGGGCATCCTCCTGGAAAGGCGCCTTTGGTTTCAAGATGTGGGAAAACTCGGTTCCGTACCACTGTTGGGCGGTGTTAGCTGTGATTTCTAATCAGAACGTATACGACTGGGGCAATCATACCTTCGCGCCTGACTGCAGAGTGATAAATATTAGGCCTGGTGAGAGTGCCTCTATAGCTGATACTGCGTTGTGGAGGATATCTACATTGATCCTGGTGCGGACATCGCTATCTGTACTGCCGAAAGCCCCATGTACATAGGCTTAGTTCTTATCAGCAATGGTCGTCTGGAGAAGGAAACATCGCAATAACAACTGACCTGTAAAATAAACATGCGTCGTCTTTTCGATGCCAGGTATTTGTTTCAAGAACTCCTTCACCGAGCCAGTGCCTTTGGCCAGATCAAGACCAGACTTGAGCTCCAACTTAGGATCATCCGGCAAGTTGGAATCTTGTCTAGACAATGGACGATTCGTCAGAGCAATGACTCTAGAGAAGTTGTAAGGCTTCCCAGACAACACTGCTGCTCGCGTGATGGCCCATCCAGATATCCCGGATGCTCCAAAGATCAGTGCTTGGTAGGAGTCCTCTACAGTCGCCATGGTATCTGGTGTGACAGTCTGGTGAGTTTCAGGTTTCTTTGCGCAACGTTGGACTGTCTCTCATTTTCCTGATCTTATAACTAGCACCTCCGTACTTTGGCTGCGGGATTTCAGCTACTTGGTAGGCATGGCCAGGCTACGATCGGGGAAAGTAAAACCCACTAGGTTTCTCATCGACGATGAATTCTGCCACCATGCCCTCATCCCGGTTGCGAATGGAAGTTTTGCAGGTCAGCCATGATAACATATAACCGAGGCTAGGCTAAATGGGGTTTATGTTTCCATCAAATCTCCGCAGAATCTCCGGGTCGGTGTAATAAGCAAAGGAGCTGTACTGTACACATATCACATACTTCATACGGCATCGCGTGGAAAGACTCAGCACAAACAGCTCGACCGTCGGCACATGCATTACCGATATAAGTGAAACAACTACTTGGTTCTGAGCCTCGATACATTTATTCTGTTCACGACTTATACATTTTACTTACTATTCCGAAACTTAATATGGCACACACAAGAGCATTCAACTTTACCGGCGACGTTGCGATCGTCACGGGCGCTGGTTCACGCTTCAATGGTGAAATTGGAAATGGGCGAGCTGCTGCTATCCTGCTAGCTCGTCACGGAGCCAAGGTAGCCCTGGTTGACTTCAACGCGGACTGGGCCCTAGACACGAAACGAATGATTGACGAAGAAGGCGGCATCTCAGAGGTGTTTGTAGCTGATGTGACAGACGAAGAGTCTGTTAAGAATACAGTGGCAGCAATTGTTGAGCGATGGGGCGCTGTGCACGTCTTGGTAAACATAGGTCAGTTACTCTCTATTCTTTTCACCTGCACTAAGCATCCCGGTTCAACATACATTATTTGAATCAAATATCCAAGGAAACCCAGCTTACCATATATTTGTCCTAAGTGGGAGTCGGGGGGGCACTGGGTGATGCTACTGCCGTTGACTTGGAAGCTTGGGACAGAGACTTCCGCATCAACGTGACGAGTATGCTTCTCGTATCCCGCTATGTCATCCCGGAGATGAGAAAGGTTGGTCGCGGTGCCATTGTCAATATGTCGTCGGTCAGCGGACGTAAGTACCGGCACTTGGCTTCCTTATCCTTCTTGATCGGGCTTACCCACAGACGAGGTGCGCAGCTAATACGTGTGTCCAGTGCAAGGGGGAAACCCAAGTCTGATCTACCCAACAACAAAGGGCGCTATTATTCAAATGACCCGGGCAATGGCTGCCCATCATGGCCGTGAAAACATCCGGGTCAACTGCGTTGCCCCCGGTATGGTCTTCACCCCAATGACTCGATCCAGAGGCATGACGGACGAAATGCGACAAGCTCGTATCAATCAGAATTTGCTGAAACAGGAAGGCACTGGTTGGGACGTTGGATATGGTGAGCCTGATCGTCCTGTATTGACATCAGACGACGGCGATTGGAGAACATAAAGCTGGCGTCCATCAGAGATAATCATATGCTAATGGCATGAGCAGCTATCCTGTTTCTCGTCAGTAAAGAAGCAAAGTGGATTACAGGCTTAATAATGCCGGTCGATGGTGGTGTACGTAACACCCTCATATATCTGACAAATTAGGATTTGATGGTAACAGGATACAGGCCACCGCCGGACGAAGTGACCGACCAGCGCTTCAAGGCGATACACTAGCAGTAACTAACGCCATAAAGGGTGCAGACCAACGTGCGATGGTACAAAGGGTCGAATGATATGTGACTCCTTAAATCTTGTGGTCAATTCTGTATCATATTTGGGATTTGAGATTGCTTGAATTGTACCACATGTTGAGCTAGGGTGGTACTTTTCATACTTGTTTTGACCAAGAAGTCATAGAGCCCAGTAGTACATCCTCTATGGTAGATCATGTCATGTGATGCCATCAAGCCACTCTGGCCATAAGTAATCCAAGCTATTAAGATCAAAGCTTAATGCTGGGTCAACGACTTGGATAGGCTGTATAACTCTCTCTCCGGGAGCTCGGTCATTCAGTAACTCTCGATTGTCCGCCATGCTCATTTCTGCACTAGTGACGGGGTTTTGTGTCTGAAGGCGTAACTGCTGAGGTTGTTGGGTAGCATCATTCTTCCTGTTCCAAGATGAGTCTCCTAGCAACGACCACAATGGGCAAAGCTCGGGTCCAAAGTGCGAGAACAGCTCTTGCTGGGCGTCAGAAAGGACTCTAGGCAGAGACGACTTAGCAATTGAGGGACCCTGGAGATCTTGTGATTTACGCAGAATATTCTCGAAAATGCGCTCAGCACCGTGGGCCGTAGGGAAGCGCTTCTTGAGCTCCGTGAGGGCAACCCGAATAGTTTGGATATCCGCCTCCGCTCTTTGTGCCAGGTCCAGATAACGATGGGCCGATAGTTGAGTTAGTCCAGCCACGAGAATGTAGAATATGAAAGTGGGTGCAAGGAACGCGATATCTCCCCAGTCGATAAACTCCTCATAGATCTTCGTGATGCATGACGCAGCTAGTAAACTGGCGAGTGAGAACTGTGAGCCTCGCGACTCTGGGCGATAGAAGATTATCAACGCCACAAAAAATGGGATGTAGAGTTGTCGCAATTTTAGATTATAGGGACTAAGAGTTTGTGAGGTGTGATCGAATAGTCGAAGGGAAACGGGCATGCCTTGGAGCCACTGAAGCAGAGACTGTTCAATATCCATTCGATGCCTTTCCGAGAGACTGCCTCGTCGGTGATGGCATACCATGTCTCCAAGAATCGAGTTGATGCGCACGAAAGATATGAAAAGCAGTGAGTCGGGGTGATCCGGATCACTAAAGTCACTGGGACATAATGGTTTGACGTTTGAGTCTCGTGGATCAAGGACTCGAGGACGGCCATGACTGGTGGCAATCTGGTTGTCTCTATTCTATAAACGGCTCATCAGACATGAATTACCAAATGACCAAAAGTCAAAGAGCACTTACAACGATGGTCCACCAAAGTCGTCGGCGAAGGCCAGCATCTGAAGAGCCACGGCCGGGCTCTCGATGAAGTCCAATCTGATGTGCCAAACCCACGGTGATCTTTACCCATAATGTGCTGCTGTCGAGTGACACATGTTCAGGGCCAGACGGGTTCCACCATTGCAGGAGGATAGAGGTTATTATTCGTTGCAGGGTATTTTGATCAGTTCCATAGAAAAAGAGTGATTTTGCGCGAAAGTAGCTCTTCGCACCCCAATCCAGTGCGTTGGGCGATGTGGATAGCTTGCTCCCCGCCACTAATACAGCAGTAAGTAGTAAATTAGGGGGACGTTGGGACAGCATAGGATCTAGATCACTTCGATCAACGATAGGCATCCACGGCTTGCCTCTTTCAAGAAAGTTTTGAACCAAGCTAAACTCCACAGATTGAGGAAGAGAATTCATGGAGGAGGCGCTAGGAGATAGATGAGACTGGTATTCCTCGGCGATCAACGATGTGGTTGTGCCATGTGGTTCGTAACGCGTGGCATCGTCCTCGTCAATGGCTAAATCATCACCGATCATGTACGCTGAACGACCAAGAAAGCTTGATTCAGTCCTTTGCGGCGCCAAGTCTGATACAGGGTCGGTTGCGGCGGAGCGCGTATCGGCTGTTCCGGGGGTCACACTGGCGGCAGCGGCGCTGTTGTCTTCGAGAGCAGGATTGATAACCGTCGGATCCCCGTGATGCGCCGAATGACCTTCCGTTCTCCGAAGGCTCTGTGCAAGATTGGCATCGACATCGACCTCGGCGTTGGCAACTTGCACCGTCGGGAGGACGGATCCATACTTGGCTTTTGCGCCGCTGGGTCGGACAACTCTTCGCTTCCTAATGTGAGGTCTTCATCTTGGTTAGATGACAGATTTCGACGGGAGATGTATGCATATGCATCGCGAGTACTCCTACCTGCATTCGATACCGGCGTTTTCGCAGAAGGAACACCGGCGGCCCGGCCGATTCGCTATCGACGATAGATCGCATTTAATCTTCCGCACATGACAAGCTTCGCAGGCTTTGACCATAACGAATTCTTGTATGTCTTCAGGCTGCTTCTCTCTGGCCTCGTCTTCTCTGTTCTTCCGTCCTCCTTTGACTTATTGTGAATATGAAGTCGTTCCCTGATAATTACCAGAATGCGGGGTTTTGGCCGGGATTTAATATGTCTGCTGAGTGTCACGTGCACACTTATATATAAGGTATGTATCAAGCCCATCCGTTTACACAAGCATTTGCTCTATTCATAGGTAGTTACACACACACGCACGGGGAGAAAGAGAGAGAGATACTAGTAGTATACATCATCAAGTTCACCAAGCTCATTTGTAACAGTATCATAAAATTTAATAGCGAATTCCGACTTATACGCTAAAATGCGATTATTATTATCTTACGTCAAAAGTGAGGTCCAGCCAAACTCTGATAACGCCGGACCCATAACTCAGCCTAGGTGCTCGCTCTTATTACTACGGAGTTAAGTCTCCAGGGCCTTAGCTTCAGCGGTACTATTCCATACGCATAGATTTTGCAGTAATTACAAGAACAAGGCTGTGCAGCCCGCAATTTCGGTTCCTACACTCGCAGTTTGTTTGTACTGAGATCTCTCATCGAGCAAAGTGTCTTGTTCATTGTTTGAGCTTCGACTACAGGATGGCCACAACATTTGGGGGTGATGCAACACCCCCTCTAACGTTGAGAGGAGCGCTCGCAACGAAGAATGACCACTTCTTGTACAATCGACACTTAGCAGCCAATGCCTCAAGATCCCAGAGCTCGCCAATAGGGCAACCCCACATGGCAATCAGCCAGTCATGTAAACCTGCAACGAGACTTTTAGTCCATGGTGAAAACTTCACCAAGTGGGAATTAGGGCACATACTGTATGGTGGTCTGGTAGGCCAAGCTTCAAAAGCCAAAGTGTCAGAAGCAACAGCGACGAAGTGTTTCCCCCACAGCCATTTCACGGTCTGCTCGTTGCCTTCGAGTCCAATATGCTGGTCTCCCGTTGATCCTTTGGAACGCTCCCGGTCGCTAGCCTGGTTATACCATTCGGTCCAACCCGTACGGATAATCAGTATATCCGCTGGTCGAAGCTCGACTCCTTGGCATCGTGCTGCCTCCTCAATGTCGTCTGTTGATATTGGTGTTCGTTCGATCACTGGATGGTCAAGTCCCTTATCCTTAGCCCACTGATGGTAGTCAATCAAGACTCCCCTGCCAACGATGCCGCCTCGGGAGCTCCAATCTTCATACCGAGTCTTTAGTAATTCTCATCAAACAAGCGATATGCCTGAAGGGTCTCATTTAGCTCACAATGAATAGAACCATCTGCACATTTAGGGTCAAGGATAGACTCGTGGGTCACGTTGTTGTAATGAAGCCCGGTCTGCTGATGAGCCCAGTGTCCTGTGAAATAGTGAGCCACCCTCTTCCTGCACTAGTTGTGACAAGTGATAGATTGTTCATACTGAGTCCATCCCATTGACTACTGCTTTGCGTGTTAATTTTCATCTCATCGTCGTACGCTGTATAGCCCAGGTGTTGCAGGCTCTTGATACGGTGCTTGAATGGCTTTCGCTCGGCAGCAGGAACCTGAACGTGTTCTAAAAACCAGCTAGAGCATGAGGTGTAATGTCAGCTAACGAAAATACCCAGTGAGAGCTGGGTCTTCACTCACTTCAGAGCCACGCTCTCCCCGTACTGGATCTCATTTTTTGCTTCCAATATGGTTTCTGGCGTAATTAGATTGAGTGTGCCTAGTTGGTCGCGTTTACCATTCTTGTCGAATAGACCCCAAGCACACCCTTTTGGCATCCCAGGGACGATGGGGATCTCGTCCCAAGCTGGTAGTTCGCTCCACAGCATCTCTTCCGTTGTCGCTACTGAAGACTTACTAGAAGTAGCGAAACTCATTCAAGCCCACAAAAGCCGAATAAAAAGGTATTTAAAAGTCGGGTGTTGTATCTAGGTGATCAAAGACGAGCTTACTGTATACTGTGCCTTTAAGCCCCAGGGGTCAGGAGGCTAGGATTGTCGGGACAGTACATTGTTGTAATTTCCAGGCCACGCAGCGTTTCGCCGTTCTCGGCGTTTCGCCTTCTAGAATTAGCATACCGCATACCCCATGGGGATAAATTAGCCCACCGCTTAGCTGGGAACACCGGAGCTAATCACTTATTCATAACCAGGCAAACAAATCAAGTCTGAATTGAGCCAGGAGAACTCAACGAGGAAGGAAATTATTACTGAGCAAGCGTTGACCAAAAAAGCGAAACCGCAATATGAATATGAAAGTAAAAAGTTTTAATGAGAGCACTCTCGGTGTATAGGTCAATCTAACCTTTTTGTGTATATACGTGTAGTTAACACCTTGTGTATTCAAAGTCTCCTCAGTCTTGCCCTTTTTTTCGTGGCCTCTGCTTGCTGAGATGTAATTACTTATGTGATATGTTTGACGGTAAATTGAACTTGTTTGGGTAATAGCATGCTTATGTGACGAGATAGATTATATTGAAAGAGAGGGAGAAAACAGCAAAAGTTGGCTACAGGGTGCATTTGAGGGGTTCCAGTGGTGACTGCCCTCCACCAGCTTTCGTTTGCGCGTGATTGATCTGAACAACCTTCAGATCACATCAAATCACACACAAGAGTGGCGAATTCGACAGTTTAGAGAACCTCTTTCTAGTGATTGCTATTGAGTGCTTGTTCAGCAAGGGATAATCTCAATGATCTTCCCATCAAGGGAGCTTACCGGTTCTTACACTGGACATGGTATGTGTGCAAAGTACCTCTATACTATAATCTGAGTTGTCTACAGAGCTAGTGTGATGGCTTTGATATCTGTGTACTCCTCCAATGCGTGAATAGATCCTTCTCTTCCTAAACCACTGTCCATGACGCCCCCAAACGGTTGTTCAATAGCACTGATCGACCCAGTTTGAGCGCCCACCATGCCGGCTTGCAATGCTTCAGCGACTCTGAGAAGGCGAGACACATTTTCCGTAAAGACATAACCTGCCAAGCCAGTTCCGACGGCATTGGCTAGGGAAATGGCCTCTTCTTCGGTATCAAAAGTTGAGATGGCCACTAAGGGGCCAAAAATCTCTTCGCGGTTTACCCGCATCGTTGAATTTACACCTGACAACACACTAGGAGGATGGTAGGTTGAACCTTCTTGGTAAGTGTCCGGTGTAAGTAAAGTAGCACCATTTGCCAGCGCGTCGCCTAGCAGTAGTCTAATCTTTTTTGCTCCCGCCTTTGCGTATAGAGGTCCAAGAGTGGTGTCCTCTTCCCACGGAGACCCGAGCCGCACTTTGTCCCTGATGGCTGCCAGCAGCTTTTCGGTGAATTCTTTCTCGATACCTTTAGCAACAAGTACACGGTTGGCAGAGATGCAGACCTGTCCAGCAGAGTTAAACTTGCAAGCCAGCAGCTCTGGCCGTTTACATTAGTAACGTGTAGTTTCAGAAGATTTGCAAAGTGGAACAAACCTTTCACTGCGAGATTCAGGTCAGCATCATCGAATACGAGAAATGCTGCGTTGCCGCCCAGCTCCATAGTGATTTTCTTCAGGTTTGCGCCGCATCTTTCGCCCAGATATCTGCCCACAGCAGTTGAACCGGTAAATGTAACGTGACGAACCAGTGGATGCGAGCAGAAGAGTGAGCCAACAGCAGCTGCCCTATCTGACGAACTTGCCAACATGTTATATACGCCCGGCGGAAAGCCTGCTCTCTGACACAGTTTACTGAGAGCAATGGCGCAGAGGGGCGTCTCTGGGGCAGGTTTATGGACGACGGTACAGCCTACCGCCAGAGCCGGTGCAATCTTCTTGAGGACACCGGAATAGGGAGAGTTCCAAGGCGTGATGGCGCAGACAACACCGACGGGTTGGCGAATCGTCCAGATTCTGTTCTGGCCACCATTCCCAGAGTTGGGTATCGTCTCGCCGCCACATCCCTGCTCGGCGAGGTTGGCGAACCAGTCAAGACAATTGGCGGCGTATGTGAGAGACTTGATTGACTCTGTCAACGGCTTGCCAAGCTCCAATGTGCAGATGGCAGCCAAGTCTTGAGTTGACTCACGCACGCCTTGTGCCCAATTCCTGAGAAGCTTGCCCCGAGCTGAAGGTGTGAAACGCTTATAGGACATGAAAGCCGCATGGGCTGCACTAATTGCCTGCTCGTAATCTGCAGTGCTGCAGTCTGATATATATGCCAGGACTTTCTGGTCTGAAGGGTCTACAACTGTTGTTAGTGGGTAGCTCATTCCATTTTGTCAAGCCACCTTCAGAGGTAGACCGCATCAAGTACGACTAACTCACCTTCTACGGTGAACGTCTTGCCGTCCGCTGAGCCCCGCCACTCGCCCCCTACAAAGGATTTGAGGTCTAGAAGAGAAGCATCTCGGAACTATTGTTGTTTCCATCAGCTCAATCTGGGTACGATTGAAGATTTGAGGTGCCTGTCTTACCGTGTACGGTACTTCTTTGTTAAGAATTAATGAAGCCATGTCTTAGTTCTTTTTCGCAGTTTGTCACCCGGCTGATGTAATAAGCACTCTCTTCTCATCCACGCACCAAACATTTCTTCAAGAAGCTCGGTTAGAGTGTGGCTTCTAGGTCGTATTTATCAGCTGCTTTGAGTTGAGAAACTCCGCTTTTAGTCGCCCAATCTTTCCGATCATCAATGCAGGTGACCCACTATGGTAGACAAAACGCCGAAACACCGAAGGGTGCTTTACGATATAATGGAGTAATAATTAATATGTTGCTCCAAAATTGTTTGTGAATCAGCGAAGACTCGTTAAATTTGAAGCATCTCATACAGTACAGTAATGGCAATAACCATTTCACAAAGTCACTCAGATCGATCGAAACAATGTCAGCACCTTCTCCGACTTTACCAGCTGGCGAAGTGCCGGTAAAAGTCGCTTTTATTTGCAATGCCTTGCTTTTTGGACTCCCAATGTCGCGCTTCTCGAAACCTAACATCCGTGGACTGAAAACACTTCAAGGAATTCCTAGTTTCTCTTTCTTCATCGAACATCCTTCAGGGAGGCGACTGATGTTTGACCTTGGTCCGCGCAAAGATCTGGAAAATTTATCACCAACGTTAACCAAACGTATGGCGAAGGCCGGGTGGGAGACAAAAGTCACACAGGAAGTACCGGAAGTTCTGGAGCAACATGGCATACCAATCGAGAGTATTGAAAATGTGATTTGGAGTCACTGGCACTGGGATCATGTCGGTAACATGTCTAAGCTTCCCCCAAGCATTGGTCTGGTAGTTGGGCCTGGCTTCACCAAGGCAATGATTCCAGGCTATCCTAGGAATCCTAGCAGCCCAATACTAGAGTCAGACTACTCAGGCCGACAGTTGACCGAGCTGAACGACCTCGGCTTGACTGTTTGTGACCTCCCGGCTTACGATTATTTTGGGGACGGCTCGCTCTATATCCTGTCTACACCTGGACATGCCATTGGTCACTTATCGGCCTTGGCACGCACATCTTGTAAGACTTACAAAGATGAGAATACCTTTCTGTTGATGGGTGGTGATTGCTGCCATCACATGAGCCAGCTACGCCCTTCTTATCTTGGAGCATTGCCTTGCAGTGTCAGATATTCCATTAACTCGGAGACATCTTATCCACATCAAGATAACGATGCCTCGTGGACTACTATTTGCTGTAGCGAAGGCGCGAATAGTCCCTTTGCAGGCATATCTGACCACTTGAACGGTGCGAGTGCAGCTTCGGATCCTGCCACTGCCATGGCTTCCCTCCGGACGTTGCAGCAGCTGGATGAAGAAAATGGAAATGTCTTCTTCACTGTTGCCCACGACAAGTCCTTGATAGAGGTGGTAAAACTCTTTCCGAAGTGGGCGAATGAATGGAGGAGCAAAGGCTGGGCAAAACAAGCAAGATGGCTATTCCTGAGGGATTTGGTGGAGGAGAAAGGCTTGATTGCGGCGAACACGTAGGGGATCTCATATTGGAGAGGAAATTATGGTTGTCTAGGTTTGTGAGATACTTTCTATGATAGTCACAGCGTAGAACTGTACGAAATGCACACGGAGCATATATGTTTCGCAGCTAACCAGACACAAGAGTTGATTTCAATGCCGAAAGGGATAAACATATACGAGGAGAGGAGAGTGGAGTTGAATCTTGTCTGGTGGATGCCTTGAAGGTTTTGTCGTTGCCAGGATCCCGTCCCCCTAAGCTTTTCGCCAAGCCCCAGTCAGATTTCCCCTCAGAATTTGGGTTTCCAGATTAGTGTACTTTGGGATATCTGCAAATATTTCTGTTCCATACTCCTTGGCCGCTTTGTCGAATGCTTGCACACTCTCCCACCTCATAGTTGCCACGTAGTAGTAGGAGCTGCCTTGATCTTTGGCTAGGCTGACGACCTCCCAACCGACGAGGCCATGGGGTCCCCAGTCTTTGCTAACCAAGGGCATGTGCGTAGAGTGGTAGTACTCTTCGTCGAATTGTATTTGTCCGCATGTGGGACGGAGGTACAAGACAGTGATTAACGTTGTCATTTGGTGGTGCTTGCTGTTGTTGTAGCTGCGTTGGCTCATGCGATTTGTGATGGTATGCTTGGCAAAAATCGGTTGAGAAATATTTAAGAGGTATTCGGTCAATTGTTGATTATTCATAGGAGGGCAATTTTTTTCTCGCACGTCTGAACTTAAATCCCTTCTGAAAGCTAAAAGGAAAATGGTTGCGAAGGCTAATCGCAAGATCTGGCTGGCAATACGGAGAAGGAAGGTCTGGCAATACGCCGCGTCGATAACGCCGTGATTGGAAAAATCCGGATTACTCCCGATGGCCCGATGGTAATTAAGACAAGAGATAAAGCGGCGTTTTGGGGGATGAGTATAATACTCCAGAGGTAGCTCTTTTCTATAGTAAGTAGTAGATTTACTCTTAGGTATTAGGTTAGGCCTAGAAATTTAGTGATTAAGTTTCATACTCTAGGGCATAAAAAATCTACTTTAAACTACTTACCTAAGGGTATAAAATATTAACTCATAAAAGCTAAAGATAACTAGGAGAAAAAGGAAATTAGCTAAGCATATAAGATTATTAATATATCTTATATAAACTATTTTTATAATATTACCTGGATTATTGGTATGTGTAATAAACTATACACTAGATAGTTAGTATAGGGTAAATTCCTAAGGGATAAACCTTATAAATAATTCTAGGTTTATATTAGTAAAGCAGTTAGGAAACCTAATAGATAATATAAAGTATATTATAATTTTAATTCTATATTAATAACTAGCTATTTAAGTTATTTAAATAAGTATAAAAAAGTAAACTTATATATTTAGTTAATTTTAAGCTTATTAAGCTTATAAAATAAGTTATATAAGTTATAGCTTATAAAGCTTATTTATTAAGTTAAATAAGTTAAGCTTAATTAGTTAATTAGTTTATAATTAATTTAGTAGCTTTTAGTAGGTAAGCTTATAGTTATAACTATAAGAGCTAGGTTATAATATAATATTCTTTTTTTATTAATTTTATTTTTAAAACTTAATTATTTTAAATATAAGTAACTTACTTTTTTTTTTAATAAGTTTTTTTTTTTATTTTTTATTTATTATACTTATTATTTACTAATTTATTATTGTAATATCCTAACTTATACTATTATACTTAGGTATAAGGTAGGTTCCCAATCTATAAGCTAAGGTGTTAGTTTATATTAGTAGAGAAATGCAAAAGATCTAATAAGTAATATAATTACATAGCTAATAAGGTTATAAATAACTAATTTAATTATTATCTAAGAGTATTATATTAATAATTAACTATTTAAGTTTTATCTAATAAGTATAATAAATATTTTTATATAGTAAGTTATTTTAAGTGGCTTACTTTATAATATACCTTTATTATTAGTAAGCCTAGCACCTTAGTATTACAGGCTTACTCCCTTAGTGCTTTCTTCTGCGGTAAGCCTTCCTTCTTAGAATATAATTAGTTATTCCTTCTAAGGATTATCTAAGGTATATACTTTCTAAATCTTATATTATTAGTTTATAATATAATACCCCTCTTCTATTGGTTTTATCCTTAAGGCCTAAAGTATATAAGTCCTAATTTATTTATAATTATTTAATAAGTAGTTTTAATCCTTTTATTATACTAAAAGATATTATTAAGTTTTCTTAGCTAAATTCCGGAAAGTTTACTTAAAATCGCAAGGCTTATATATTAGTAATTAATACTATTAGTTTATTAATTATACCTTATTCTTTATGTAATACCTATGGGTTATTATATAAAATAGTACCTAGGTATAATAAATATTTAAAGTATACTTATAAGGGTAGAATATATAATAGAAATAGTATTTCTTTGGCGGCTAATAGGTTTTTATTCTTAAGGAGTATGGATTATTATTTAATTTTTCCTTTTTCTAGCTTAATATCTAGCTGTTAAAAAGGAGAAATTAAATGTTAAAGAGTATTAGGCTAAGCAGGAATTACTTTAGTAATAATAGAAATTAATAAAGTATTAATAATAAATAATATTATTATCTTAGCTAATAAATAAGAGTTTTATATAATTATTATAACTTTATAAATAATATTTATAAATAAATATATAAGGTAAGTAAATGCTTTGCAAGGGTGCTTAATCTCTTAATAAATTAAAAAAGCTTAAGTATATTAAATTAAAGGTAGTAGTAAAGGTATATTTTAATAGTAGTATTAATATAATTAATTAAAACGTAGTGTTTACTAACTTAGGTTTATTAATCCTATAAAATAAAAAAACTTTTATATTAGCTCCTAAGAGTTAAAGTATTCTACTAGCTCTTATAAGTTTTCTAGTTTAAAGTATTTTTTTTATTTAATAAAATACTTTATATTATTTATATTAGAGTTCTAGTATATAATAAATATATTTTTAATTTTATATTCTTCTTTTTAATCTTTAATAATAATTTTATTTAAAATAAGTCTTTTAGTATTTTTATTAACTTATACTTTTTTAAGTTATAATATATAAAATACTAGAATTTGGAGTTTTATAATATTTAGTAAAGCTAGCTTATAGTTTACTTTTTTAATTTACTTAAGAATTTTATAAAATCCTATTTTTTTAATATTAAGTTTATTATTTAGCTTATTTATTTTAATATTTAATAGCTTATGGCCTTATAAATATTATAATATATAAACTATATCTTTCTTTTAAAGAATTAGTTTTATAATTTTATTTTAATTTATATATTTTTTTATTTAATCTTAAATTACTTTAAGTTATTTATATATTTCTTAATATAAGTTAATTATTATTTCTACTATAAGTCTAGCTTTTTTAAAATTAAGTTTATCCTATAGTAGTTTAAATACTTCTAGTGTAAACCTATAGTTAATATAAAAGGGGGTAATCTTTATAAATTCTAAAGGTATATTATTATAGCATAATTAGGCTACTAGTAACTTTTCTACTTAATTATCTTATATAAAGTTAATATAATAATATAAGTAAGCTTTAATAATTTAATTAATATATTTTATTTATTTATTTATTTAAAGGTAATATATAATACTTAGTTTATAATTTATTCCTAATTTAATTATAAGTTCTTACTAAAATTTAAAAGTAAATATTTATCTTTTATCTAATATTATTTCTTTTAGTAATTTATATTTAGTAGTAATTATTTTTATATAAGTATAAGTAAATTCTTTTATAATATATAACTTATTATATAATATAAAGTAAGCTTACTTTAATAAGTAATAGACTAATATAAATATACTATTATACTTAACTTTAGTAAGTGGTTTAATAAATAAGGGTAAATTAGTAATATAGTTAAAAATAATTAATTCCTATAATTATTTCAATACTAGTAGTAGTTATATTTTTTTATATAGCTTATATCTTTTATCTTTTGTTTATTAGTATATATTATAATATAATATAATATATTATATATATACTTTAAGTCCTTTAATATTATAGTATATAAGAACTTAATTATATGTTTTTTTAATGCTCTTATGTTTATATAATAGGTGTTTATGAATATATTTAACTATTTTTCTTTATAGTTCTTTAAGTACTTATAGCTTGCCTTATTATTTAGGGTATCTTATATCTAAAGTAAGGTCTTTTAAATAGTCTTTATTTAAGTAATTTTTTATATATTCCTTAATTTCTTTAAGTATTAAATTATTTTCTAATACTTTAAATATTATATTAATATATACTTACTTAATATTCCCTTTATTATTATATTATAATACTTATATTATAAATTTTAATATTTCTTATTTATAATTAGTTCTTTTACTTAAAGTATTAGCTTATCTATTTTTAGTTCCTTTATAGTAAATAAGCTTATAATTAAACTAGGATAAGAATTTAAAGTATTTAACTTATTTACTATTATGTCCCGACCTCTTATAGGACATAACACAGTATATACCCCAGGATAACCTTAGAACGCCTGTCTAATAAAATAAGGACCGACAACTACATAGTGGTCCTACATACTGGACCAACTACACGCAAGCGGTCCTTAGGACAATAGACCAATTGTGACGAACCGTACACTAGATAGTTAATAATACGAGGGCTTCCCAAGGGACAAACCTAGAGTTCAATTCTGGGTTTATATTGGCAAAGCAATCAGGAGATCTTCGGGCAATGTGAATTAGTAATAACAAAAGTCACCAGAGTGTAAGTAATGCAGAGCGTATTGCAATCTTAATTCTATATTAACAACTAGCTATCTAAGTTATTTAAATAAGTATAAAGAAGTAAACTTATATATCTAGTTACCTAGACTAAATTATTTATGGAATTTAATGATCTATCGTGGATTATCTTAAGTTGCTAATAATTTATTCCTAGCTTACTGGATCATTAAGATAATCTGGTGAGCCGCCTGTGATTGGTAGGTCGGTCCTACGTTGATCTAGTTCTGCTTACCCGGTAGGCCTGTTAGTGCGACTATAAGAGATAGGTTGTAATATAATACTCCCCTCCTGTTGGTCTTGTTCTTAAGACCTTGTTGGCCCTAGTATAAATAACACATCCCCTATTTAGTAAGTGCGGTTATTTCCTAGTTTCCTTGTGCTAGTGTTTTTATTTTCCATTAACCTAATTATACCAAATAGAATTACTAAGTTGGTTTATTCAAAGACCGCTTATCGCAAGTCTTTATTTTAACTTATTATCGCTAGTACCCAAGAGATAGATAAGTGCTATTTATTTTATATTTCCAAAGGTTATAAAGAATGTTTATTATCTCCTAATAATTCTTCTTGCTATTTAGAGTGTGTTCATTTGAATTAATCTTATTATAATGCTTAAGGCTTAACTTTAGAACAGCTGGAGTATATTACCATTTATCATTTCCGACTAAAGGATGAACTTAAAAAAGCTAAGGAAGAGCGCTGTTATGCGGACGCTAAGGTTAAATGTTTTTATAAACAGAAGAAGTTGTGGTATAAGAAGATAAGGTGTGTAGTTGCGCGGGGAATTACTGATTTAGAGGAGTTGGATCGGGTTAAGCGTGAGGAGGCGGAGGCTGCTCGCCAGGCTGCTTTATTGGCGCCTAATTCTGCCGCTGCTGGCCTATCCTAGTCCATTAACGCTATTAATTAGTCTGCCTTTAAACTAGACCTATTGTTATTTCTACTCCTAGAGACTGGTGAAATTCCCGCAGAATCGTCTAGGCGTTCCTCTTAAGTTCTCTTTCTAGGACCCATGAGTCTTTACTGAAGTCATATTCTTTCCATTTTGTAAGATATTCCTGTTCTCCTGTTTCTTTGTTTATTTGCATATAAAGTAGTTTTTTAATTTTATATTCTTCTTTAATATCTTAAATAATAATTTCATTTATAATTAGCTCGCCTATTTCTTCGTCTACTAGTGCTTTTTTAAGTAGTAATATATAAAAAATAGCTATTTTTAATCTTATGTTTTTAGGTAGTTTTAATTTATAGTTAATTTCGCTGATTTTCTTTAAAATTTTAAATAGTTTAAGTTTTCTAAAATTTAATTTATTACTTGGCCTGTTTATTCTAATGTTTAGCAATTTTTTATTATATAAGTGTTATAGTAGGTAAACCATGTCTTCCTCCTAAAGGGTTAGTCCCTTAATCCTTATTTAGTTAGCGTATTCCTTTATATGTTGCCTAAAGAATTTAAGTTAAACTTTAAGTTCTTTTTATAATTAGATCATATCTTCTATAAGTATATATGTATTATCTACATTTAGGCTATCTTAAGGTAGTCTATAGGCTTCTGGTATAAACCTGTAATTAGCATAGAATGGTGTAACTCCTATTATTTCTATTATAGAGCTATTGTATTACATTTGTGCAATTAGTAGCATTTCCACCTAGTTATTTTGCTAAAGGTTAATATAATATTATAGGTATGCTTTAATAACTTAATTTATTTGTTTTATTTATTTATCTATTTATAGATAAAACATAATGCTTAACTTATGGTAAGTTTTAAGTTTAGCCATTAGTTCTTGCTAGAATTTAGACATAAAGGTGGTTCCTTTATTTAATATAATTTCCTTTAGCATTTTATGTTCTGTAAATATATATCTTATATAGAGATGCGCTAGGTTTTCTATGTTATATGCCTTCTTATGTAGTAGAAAGTATACTTACTTTAATAGTTTATCTATAACTATAAAAATACTATTAAATTGTTTTTTAATTAGTAGATCTTTTAACTTAGGTAGGTTAGTGATGTGGTTAAATATAATAGTATGCTAATTCCTTTCTGGAACTGGGATTAGTTGTAATATTTTATATAGCTAATACCTTTTATTCTTTATTTTCTTATATATGTTGTATTTTTTAATAACCTTTGAAATTTTATTCTTTATTTTAGGGAATTTGTAGTATTAGGTTATATAGTTTTATGTTATCTGGATATCATGGTGTGCTGCTGTGATTATGCTTTAGTGTAAGTCTTAGATTACTTTTAATTGTAATTCTAGTGGTACCTAGATTTTATTATCCCATTTTAGTAGGCTATTTTCTATAATTGCTTCTTCCGGGAGTAGCTTTAGATTCATGTTTGCTATATATTCCCTTATTTTATTAAGGATAGGGTTATATTCTTTTATAATAAATAGAGTGTTAATTTGTATTTGTTTATAGTTTCCTGCATAATTCTTTCTTAAAATTTAAGCTTTAATTTCTAGGATTTCTTTAAAGTGTTCTTCTTTTTTGCTTAGTGCATCTGCTTATTTATTAGTAATGCCTTTATAATATGTAAGTTTATAATTAAAGTTTAATAGTATCTTAAAATAGTAAGTTTAGTGTATAAAAAGCTTTTGAGTTTTGGTGAAGTATATGATGTTGCGGTGATTAATATAGACCTTAACCTTATACTTGCTTCTTAAGCAGTAGTATTACTATTCCTTAAATGCTTTAAGAATTACTATAAATTTTTTATTATAGATAGGATATCTTAATTCTAGTTTATGTAGTTTTTGTAAAAAGAATGCTACTAGATGGTTTTTCCCTTTCTTGTCTTTTTATACTAGTACTCTTTTAATTGCAAAGTCTAATAAGTTAGTTTTAATCTTTAGTAGTTTATTAGGATTATATATAATAAGTATAAGTTCACTAAAGAGTGTGCTCTTAAGTTGTTTAAACGCTTTCTTTATTTCTGGCTTATATATAAGTTTCCTGTCTCTTGGTTTCTTCTTGCCTTTCTTATCTTCTTTAAGTTAAGTGGCATTAGTGAGTGGCTTAGTGATTTTACTGTAGTTCCTAATGAACCTTTGGTAGTAGTTTGCTAGGCCTAGGAAGCTTTGCATTCTTTTTCTTATCTCTAGAAGTTTCTAGTCTTTAATTACCTTAAGCTTATTTAGGTTTATTTAGACTTATCTTAGTGAGATTAGATGTCCTAGGAACTTAACTTCTTAAATATAGAAATAATATTTTTCTAGTTCTACTAGTAGATTAGTGTCTTATAGTATTTATAGTACCTAGTGGACGTGTTTCTTGTGTTTTTTAAGGGTTTTTAAGAAGATAAGGATATTATTAAGGTATATAATTATAAAGTTATTAATATATGCTTATAATATATGGTTAATTATTCATTGGAAAGTTGCAGGTGTGTTAGTAAGCTTAAATGGCATGACCAGGCATTTGAATAATCTATAGTATGTTTTAAACGCTATTTTCTATTTATCCCCTTCGCGGATGTGAATTAGGTTATACGCTCTCTTAAGGTCTAAGGCAGTGAACTAATTTACACCGGTTAGGCGGTCTTAAATCTCTGTAATGAGTGGTAATGGGGTTTAATCCTTGATTATGATTTTATTCAGCTGTCTATAGTTAATAACTAATCTAAGTTTCCTATTTTTCTTTAGTATAAATATAATAGGGTATTTAGCTGGTAATATGGATAATCTAATATATCCTTTTTTAAGTTATTCTTTTATTCATTCTTAAAGTGTTTTAAGTTTTATTTTACTAAGGTTATAAATTAAAAAGAACTTTATTATTTTACTATCTATAAGATTTATATAGTAATCTTATTATAAATAAAGCGGCTGTACTATTTCTAATGTTAGGCTAAATAGTTTTTTATATTTTCTTTGGTATTATTAAGGTGCTTTTAGGAGAGTTTTTTTTAATTCTCCTAGTTTTTCTTTTTCTTTTGCTTTTAATAGTGCTTTATCTAAAGCTTATAATTCCGTTTTTATTTATGTAATAATTCTGTTAATATGTACTTGTTCTCCTTTAACTCTTTTATAGTTATATTATAGTAGTACTAGCGATTTTCCTGTGTTAAATTTAACCTTTCTCTTAGGTTTTATTCTTATTTTCTTTAACTTTTTTTAATTTTATTGCGCATAAGATTTTATTTTTAGGTCTATAGGCATGTTTTCGCCTTCCTTGTCCTTTCTATAGCTTAGTTATAGCTCCTAGGTAATGTCTTTTTCCTAGAGTATTTATTCGGTTTTTTAGTTGATTAGTGGGTTACCCTACTTTAACTATGGGTGTCTAAGTAATATATTACAGTTGCTAAGAGGCATAATATTAAACTTAATAGTCTTAGTATAACCAGTAATCTTAATTAGGAGATGATTAGTCTTATAATTAATTATTACCTTAGCATTAGGTGTAGTAATACTAGACATATATATAGGTTGTTTTTTCTTAGTGTATGGTAACTTAAATAGGTTTACTATTTAAGGAGTAATAAGGTTGTAATTTATACTACTATCCACGTATATTATTACTAGGTGTTGGTTAATATACCCTTTAACCTATAATTTCTTATTATTCCATTTAATTAAGTTGATGTAAATACTATCTAAATGGGTTTAGTCTTATATAACGCTTTAGTATTTTACGTACTATTAGCACTTTAGTTCTTTATTTTGATTCTTAATTAAGCGGTAGTATCTTTTAATTAAGGCCTTATTTCCTTATCCTTAGTTTAGGTGGTTCTTAAAGTCATAACCCTTTTATGCTAATTTCTAAGTGACTTAGTAAAATTAATTTTTCTCTTTTTTATATGTTTTGTAATATGTTATTATGTAATCCATGAAGTAATTCGCGGTGTATTTTTTATATATAACACACTTTAGTTAATATTTGTGCTAGTTCTTTAGTTTATTAAAGATATATATCTGGCAGTAGATGTTATTATACTATTTCTAGTTATATATTCTATAGTCTTTATCTAGAGCATTAAGGAGGTCTTGGATAAGAACTTGGTTATATGCTTTTTTAATGTTTATTTTAGTAAGTTTAATTTATTCTTAGACTTCCTTTATAGTTTTTTATTAAGGTGGGTTTTTGTTGAGATATTATTATTGTTCTTTTTATCTTTTTGCTTATTCTCTTAGAATGTATATATAGTTATATTTAGGGCTATAGGATCTGCAGATATGGCATCCTTTGTAGTTATGGTCTAGGTTCTATAATCCATAGAGTTTATATATATATCTTTTATATATATATTTTAGAAAAGTTATTAATACTTTTTTTTTATTTCTTCTGTAATTATATTAGGGTTTTTATAAACCGCATAGGTGGTAGTATCTTATGTATTTAATAATATAGTAATTTAATTAATAGTATAGGCATTGCTTAGAACGTTTTTGCTCCTTAAGGTATTTTGTGGCTAGCTTATCTTCTTTTTTAAAGAGTTTATATATAGCTTTTATATTTTATTGCCATTCGCCTTTGCAGCTGTATTAGTATCCTTCTATGGATCCGTAGTCTAGGCATCTATGGCATTTATAGTTAGGGTTTTAAGAACTATAGATATTATAGTTATAGATGTCTTAAAGTTCAAGAGTTTTAGCTTTATATTAGTGTCATAGTTCGCAGACTCCATAGTACTTGCAGTCCTTGTTTTAGTCTAAATCTTCTTTTTTACTTAGGACTTAGTCGCGGAAATTAAGAGTATTAATTCTTGCTGTTTAATAAGTTTTCTTGGCTTATGGTTTCCTTAGGTAATAACCTAATCTTTTCTTGCTGCTTTAGTATATAAGACATGAATTATTATAGCAAGCTATTCAGCTGAGGTGATTATATGGTATTTCCGTGATGGTATCTATCTGAGCTTTATTCTTAGGGGTCTTAGGTTTTTTTATGTTTTTTTTAGTGTAATAATGGGTTTTGTTATGGCCCTTCTTGCCGTAGAATTCGCAGGTCTTTCTAAAATAGTAGTCTACTTCCTTGTGGCCTTTCTTGCCGTAAGCGTTATATATTCCGTTAAACCTTCTATAGTTGATGGCGTTGATGTCTATTCTTCCTAGTTAAGTGCCATTATCTTTAGCAATATAGTCGTCCCGCTTTTTTCCTTGGTTGGCCTGTAGGTGGTGTTTAAGAGGATTACTACCTTTCTTAGCTTTTCTTTCCTATTTTCTTTCCCACTAGCAATTATTAATTTTAATAGCTTCCTAAGTGAGATCTGTAAAGCTAACAGCTTATTAGTTGGTTTTATAAATTTCGTCCTTAACTTCTAGTTTCAGGCTGTAGTAATATATTTCCTTCTTAAAGTCCTTAGTCTAGTTAACTTTAGTAAGTAGCTGGATGAAAGTTGAGGTATGTTTATAGCATGGACCTTTCTGCCGAAGGTCCCTGAGCTTCTTTTCAGCTTCTTGTGCTTTATTAATAACTTTAAATGATCTTTTAAGTTAGGTCTTAAAGCCTTTATAGCTTTTAAATATGTCTTTAGTTAATTAAGTTTATTAATTATAGGTGTTATTCTTTTTATCTTTGAGGATTATGCTAAACTAATTAGCAGCTGGTTCTTCCATTTAGGTTCCTGTGAAGCGGATTTAAGCTTTAAACTTATCTACTAAAAAGGTTCTTAGGTAATAATACTTAAAATATGTATATAGATTGTATTAGAATTTGCGTAGTTTAACGGTATCTCCGTTAAACTTATTAAGTTAATTAATCTTAAGGACTCTTCTAAGTTCCGGTTTATTATTATCTGCTGGTATTACAGGGGCTACTATTAGCGCTATAGCAGGTGCCATAGGGGGTGGTACCCTTAGTGGGTTTTGCTATGCTTACTGGAGTTGCTATACTTCTTATTGGAGGTTGTTAATGGTCTAGAGGTTATTGGTGTGTTAGATGACTATTCCTTAGACCAGCCTTTCCAAGATTATTAGGCAATTAACTGGGTTGCTGAGATTAGTGGATGGTTCTTAGAGTTCTTCCTCCTTGTTGGAGTAGTCCATCTTGCTGGTTAGATCTTAGAAGTTATTGTAACTCATTTTTATTATTACCCATAGGTCTAGTAACCATTTGAATAAGAGTTGTTAATATATAATAAACTGTATACTAGATAGTTAGTAATATAAGGGCTTCTTAAGGGACAAACCTAGAGTTTAGTTCTAGGTTTATATTAGTAGAGTAATCAGGAGATCTTTAGGTAATATAAATTAGTAATAATAAAAGTCACTAGAGTGTAAGCAGTGTAAAGCATGTTATAATCTTAATTTTATGTTAATAATTAGCTATTTAAGTTATTTAAATAAGTATAAAAAAGTAAACTTATATATCTAGTTGCTTAAACTAGATTATTCATAAAGTCTAATAATCTATTGTAGATCATCTTAAGTTGCTAATAATCCATTCCTAGCTTACTAGATTATTAAGATAATCTAGTGAGCCGCCCGTGATTGGTAGGTTGGTCCTACGTTAATCCGGTTCTGCCTACCCAGTAGGCCTGTTAGTGCAACTATAAGAGATAGGTTGTAACAAAGCTTTTATAAAATTAAAAGTTATAAACTATTTCTTTTTATATAATTTATTTTTAATTTATAAAATTAATAATAATAAGATTTTATTTTTAATAATTATCTTATTTAACTTTTTATAATTAATAATTAACTAAAGTTTATTATTTTTCTTTAATATAAAAATAATAAGGTATTTAATAAATAACTTTAAGATTTAAATATATTCTTTTTTTAATTATACTTTAATTTATTTTTTAAGTATTTTAAGTTTTATTTTACTAAGGTTATAAATTTTATAAAACTTTAAGAATATTTTATTTTTTAAAATAATTTTATAATCTTATTTAAAGTATAATAATAGCTTTTTTTTTAATTTATTTTAAAAAAGCTTTTTATACTTCTAGTATTATTTTAAGATATATGCTAATAAATCTATTAATTACTTAACTTTTTAAAATTCCTTATTTACTATTATAAGTTTTTTATATAAGATTATAATATATTTTTATATTTATTATTTTAAAGTTTTTTTTCTTATTTTAATATATTAAAAAAATATATTAATAAGCAGTAGGAAAATCTTAGGTTTTTAGCTTTTTTATTTCCTTTCTTTTAGATTTTTATTATTTTATTAATAAATTTAACTAGTTTTTTAATTTATATTAGGTTTATATTTATATAATTAAGGTATACTTAAAATAAAATTATATTTTAAGATATTAGCTATATTATATATAATTCTTATAATATATTTTTTAAAATCTATTAATAAGTAATTAATTTATTATTTAATCTATTTATTATTATATTAAAAGATCTAGCCTTTAATATATTAAAATTAATATAATTTCTTTTTCTTATATACTAGCAATTATAAGTAAATTATAATTATAATAAATATATAATTATATTTTAACCTACTATTTATTAAAACTATAAGTAAATTTTTATCTAATAATACTTTAAAAAATAATCTTTTAATTATTCTTTTATTTTTATTATTACTATTATATTTTTTTTTAAGAGATATTATATATCTTAAGTTCTTTTATTACTTTTTTATAAGAGATTATTATAGTTTTTTAAATAATACTAGTTATTACTTTTTATACTTATATATTATTTATATTTTAGCTTTAGGTAGTTTTTATAATTAAATTATCTTAAGTTATAATTATATTTTTATTTTAAATTATTATATTTTTATTATTTTATAAGTTTAATAGTTTAATAATGTTTATAAAATACTAATTTATATTCTTATAATTCTTTTTTATTATAATTATAAGTATTAGGTTTTAAAATAATAACTTTAAGAGATTAATATTATTAAGTAAGTATTTAATTTAAAAATTTTATATTATTATATATTTTAATATAAAATATAAATAAAATTTAAATTAAGAAAATATTAACTTTATATTTTTTTTAAAAATATTATATATATTAATATAAAATATAATTAACTTAATTAAAATAATAATATTAAAGGTATATAAGGTTAATATATTTATAATTATTAATATAATATTAATAAATATTATTTTATTATAAGGCTTTATTAAGAATTATTATTTTAAAAATAAGCTATATTTTAACTTCTTTTTTTTAAATATTATATACTTATTTATATAAAGCTAGTAAGGTATTATTTTTAATAAGTTTTTTAGCTTTTATAATTCTAAAGTAGAATTTATTAAGTTTATATATTTTTAAAGTAAAGCTTTTATACTTTCTTATAATATTATTATTATTATTATAAGTTATTTTATAATTATATTATTTTATATTATTATTAATTTCTTAATATATTTATTTTTCTTTTAAAAGATTTAAGTTTTTAAAGTTAATTTAAAAAACTAATTATTAATTAGGAATTTTAATATTTTATTCTTTATTTAATAATTTAAAGTTATTTAAAAGTTTAAATTTAAAATAATAAAATTTATAATTATTTTTATTATTAAATAAGGTTAAGTGTTTTACTATATAAATACTTTTATTATTTTTTTTTATAATATAATTATTTTTTAATTTAAGGATTTTTTCCTTTTTAAGTAACTTATAATTATATATTATATAATTTAGCTTTTTATAATTATAATACTTAAAATCCTTCTTTTTCCTATTTCCTTTTTATATTATATTAATATTTATAAATCTTAAAGTATTATTATTATCTTTAATAACTTATTTATTTTAATTCTTACCTTTATTTAGTTAATTTTTTTATATATTATAATTCCTTATATTAAGTTTATAAAAGAGGTTATTTACTTTAATATATTTTTTTATAAATAAAATTAAGTTATATTTAATTTAGTTAATATTATAAACCTTTTTTTTAACCTTTATATTAAATTTATTATAGAATTTTTTAATAAATATAAATTATCTTTTAATAACTTTAAAGGCTAGGTTTTTAAATTTTATAATATAATTAAAGTATTTTTTTTTTAATAGATTTCTAAGAGTTTATTTTTAGCTATTTATACTTTTTTAATATTTTTAAAAGCCTTAATAAATTCTTTTTTAAACTTTAAAAAATTAATAAAAATTTTATTAATATAAGTAAGCTATAATTTAATAAGATTATTAAAATATATATCTTAAATAAGGTAAAACTATTTAAGTATAGTTTTTTTAAAGTAAGTAATTATAAAAGAAACTTTCTTAGTTTTAATATTAATAATATTCTTAAAGTTAATAAAGTAAATATTAAGTTAAGTTTAAAAGTTATAAAGTTTATTAGTTTTTTTATTAAATATAAAAGGTAATTAATATTTAATAAGTTTTTTTATATTTTTAATTATAAATTTTCTAATTTTAATTACTTTTATAAGAAGCTTATTAAAATTAAATATATTTTAAAGAAAAGCTTTAATTTAATTTTTAAATATATTATCTTAATTAAAAGCCTTTCTTATAATAATATTCTTATTAATATCTTAAGTAAAAATAAGAATAGTCTTATAGGTTAAGTTAATAAAAATGCTAGTTAATTTAATTACTTTAGGTATAATAGTTTAAATTACTTAAAAAATCTAAGGTATTCTTTTAAATAAGAGTTATTAATATATAATATCTTAACTTATATTATTATACTTAAATATAAAATAAGTTCCTAATTTATAAACTAAGGCATTAGTTTATATTAGTAAAAAAATATAAAAAATCTAATAAATAAAATAATTATATAATTAATAAGGTTATAAATAACTAATATAATTATTATCTAAGAGTATTATATTAATAATTAATTATTTAAGTTTTATTTAATAAGTATAATAAATAATTCTTATATAATAAGTTATTTCTTTTAAAAGTGCTATTACTTATTGCTTTATTATAGTATAAAGCGCTTATGTAAGTTGCTTTATTCCCAGGAGCACTGTGCTCTATTGCTCCCTAATCCTAATTAGACTATTAGTCCTATATTCTTCCTAGTATATACCCTAATGCTTTGGCCTATGGTTTAGGTTATAATAGCTTATAAATTATTATTTATATAAATCTTATTAATATTTAATTAAGATTTTTAATTTTTTATAAAATATTTTTATAAAAGATTAAAAAATAAAATTAAAAATAAACTTTATAAAATAAATAAGCTTAATATCTTAGCTAAATTTATTAAAAAAATAATTAAAATTAATAAATACTTTTATTAATAATATTAAAAATAAAAAAATAAAAAATAAATTAAGTTTATTTTTTATAAGATAAATTAAAAAAAAAATTATTTTTTAATATAATATAAAATAATAACTTACCTAAGATTAATAAACTTAAATATTATTAAGTAATAAAAAATTAAGTACTTTAATTATAATAAATTAAATATTTATATTTTAAAAAATTATTTTAATTTATATTAATTATATAAAAATCCTTAATAATAAAATTATATAAAAATCTAAAAAAAAATTATTAGCTATAACTTTATATATTAGATTATTTATTATAATAATTAGTACTATATATATAAGAATTATAAAAATAATAAATACTATTTTAAATAAAAAAAGATTATATTAGTTATTATTAAAAAATAAGAAATTAAAAATAATAATATTATTAATTAAGACCTTCTTATATTAAAAGCTATAGTATAAACTTATTAAATAAATTATATAATTAATAATATACTTATATAAATTAAATATTTAAAAAATAATAATAATATAATTATATTAAGCTATTTTATATAAATTATATAATCTTAAAAATAATTAACTAATATAAATATTTTAATATTTTATAATATAAATAAAAAAACTTTATATAATATTATAATAAATTATATTATAAATACTATTATAAATAAAAAACATTTTATTATAATATTTATAACCTAAAAACTTAAGGGTATAACTTTAAAACTTATATTAAAGGTATATAATAAAATAAGAAATATAAAATAAATTAAAAATATATTAAGTAATATTATAAGCTTATTATATAAAATACCTTATAAACTAAATATTATTAGTATATAAAATATAATTAATAAATAAATAATAAAACTTAAATTAAAGTATACTTTAATTAAATTATATTAAAAATAATAAAATAAAAAAATAAAATTAAGCTTATAATTAAAGTTATAATTATAAGCTATAAAATAATTATATAAATAAATATTAAAGTAATTATTAATTATATTTTACTAGACTTTATAAACTTTATATAAGTCTTATATAAAATAAAAACTATATTTATTAAATTATATAATATTAAAAAAGAAAATTTTTATATAATAATAATATTATTAATAAGAAAACTAATAATTTTAAAGTTATAATTTAAGAATAAATTATATTATTATAATTTAACCTTTTATTAATTAATAAGTTTAATATAATTCTAGGACTTATATAATTATAAATATATAATTTTATTATAATAATCCTATTATATAATTTCTTTAATTATATATAATTAATATAATAATTAAATATATTAAATATAATATAAGTTAATTTTAAATAATAATAATAAGTATATAATATATTAACTATTATATTTATACTTAGAATATATTTAATTAAAAAAAAGGCTTTATAATAGTATTTAAGAAAAGCTATAGGAAATAATAAAATAAAAATATAAAAAGGAAAATTATTTACTAATAAAAATATATTATTATAAAATATAATAATAAATATTATATAATAAGCCTTAAAAATAAAACTTTTAAAAAAAGAGTATTATATTATAACTTAATCTTTTAATAAATATAATATAATATATACCCTAGGATAATCTTAAAGTATATTAATAATTAAAAAGGATTAATAATTAGCTAATAGTCTTATATATTAAATTAATATATATAAGTAATCCTTAAGATATTAAATTAATAAGCTATATTAGTTCTTATAAAATAACTTATTATATAAGTTAATAATTTATATACTTATTAAATAACTTAAATAATTAATTATTAATATAATATAATAATATTAAATATAAGTAATATCTTATTTACTTATTATATAACTATATAATATACTTAATAATTAAATATCCTATCCTATTTTATAATAATTTATTATATTATTAAGCTAAATAGGGCAAAAGATTAAGCTAATAATTACTATTATAGTAATTATTATAATAGAACTAGTGTTTTATAAGAGATTTATTTATTAAGTTATAACATATTTGCTAATATAAATATATATCTTTATCCCTTAGGAATCTCCCTACCTTATAATAATAACCTAGGATCTAAGGACCGGATTATTATAGCACTATAGAAAAATAGCATTTTTTTTTTAATTCTACTTATAGTATTTATTCCCTTTCTATAGTTAGATACTTAAGATTAAAAATCATAGATGGAGAGCTAGAGTAGATTAATAGTTTAACTTACCTTAAGGGGGCATAGTATATTACCTAATTTTAGGTAAACCTCCTATAGATTACTGAAGTTAGTCTATTGGAACTCCTTTCTATTGCACTTTCTATTATGTTTAAACATCTAAAAACTTAAGCTATTATTCCCTATTATAAACATCTTTTTAAACATCTTCTTTATAGCAACCCTTTTTTTAAGAGAAGCTTAACTCTTATTATTACCCTATTTCTCAACTAATTTGTTAAGATAAAGTAAAAGGCCTATTATTCCCATAGTAATAGCAGTTATAAAAGAGCTGCTATTATAAGTCTCCTTTATAAAAGAAAATACTTAAGGGGCGCCAAGTAGAACCCCTTCTCCTGGAAAAAGGAAATCCATATCTTTATAATAAACTTAAGAAGATTTATCACTAGTTATTATTAATGCCCTTATTTAAATATATTTCCCTAACTCCCCTGGCTATATTTTTGTTAAATTACCTCCTTAATCGCTAGCCGAAGAAAGCATAATTATGCCTTAACTATAATAATCCGCTTTATTAAGGGCAGCCTTAAGCTTATTCTACGCATCTATATTCCTAGTATTCTCTTTAATTATCTAACTTATATATATAATATTTACTTTCTACTTAATAGCCTATTTTACCGCTTACTTATTATTAATAAAACTATCTGCTTACTAATAATTCTAACCTACCTTAGCTATAGATTTTATTATTATATATTTAGCTCCTATAGATAACTTTATCTTATTTAGCCGGTAAATATATAATTTAACTTTTAGATATACTATGTAAATAAGTAATACTACTAAAGAGCTATAGTTTATAATTCCTAATATTATATAATAAGGTTAATAATATTAAAATATATTTTCCATAAGTAGAACTAAGTAAAATAAAATACCTCCGTGAATTTTCCTATTAAAAAGCTTTAAAGTAATATTTATACTATTATTAATAATAGTAATTTTAATAAAAGGCACTTTTATTATAATTTCCTTAAGATTTAATATAATCTAGATAAAGCTACTTAAGCTCTTTAACTACTAATATTGCCTTAATATTAGATAAGCGGCTATTTCCTATTAAAGATATATAATTTACTTAAGATAAATAACTTATAGTTTAATAATATTTATCCCTATTTAAAAGCCTTTTATATAGCTATCCTTGCTGCTATCTAGTAGGGTTTTTATAATAATAAATATGCAGTTATTATCTATAGCATGCTTATTATTAGGGATAGACTTATTTATTTATGTGGACATAGGAATATACTTAACTAGATTTTTAAAATTCTAGATATACTTTTTAAGCGTCTTGTTCTCTTTAAGCCCCTATATAATATTAGCGGATAGTATTAGTTATTAAGTAAAAAGGAATCCAGGAACAGGGACTTAGAAAGTATTACTAGGACTATAATTCTTATACCTTTTAATAAATTAAATTTATTATCTTTAACTTTAAGCTACTAGATTAATATAGATTGCTTGACTAATAAATAACATAATATAAATAAAATATACCTTAGGAAACTTGCATCTATTATATAGCCCAGCTGGGCTAGACTAGCCTATTAAGACTAAGTTATTTCCTAAGGAATAAAGCGAAATTTCCCTTACTCCTGGAGCATAGTATACAATAATATTACAATTAATATCTAACTTTTTCTAATCTTATGTTTTAATACTAAGACTCTTAATATCTGTCCCTAGTGCTCTCTTAATAGTATTATCTAAGTGTAATAGTTTAATATTATCTATAATAATAACTAAAAGTACTTTCTTTATTTCTTTTTCTTATAGCTAGTTAAAGATTTTGGCTATATTCTACTATCCTTAGTAACTCTTTAAGGAGGTTTAAGGGTCTTTGCTAGTATATATATAAGCGTTATAATCACAGAAATAAGGGCATCTATTTTAAGTATAATCTTTTTTTCTTAAAAGGATTAACTTTACTTATATTATTAGTTCTTTATTTACTATTATTCTAGGTAAAGTAATATATATAAGTATAATCTTAAATTTTAAATACCTTACTAGTTTTACTAAATTAAAATATAATATAAATAAACTAAGCTAACTTAAAAGATTAAAATATATCTCTTTTACTAATAATTAGGGGAAAGATATTAATATGCTTATATAAACTTTTTTATTTAAAGATTTTTATAATCTCCGCTAGTTAATATAAAAGCCTTACCTTATGTTCCTTAGTATAGCGCTTTTATTATTTTAAACTAGTTTATATTTCTTATATAATACTCTTTAATAATATATAAAATTAAATTATCTATAACTTTTTCTCTTAAATTTTTATCCTTTTCCTTAAAATATTTATTATTTAGTAGTAATTTATCTAGTTCTGCTTATTACTAGCTTTTATTATTAAGCTTCTTATTAAATATTAACTATTTATTTATATCTATTATTCTTATACTTAAAGTAATATTAGCTTTCCTTAGTATTAATATTAATATTATAAATATTACTATTTTACCTCTAGACTACTAGTTTCCCTTTTATTTTTATAAAATATTTTCCTAATTTAGATATATTATATTTATATTTCCTAGGGTATTAACTTATAATTTATAAGAGGTTTAACTATACCTATTCATTTTATATAATACATCTGGGAAAATTTTTACTAATTTATATACTACCTTAATAATATTATAGCTATTATTATAAGTAAAGTTTAATTAAGCTATAGCACTATAGGCTATAGCATAATATAAAAGCGTTTTTTTATTTTTTTTATTCTTTATTTATAGAAATATCTCCTTTAATATCTCCTTTAAAAATACTTTATATATCTCTATAATTATAATTATATGTAAAGATTATAATTAAATGGTAAGGTGGATATAGTTTAACTTGTTTACGTTTAATAGTATGGGTTTTAATAGTATTCTTAGTGTTAGCTTATTTGTATTATTTAAGTATTTTTGTTTTTTAAAATACTTAAAGATTATTTTAATAAACTTAAAGTTCCCGCTCTAAAGAGCTAAATGAAATAGTTAATAGTAATATACCTAGGACTTATACTATAGTAGGCGATTAAGTATATCCTCTAGGCCTAGGAGCCATTTAAGAAAGGGCTAAAAGGGTTTAAATTCGCCTTCTTATATAACAATTGTATATAAAATATTTAAATTAATATAAACTACTGAACTATTTACCTTTATTACTAATATAACAGCTATCTTTAGCTTATATAAGAGTAAGTTATCCTACTTTACTAATGCCTTTAACGGTATCTTTTTAATTAATTATATAAGTTCTTTAAGAGCTACTAGATGCTTTAGTATATTATATAAGGTTTTATTATTTTGCTAATTTAGAATGATTTTATCTTACTTGGTTTCTTTAAGATTAAAGATGCTTAACTTATCCCTTATATTATGCTAATATATACTGTTTAATTTTAATAAGATAGATAAGGAGGCCTGCTATAAAAGACTAACGCCTATTATCTATAAGATATTATATTTATAATTAAAGGTTAAAAGAACCTATTAAATGGAAATTATTATAATACTCTAAAGTTATTAGGTTATAAGCGTTATAGTCCATTAGTATTAATGCTATCTCTCTTTTATATAGGGTTAGGGTTAGGGTTAGGGTTAGGGTTAGGGTTAGGGTTAGGGTTAGGGTTAGGGTTAGGGTTAGGGTTAGGGTTAGGGTTAGGGTTAGGGTTAGG